>OX439485.1:78156268-79356268 GCA_949320155.1 Melangyna quadrimaculata | reverse complement strand
TTTTTCACAAATTGTGTTCATACTGTTTGACGTTTGAAGGTCTAGAGACCTAGAAGGTCTAGGTCTAGAGACCTAGAAGGTCTAGGTCTAGAGACCTAGAAGGTCTAGGTCTAGTACACATTACCAAATCTATTTGACAAACCTGTTTGACGTTAAACACTCAAACAATCAGCCATATTGTGAGTTCCGAGTGAAAGAAAATCCGCCTGGAAAAATTACATTTTACTCTTCCCTTATTGTGAGTTTCCGGCGAAAAATGTTCCCCGTTCGTAAAAATTCCCTTTTTGGCACTATAATTGACAGCAGTTTTTTCGTTTGAAATATGGCATGTGATTTATAGCAAGATTTCCATTTAATTTTTGGTGGCGAACGACGTAACTCGCAATAGCTTTTGAAAATCCGGGCGAGCAAAACATTTTCGGGCGAAATGTTTTCCGGATGAAACTCACAAGGGCTGAATATCAAAAAACTTTGTGAACAAAGAACGTGTTTGTCAAAGAGAGAGTATACGCACTTTCATGGTGGATTTACATGTATCTTCATCTGCATAATGCAGAAAAGTAGAGCAGGACAGATGTATACAAAAAATCCGAGCGAGTGAAAGAGAACCATCAAGAAGATGAACATGTTCGTCTTCATTTCTGCATTATGGCACTTTCCTATAATGCAGAAACGAAGTTCTTCTGCATTCTGATCTTTTCTCTCTATCTAACAAATATACATTTTGTATTTGACATCCCTTTTTTTGTGCAGAAACCAAATGCAGATACATGTCAGTCCACCATCAAATGTGAACAGATTTGTCAATTGATTACATATAAAATACCTACCTAAAACACCTGCAGCCTTATGGTGGATTTTACAAAAAATCCGAGCGAGTGAAAGAGAACCAACAAGAAGATGAACATGTTGGTCTTCATTTCGGCATTATGGCACTTTCCTATAATGCAAAAACGAAGTTTTTCTGCATTTTGATCTTTTCTCTCTATCTAACAAATATACATTTAGTATTTGGCATCCCTTTTTTTGTGCAGAAACCAAATCCAGATACATGTAAATCCACCGTTATGCATAAACGAATTATAGTGAGTGCATTTTGATATGCACTCTTTATAATGCCTCTGAACGCAAAAACCTTATTCATAAACTTATGCAACGTTGAATAGAGGCAACATAAGCTAAACGCGTTTGAAGGTTGTATAGAGCCAACATAAGGGTTGTTTAGTATCGGAATGTCACTTTGACACACACACAACAATAATGTAGATAGATATTAGGGGGGCGTTTATTTTTGTAATCTTTGAGGTGTTGAAATCTGACTATCAAAATATTTTATAAAATTAAATACAACAATAAATAATGTTGGTTTTGTTAATTTATTGTACATTTTTGTTGTGATATTGTTTAAATAAAATTAAAAATATTTTGTTGTACACTTTATTTTATAGAATCTGCTTAATAAATGTAAAAGAATTTAAGATTTTCCATAAAATCTTACAACTTTTGCAAATGCTCGACGGCATGCGTGATTTAAATAAAATTATACAAAGATTCACCTTCATCACTTTCATGGGAAAATACAAATAAATTTTAAGCATTACAAAATAAGCACCACCCTTTTATTTTTCTCCTCAACAAAAACATCACGATGTGAGTGAATGGAACAATTCATGGAACAAATCAAAAACGACATTTTTTTTGCTTCAAATATTTTTAATTTTATTTGCAAACACAAAACACCAACAATTCAATTAAATTTAAATTTTCAAATAGAATGTTTGAACAAAATAAATAAATTCTTTGCATTATTGTTATGAACATATTAGAAGAATTTAATTTAAATATTATAGATATGCATTTATGTGATCATAATATTTTTTTCTAATAAAAATTGATGCAATAAAAAAATTGCTTTGATTATTTTCATTCTAAATGTGTTTCGAATTTTTTTTTCAACCCCTTTGACATACCAACAACATTTTTAACATTGTTCGTTCCTAAACGAAATTTTACACAGTGTAATACTTCTAACAATGACATTTTAAAATTTCTTTTTGACACAACAACAATAGTTAACATTTTATAGAAAAAGAACGCACCACTGTCATTTTGACGAGCTAGAGGAAAGTTTTTAGAGATTTCAAAACTTTAAAGTAGTGAAAACACTAAATAAAAAAGTGAAATAAAAGTTAACATAGTGAATATTTGCAATACTTTATTTAAAAAAAAATATGCTTTAAATCATGTTATACTATGTTTCCACCAAATAATAAACTGAGATTAGGGGCAAAAGATTTAAAAATAATCTTGACCTGTTTCCACCAAAAAAGAACTGATTTATTTTGATGTATGATCTAGTCTTCATTCTGAATACCGTCAATCACAATAAATTCGTTAAAAAAACTAAAATAATGATTGGGTGTCTTTTAAAAATGTTGTTTTCTTACCGTTATGCTTTTCAAGCCAATATGAAGATTTTAATTGCTGCATTGGCCAGGAGAAGTCGGTTTTATAGAAAAAAAAACGCTACCAATGCTTGCTAAATATTAAACTAGAAAAGAAAAAATCGCGATTCAAATAAAAAATTAAAGCAGCAGCAACAAAGAAAGGTCTGGGTAAAAGTGAGCATATCAGTCCATTAAATTAAGTTTGAAAAAATTACAATTCCATAAGTATATTTAGGTTCGTACGAGCACATTTTGGGAAGAGGACGTTGTTAAAAATAGTGAAGATTTTTTTAAATACATTGCTTGGATATAATTATATATACATAATTGTTTTATAAATATGAAATACTTACCTCTTCTATTGTGCAAGCTCTGAAATGTTGTTGTGTTGTGTGTTGCTCTTGTTATAGAAATTCTATTTTCAATTTGATTTTTTGTCGTCAACCGATGTATTTGACATTTAAAATGAGTGCGTTCAGCACAATGTGTTTGAAAAACTATTGCTTGCGAAGAGTTTTAAATGTGATTAATTTTTAATCACGTTTTTATAAGATTAAATTTTATATGGTAAATCTCTTGATTTATTGAAGATTTAGAACTAACCATATTAAATCTCGGTTTAATGGTCGGAAGAAACGTAGTATAAGAACACCTATAATATTGAGTTTACAATTTTTGCATCTCTCGGGCTGATTGTGTCTCATATTCCACATGATGTTTTTACAGGATTTCGCTGCACCGCATAAATATATGTGATATATTTTTTTTTTCAATGAAGTATTGCATGTATTCACTATACCTATTTACATATATTTCACTTTTTTATTTAGTTTAATAAGCTTTTTTACTTTCAAACTTAACAGCCCTATTCTGCCGTTGTGAGGCTCACAGGTCACAAATTTTTTTGTGAGGTTGTTTATGTGAGGATTCTTATGAGGCTGTCACAATTTCGTATTCTGCTTAAGCCCTCATAAGAAACCTCACAAGAAAACTCACCTCAGGTAGGGGAATTTTTTATTGTCAGGTTGGCCAGCTGATCTGTGAAAACAAACAGATTAAAAAAAAAAATAAAACTTATTTGGTGGAATGAAATACCTTATAATAATAATGAATTCTATTGGTAAGCAATTCGTTTAAACATTGATGTTTATATTTAATAATTATTATTTTATATATTCTAGATGATCAGAAAATCAAACGAGCGTCGCGGGACCAACTCGAGTATTTCATCGATTTTGTTCGGAGAAACCCCGATCTCCTAGCAAACAAAAACGACTCCACATTTTGAAGAAAATTGAATTAAAAAAAAAAAAAAATAAAAATGAAAAGGCCAAATTGTTATACTCGGATGACAAAGGGTAGTGCACTGTCTTGGTCGTCATGTGGTTTGAGTTCCTGGATAATATCTATATATCTAGGCACAAAGTTTTTGAAAAACGAAGAAATTTAATAAAAGTTGTGTTTTCAAGGGCAATTGGATCAATCATATCTCCTAATTGTCTTAGCATATTCTCCTTCGCTGCAATCTAAGTCATTTATGAAAAAAAAAAAAATATTTATTTGCTTTTGTTAATATGTATGTAAATTTTTACTTTTCATTTCTAGATGAAACTTCTTCGAAAGATGTATTAAAATCAAATTCAATTCCATATTTCTTCTTATTTTGCTATTTTTGTATAGTTTTGAGGGAAAGATGTGTCACTTATGTGAGTTGTGATCTGCCAAGGACCAGATCATAATTTTCAAGTTTTTATGAGGCTCACAAGTTGTGAGGTTTTTGCTAGAATACGAAAAAAGTCACAAAATCGAATTCACCTCGAGTTATGAGGTTATTGTGACTTGTGAGGCATTGGTGAGGTTGCCAGAATAAGGCTGTAAATCTCAAAAATATATCTCAAAAACACAGCTAAAAATTCGTCTGGGGGCCCCAGCATTTAGCTATCTCACTGCATTCCGACACTGTGTGAATGCATTTGTGTTTGTGTAACTCACACTATTTTGAAAAAAGCCTCACTTTTTCCTCGATATGCCCGTTCCTCTATCTTCATCTAAGAATTTAAAATATAGAATAAATAAATATTTTTCTTTCATTCATGCAATCTAGTGATACCTAATAAATACATTCGGCTTTTTATAATGAGAAAAAAGATTACAAACAACAGTACTTCTGTAACAAATATGTTTCTCCACCACTCACGTAATGAGCGAAAAAAGAGGATTATACATTACAAAAGTAATAAATATATTGCTTTCATTCATGCATGGTGTAACTAAAGAATGTTTCTTCCCCACTCACTCCAGGTGCAGCGAAAAAAAAGAAAATTTTAAATTACAGAAGTAATAGGTACATATTTTTCTCTTTCACTCATTCAATGGGTTAAAAGTGATGTATTCTTTATGTCAAATTTTTCATTTATTGAATTATTTGAAATTTCCGAAATTTATAGAAAATAGTGTGGTATAATATAAAGTTTTTGTGCAATGTCAAGAGTATGTGTAAATTCCTATTTGACTATTTTATACATAACAAAAGAGGAGTTTGACAACAGAAATAATATATAATGATAAAAGAAATTAATAAAAAAAGCAAAAAGAATCCAATCGCCAGCAGAATTACTTCCATTCCTATTGACACATACAGCTGGGTCTCCTTTGTCAGTTTTGAAAGTAAAACGTAAAAGATTTCTCCTTTATAGTACTAATTCTGACACAAGCTCATTATAACTATAATGGGATGAAAAATATTTTATGCATAACAATTTATGCAACGTTGTATAGTGGCTACATAAATCCTTATGCAGTGCATAACTATTCATATGTTCAGCGGATTCTAATGAATACGGCTGCTGATGCACTAAAAAAATGTGTTCATTGTTATATCCATAATCCATTATATAGGGCCACCACTGTACGTAAGATTCAAGCATTTCAAAAAGCAGACCTTTCAGAATTTTAGTATGAACAATAGGGTGGATCGTTTTCAGCACTTTTGGCCAAATCACTTCGTGCAACTCACAGTTAATGCTTATACATAAGCTTTATGAATTCAACTTCATCATTTATTTTGAGTCGCCCTTGGGAAAAACAAAATCGGGAAGCCATTGAAAATTTGAAGTTTTTCACAAAAATTGATATATTATGAATTCCGGGTGCGAATAGTTGGCGACAAAAAATAACGGATTCTTGTGAAGGACCAAATACAAGTATTTTTTGGGGAGGGGTCTCTCTCCTTCAGCGTAGGCAGGAAGAGCATATTATAAACAAACAATGGGCGACATAAATCCATCTGGTTTTCAGTGCATGATGAAGAATTAATAGAAACACTATACAAAGGAATTTCAGCCAATTTAATACCTAATTCTATATTTTTGAACCAAAAAATCAGCTCAAATTTTTTTTTTTATTTTTTCAAGTTTGAGTTTGAAATTATTTTTTTCGAAAACTTCTGATTTAAAAATTTAGTGAAAGAGCAGACTTCTAAATTTCAAAAAAATGTATCACTTTTTATTTTCGTACTTTTGAAATAATTTTTTAAAAGATTTATTTTCATTTTTAAGTATTTTCATTAAAAGTGCTCCTCCCACCTATACTGAAGGAGAATAGTGAAAAATATTTGTATATGGTCCCTTTACAAGAATTCGTTATTATTTTTCGCCAACAACCCAAATTCATAAAAGGTAGCTGTATCAATTTTTTTGTTAAAAACGACCAATTTTTGATGGCTTTCCGATTTTGTTTTTCTAAAGGGCAACTCAAAATAAATGATGAGGATGAGTTAAGAAAACCTGAAGCATAAACTATGAGTTGCATGGAGTGATTTGCCAAAAATAGCTGAAAACGATCCACCCTAACGGCCAAATTAATTTCAATAATTTGAAAACGATATACATACAAACAACCCTATTCTGCTATCCGATCCGATCGAATTTTTCGATTCACGTGAATATTTCATTCAATTTTTAACTCTTTATTTTCAAAAGTCTTTTATCTTTTGAGTTCAAAGCTTCACCAATATTTGTTTTTAAGATTCTTAGGAGAATCTAATTCTTAAAATTTATTTTGGATCAAATTTTATATGCTTTTTAGAATAATCCGTTTTTTCCGTCGGATAGCAGAAAACAAATATTCACGTGAAAGTTTAGCAGAATAGGGCTGATAATCTCAATGGGTTTCGGAATCATTACTGAAAAAATCATTTTTTTGCTCGAGTTTTTTTTTTCTGTTTTTGAAAATACAAGTAAAATCAAATTGTAAAGGGTCTTGATGCGAGTCTATTTAACATAGACATATCTGTGGTGTTTGGTATTATAAACATGATAACTTCATAAAAGTAAATTCAAGGTAAAAGCATTTAAATTTGTATTCAAATGTCTTTCAAAATCTCTTTCAAAAAAGGAATCATTTATATTCAATTCAATACATGCATATTTGTACTACGAGTAGGTACATATATACTCGTAGTACAATACGTCAACGCGTTTAGGCTCTAGATCGATTTTAAGTGGGCTTCAAGGGGGATTTTTGATTACGGAGTTATCATGTTTATACCAAACACCACAGATATATAGACGAATATTCTCCAATATTCAGATTATATTTTAATATCACTGGAAAGGTGTGTCAATTTTATATTCACCACTAAAACAACAATGTGTTACGAGGCTTTGTTGCTCTACTGCCACAGCATCCAAGAACTTTCGGGTTGAATAGAAATTCTATAAGAAATATTTTTAAGGTAAATGTTTCAAAAACCAATGAGTCAATGAGTTTTAAAAACGTTGTTGAAGAAAACGGATAAGCTCAATTTATTTTGAAAACTGTGTATATGATTTGAAAACAAATTTACATCGATACTAAGCTCTTTCAATTCCCTATTCAACACTGAAAATCGAGACCCCTTTATAAGGCTTAGTTGTTGATAAGTATGGAGTAGGTACATTGGATCAACTTTCCAAAAATATATCCTTGTTATCTTTATCTGAAGAAGAAATCAATCTACCAACATTAATAATAATTTTAACTATATGCCTGTAAGACCTGAGGTATTTTAAATGCAATGCACGGCACTAGTTAGAAGGAAAGGAAAGATTTTTGTTGGCACAGTGGATTGAGAATTAAATTTATTTGGGGCTATCGCGAATTCAGTGGCGATTCCTGGTCCTTAGTATTGGTTGAGCTAGGTGGTCTGGGCAGGTTAAAATAAAAAAAAAAATCATACTTTTTTTTTAATTTGATTGATAACGACAATTAATAAAAAAACGTTAATAAATTATAGGTATAAAATAAAAGTTCAAAAATTTATCGATACATAAATTCGCTTCGTCGCGTCGTTTGACGGAAAAAAAAATTTTCGCCGACTTTGTTGTGGTCAAAGTAGGACACTTAAGTTGGCACTGATTTTTGTACACGTACTTTGAACCCTTATACATAAAATATAATGTTTATGCTTTAGGTCTATATTTGTAGCTAAGTATCTAAATCAGACGACGTTTCAAACGTGGTTACGTTTTTCGTCAGGTCTCAAAAACATAGTTATTAATATTTTATAGCTTCAATTTTTAAAAATTATAAAATATGTACTTACAAATTTTTTTCTTATAAAAATAATATCAACGTTTAATCCTCTTTTGGTTGTATTTTGGTTTTTGAACGCAACTATTATTCTTTTTAATATTAAGAAATGTCTTGAAAAAGACGTTTTTTTTAAATCAAAAGTTCGAATAATAATAAATATTTCAAACTATATTTATTATATTTTGAATAATAATTCAAAATATTTTAAATAATTCTAACCTACAAAACAAGTTAAATATAAATTCTAAGTTTTAGTTTATTGCCTTTCAATGAGTTGACCATATATGCTGCTAAGTCACGAAGAATTATTATCATAAAATATAGTTATAATATTTATATCTTTTTTTAAGCAACTTTGGTACTGAATTTAAAAGTTCCAAAAACTGTTCACTTGGCTTAAAAAAAGATGTAAACATCTATTATAACTATATTTCATGATTTTATGGTTCTAAGTACGTGTACAAAAATCAGTGCCAACTTAAGTGTCCTACTTTGACCACCGCAATGTTTGCATCATAATTGTGTTGCACTTAGTTAGCATCATATTTCTTGCCAAAACTATTTCACCGATTTGGATCGAATTTCGTCTTGTGATACTCTAGAGTCTAGACTATTTGATTCCAATTTTTTAGAAGAATTGGACAATTTTTGACATATTTTTTGAGTGCTTCAAATTTACTTAGTTTTTTTCAGATTTTTTTTAAATTCATGGTTAGATAGCAACACAAATATAACATGCATTTAAAATTGATGTTGTTTTGTAGAAAATTGTATAAAAAACAAGTTTATAGTGGACGGTTTTTTCATAAGTTGCATATTTCCAAAGTTAAAAAGGAAATTGTCGGAAAAAAGGGGTGATTTTAGCGTTTTTTTCACTGTTGCTGCAAACTTGGCTATATACTACTCTAACATGCCCCAACAACATATCAAAAATGCAGAACTACATCGCACTTTGCGAATTTAGCACTTTTTTTGTGTAATTATTCACTGTGCTAAAAGAACTCAATCTCAATGTTTACTCATATCAATCAAAGATCACTAATAACCAAACAATGCATTCATCCTTCCTACCGCATTTTCCCAGAAACATATACGAAAGCAAAAAAGAGAATGACAAAAAAAACGTACCCAAAATGTACCTGGAGCTGCTTGCATACCTAATGTATCGTGCCTTATCGCATCATACTTACGCTTACGCTTTCATTTATTTAGCTGGGCTTTGCTTAGGACATTGTGTAGTAAAACGCTCTTGTATTCTAGATTGTATTGTATTTGTGCTTGTATTTGTAATTTGTATAGATATTATTAAAAATTGTATGAAATTGTGCAGCGCAGATGTTGCAAGCTAAAATGTTTCAAGGGAGACTTGTTCTATGAGAGTTTTATGTTGTGTGTCTGCAGGAAAATATAATTGAGAACAATATGGGGGTAGGTTAGGTAGGTATCTATTTTTTTTTTTAATTATTTCAATGCTCTTTGTAGAGAATTTGGTTTTGGTATCGCATATTGTAACGCTGAGGCAGATAGGAAGATGGGAGTTTTGTGTGGTGTGAAGGAAAATATGATTTGAAAATAGGTAGGTAGGTAGGTATTTAGGTTTGTATTTATAGTATTGATTATTGTATGAAATCATTATCATTATTTCAACATTGCCATTTGTTACTTTTTGAAAATAAAAAGTACATCATACAATTTATTCATTTAAATTCTTGGTTTAGCGGCGATAAACCTGCTAACTGGGAGGAATCGCCACTGGTTCGCTAGCGATTTGTTGTTTTTTCAATGTTTTCCCTATATCGAAAGTAGCTGCATACTTGTTCCAATGATGTGACCTTCACAGCGACTGATATGACCATTGTCCTGATAGTATCGAATTTGAGCATTTTTCTCTTCGGTTTGAAAACTTCCTTTTTTGCAAAATTGTTGAATTCATGAGAAAATGTCTTTTCATGTTTATTATTTGATTTTGTGCATACTATTTTTAACGATTTTATGAGCTACTGGGTTGTTTTTCAAGGTGTATTTAAACGAATGACACAAAAAAAGGTCAATTTTTTTTTTGAGTCAAATTGCTCAAAGAGCCATAAGCCTAACAAGTTTTTAGAACGATTAAAAATTCTTCCTGGATCTTAATCCCCATATTTCACTTAATAATTTCTATAATTAGATTTGTCATAATTATAAAAGGTTATGGACAAATCGTTAAAAGTTTATTGAAAAAAGTATTAAAACGAGTGAATTGGAGTGTATAAGCTATGCATATTTGTAAATTATTGGTCACAGGGAAAAACAATATTTTCGTCATTTGTTTATTTATTTTTTTATAGATATATAGATATATTTTCTAAATTATAGGTCGTAGGAAAAAATTGTGTTAATCTTTAGTATAGAAAATTTTGTGGTCTACAAAATGTACTTAGGCTTTTTCGATAGCATTGGCGGTGTAACCAGTTATATGTTCCTACTCAAAAAATAATGATGTTTTCCTCATTTTATGTGTTTTTTAACTTCCCATTGGAAGTTATTGTAATTCGTGCGATTTGTCGAATTGAAAATTTTGACTTATCTTCACGTTTTGAGGTCTCTAGAATCAGAATTCGTCGTTTTTAGCAAGATGTCTGTATGTGTGTATGTACGTACGTTCGGGGTACTCTTTTCGTCCACCATATCTCGAGAATGAATAAAGATATCGACCTCGGATAAATTTTATTTTACAGATAATATTGTCGTTACGTGCTAAAAAGGTTTTCTAACAAATTCAATAAACCGTTTTTTTACTACAGCAATTTAAAAAGGAGCTGTAATATATCATTTATCTGGAATTTATCGAGAACGGAATAAAATATTCACTTTAGACTAATTTTAATATACACATAATTACACAATACCAAATTGGTAAATATTAAAAAAAAAAATTCAACAGACACTTTTTTTAAACTAAGAAAAACAGTTGAAAAATAATTTTCGTCTCAAATATTTCAAGAACAAAAAATGATTCCGAACCCAGTCTATTTTTTTTTTTACAAATAATGACGTAGTTTTTTTTAGAGCAAAAAAACTGGAACAAAAACTATTAAAAATTCTTAACAATTTTTTTTCAACTCAAATATTTTGAAAAACAAACAATGATATCGGTTTCAAAATTCTATCAGAAATATATACCTATACCACCTAAATGTTGTGTAATTGTGAGGTTTTTAAAACCACCCTTAAAATAGCTAAAAATCAAAATGTTGCAAGAAACAACTTTTCAAAAATGTTTTAATTCGAAAAATTCTTACACTCAAAATTGCTACAAAATCGAAATTTTGCATATGAAACTTAATATGCCTTTTTATATTCTTTGAAACCATGTTTTTTTTTTGTAGATGCACTCCCCCGATTTTTGGTATTTTTTTTTAGCCAATAGTCTGTTTTGAAATAATTGGCTTAAATAATAATAGGAAAAAAAGTTTTATATGTTAGATTCTTAGAATTTGTAAGCTATTTACAAAAAAATTATAAAAATTTTACTATTATAAATACCTAAAGTACAAAATATAGGTAATGTCACATTCTGCCCTGTATATCTATCTGATTATCCAAAAAGCCAAAGTTATTACTTTATAAAATATATAATTATATAATATATACTCTACCACCAACCACCACCAACCACTTAGGTAAATATATAACAATATACATGTTTATGGTTTTCAAGTGCACCAATGGTGTGGGTCGACCCCAGACTCATTTTTTTTTTAAATAGGTAGGTATGTTTTCTTAATCATTGGTCGAAGAAAAAAGTGTAATTTTTTTTTCTCGTAAATTTTTTGATCTACAAACTGTACCTAGACTCTTTTTTGTAAGCATTTACCGTTCAAAAGTTATTTGCTAAAAACTGATTTTTTCGACACTTCGACCCTTCGTTAAAAGTTATGCCCACGTCGCAGTCGTCGGACCGACAGGGACTTTTTACTATTGCTTCGTTATGGTCAGTGAAAGATAGTTACCAAATTTAAGCGCTATGCGAATTTTGTATCTTATAAGTAAAATGTCTTTTTTGATAAGCTCTGCTATAAAATTGATTTCTTCTTTTTTATAGTTTAAAAACAAAAGTAACTTTATTTATTTTTATTACAAAAATGGCTCTTTATCTACTTATTACGGTTGTCGTGTCACTAAAACGACATTAAAACGACACGTCCCTGGAGGCGGCAATTGATATTTTATTAAAACTAATTTCGTCATAGTGAGGAGATGGTTGGAGATTGGAGAGAATGTCGAAGATTTGGGTTTATTTAAACGCCAACTGTCCCCTCTGGAGCCTTGTCATTTTACTGTCGTTTTAGTGAAACGACAATCGTAATAGAGGTGATTATTTAAAAAAAACTTGAATACACTAAGTATTTTATTTCTTTATTTGTTTAGATGTATAGGTACCTAGATTATGTACATTTCAGAAGATACCTATATGCTTCTATCCCATCGTCAGTAAGCTTTATTTTTGCAAATAAAGCTTATCTATACTTACTAAATAAAGAAACACGTTGAAAATATATCCCTTTCCATATTCAATTCAAAAGCTGATGACTTTTTCACATACCACCTCTAAACCTCCAGCCGAATTTTCGCGTTACTGTCGTGGTATACTATCTACGTAACAGAGTTTCGTACACAAAAAAGATGCAATACCCCCGTTATGGGTGCCCAAGCCGACTCACTGCAACTGTTTGCACAGTTGAAAAGCAGAGTTACCACCGCAAAAAGTTATGCCTATGAGTTATGCCCATATTGTAATTTAACACAGTTCGAGCATTTAGGAAGCAGAGGGAAGATTAAGTAGGAGATAATAATGTACATTTGTGTCTAGAATGTTTGAATATTGAAATTGGAAGGAAAAGTTATTTACCTATTAGAGGTGTGTTTTGCAAGTGCAGATAAAAGTATCGCAAAAAACGACATCGAGAATTAGCCAAATCATCGAACCAAAAACGATCATTACTAAAATGTCCAGTTGAGCGTTAGGCCGGATCCACATCTGTGTCGTGTGTTGTGTTGTAGAGTCGTGTGGCGCTGTCATTCCATATATTTTATGCGCCGCACTGCAACACAATACACGAGGCAAATATGGTTCTACCATTGAGTTTATACACATAGAGGAACCACGTCAGAGCTAAGATATCACCAATCTAGGTGGCGCCCTTATTTGCACCTAGAACAAGAACCAGTGATAATCAATACTGGAACCATTTACTCCTTAAGGTAAGAGTATTTCCACCTCAAGGTATACTATTTGTGGAAATATTGGAGAAATAGTCTGTCTTATGGGGCAAATGGTTCCTGTATTGATTATCACTGGTTCTTGTTCTAGGTGCAAATAATGGCGCCAGTTAGATTGGTGATATCTTAACTCTGATATCTTAACAAAAAAAAGTAATTAATTTTTCTTTTTCTTAATGATTGAGTTTAAATGGTTGTAACTTCTGATTTAGAGACTGTATTAGTAAAATGTATACCTTTTTAGAAAGTCGAAAGGCAAGGCAATTTTTTAAAAGAAAGAACAAGTATTAAGTCATACGAGTTTTTTCAGGATGCTCTTTCAAAAATTGAAGTAAAAAAATAATTTTGATCAAACTATGACTTTATCTAGTTATTTTATTTAAAATAAAAATCAATTATGGACGGGGTGAGCAAAACAGTGGTCTAAAGTAGAGGTTCGGGCAAATTAAAAAAAAAACAGCCGTTACTCGAAAACCGTAATGGTTCGGTTACCAAATTCTGAAAAGCATGACCTGGCCTATCACCATATTCAGTTTGGATTATCCTTTACGGGACACCCTGTATATATCTATATATGAATAGCCTTAAAAAAAATTTGTGGTACCATTTGCCCAAAAAGTATCCAACCGATTATTATAAATTTTATATGGTTGGAAAGCCATAGGTGCGGATATGTGCAGAATACACACTGTGTGTCATTTTTATTTCTTATTCAATATTCCAATCTTCCAATAGACGTCAGTGCAGTGGTAGCAGTGTTACCTCTGAACATTTTGAGAAAGTGTCAGGAAAGGTGTCCGAGAGGAAAAAAGAGGTCCTTTAAAAATTTAGTTAGAACATTTAATTGTCACCGTCACGGTCGCCGTCGCAGTCGCGGTCGCGGTCGCGGTCGCGGTCGCGGTCGCCGTCGCCGTCGCCGTCGTGGTCGCGGTCGCCGTCGCGGTCGCAGTCACCGTCGCGGTCGCCGTCGCAGTCGTAGTCGCCATCGCGGTCGCCGTCGCGTTCGCCGTCGCGGATGCCGTTGCGGACGCGGTCGCCGTCGCGGTCGCCGTCGCCATCGTGGTCGCCGTCGCGGTCGCCGTCGCGGTCGCCGTCGCAGACGCCGTCGCGGTCGCTGTAGCGGTCGCGGTCGCAGTCGCCGTCGCCATCGCGGTCGCCGTCGCGGTCGCCGTCGCAGTCGCCGTCGCGGTCGCGGTCGCAGTCGCCGTCGCGGTCGCCGTCGCGGTCGCCGTCACGGTCACAGTCGCCGTCGCGGTCGCCGTCGCTGTCGCGGTCGCCGTCGCAGTTGCCATCGCGGTCGCGGTCGCCGTCGCGGTCGCCGTCGCAGTCGCCGCCGCAGTCGCCGTCGCGGTCGCGGTCGCCGTCGCGGTCGCCATCGCGGTCGCTGTCGCGGTCGCCGTCGCCGTCGCAGTCGCCGTCGCGGTCGCTGTAGCGGTCGCTGTCGCGGACGCGGTCACCGTCGCGGTCGCCGTCGCAGTCGCGGTCGCGGTCACGGTCGCCGTCGCGGTCGCCGTCGCGGTCGCTGTCGCCATCGCAGTCGCTATCGCGGTCGCCGTCGCGGTCGCCGTCGCCGTCGCCGTCGCAGTCGCAGTCGCGGTCGCGGTCGCGGTCGCGGTCGCGGTCGCAGTCGCCGTCGCAGTCGCCATCGCGGTCGCGGTCGCCGTCGCAGTCGCCGTCGCGGTCGCTGTAGCGGTCGCCGTCGCGGACGCGGTCGCCGTCGCAGTCGCCGTCGCGGTCACGGTCGCCGTCGCAGTCGCCGTCGCAGTCGCCGTCGCCATCGCGGTCGCCGTCGCAGTCGCCGTCGCGGTCGCGGTCGCCGTCGCCGTCGCGGTCGCGGTCGCCGTCGCAGTCGCCGTCGCAGTCGCCGTCGCGGTCGCGGTCGCCGTCGCAGTCGCCGTCGCGGGCGCCGTCGCGGTCGCCGTCGCAGTCGCCGTCGCAGTCGCGGTCGCCGTCGCCGTCGCAGTCGCCGTCGCGGTCGCTGTAGCGGTCGCCGTCGCAGTCGCGGTCGCCGTCGCCATCGCGGTCGCCGTCGCGGTCACCGTCGCGGTCACCGTCGCTGTCGCCGTCGCAGTCGCCGTCGCCATCGCAGTCGCCGTCGCGGTCGCGGTCGCCGTCGCGGTCACCGTCGCAGTCGCGGTCGCGGTCGCGGTCGCGGTCGCCGTCGCGGTCGCTGTAGCGGTCGCCGTCGTGGACGCGGTCGCCGTCGCAGTCGCCGTCGCGGTCACGGTCGCCGTCGCGGTCGCTGTAGCGGTCGCTGTCGCGGACGCGGTCACCGTCGCGGTCGCCGTCGCCGTCGCAGTCGCCATCGCAGTCGCCATCGCGGTCGCCGTCGCGGTCGCCGTCGCCGTCGCCGTCGCAGTCGCGGTCGCGGTCGCAGTCGCCGTCGCAGTCGCTGTCGCGGTCGCGGTCACAGTCGCGGTCGCGGTCGCCGTCGCGGTCGCGGTCACCGTCGCCATCGCGGTCGCCGTCGCAGTCGCCGTCGCAGTCGCCGTCGCAGTCGCCGTCGCAGTCGCCGTCGCGGTCGCCGTCGCCATCGCGGTCGCCGTCGCGGTCGCCGTCGCAGTCGCCGTCGCGGTCGCGGTCGCAGTCGCGGTCGCAGTCGCGGTCGCAGTCGCGGTCGCAGTCGAGGTCGCAGTCGCGGTCGCAGTCGCCATCGCAGTCGCGGTCGCGATCGCCGTCGCAGTCGCCGTCGCGGTCGCGGTCGCCGTCGCCGTCGCGGTCGCTGTAGCGGTCGCCGTCGTGGACGCGGTCGCCGTCGCAGTCGCGGTTGCCGTCGCCGTCGCAGTCGCCGTCGCGGTCGCCGTCGCAGTCGCCGTCGCAGTCGCCGTCGCCATCGCGGTCGCCGTCGCGGTCGCCGTCGCGGTCGCCGTCGCGGTCGCCGTCGCGGTCGCCGTCGCAGTCGCCGTCGCGGTCGCAGTCGCGGTCGCAGTCGCGGTCGCCGTCGCCGTCGCCATCGCGGTCGCCGTCGCGGTCGCCGTAGCTGTCGCGGTCGCGGTCACAGTCGCGGTCGCGGTCGCCGTCGCGGTCGCGGTCGCGGTCGCCGTCGCCATCGCGGTCGCCGTCGCAGTCGCCGTCGCAGTCGCCGTAGCGGTCGCCGTCGCAGTCGCGGTCGCGGTCACCGTCGCGGTCGCCGTCACGGTCACAGTCGCCGTCGCTGTCGCGGTCGCCGTCGCGGTCGTGGTCGCGGTCGCCGTCGCGGTCGCCGTCGCCATCGCGGTCGCCGTCGCGGTCGCTGTCGCGGTCGCGGTCACAGTCGCGGTCGCGGTCGCCGTTGTCGCAGTCGCCGTCGCGGTCGCCGTCGCCGTCGCAGTCGCCGTCGCGGTCGCCGTCGCGGTCGCGGTTGCCGTCGCCGTCGCCGTCGCGGTCGCCGTCGCAGTCGCCGTCGCCGTCGCAGTCGCCGTCGCGGTCGCCATCGCGGTCGCCGTCGCAGTCGCCGTCGCCATCGCGGTCGCGGTCGCGGTCGCCGTCGAGGTCGCCGTCGCGGTCACCGTCGCAGTCGCCGTCGCGGTCGCCGTCGCCGTCGCGGTCGCCGTCGCGGGAGCTGTCGCGGTCGCCGTCGCGGTCACAGTCGCTGTCGCGGTCGCCGTCGCGGTCGCAGTCGCCATCGCGGTCGCGATCGCCGTCGCAGTCGCGGTCGCCGTCGCGGTCGCCGTCGCGGTCGCTGTCGCAGTCGCCGTCGCAGTCGCCGTCGCGGTCGCCGTCGCCGTCGCGGTCGTGGTCGCTTCATAACAATAGAACTGGTGCCTTTATACGGATGCAATCACTTGTACGAAAGCTGTGTGCTGCTGGAAAAATAAGGTGTTAACTATCATAATAACCAAATTTCAGCTTTGGTGGAGTCGCAACCCAACTTTTTTTTTTAACATGTTTGGGAGGCTGCTGTAGCCACACCCACCCGTGCTCGCCAGCTGACTTTCAATAGGCTTCATTATGACACCAAATTAACCATATCTCAGCTAAATTATCTTTGGTGGAGTAACTGACTAAAATATGTCACGGGCTCCCGGGCTATAAGGTAGGTATATGAAATGAAAAAAAAAAAAGCTTTTTTTAGAAAAACAATCCTTAAAGAATTAAAAAGCAACAGTTGGCTTCGCTTACTTCCAACATATTCTTGCGTTCTGTCTGTAGTTTCTCCATTCGCGATACTTTTCTGGGATTCCCTTACAAAAACAAAAAGTCCTCACGCTCCGTGAATGTAGTTTGCAAATATGTTTGGCTCGTACTTGGAACAGTTCTGGCTTCAATATTTGAAATAAACCAAAACCTTTCCCAGGTGGTTTAACGTAATAAAGTAATTAGAATAATAAAAACAAATTTATGAAAACTGTCAAATAAAATTTATACTCTTTGCCGTCTCTCCCATTTACGCGTAGGTTCAGTTGAACCGAAAATATTTAGCTCTGTAGCCAATTCTTGCGGTTTTTTGTTGTGACACAGCTCTAGAACATATTCCTTTGGCAAAATCTAAATTCTCATCCATTAGCTCAACCAATCGGGTCAACTGCTTATTGTTGCTTACTAATTTGTCCTGTTAATGATTATTCAAAACTTAAACTTTAATTCGAAAATTTACGCAACCTTTACATTTTTTTCGTCTCGTGCAAATTTACTCTCTGTCCACTAAATTTAATCAATTGAAGGAAAAATTGGCGAATATCGATGACAATTGACACTGACAACATCGATTTATTCATTCACTATGGAGAATTGATACAAATTCACAATTAATCAACTATCCATTCAAGATTGAAAAACACAATGCCGAATAAAAACAAATGTTTGATAAATAACAACTAGCTATGAATTCATGATTGAAAATCGGAACAGGGGTGATAGCGAAGTATTTGACAGATAATTTAGGCTTAGATTGCCCTTTCGTTATTTGGTCAATTTAAAAAAAAAAGATTAATTTTAACGCTAATTCTAAGAAAAAATAAAGAGTTTTCTGATATATAATTAGGTACACTATCTAAAATCATCTTTTAAGTATACCCAGTTTAAATCAACTTTAAAAGTTCACGTATGAGATCTGTACCAGCCTGATTTCGGTGGATCTTTTTTAGTTTTCAGATGATTAAAATGCGTTGCTTCCCAGACAATCTGATAAAAACCATTTTGGGTGACTTAACTACGGTTTTACCATTGATTTTGCTAACTGATAATGTTGAATTTGAGGCTTTTCGGAGTATGCGTTGTCTTTCTTGAGGTGTTGTAGCCATGTTCGCTACAGTGGCGATTCCTGGTCCTTAGTATTGGTTGAGCTAGGTGGTCTGGGCAGGTTAAAATAAAAAAAAATCATACTTTTTTTAATTTGATTGATAACGACAATTAATAAAAAAACGTTAATAAATTATAGGTATAAAATAAAAGTTCAAAAATTTATCGATACATAAATTCGCTTCGTCGCGTCGTTTGACGGAAAAAAAAATTTTCGCCGACTTTGTTGTGGTCAAAGTAGGACACTTAAGTTGGCACTGATTTTTGTACACGTACTTTGAACCCTTATACATAAAATATAATGTTTATGCTTTAGGTCTATATTTGTAGCTAAGTATCTAAATCAGACGACGTTTCAAACGTGGTTACGTTTTTCGTCAGGTCTCAAAAACATAGTTATTAATATTTTATAGCTTCAATTTTTAAAAATTATAAAATATGTACTTACAAATTTTTTTCTTATAAAAATAATATCAACGTTTAATCCTCTTTTGGTTGTATTTTGGTTTTTGAACGCAACTATTATTCTTTTTAATATTAAGAAATGTCTTGAAAAAGACGTTTTTTTTAAATCAAAAGTTCGAATAATAATAAATATTTCAAACTATATTTATTATATTTTGAATAATAATTCAAAATATTTTAAATAATTCTAACCTACAAAACAAGTTAAATATAAATTCTAAGTTTTAGTTTATTGCCTTTCAATGAGTTGACCATATATGCTGCTAAGTCACGAAGAATTATTATCATAAAATATAGTTATAATATTTATATCTTTTTTTAAGCAACTTTGGTACTGAATTTAAAAGTTCCAAAAACTGTTCACTTGGCTTAAAAAAAGATGTAAACATCTATTATAACTATATTTCATGATTTTATGGTTCTAAGTACGTGTACAAAAATCAGTGCCAACTTAAGTGTCCTACTTTGACCACCGCAATGTTTGCATCATAATTGTGTTGCACTTAGTTAGCATCATATTTCTTGCCAAAACTATTTCACCGATTTGGATCGAATTTCGTCTTGTGATACTCTAGAGTCTAGACTATTTGATTCCAATTTTTTAGAAGAATTGGACAATTTTTGACATATTTTTTGAGTGCTTCAAATTTACTTAGTTTTTTTCAGATTTTTTTTAAATTCATGGTTAGATAGCAACACAAATATAACATGCATTTAAAATTGATGTTGTTTTGTAGAAAATTGTATAAAAAACAAGTTTATAGTGGACGGTTTTTTCATAAGTTGCATATTTCCAAAGTTAAAAAGGAAATTGTCGGAAAAAAGGGGTGATTTTAGCGTTTTTTTCACTGTTGCTGCAAACTTGGCTATATACTACTCTAACATGCCCCAACAACATATCAAAAATGCAGAACTACATCGCACTTTGCGAATTTAGCACTTTTTTGTGTAATTATTCACTGTGCTAAAAGAACTCAATCTCAATGTTTACTCATATCAATCAAAGATCACTAATAACCAAACAATGCATTCATCCTTCCTACCGCATTTTCCCAGAAACATATACGAAAGCAAAAAAGAGAATGACAAAAAAAACGTACCCAAAATGTACCTGGAGCTGCTTGCATACCTAATGTATCGTGCCTTATCGCATCATACTTACGCTTACGCTTTCATTTATTTAGCTGGGCTTTGCTTAGGACATTGTGTAGTAAAACGCTCTTGTATTCTAGATTGTATTGTATTTGTGCTTGTATTTGTAATTTGTATAGATATTATTAAAAATTGTATGAAATTGTGCAGCGCAGATGTTGCAAGCTAAAATGTTTCAAGGGAGACTTGTTCTATGAGAGTTTTATGTTGTGTGTCTGCAGGAAAATATAATTGAGAACAATATGGGGGTAGGTTAGGTAGGTATCTATTTTTTTTTTTAATTATTTCAATGCTCTTTGTAGAGAATTTGGTTTTGGTATCGCATATTGTAACGCTGAGGCAGATAGGAAGATGGGAGTTTTGTGTGGTGTGAAGGAAAATATGATTTCAAAATAGGTAGGTAGGTAGGTATTTAGGTTTGTATTTATAGTATTGATTATTGTATGAAATCATTATCATTATTTCAACATTGCCATTTGTTACTTTTTGAAAATAAAAAGTACATCATACAATTTATTCATTTAAATTCTTGGTTTAGCGGCGATAAACCTGCTAACTGGGAGGAATCGCCACTGGTTCGCTAGCGATTAGTTGTTTTTTCAATGTTTTCCCTATATTGAAAGTAGCTGCATACTTGTTCCAATGATGTGACCTTCACAGCGATAATAAAAGCTAAATAAGTAATTATTTGTTCTCTATACTTTTCTATGAGAACATTATCAGGAACCCATTCTTCTAAGTACAATTTAGTGCATCTAAAACATTTATAGCCGAAAGAACCCGCGCAGAAAAACATTCTAGTTTTCGACATGGCACTAGAGAGTTTTAAATATATTCTGGGGAGGACCTAGCTGAGTAATGGCCAAAACTAGGGCCTTGTCGATTATGAACCCTTTTGCCCCGTCAGAAAAACCACTCTAGGCCCCGGACCAGCAAAAACTAGAATTGTTCATATATTTGCTAGAAACATTAAAAAAGGGTATTTTAGTATCGGTTATGATCCGATAGTAAAATAACTCGGATCAAAAATAAAAACCCGAATAATTAAAATAATTATTAATAATTAATAATTAAAATAATAATAATTTTTATGAATTTAATACGATATTAAAGCAAACTAGTATGATACTGGGCAAAATACTCTTATTATCATATTATTGGATTTAGTATCGTGTGCAAAAATGCGCTCAATCTAAACTACATCCCACCACAAAAACAACCGGATATGAACCACTTGAGATGAACCATCTGGTATTAAGTAAATATAGTTTAAGGCAGTAAATTATAATTTTTGGTTATAATTGTTGGTTAAAAATAGAGATTTTCGTAATTAAATACCTATATGATTATCTTGGTAAAAACTAATAAATTATAATAAAAGTAAAGATTTGTATTTTTCGATTCATGGATTCAATTTGTTTAGTTAAAATTTTGCATATGTATCAATAACGATAGTGCTGGTAGGATGCCGAAATCGTCCAACAAGTTCTTACTAGCGAGAACCGAAAGTATGAAACGTTTTCCTCGTCTAAATTTTACTTACTGAAAACTTGCAAGGGCTTGACGTATATTCGACAAGTTTTCCTCGTCTAGATTATCCCTAAAGAAAACTGACTAGTGCCATGTCAAAACTAGACAGAAACTGGGCATTTTTCCAGCCGGGCATCGCGGTCGCGATCGCCGTCGCCGTCGCAGTCGCCGTCGCGGTCGCCGTCGCGGTCGCGGTCGCCGTCGCGGTCGCCGTCGCCGTCGCAGTCGCCGTCACAGTCGCCGTCGCGGTCGCGGTCGCCGTCGCCATCGCGGTCGCCGTCGCGGTCGCCGTCGCAGTCGCCGTCGCAGTCGCAGTCGCCGTCGCGGTCGCCGTCACATTTTCTTACAAATTAATATAAATTTGAATAAAGAATTTCATTTAAATGTTTTATTTTTTTTAACATTCCTTGAACCAGAACATTTCTATATTTTTAAGTTTAAAAAATATCTTCAAGACTAGCTTCATTAGCTTATAACTCCAAAACTTTGTACTAGTCGATTACCTTCTCGGGCAAAGAGACCAAATTTTCAAATTCAGAAACCAAATGAAAATAGTAAAATTAATTTCCAAATTAAATTATTTCTGCGGTATAAAAACGTATAACAACTGATCACATAATTATTTGATAATGTTTTAGAACATTTTTTGTTTAAATGGTTTAAATTAAAAGGATTTCATGTTCTTTGATTTGTCCATTTTTAACAATCATTTCAGGCTCATCTCTGATACAAATTGATATAGCTATCAGTGACAAAACATTCTTTACTCAAGATATACGCACGGTTGCCACTTGGAAATAAAACTTGTGACCAAAATTGAAAATAAAAAGGACCAAAACGACCACAAAATTACCAAAATAATTAACAAAAATAAGTAAACAAAAAGGTACAATATAATTCACAATATTACTTTAAGGGCAACATAACAAGAAACATAAATAACTAAACATAAAGGTTATCAATCAATACAAAATTGCGCACCTTTAGTTAAATTAAATCAACTAAAATGTACAGACATAATATCTACTTATTTAAAAAAAGGTTTCTGCCGACCAAACGCTATGGCTTACACGTTTTTGATCTTGAAGCTCTTTGGACAACATAATATTATGTACCTATAGTGTCAAAGTTAAGTCTGTTTCTTAACTTAGTTTTAATTAAACTTAAATCATAAAACTTTCTTTCAGCAGCAGCTCAGCTGTGTGGTAACGACAATAACAAACCTTGAGTAATATTGTTCTAATTTTATAAGAAAGATTTATTAACAAATATTATTACTTACCTATCCATTTTTTAAGTTTTGTTTTCAACAATAACCAACAAAACCAACAAGCGAAATAGACGGAGACGCTTAAACGTTTAAACACAAAAATATTTCAAACATTCCATCTGTCAATAAACTGTCAAATGAAGTGGTCGTGGATACGGAATGCAGTGCGTTCAATTTTACACATGCATCGGCATCGTTTACATTAGGCGATGAAAAAAATGTGCTTCATTTTGTGAAAATGAAAATTAAAAGTCGAGTTTTTTATATTTCTTCTTCAAAAAAAAGTGACCAGATGGAGAACATAATGACCAAGTGTAAAATATATGACCAAATTTGGTCACAAATTACCAACGTGGCAACCGTGGATATAAGATAAAAAAAAATCCTGATGAAATTTTTGTCACTATGTCAGAGTAGAAACGATCAGTGTGCTTTGGGTAGTGTTGGTTTAACATCGATAGTTCCCATTTCCGATAGTATCCATAGTTTTGGGAAAACACTATCGTTACTATCGATAGTTTTACCAAATTTCTTAAAAAGCATTAAAAAGGCTTTTTTATTAGGTATGCTTTTTTTCAATAATAAAAAACATTTGAAAATTTGAATTTAAAACTTTTTTTAAGCAACTAAAAATATACCATATCAATTGATAACTTGCTTTTTAGGATAGAAAAAAACAAGATGTATTGTAATCCAAAAAAAAAGATCGTTTCGGTTAGCCTGAAGCCTTAACTTCTAGACCTACTTATGTAAAAAAGTACAAAAGTGAGGAATTAAAATGCTCGCTAAGGAAACATGCTTTAAAAAAAAAAACATACGAAAATTGTTCTGACAAATAAATTAAACCACCATGCACAATTTTCCATTGTTTTTTGCAAGCAGGTGTCTTCAGAATATTATCGATAGAGTATCGATGCTTAACCAACACTAGCGTTGGACATGCAATGAGGGCGGTCATGGTGGAGTGTACGCTTGTTGTACAACAACAATTATTCATGTACGTTGTTCAGTGTGTTATATAACCTTTTTTATTGAAGTATATAGAGAATGGTAGAATTTCGACCACTGGGCGGTACTAGTTCTAGTTATTATAGGTATACATGGCTTTAGTGATGTACATTTGAAGCCGTATAAAACTCTTTTGGGGGATTATTTTAGTTGTTGCATTTTGAAAGTTCATTTTAGTGGTGTTAGGGCGGTGATATCGCTGCCAGACCGATGCGATGGCATGTAGTGTGTACTGATACAAACGACATTGCCACACAATTTGAAGCGGTATAAAACACTTTGAGCAAATGTTCATGTTCACTTGCTCTCAGACTATTACGAGTCGCAGTCGCCGTCGACATCGCGGTCACCGTCGCGGTCGCCGTCGCAGTCGCTGTCGCGGTCGTGGTCGCCGTCGCCATCGGGGTCACCGTCGCAGTCGCCGTCGCGGTCGCCGTCGCGGTCGCCGTCGCAGTCGCGGTCGCCGTCGCGGTCACCGTCGCTGTCGCGGTCGCCGTCGCCGTCGGGGTCGCCGTCGCAGTCGCAGTCGCCGTCGCGGTCGCCGTCGCAGTCGCCGTCGCTGTCGCGGTCGCCGTCGCGGTCGCGGTCGCCGTCGCAGTCACCGTCGCCGTCGCCATCGCGGTCGCCGTCGCGGTCACCGTCGCTGTCGCGGTCGCCGTCGCAGTCGCAGTCGCCGTCGCCATCGCGGTCGCCGTCGCCGTCGCAGTCGCCGTCGCGGTCGCAGTCGCGGTCGCAGTCGCGGTCGCAGTCGCGATCGCCGTCGCAGTTGCCGTCGCGGTCGCGGTCGCCGTCGCGGTCGCGGTCGCAGTCGCCGTCGCCGTCGCCGTCGCGGTCGCGGTCGCCGTCGCAGTCGCCGTCGCGGTCGCTGTCGCGGTCGCCGTCGCAGTCGCCGTCGCGGTCGCCGTCGCCGTCGCAGTCGCCGTCGCGGTCGCTGTAGCGGTCGCGGTCGCCGTCGCGGTCGCCGTCGCGGTCGCCGTCGCAGTCGCCGTCACCGTCGCAGTCGCCGTCGCGGTCACAGTCGCCATCGCAAACGCCATCGCGGTCGCGATCGCCGTCGCCGTCGCAGTCGCCGTCGCGGTCGCCGTCACGGTCGCGGTCGCCGTCGCGGTCGCTGTAGCGGTCGCCGTCGCGGACGCGGTCGCCGTCGCAGTCGCCGTCGCGGTCACGGTCGCCGTCGCGGTCGCCGTCGCAGTCGCCGTCGCGGTCGCTGTCGCGGTCGCGGTCGCGGTCGCGGTCGCCGTCGCCATCGGGGTCACCGTCGCAGTCGCCGTCGCCGTCGCGGTCGCGGTCGCAGTCGCCGTCGCCGTCGCCGTCGCGGTCGAGGTCGCCGTCGAGGTCGCCGTCGCGGTCGCCGTCGCAGTTGCCGTCGCGGTCGCCGTCGCCGTCGCCGTCGCGGTCGCCGTCGCGGTCGCCGTCGCAGTCGCCGTGGCGGGCGCTGTCGCGGTCGCCGTCGCGGTCACAGTCGCGGTCGCGGTCGCCGTCGCGGTCGCTGTCGCGGTCGCCGTCGCAGTCGCCGTCGCGATCGCCGTCGCCGTCGCAGTCGCGGTCGCGGTCGCCGTCGCGGTCGCCGTCGCGGTCGCGGTCGCCGTCGCCGTCGCGGTCGCAGTCGCCATCGTGGTCGCGGTCGCTATCGCCGTCGCAGTCGCCATCGCGGTCGCCGTCGCGGTCGCCGTCGCGGTCACAGTCGCCGTCGCGGTCGCGGTCGCCGTCGTGGTCGCCGTCGCAGTCGCCGTCGCAGTCGCCGTCGCAGTCGCGGTCGCGGTCGCGGTCGCCATCGCGGTCGCCGTCGCGGTCGCCGTCGCGGTCGCCGTCGCGGTCACCGTCGCCGTCGCGGTCGCGGACGCCATCGCGGTCGCCGTCGCGGTCGCCGTCGCGGTCGCCGTCGCAGTCGCCGTCGCAGTCGCCGTCGCGGTCGCCGTCGCCGTCGCAGTCGCCGTCGCGGTCACCGTCGCAGTCGCGGTCGCTGTCGCGGTCGCCGTCGCAGTCGCCGTCGCCGTCGCGGTCGTGGTCGCTTCATAACAATAGAACTGGTGCCTTTATACGGATGCAATCACTTGTACGAAAGCTGTGTGCTGCTGGAAAAATAAGGTGTTAACTATCATAATAACCAAATTTCAGCTTTGGTGGAGTCGCAACCCAACTTTTTTTTTTAACATGTTTGGGAGGCTGCTGCACCCACCCGTGCTCGCCAGCTGACTTTCAATAGGCTTCATTATGACACCAAATTAACCATATCTCAGCTAAATTATCTTTGGTGGAGTAACTGACTAAAATATGTCACGGGCTCCCGGGCTATAAGGTAGGTATATGAAATGAAAAAAAAAAAAGCTTTTTTTAGAAAAATAATCCTTAAAGAATTAAAAAGCAACAGTTGGCTTCACTTACTTCCAACATATTCTTGCGTTCTGTCTGTAGTTTCTCCATTCGCGATACTTTTCTGGGATTCCCTTACAAAAACAAAAAGTCCTCACGCTCCGTGAATGTAGTTTGCAAATATGTTTGGCTCGTACTTGGAACAGTTCTGGCTTCAATATTTGAAATAAACCAAAACCTTTCCCAGGTGGTTTAACGTAATAAAGTAATTAGAATAATAAAAACAAATTTATGAAAACTGTCAAATAAAATTTATACTCTTTGCCGTCTCTCCCATTTACGCGTAGGTTCAGTTGAACCGAAAATATTTAGCTCTGTAGCCAATTCTTGCGGTTTTTTGTTGTGACACAGCTCTAGAACATATTCCTTTGGCAAAATCTAAATTCTCATCCATTAGCTCAACCAATCGGGTCAACTGCTTATTGTTGCTTACTAATTTGTCCTGTTAATGATTATTCAAAACTTAAACTTTAATTCGAAAATTTACGCAACCTTTACATTTTTTTCGTCTCGTGCAAATTTACTCTCTGTCCACTAAATTTAATCAATTGAAGGAAAAATTGGCGAATATCGATGACAATTGACACTGACAACATCGATTTATTCATTCACTATGGAGAATTGATACAAATTCACAATTAATCAACTATCCATTCAAGATTGAAAAACACAATGCCGAATAAAAACAAATGTTTGATAAATAACAACTAGCTATGAATTCATGATTGAAAATCGGAACAGGGGTGATAGCGAAGTATTTGACAGATAATTTAGGCTTAGATTGCCCTTTCGTTATTTGGTCAATTTAAAAAAAAAAGATTAATTTTAACGCTAATTCTAAGAAAAAATAAAGAGTTTTCTGATATATAATTAGGTACACTATCTAAAATCATCTTTTAAGTATACCCAGTTTAAATCAACTTTAAAAGTTCACGTATGAGATCTGTACCAGCCTGATTTCGGTGGATCTTTTTTAGTTTTCAGATGATTAAAATGCGTTGCTTCCCAGACAATCTGATAAAAACCATTTTGGGTGACTTAACTACGGTTTTACCATTGATTTTGCTAACTGATAATGTTGAATTTGAGGCTTTTCGGAGTATGCGTTGTCTTTCTTGAGGTGTTGTAGCCATGTTCGCTACAGTGGCGATTCCTGGTCCTTAGTATTGGTTGAGCTAGGTGGTCTGGGCAGGTTAAAATAAAAAAAAATCATACTTTTTTTAATTTGATTGATAACGACAATTAATAAAAAAACGTTAATAAATTATAGGTATAAAATAAAAGTTCAAAAATTTATCGATACATAAATTCGCTTCGTCGCGTCGTTTGACGGAAAAAAAAATTTTCGCCGACTTTGTTGTGGTCAAAGTAGGACACTTAAGTTGGCACTGATTTTTGTACACGTACTTTGAACCCTTATACATAAAATATAATGTTTATGCTTTAGGTCTATATTTGTAGCTAAGTATCTAAATCAGACGACGTTTCAAACGTGGTTACGTTTTTCGTCAGGTCTCAAAAACATAGTTATTAATATTTTATAGCTTCAATTTTTAAAAATTATAAAATATGTACTTACAAATTTTTTTCTTATAAAAATAATATCAACGTTTAATCCTCTTTTGGTTGTATTTTGGTTTTTGAACGCAACTATTATTCTTTTTAATATTAAGAAATGTCTTGAAAAAGACGTTTTTTTTAAATCAAAAGTTCGAATAATAAATATTTCAAACTATATTTATTATATTTTGAATAATAATTCAAAATATTTTAAATAATTCTAACCTACAAAACAAGTTAAATATAAATTCTAAGTTTTAGTTTATTGCCTTTCAATGAGTTGACCATATATGCTGCTAAGTCACGAAGAATTATTATCATAAAATATAGTTATAATATTTATATCTTTTTTTAAGCAACTTTGGTACTGAATTTAAAAGTTCCAAAAACTGTTCACTTGGCTTAAAAAAAGATGTAAACATCTATTATAACTATATTTCATGATTTTATGGTTCTAAGTACGTGTACAAAAATCAGTGCCAACTTAAGTGTCCTACTTTGACCACCGCAATGTTTGCATCATAATTGTGTTGCACTTAGTTAGCATCATATTTCTTGCCAAAACTATTTCACCGATTTGGATCGAATTTCGTCTTGTGATACTCTAGAGTCTAGACTATTTGATTCCAATTTTTTAGAAGAATTGGACAATTTTTGACATATTTTTTGAGTGCTTCAAATTTACTTAGTTTTTTTCAGATTTTTTTTAAATTCATGGTTAGATAGCAACACAAATATAACATGCATTTAAAATTGATGTTGTTTTGTAGAAAATTGTATAAAAAACAAGTTTATAGTGGACGGTTTTTTCATAAGTTGCATATTTCCAAAGTTAAAAAGGAAATTGTCGGAAAAAAGGGGTGATTTTAGCGTTTTTTTCACTGTTGCTGCAAACTTGGCTATATACTACTCTAACATGCCCCAACAACATATCAAAAATGCAGAACTACATCGCACTTTGCGAATTTAGCACTTTTTTTGTGTAATTATTCACTGTGCTAAAAGAACTCAATCTCAATGTTTACTCATATCAATCAAAGATCACTAATAACCAAACAATGCATTCATCCTTCCTACCGCATTTTCCCAGAAACATATACGAAAGCAAAAAAGAGAATGACAAAAAAAACGTACCCAAAATGTACCTGGAGCTGCTTGCATACCTAATGTATCGTGCCTTATCGCATCATACTTACGCTTACGCTTTCATTTATTTAGCTGGGCTTTGCTTAGGACATTGTGTAGTAAAACGCTCTTGTATTCTAGATTGTATTGTATTTGTGCTTGTATTTGTAATTTGTATAGATATTATTAAAAATTGTATGAAATTGTGCAGCGCAGATGTTGCAAGCTAAAATGTTTCAAGGGAGACTTGTTCTATGAGAGTTTTATGTTGTGTGTCTGCAGGAAAATATAATTGAGAACAATATGGGGGTAGGTTAGGTAGGTATCTATTTTTTTTTTTAATTATTTCAATGCTCTTTGTAGAGAATTTGGTTTTGGTATCGCATATTGTAACGCTGAGGCAGATAGGAAGATGGGAGTTTTGTGTTGTGTGAAGGAAAATATGATTTGAAAATAGGTAGGTAGGTAGGTAGGTAGGTAGGTGGGTAGGTGGGTAGGTGGGTAGTTTTTTGTATTTATAGTATTGATTATTGTATGAAATCATTATCATTATTTCAACATTGCCATTTGTTACTTTTTGAAAATAAAAAGTACATCATACAATTTATTCATTTAAATTCTTGGTTTAGCGGCGATAAACCTGCTAACTGGGAGGAATCGCCACTGCGCGAATTGTGTTTCCCATGAAATGTTTCCCATATTTGAAAAATAGGTATCGTGAACCTCTTTCGAAATTAGGGAAAAATTCCGAGAGAAAAAAATACCTATCGTTTAAATTTTTGTTTGGGAAATTTGTTGTTTTTCCCCTCGGAATATTCCCCTGTCATTTTACGTGGGAATTCAAAACAATAAACAACAATGTAAGTTATTCTCTAAAAAAAATTAATACAACTAAAAACTAGAGTCCTTTAAAAGGTCAAATTCGAAGCAAATAGAATTTTTAATTAACATAATGGAAAAAAAAACCGCGATATCACCAATCAATCAAAGTAAGATGTCCAACAATTTTGGAAAAACGTTGAAAGAGATCACAACTGCATTGGATCTCCAGTAAAATCAGTTGCCGCGTGGAAAAAAGTAAGTGGTTAATTATTCAAATGGTGTTTTCATAAAAAAAAAAATAATTTAAGGTTTGGCTTGATGAAAAAAAAAATATGTGAGGAAAAAAATGTCAGAAAATTTAAGAAACAAAAAAGCGACTGGCCGAGGCCCTTGCAAAGAGTATATAAGTTCAGCTCATTGGAAGAAACCATCATTAGGATTTGTGAAATGGGCGATTCTGTGCAAGGATTTCCAAATGCTTCTACTTTCGGTTCATTTGGTCATTTAACACTTGATCCATAACGGGCAAATTTTGTTCTCAAATCTAATACATTTGAAAGAACTTTTGAAAAGGAAGATTGAGCCAGTCCGACCTCATGGTCCACTCCTATCTGATACACCCCTTCTGCAAAGAAACGCAAGCACGCACTTTCCTTAATGAAAGGAGGAATAGCGATAGGTTACTTTTATTGAGGCAATAAATCAGACTGGGTATCAATCAAATGTTTAAACAGTGGCTTGTTAACTCTATAACAACGATGGAATATGTAGATCAAAGCTATGTCGAAATTGAATGAGTCAATAGAATGTTTCAACTTACAATGGTTCTGGTAGCTCTAAAGGATTTGAATGATCCCTTAAACTCGCCTTATTATTCTCTGCTCATTTCGTCCTCTTTGCTCTATCTCATGTATTAATAATAAAAACGATATTCTCTGCATTATCTATCATATAGTTTATAATTTAAACACTGCACAAAATAAATAAACTTTTGTTTACTGCTAAATCAAATGTCAAACTCTTCGAAAACAGTATTCAAATATTTTTTTTTCATGTTGGTAAAAGTTGTTCCCAGGGAAAAGCATTCCATTGGGAATTCCCGATAGGAGGAATGCGTCCCCGGGAAGTATAAAATTACGTGGGAAAAATATTTCTCAAGGAATTCCCGATAGGCCTGATTATCTCATGAAATTCCATGGGTGGCATCCAGTTCAAACTGGGGAATAGAGAAAAGAATGCTACCTAGACTGGGGCTCGAACCCACACGTCCAGGTTAGCAGTCAAACACTATATCCATTGTGTCATTGCCACCCGCAATTGGAAATAAGGCTTAAGTTTAAATGGGTAACTCAAGAAATTCAATTAAAAAGTACATGACCTCAACTCCAGAAATAATTGTGCTTCGTCCAGGTATAACAGTGGGCTCTTCAGTCAGTCTGCTAAACTTGTACTTTTTAATTGAATTATATTAATTCACTCCACTTATTTACGAATTGCCAATAAAAGTAATATAAACCGCTCGTCCACTTATTGTAGTCTAGTAAGTGAATCTGAAGAATCAGCATATCTTGTTTTTTTTTTTTTTTAAATATAGCTATTGCTGTATTGATAATTTAGAGAAAACCTGACCAAAAATATTAGAAAAAATGCTACCGATTGATTTCAGTATATTTATACGATTTATTTAATTCAATTTACTTAAATCATAGTAGCCAAGCCATATATTATTAAGTGTATAAGTTATCTTCACATATTATATAAGGGATTGATTTATGTTGATAACAGTGTCAGTAATTTTTTTTTATATAATTTTAATTGCATGTCATGTTCGTCATGTTCTCTTATTTTATTATATGAATTTTTGTTTGTCTTTATATTTTAATTTTATTAAACTTCAAAAGTTGTAAATATATAAAAATTCTATTCGAATTCTTACATTTTATAATGTTATGTTCGTCGCATTGCATTTACATATCACGTTTTATAGAAATTTCACTATAAGCTGTTGTGAGAAAATAAAGTTTTAATTCAAATAGGTATTTATGTAAGTATTTTCTTTTTAATTTTATAAACTATGCAAAATAATGATATGAAGAACATTTCAAACTTTTTTCACAGATCGACATAAGCATTTAAGCAATAACATTAATCAGTTTACAAATACTGAGTGCAGAATTTATTTAATTTAACAAAGTTTTATTTAAACTTTAGGAAGATACAAAAACAAAATCAACAAGAGCAAACAAATGTAGGTAATTATATTCTTAAAAATCTCTTTTTCTCATCCAATAGATTACAATAATTCATATACTTAGTCCCAATAACAAAAAGAAATGTATATAATTCATTCAAAATTATTTTTTTTTCAGTGTAATGCTTGTATCTTATTTTTTGTTTTGTTTTTATATGTTTTTTTTTTATAAATAAATATCACCTTGCGCTTTACAAAACAACAATTTCGCTGGCTTTAGTTTTTTTTTCTTTACTTTTTAATTAATTAATAGATGTCACACACCCGTCTCGTCTTCGTCGTAAGCGTCATCTTTCAGTATCTAATCGTAGCCCAGCATCCAGTGGTTTCGTCGCGCCGATAGTAGCGTGGACGATTGTCCCGGAAAACAGTGATGGCGGGAAATTGATTCTCTTGAATGAATTTAATCGTTGACCTCATCTACAAACGGAACACACATATATTGATTAATTATTGCGACCTAAAGTTCGGACAGATTCTTTAACTCACCTGCATAGCAAAGTGGGGAGGCTCAACATCGGGACTCGATGATAAATGCTGCAAGAGGAATTCATCGGTTTGCGCCAGCCATAGATCGACACCACGCAAGGGGTCATAGTTGAATGGGCCAATACGCAGCATGCCAATTGATGAATCATAAATATCTAAAACCTGTTTTTTTTTTTTTTTTTTATAGAAGGAGAAGAATATTTTTGTTGGTTATATAATTTTTTTTGTTGGATGGAATTTTTTGCAAGAAAAAGGAAACATTACCGTTTGAGCTCCTAAGAATGTTCTTGCCTCCCTCAGTTTTAGATCAGGTCCCCGTTCGGGGAATGAAGCTGGGAAAATTTCACCGGTTTTAATATTAACACCTATGCCATAGATAATTGGGCAATTGATGTCACCGCGAATCATTGTGTTTAGTTCACCAACGCAGGCTTGAGTAAGATCGATTTCGAGATGATGTTTGTGGAATGATTCTAAGAGAAAATACAAATACTTTTTTTTTAATAATTTTATTATGGATATAGTTTTTAGTTTTAATCAAATAACTTGGTATATAGTGTGCACACCTGGAATCCAGGTGGTCAAATTAAACAAATACCTATTTTATGTTAAAAAAGTAATTCTTAGCTTTGAATTTATTTCGAACAGAAGAAATTTGATACGAAAAATAACATAGAACTACGATTTAAGATCACAAACATTTGTTGCAGGCTCAACTTTGGAATTTATTGTTCGTCAATATTTAAAGCACCTACGAAATTGGCGAACTTCCATTCCCAGCACTTTTTCATTTTTAAAAAATAAATCCATTTATTTTGATCCCTAATATGAGACAAAGAGAAAGTATATAGATTAGACATTCTAAACATGTGCCTTGTCTCAGCACAGGTCAAACTCAAAGATAGAGAAAAGAAAAGTTAAAAAAAGCAAGTTTCGTATAGTTTGATCTTAAATAAAGATTAAAAACTAGCACCCGTATTCCCCATGTTTAGGAAAACTACACCATTGATTAAGAATTTTCTGGGCTCAAACTAAAGGCAATAGTTTATTGCTCCATTTGAGTCCAGAACATTCTTATTCCATTGTGTAGTTTTCCCAAACACGGGAGCTAAAATAACTATTTTTTCTTTATAAATAAGGGTATAGGAGTTTTGCTACATTTTGGGGCCCAACAAAACACATTTAGACTTTGTTCAGAGTTTGGAGCTTAATAGTGTTTGGTTACAAAAACGAATTTCAGAGTTTTGTTGACTTGGCCCCAAAAAGTGCCCATTTTTTTGTTTGTAAAAGATTTCTTTAATTAACTTAGTGCCCAATTTTGACCACCCATCAACTTTTTTATGAAAAAGAAAACAAAATTTTCGAAAAAAAAAACTTTTTTTATTAATGCTTTCTATTAATTTTACAAAATGACTTTGAAAATTTTTGATGGGTAAGAATAATTTTAAGCTTCATTTTAGGTAATTGTGTGTAATAGAACATTCTCAGAAAATTAAAAAAAAAAATTTGAATCACCAATTTTTATTTTTTTTTGTTGCTTGCAATTCTATTAATAATGACTGCCCTGCTTTACTTTTAAATCTGAGAAAAATCTCGAAAAATAATATTCAGTAAGCGTGAGTTTTCTCTATGTATACAGAAAATCATCTGTATCAACTTGGCCCTAAAAATTGTCGGTAATTTTTGTGTAGTAGATGGCCAATTAAATTACTACCTATCAACTTTTTTGAGCACCGACCTTGTTGGAAAAAATTGGTGTCTTTTTTAACGTCATTGAACACCTTTTAAATTTTTTGATCAACCCCAGAATATATTTAAGGAAGGACATCGAGCGTCAGATAAATTTTGTCATTTTTGGGACGAGATACAAACATGAAACTTATAGAAGTTCTTGCTTTCATCTTCAAAACCTGTTTTGTTCTTTGCTTCCATTTGGCGATTATAATGGTTTTAACAATGCACTATTTGTCAAATAATAACAAAAGTATATAAAAATACATTATTATAAATGTCATTTGTATAAGATGTCAAACAAACTAGGGGGTGTAGGTTTGGTCGAGATAATACAAAAATCGTATGGAAGGGGATCAACAATAGTAGTAACTAATTAGGTAAAGTTTTTGAGTTTAAAAATTAATTTCTCAAAAACTATTAAAAAAAAACTTTATTTAATAAAAAAAAAAGAATTTCTGGCAAAAAGGTATAACAGGGCATTGTAAGTGTTACCGTTGTATTAAAATAATTAGTCACTTTTTCCATACGATTTTTGTATTATGCCGAAGGAAATTTTACTGCGCTACCAAACTTAAAAGGGTAAAATATGAATCTATTCAAAACAAATAATTTAAGAAGCAACGATTTAGTCGCAGTGATGCCAGATATGAATTTTAAATATCTGCCAGTTTTTTCAGCCTTTTACTGAGAGTAAAATGTTTGTTGATTCATTTGCTAAATTAGTTTTTCTCGGACTTGATTAGTTAAAAAAAGTCAAAATGTATCCAGGTGTGTTATTGTGTCTGTTTGACTTTCAATTAAAATTGCATGTGCAGCCATTGAGTCAACACTCGGTATGGACGAATTTGTATTGTCGATTTGAGGCATTAAGTATAGCCAAGAAACTCTGATAACAGTTGAACAGATTTTGTATGTGAAAGGGAAAAAGTACATAAATGTAACAAGCATGTTTTTGTTCATATATGAATAACCATTCGAAATAAAAATAACAAGTACCTTGAAATTGATTGATATTCGTAAAAATACTATGTGTTGGATGAACTGGTAGAAGGAGAGCATAGTTCAAAATAAAAACTACCCGAAATGTGATTTAGAGCTACCATTTTTAAATATCAACTACCAGAAAACATAACAACCACCATTTAAAACAGGTCCTGCAATATATCCCAAGAAACCTGCACATAGAACTTTTAAATTTTCTTAAAATTGACCAAAGAAATATTTTCATCCACGCCTAAACATAACATGTTTTTTTTTGATTGAATATGGTAAATTCAATATTACTCACAAATATTAAACTCATATTCATATAAATTTCATAGAAATTTAATCTACGGAAACTTTGTGCAAAAACTTAATTAAAAAATACATACGCATTATACTAAAGAAAACATCCTCTCCATATCCTTGTGGATCTCTGTATCCTCCAATTAACTGAAGTTCGATTCGACCCTCCGGATAGCCCAAAGCCAATTCCTGAACACGAGTAACCATTGCAGTAACTGCTTCATCAACACCCGTTCCATCAAAATGTGCCAAGGCAACTGCACCAGATCCTTAAAATAAATAAATACATAAAACCAAAATTCAAAACTGAAAGATTCTATACTCAAGACACAAAGATTGTAGGAAAGAATTTTAGATTTTCTTACCTGAATGTCTTACAACAACAATTATGCAAGTAGTTGCATCATCAGCTCCAATTATGTTAACATTCTTGTCATGAGGTGCCACTGCAGCCATTTCTCTTTGCCCCACAAACAAAAGACCACAAGGGCCGATTGGTTTTGTTGGTATCGACAAAAGTTGTGTAGCATAATCTCTGTATACTGGATGTTGAAGGAAGAGTGTATTCGTATCCAATGGGCATTCATCTTGAAGAACTCCATTTAGTACTAGAACCATTTTGTTTTGAGTTTTATTTAAATCTGCTGAAAAATTAGAAAAAAAATTGATTAGATGAAAATTTTACATTATACGAGTAAATGCGGAAACTCATAAAATTTTGAAAAAAATTTGTCGCAAGGAGATTTGAATAATTTAATCTCGGATTATGTACACGCAAAATAATATGAGCTGATACAAGCAAATTTGCCACATGGACGCAACTGATAATCCAAAATTACAACATGATAAATGGTTACTTAAATCCCAACGTAAGGTCCGGTGTTGTCAAAGAACAGTGTATAGCTCTATAGCGTGGTGTTTTTTTTTGTTGGCCAAACTCCAAAGGATAATCTTTATGGGTGTCGAATGTCAGACAAATCTTTTACAGTGTGTCTTACTGGAAGGTGGACATCAAAAGGAAGTTTTATGAAATGTATGCAAATTAACTTCAAAGTATATATTTCTATGCAGGATCGTGCGCAAAAATTGTACAAGATTGGCGTGGGGTTACATATTTTTGATGGCTATATACTTTATTAAAAAAGACAAGAAACTTGATTTTTCATTAAAAAAAAATTTAATTCACACGAACACCAAGCCAATTCATCAATGACATGCATTTACACGAAGACATATTAATGAATGTTTGAGGCGCTGACATTATGGCAAGAATAGTGACAGCTTAAGTGCCTGACCACATTGGATTTTGAATGCTTGGTGTTAATATGTTGGTTGTGTCCATACGATGACGAGTAAATCCTCTCAGTTCAATCTACCCATCCCTATCTCCCACCCTTGTAATCTATCTATGTTTCACTCACACAATACAAAATCTATCATGTTGAATCCGAGAATATAGTTTGAAAGTGGCGCATCGGTGCAATTTGGGTGGAATCTACCATCTTTTCCAACTCATATAAAATCTACCTGTCTGCATGCACCTAGCAGTAAAAATCCAATGTGGACAGGCACTAATGTTTACGCGAGGTCATTATTCTGGTAAAACTAAACGTCACATTCACACATGACAAAGAATAATAACAGACTTTGAACTATTTACACGATTTGGTAATTTATAGCAAGAAAATGAAAGAAATAATGGCAACTTTTGACTCGTATAAATGCAGTATAAGAATCCTTTTTTTCGGGTAATACGCATACGGAAACGTTAATTTTGTTTTATTTCAATGCAGTTAGGACCATTTCATTCATTGATTCATTCATACTTTCACTAATTCATTCATTCATTTCCTCCAGGCACACATTCATTCATTCATTTATTCATTCATTCTTTCATTCATTCATTCATTTGATTATTCATTCATTTATTTATTCATTCATTTAATCATTCATTTTTATTCATTCATTAATTCTGGTTTCTTTGGGACCATAGTTAGATTTAAGAAGAGTAGGCATGGTATTCAGCTTAACAACAGACAACGTACACATTGTAAATTGCTTTCGAACCATACTGTTTTTTGTAATGCTTTGGCAGTTGCTGCTTTTGTATCTACAAGTCTCATGTAATTTGTCATATTCGACAAATTCGACCCTTGGAAAGAAATCGGGTGCTATACTTGCACCCATTGTACACCATTCCAAGATAATTAATTAGTGTTTTACATATTGTGACACATTTACCATCGCCAGCGTTGCGTCGTCGTCGCTCGTCGTATCCAAACAGGTCGAGCAGCATTTTGAGGCAAATCCAGTGGGTGATGCTGATAGATAAATGTACCTTTGGGTCAAACTTTTATCCAAGTGTCATTTTATTAGGACGGCAAAAAACGAATCCGTGTCTCTGTGCATTATGATTAACGCCCCTTCTGTGTCCCTCTATTTCCTGATCGAATTCGAATTTAGTGTTGGAACAAACTCTTGGCCAACTATACCATATTACCATCATCGCCGCGCGCCGTACCGGTTGTAGTTTTTTACGTCATTTGCCGTGTTGGTCGTAAATAATTTCATGCAGATGATTTGTATCTGTACCTCGGGACTCGGGAGTGGGCTTTATTTAATGTGAATCTCAAAAGGGACAAAAAAAAGGAGGAAAGGAACTTCAAGCTTGCGGGCCACGAACCAATATTGGTAATTTGAAAATTTCAATTTGCTTTTGGAAGTGGGTGCGTCGTCGCTTCCAACGTTGAATTGACTTTTGTACGAGTTTATAGAGGACGGTAGTGTTGAGAAACCTTAACCATTGTCGAAAAATGTTGGTTTGTGCGGCATGAGCTGTGAGGCAGTTGGCAGTGATTCTGGCCAAGAGGAGTTTTTATAGGTGCAACGTAACACATATATGTATGTAAGTAATTGTAAATTCGTATAATGTCTTCATATTTAATTTGTCGGATACCTACTTATATTTAAGGGCTTTTGGGATTTGGTGTGAATTTATGATATAATTTCCAGATTGCAGATCTGTTTATCCTGCTGTAGTTTCGACATCGGCAGCAAAAATAAAATTTTATTTATTGTGTGCGATTGCTGGAAGAGAAGGCACATAATAATGTGTGTATAGATATTTTATTGGCCAACATCGCAAGCTGAAAATGATTGCTTGTACAAAATAATCTGCGGAAGCGTGACGGGACAACAAATTGGGAAGTTAATTTAAGATGAACATGTATCTGGAAAGTTCATTAATTTTGAACGCTTTTGGCAGAAAAAAGTTTTGTGGGTTCTTGTATTTCTACAAATTATTACACACATGCTCAGACAAATTGAGGGAAAATTTATTATGTACGTTTACGAAAACTAAGTATCGCCCAAATTAAAGGATGTTTATCTCTTAACTATGTTCCCGAGTCCTGGAGACATGTAAGAGTGGTTTTTATCCCGAAAGTCGGTAGGTCATGCTCCCAGAAATCTGCGAAGGATTTCCGTCCAATTAGTCTGACCTCTTTTGTGCTTAAAACCGTAGAGCGCATCCTCGACATCCATATTAGAGACATCCTGGATAGATGTCCACTTGAAAACTCTCAACACGCATACCTTGAGGCAAATCCACTGAAACGGCCCTGCATGAGGTAGTGCGCACTATTGAGAAAACTATAAACTATAAGGAATATACTCTTGCAACTTTCTTAGATGTTGAAGGGGCTTTCAACAACGTGCTTACTGAATCCATTCTAGAGTCTTTAGTTGATTTTGGTGTAGAAGACTACATAAGGGAATGGATAATATCCATGCTCAGAGACAGACGGATTCAAGCTACATTAGGTAATACAAACTCGACCAAACACGGTATTAGAGGTACACCCCAGGGTGGGGTTCTGTCCACTCTTCTATGGCTTTTAGTCATGAATACAATTCTTGTTAAGTTGGAAAGATGTGGAGTAAAGGCGGTGGCATATGCTGATGATTTGGTGATTTTAGCGTCAGGGAAGTTTACTCCTGTGTTAAGTGAGATCACGGAAATGGCTTTAAGGAAGGTCAGCAACTGGGCCACAAGCTGTGGACTAGGAGTAAACCAAAGCAAAACTGAACTGATGCTATTTACTACCAAAACTAAGATACACCCCTTCACTCTACCCCGACTCAATGGCCAAACACTCACTTTCCTCTAGTGCTAAAAATTTAGGTGTTATTCTCGATCCCAAATTAAATTGGAAGTAGAATATTGAAGAAAGGGTCAAGAAGGCCTGCATAGGTTTCTCTGCCTGCAGTAAAACTTTTGGTAAAAAGTGGGGGCTTCAGTCGACGATGATCCTGTGGACGTACACAGCCGTGGTACGACCGATCCTCACATACGGTTCGATTGTATGGTGGCCTGCACTTAACAAAAAATATAACATCGATAAACTTAGGAAGGTTCAAAGAACTGCCAGCATTGGCACGACAGGGGCTATAAGATCATGCCCAACTGATGCCTTAAGCGTCTTTCTGCACCTTCTACCACTTGATTTACATATAAAATATCTAGTATCTTGCAGCGCTATAAGACTTAAAGAATCAAACTCTTGGTTTGCCAAGCCCTATGGTCACAACAACAGAATTGATTCCAATGGAAATGTTTTCGACTCCCACTGACTACTGCACCCCTACAAGGAGTATCAGTAAGGATTTTTTAGTTAAATTTCCATCCAGGAAGGATTGGAATGATAACGTCGTGACGAAAGATTTCGACACAACAATTTTTACTGATCGCTCTAAGATGGAGTGCGGCGTCGGTGCAGGAATCTTCTCTGAGTCTCTAAATATCTCTAGGTCCTTTCGGCTACCTGACTTTGCTAGCGTCTTTCAAGCTGAATTGCTGGCAATCAGGGAAGCAAGCAAGTTACTAAAAGGAGATCCAAACCAGAACCGTAATTCAGCTATTATTACAGACAGTCAAGCGGCTGTTAAAGCCATTAATTCATCTTCATCATCCTCCAAACTGGTCTAGCAACGCCGGCCGTGATGAGCTTGCGAGTCTGAACACTGAGCTCAGTGTTACTCTTATCTGGGTCCCGGGTCACAGTGGCATTGAGGGCAATAAACGGGCTGACGAGCTGGCGAGGCAAGGGTCATCCCTTCATGGCTCACTTGCGGAAAGAGTCAACATTCCGCTTGGAGTTATGAAGGGCAACATTTTCTCAGTTTATCTTACCAAATCAAACCACAGGTGGAGCATTTTAACAAACTGTATTATATCTAGGAAGATTTGGCCCACCTATGAAAAGAACCGAACAATTGATCTAATACGCAGACCCAGGCAAGACATAGCCAGGATAGTTGCAACCTGTAGCGGACACTGGCCAATAGGTGAGCATGAAGCTAAGCTGGGCATACCTCACAATACTCATTGTCGGAGCTGTGAGGACCAGCAGGAAAAGGAAACAGTAGTTCATTTCCTCTGCAAATGCCCTGCTCTGGCCAAAGCTAGGGCACAGTCACTCGGAAGAGCATTTTTTGACGACATTAACGAACTTTCTGAAATGGAGATCAAAGACTTGATTTCTTTCCGCAACGCGACGGAATGGCTCTAGGACAAATTTCGGCTAATTCTGCATTATACCTTCCGTCGATTCCCTATGATCGCAAGATAGTGAACTAGGGTTCTGGTGGGGGTTTGTGGTGCACAGCGGCCGGATGATCATTCAATCAGATCAGTGGACGCTCCAGTGCCAGCCAACGAACTGCCTAGCGGGCTAACTGTGGATGGTGCGGGTGCGGGTGCTGGTCTGGTTTAGTGAGTGATCCACTTTCTGATGATTGTGCTAAAAGCTACATCAAAACCCTATTATACACTCAAATAAAAAAGGAAGATATCCTGAGGATATGCCCATGTTCTCTCTCTTCAATTCCATCCACAGGTTCTAACGAGTTATGGTATCTGCCCGTGGCCGCCATTTCTACCTACCTACCTACCTACGTGCATGTATGTATGTGTTCAATTATGAAAAACAATTTTCCAATTCAATCATGTTTGTTCAAATTGTTGTTTGCTGTCATCGAGGAGCATTGTGGTTGTCAAATCAGAAACGTCAAAGTTCAACCAGAAAAAGACTTTAAATTTTTATTCCTGCTTTCGTTATTTCCTTCCCTTTATATTGCTATACCCCTCAACCGCATCCAATCTGTAAGAAGACTGAAGACTAAAGACGAAAGAAAAGGAATCGTGTAAGCGGGGTCTATACGAAATACGAAAACACGAACAATGTCAATGTCATTTTTCTGTAAGCAATATTGGTCCGGGCAATTAGTTCTAGGTGTTCTTTCTTTTTTAGACCAGAGTCTGAGTTGTCAAAATATAATGTATTTTTTTTTTTTACATCACAGCACAATTCAGTTTGGAACGCGTGCTCTACGAGCTCAGAAAAATACACCAAACTGAGCAAAAGTTGAGGACGGAAAATCCCATAATAAAAAAGGTGAAATTAGAAGAAAACAAGAACAGAATTGAAATAGATCTGTACTAATGTGTGTTTTTTAAACAATTCACATTGCACTCAATGGGCCCTACTAATAATCAAATTTAGTAACGACTTAAATATTTAAGGAAAATATACCAGAATGGTATGGGCTACAAAAGAAGGAACCATACATGTTATGTTTCATATTTTAAAGTCCATGCCATGTAATATTCATTATTTAGGTCATACCATGGTTTGATAGGAATTGTAAGTCTGGCGTTTATTTTTCATTTGTTTTCTTTTTTAAGTACATATTTTTTTTTATTGCTGTAACCACCTAAAGGGGGAAGTAGAACACCTGCATTAGGACCTTGCCTTTTTTTTGACGATTATTTGCATTTTGATGAATCTCATGTGAATCACACCCTGTGTAGAGTAGGCATGTTTTTTTCATAACTAATTAACTTGTAAAATGTTGAACTTTATAAGCAACGAAAAAAAACAACATGTATTGAGTATGGGTACTATACATAGATTATTTTTTTCTTATTTTTTGTTTTGCGTTTTAAATAATAAATAAGTTGTTATAGTGAGCAATAAAAAACGGCGTATGTCTGCATTAATTTACAATTGAAGTCACGCATAAGCTTAAGATTGTCATTAACTTGTTTTGTCTACTTATGAGAAATCAATTTAGCAGTTGACATTCAAGATAAAAAATCCCCTTACGGAGTTGCTTAACTGATGTATAGGAGTATATAGGTATGTAAGTAAATAAATCTTTTCACTGACATTGAGGTGTTATTATTTTGAAAAAGATTATCTTAGTAAAGCCAAGCAACTGCATAAATCATAAAGTTTTATGGGGATAAATAACAACAGATATAAATAAAAACAGTTAGATTTATATTAGAATTCCCAAAAGAAAATCGGAAACCCTCAAATTTGTATTTTAAATGCAGGAGATAATTTTATGTTGAAGTTGAAGAAATCATTCTAAAATTATATGCACGGCTGGATTGTACGAACTTGCTTTTGGACAACTAGAATGTAGCTAGGCATTCGCGGTGTATATTAATGTTCCCATAATATTTCTTATCGCCAGCGAGGAAAAATTAAAAACAAGTTAAACTAATAATATAGAACCAGAAGACCCCTGCGAAAATTTCGCACATTTAATAATGCTTTAAATTTTCAAATAGATTGTTTGGACAAAATTAATAAATTCTTTTATTATTGATTAGAAGAATTTAATTTAAATATGATAGATATGCATTTAAGTGATCATAATATTTTTTCTAATTAAATGTGATGCAACAAAATAAAGTCTTTGATTATTTTCATTCTAAATGTGATTCGATTTTCTTTTCAACCCTTTTCGATTGACATACCAATAATATTTTTAACATTGATCGTTCCTGAACGAAATGTTACACAGTGTTACACTTTTAACAACGACATTTTAATTTTTTTTTTTGACATAACAACAATAGTTAATATTTTATAAAAAAAGGAACGCACCATTGTCATTTTCCGAGCAAGAGGAAAGTGTTTAGAAATTTCAAAACGTTAAAATAGTGAAAACACTAAATAAAAAAGATAAAAGTTAACATAGTGATTGTTTGCAATACTTTATGTTAAAAAAAAACATGCGTTAAATCGTGTAAAAACACCTAACACCGCATATGTTACCTATATATTTTTTTTCAATGAACTATTGCATGTATTCACTATATTTACATTTATTTCACTTTTTTATTTAGTTAAATAAACTTTTTTACTATTAAACTTAAATCTCAAAAAAACATTTCTCAAAAACACAGCGAAAAATTCTTTTGGTGGCCCCAGCATTTAGATGTCTCACTGCATTCCGACCCTGTGTGACTGCATTTGTGTTTGTGTAACTCACACTATTTTGAAAAAAGCCTCACTTTTTCCTCGATATGCCCGTTCCTCTATTTCTTCTTCTAAGATTTTAAATTAAAGAATTAATAAATGTTTCTTTCATCCATGCAATCTAGTGATACCTAATAAATGCATTCGGCTTTTTAAAATGAGAAAAAGATTACAACCAACAGAAGTAGGTAACAAATATGTTTCTGCACCACTCACTCAATCTGCAAGCGAAAAAAGAGCATTATACATTACAAAAGTAAACAAATATGTTTCTTTTATTCATGCGTGGTGTAACTAAAGAATGATTCTCCCCCACTCACTCAAGGTGCAGCGAAAAAAAGAGAACTTTAAATTACAGAAGTAATACATATTTTTCTCTTTCACTCATTCAATGAGGTATTCTTTATGTCAAATTTTTCATTTATTGAATTATTTGAAATTTCCGAAATTTATAGATAATATTGTAAAACAGAATAAAGTTTTTGTGCAATGTCATGAGTATGTGTAAATTCCTGTTCAGTGATACCTATTTTAGTGGACTTGACTATTTTATAAATGAGAAAAAAGGAGTTTGACAACAGAAATAATATATATGATTGTTTTATTTAATAAAAAAAGCAAGAAAATCTGGAAATATATATATATAATATTTTTGCCTAGCTTAAAAGTATCGGAATACAAAATTTAAACAAATAAAAAAAAACTTAAAAATTTAAACAAACATTCAAATAATATTAACCTCAGGAAACTAAAAATAAACCAGGCGTGTGGCGTTGGGTAGAATATGAATTTGTTTTTTTTTTAATGAATTTCACCAATCTCACTGATTATAAAAGCGTAAAATGTTTTTTGTGGTGCTGAAGATGTATCTGATCTGGTTTAGTACCAACATTCCGTGGTAAACATGGAAACAAATTTTTCTGGGTAGGTAGGCCTACCCGCTCAGAAAATGAATCTAGTTTTCGACAAGGCACTAGAGAGTTTAACCTAGATTCTGACAAGGAGCTAGCAAATTTTGGCAAAGGCTAGAATAAGGACCTTGGCTATTATGAACCCTTTTGCCTCGTCAGTCAAAAGGAACAAAAATGGCTTATGTGGGACTTGATCCCGCAATCTTCTGCTTGTCAGTCCAATACACTACTTGCTGGGATAACTCGCTATACAAAATTTCAACGTCGAAAGTGAATAACTTTCTTACTCTAATGTTTAATACATCATACCAAATTACCTAAAACATACACAGATGACTCCCACCCATAGAAAAAAGTGTGATATGAAAAAGAAGACAAGGGAAAGAGAGAAAAAAGTGTCGTACGATACTGAAATTGTATGCAGCTTATAAAACGTTTGTTTTTGGTGTACAAGAGACATTCCTGATGGGGTACCGAAACATTTCCAACAAGTTTTTACTAGTGAGGGCCGCACGAGGGTTTAAAAAGTTTCCCTCGTCTAAATTTTTGGGACTGAAATTCAACAAGGTCTTGCCAAATTTTTGACAAATTTTCCTCGTCTAGATTTTCCCTACTGAAAATTGACTAGCGCCTTGCCTAAACTAGACAGAAACTTGGCATTTTTCCAGCCGGGTATTTTGTACAAATTGACTGCATATTAAGGAAACACTAATAGGATAAAAGTGGGGATGACCGTGGCCTTGATAAAATCATATGAATTACTTTGAAAGTTTCAGCTAAATCCTTTGCGAAACTTGAGTTTAAACAAAATTTCGAATTCCTTCTCCACACAGACACAAATTCCTTGTACCAAATATAAACCAAATCTATTCCCACGTTTAAATTTGATCTAGCTAGATGTACACACACCTCGACGCCACAGAAAACTAACCCACGGCGAATCGGTGGGCAACGTCAATGAAAATTATTAAGCGAAAACAAATTTCTTGGATTTACCAATCATCTTACTGATAAGTTTAATTAAAAACCTCTTGTTTACAAGAAACCAATACATTTTTTATAGAACACTAGTAAAAAATTAATTGCCTTCGCTTATTAACAGGGGTGGATTCATTTTTTTTTTAATTTTTTATATTATATACATACATATGTATATTTAACAGCGTCATAGCTAGAGAATGTGGGGCCCCGGGCTAAACCAATCGCTCAATGACTGCCTAAATGTTGGTTAAATAAATTTGGACAAAAAGTTCTTATTGTGTTTTAAAGAAATAAAGGGTAAGGTAGGTTCTAAAATGATTTATTTCAGGTTTTTACAGAAGCTAACTCGTCGATTACTTTTTCCACATCTATTTGCCGTGCTCTTAGATTTTTAATCGATATCAATGATAAATTGCTAAGTCAAATCATAGACTTGCTTAGTCAAGTCTATGGTGCTTTCCAAGTAATTTATTTCAGCTTTGCAAAAGATTCTTACGCTTTTGCTGTGGTAACTGAAACAGTCTGTTGCCAATTCTTTAACATTTTTCTTAGAACTTCTGTCATGCAAAAATGTTGCCCTGATACAAAAAAAGAAATATGACGCATATTCAAAAATCAACCGTTACTTTTGAACAAAATGCACTATAGCTTTTAAATCTTAGCATTGAGCGATAAAAGTTTCAAAACATAATTTATAGCTAATTTAATTTGCTCCAAGTATGCAATATAACTTTTTTGTATAGGATAAAAACTACGTGAGTTACGTGTGAAAAAAATTATTTACTGTTAAAAACAATATGGCGGCATAACGACACTAGGTAAAATTGTGCAAAATGTAATTTTTCATAAACCAAAATCATTGAAGCCGAAACTTAAATAAAGAAAACAAAAACAATGACGCAAAATTATAGTGAAGTAAATTCGACACTAACGCAAGTCGTTCAGTGTGCCGCCGTTTCTGCAATTTAAAGAATATTTAGTCAAAACCATCAAATCCTGTCATATTTCTTCGCACCATCTCTCATCGATTAAGGCCAGGCTAAGGGCCATTTTGTTCATACCTTATCATCTTTAATCCATGATTACATCAACTGGTAAATGGTCGAGTGTTTTCGTTAACCAAATGTATTTAAAAAAACTTCAAAGTTTGATTTGTTAATCATGGAAATCGCTAATCAGCCGTAATCGATTGATAAGCGTTTTTTAATTAGAACTAATAATAGTCCCATCACAAAGTTTACCCACTGTGAACAACCTGGCCTTAAGACCCCTAAAGTTGGCTTCCTGTAATTTTCCGCAAATAAAAATAAACTAAATTCAACAATTAAACACTCCAGAGATAAATTTCTTTAACACAGATTTCAGAAAATAATTTTATAAAACTTTCATTTCATCAAAATTAAATGCAGACACCGGGCCTTATACTATTTTTTTTTTGTATATTAAGCGCGCACTCAAGCGTTGTGACTACCCTTTAAAAACATCGCAAAAGCGATAAGGTATGTAGGAGAGGATTTAAAAGAAGATTGAATGTCTGCAGATCGCTATAAAAGGGGAAAATCGAGTCTGGTAGGGCTTTCCTGATTCGTGTGCTGCGACTAAAGAAGGAATCTCTGTACTTAACAGTATGCCCGAAGTTGGGCCCAAGCACGAGTATTACGGTTGAATTAAGGGGAGGAAAATGCAACTGGCTATTTCACTTTCACACTGTTTATAGAAATAGCGGTAAAATAATGAAAGACATGAAATATTCGGGCTCTCTCTTTCATTCAAATGTCATCTATACGGCCCACTTGAACAGCTTACGGCGAATCCGCTTCTGTTTGTTCTTCTGATCCTTCACCTTAGTTAATATTATCTTGAGAACAGAATGAGATTACTAATTAAGGTATATTATGTAGATTAAAATACTCAGAATATTGCAAAGTTTTTGTTATTAAAACATTGGGGTTTTCCCCCAAAAATAAATAAAAAAACAAAAACGAAAACAATCTATAAATGCATCCCATTCCATCACAGAAAAATCAGTCATCGCTCACAATGATAACAGGCTACATCGTTTTGCTAATCGGTTTGGCTACTGCCTCTGCAGTCGAAGTTACTACTAGTCTCGGTACTATCCGGGGAACTACATTAAAGTCGCGTTTGGGAAAAGATTTTCATGCTTTTCGCGGCATACGATATGCCAACGCACCAATTAACGAATTTCGTTTTAAACAAGCTCAACCTGTTAGCCCTTGGAAACCAAAAGTGTTCGATGCCACCGAAGATGGACCAATGTGTCCTCAAATTGCATTCAATTCGACAGAATATTCCGAAGATTGTTTGCGTATAAATGTGTACACACCCAGTTTGGGTGCAAAAACACTCAAACCAGTAATCATCTATCTTCACCCTGGTGGCTTTTATGCCGTTTCTGGACAGAGCAAATACTTTTCGGGACCGCAACTCATTATGGATCGTGATGATATTGTTTTTGTAACAATAAACTTCCGTTTGGGAACGTTGGGATTTCTGGCTGTTGGTACTGCAGCGGCACCTGGTAATGCTGGATTAAAAGATCAAGTGCTGGCATTGAAATGGGTGAGGGATCATATTCGGAAATTCGGAGGTGATCCAAATTCGGTAACACTTTTCGGCTATAGTGCAGGAAGTTTTAGTATTGGCTTGCATATGGCCTCACCAATGTCCCAAGGATTATTTCACAAAGGAATAACAATGAGTGCATCGCCAGTTTCGCAGTACAGATATCCAACAGAACAAATGGATTTGGCGAAAAGACAAGCCGAATTGGTTGATTGTCCAACAAATAATATTAATGCTATGGTGGAATGTCTAAGAAAGGTAATTTTGTGCAGTGGTTAGTGTTTGAATAGTATACTTTGTGCTTCGTATAATTTAGTTGATCGAACATTTTTTCATTATTAGTAGTTTTCCATTGCTTTTTTTCGTGGTTTCATTCTTTTTTTATTCCAATGAAACTCAGCTTTGCCCCATTTTTATATCTACTTCTTAGTCTACTTGTAGTTTTTTATACATTTGTTCAATTTGCTGTCAAAAATCACTATGAGAAAATTTGAAAGAAGTTACAAGTTGCCAAACAGACCTACTTGTCAAACGGCTGGCTGTCATTTTAACGTAATGGTTGATTCAAGCATTTGTTATTTTGACAAGAAGTGATTTGACGAAAAAGAATTATTTGTGTGTATGTGTTCCGAGTACAATTCGTAAACAAAACTGAGAAGAACAAAACACTCCTAAAACATCACTCCGAACAGTCAATGGATGACTTTTGGAAAAAGAATTAAAAAAGAAGTGGTCCGAGTACCCAATGGAATAACGCCATTCTTCACTTTATTTTTTAACAAAAAATACTTCATTCATTTCTTAATTTAAAATATTTTTTTAACTAAATTTTAGGTACCAGCTGATGAATTCGTCAGAACGCACTACGATATGTTTGATTTTGGTTGGAGTCCAGTTTTAAACTGGATGCCAGTTATTGAAAAGGATCTGGGACAAGAGAGATTCATAATTGAAGATCCATTAGAATCTTATCAAACAGGAAGGTTTCAGAGGATTCCCCTGATTGTTGGAATGACCAAGGATGAATTTGTTGGAATTGGACATGGTGAGTGGGTTGAAAAACCTTGTTTTTGATTTTTATTTTAAATAAAAAGTTTTTTTTTACTGCTACCTAACCAAAAGATGTTATGAAGAATGAATCTATGCTTCAAAAAATGAATGAAGATTGGGATAGACTTGCACCAATATGTTTTCTTTACGAACGCAATACACCAAGATCGAAGGAAATAAGTGCAGTTCTGAAAAAGGAATACTTGGATAACAAGCCATTGAAGAGTGGAGAATCATTTGAACCATTAGGAAAGGTTTGTCGGTCGTCTGAAATAACTGATTCTCTATTTATTTATTGTTTTTTTAAAGCTTTTTAGCGATGGTCTTATTGGGTTTGCAGTTCATAGATTTGCCCATCTTGCCGCTCGATACGTTCCAGTGCATTATTACAGGTTTTCGTTCAAGGGTCGCTATAGTCATTTTACCTATCCAGGAGATAAGCCATATGGTGTGTAAGCTGAGAGATTTCCATTATCAACTAAAATTTAAAAACTTCACTTTTGTTTTTGGAATTCTATAGGAACTGTTCACCACGATGATTTGATTTATTTGCTTCATATACCAGTTTTAACACCTTTATTCACAAAGACTGATCCTGAAGATACTACAATTGAGCGTTTAACACGAATGTGGACACAATTTGCAAAAACTGGGTAAGTGTCTTAGACTGTGATTTTATATGCGTTTGATTTTAAAAAATACAATGTTTTCTTTGATTTTTTTAATAGAAATCCAAACAATCCAGATGATGAATATCTTAAAAATCTTAATTGGACACCCTTAAATTTGAAGAAAGAAAATTATTTAGATATTGGAAATGAGATGGTTATGAGAAGAGGCCTCTACTTGGAACGTTTTAGAATTTGGAAAAATTTGTTTCCACTAAAGTGGGATGATAAGCCATGCAAGAGGAGTCGTAATCAAAGTCCTGACTATCCTGAGCCATTGGATGATTAATGTTTTATTTTTTTTTTTAATGCAATGAACTGATATTTTATGGTTTTGAAGTGAATCTTAAAAGTCAAAATTGAAGAAATGAAAAAAAAAACTCAGAATATTTAACGAAAAACGAAACGTTGACTTCATTGTGTAGTCGTGTTTAGTAGAATAAAAGTAAACAAATTTATTGAAAGGTTAATATATTTTATCATGCAATAAGATTGGATTTTTTGATAAGCTTAGTTAGTCTAAGAAAGATAGGATCTGACCTGGAACAAATTAATTCATGAAATTTTATTGCTGGTACCGACGCAGAATTTTATTCTTAACAACATATCCAAAGTCCCACAAAATCCCCGCAATGGCTTTTTGTATAGACGCATTTAAAGAGGTGGAGAGGGATGGGAGGTGGGAGTTTATCAAGCTGAAAATTTTGTTCTAATACCATCTAATCATATGGCATATGTTTTTATGGTGCTTTAAAACGACCAAAACTAAAAAGATACATGTATCCTGTAGAAAGTTAAAGTCGTTTTTGTGGTAATAATCACTCACTTGCATTTCCGTCAAAATAACACCCTTCAACCACAGATATTTTTGGAGACTCTTTTGATTCTTACGGTTCGCGTACACTGAAACCGATTAACCGGCCGATTTCTGATCGGAGCTAAACGGACGAATGTCTTGGACGTTAGCCTGCATACACTACTGTCGTTCTCGCCCGATGCCTATTTTTAACAATTCCGATTTTAAAGGATGCCAGTGGGAGTGTGAAACGTAGAAAGTAAACGTTTATAACACAATAAATTAGCTATTCACTATTAATTTTATCTTATTTTAATTTAATTTCCTTTTATCCTGGCAAGAAATAACTGACAAACTGACGTAAAATCCAAACAAGTTCGGATTTGTCGGTTGATCGGTTATTAACGGCCGACATCGGACGATGTCGGTTGTAGTGGTGTACGCGCTCTCTTCCTTTTAAGTATGTATGTACGTTTGATTCAAACGGCCGAGTTTGGCCGACGACGGACGAGCATAATTCGGCCGATAACGGGTTATGTGTACGCGAGCCGTTAGTAAACATGCCAAATGAAACATTTATGCTAAATTTCATTATTCTATTATTTTAAAATGGTTTTGGGTAATCATTCCATAAAAAGGCCTTTAACTTTCAACGGGATACATGTATCTTTTCAGTCTCTTTAGAATCAGCACTGAAAAGCATCTTAAAAACATGTGTCATATGATTTCATCGTATTATATAGATATATCAAATTTGTTCAGCTTGATAAACTCCCGCCTTCTCCTCCTCTCCACCTCTTTAAATGCGTCTATACAAAAAAACAATTGGGGGTTAAAATTCTGCGTCGATACCTACCAGCAATCAAATTTTATGAATTAATTTGTCCCCACTTGCCCATTAATTAAAAGTCCCCTTAAACATGAAAAAACTGAGTTGCTAGCAACTTATAGTTTCTGAGAGGGAAGGGCAAGACGTAACCAGAACATTCAAAGTTTGTCTAGATACATAGCTGTTATCAAGAGCTGTCTATTTCGGGTAATTTTTTCATTAGATACGATTTACTTTTAGCTTTGTCTCCATCCTTGTTCACTTCTTGGCTTGAATCTTATTTAAACGATCGTCAGTACACAGTCCTATTTAGATCGTCCACTTAAAATCCTATCAGCTTAACACCAGGAGTTCCCCGAGGAAGTCATTTAGGTTCTTTGATTTTCTTATTAACTATTAATGATGTTGACCTAATACTTTTGGCATTTGAGCTTCAGATTACCGCTGAAAACGTATTATACGTCACGCCGATGCTCTCATACTTTAAGCTTATCTCAACAACTTATTTGTTTGGTGCCAACACAATTTTCTTGAATTCAATGTTAATAAATGCCAAGCTATTACATATTCTAGTATGCGTCCCCCCTTATTACAGCATCAATATTCCATAAATAATGAACCTCTTTCTATTGTTACTCCCATTTGCGACCTAAGTGTTATCTGTGATAAATGATAACCAACTCAATTTTCATGCTCATTATGAAAGTATGTCTAAGGAATTCTCTAAACCCTACGTCAGCAAATCTTTATATATTACATTTGTTAGTCCTATCCTTGAATATGCTTAAAATAGGTTTTACTGTGATGCCCGTGGGGCCGTATAGCCTTTTTGTTATAAAAAGCGATCACTAAAGGGGTTTTTACTACCCTGATGATTAAACACAGTGCGAGCTTTAGGAAAATAGAGAAGGATTTAAGAGGAAATACCAATGCACATATGTTTTGAAATTCTGAATATAAAATTAGCAGGGAAAAATAGTGCTGGGTAAGGCATTCACGTAGTGCGGCTAAAAATAGAATATCTTTGAAAATAGAATCTCATTGAGTTTTACGCGGTTTTTGATTCCGCATTGGGGAACTTCACTGCCGTTGAAATTTTGCATGAGAAGGACAAGGATGTGAATCTGTAAACGTCTGCGAAACAGTTAAATGGATTCGATGTTTTAGGCAAAAGGTCACTTTTGAATATAAGCAAGAGCAACGGAGACAAAACAGAGCCCTGGGGCACACCAGCATTTTTGTTTGTATTTTCAGACTTGAAACCACCCCATGTTTCTTGAATTGAGCGGTCCGAAGGGTCATTTCTAATTTAACGAGAATCATCGACACCAAATGCAAGCTGTTGATAAGAGAGCTTTATGAAAGGATTTCGATTGGTTTCATTTCGTATTCAAGTTACTTACTTTGATGTTCAAAAGGGTAGTTATGTGCATTCAAGAGGACACAAGCGTCCACAGGTTTTTCTCAAAATCCACCTCTGTCTACCAACTCCTACTCTCACCTCCACGTGGTGAACATCGGGTGTCTAGTACCTCAGCTGGAGACGGGGTTTAAATCCCCGTGGAAAGCTGTTGGGGACAGCCAACGAGAGAGGGGGGGGAGGAGTGTTCCCACTAAGGCACTTCTCCTTTCATCGAGGCGGCAGCGGACGAATTCTCTAGATGGAATCAACGGTGGCGTCTACAGTTCCAGTTAGGTTGAACTACTTAGTGAACACCTTATATGGGCTACTACGACATATTTGTAGCTTAGGCCTATAAGGAGCGGTTTATCCGGCTCCCTACCCTTGGAGTTATACGAAGGGTCTGGTCCTCCGGGTTCGTATTCAAGTTGTACAATTTAAAAAGAAACACCCTTAGATACGTAAACATAAATTGTAACCACCGAAAAATGACGGTCTGAGATAAATAAAGAGCAAATAAAATTTGGTAAGGAGTATGCACCAGATCATCTGTAAAATATGGTCAGAGGAAAACATGCCCTATCAATAGAACCTCAGCATTGTTTGCCCGGTCTACAAGAAAGGAGACCCTCTAAACTGCGCCAACTACAGAGGAATCAGTCTCCTTAACATCGCCTACAAGATCTTCTCTGCCGCGTTATGTGAACGCCTGAAGCCGTTCGCCAACACTCTGATAGGTCCATATCAGTGTGGCTTCAGGCCAGGAAACTCGACCAAATATTTACTCTACGGCAAATCGACACTCACCACCTTCTCATCGATTTTAAGGCCGCGTATGACAGCGTTTATAGAGATGAGCTATAAAGAGCAATGTCTAATTTTGGCATCCCTGCAAACTCGTCCGTTTGAGCAGGATAACGATAGAGAACGCACGCTGCTCCATCAAGGTCGGCATAGTCCTCACCGACACCTTTGATGTCAATAAAGGATTTAGACAAGACGACGCGCTGTCACGCGACTTGTTTAACATCATTACTTCCAGGAATGGCCCAAAACTCTCATGTCAACACTAGAGGCATACAATTTTCAAAAGTCCATCCAATTACTTGCATACTTGGTTTAGCGGTTAATGAGGGCAAAACAAAGTATATGCTGTCATCTAAAAAGGACGCTCAACATCGACGCCGACGTATTGGACAGGACGTCACCATAGACAGATATACTTTTAAGGTAGTTAAGGACTTTGTCTACCTGGGCTCCGCAATCAATTCAGGCAATGATACCAGCGCCAGCGCTGAGATCAAACGCAGGATAACTTTTGCCAATCGCTGTTTCTTTGGGCTAAGAAGGCAATTGAGAAGTAAATCCCTCCCTCGAATGACTAAAGTGTCCCTCTCTACAAAACACTCATCATTCCAGTCCTGGTGTATGGTGCAGAAACATGGACCCTGTTAGCGGCGGGTGAGTACACCTTGGAAATATTCGAGAGAAAAATTCTTCGGGTGACAAAATTTTAATTCAATCGACCTTTTTTCACTCATCAACGGTCTTCGATCAAATCAATGTCTATTTTATTTAATAAGATCATTTATTACCACCCAACCATCAGTAGCTCACTTAAATAATGACAAATGAATACTCAGAACCCGACAACAACATCATCATCATCAGCATCATCAACTTCATTGACAATTCCAAATCACGAACACCCATAACGATGGGCTCCTCCATCGATCGCTGCCCTGGCTGGCTGTCTTCCACTGAAATAACAATCAAATTTGATTCGTTTTAAATTAAATTACAATCAAATCCAATAAATAAAATCGAACCCATTCAGATGACAAGTGCAATTGAATTATTTACTCCGTCGATTTAAATCGCAGTAAGGGGTTCATAAATATTCAACTTTTTGGATTGCAACGGCAACGGCTACGGCTGCCATCCCATAGCGCGCCCGCGCGCGCCGGCCGCGGCCGTAGTTTTGTGGATTCCTTTTCTAGGTCTGCTGTAACTCTGTTTGGTGCTCGCTAAAACAGAGTAAACTAAGACAGCAACAAGGCATTAGCATCATCTTCGGCACTAGAAAACAATGCAAAGTGCTCCTCTGGAACATAATATAACTCAACGGTGTGTACATTATCATAGAGAGAACGTTGCTACCCATAAGAAGACGAAGACAACAAAAAGCATACTTTGGTGGCGGCAGCGATCTACAATGATCAGGCGAGGCTTGAAGAGAATGAAATTCTTCTGAAAATCAACAGAGAAAACGGTCCACTAGACCAGAAAGAAAGAGCGAACTCTTTTCGGGCACGTAATGCACACGGATGATCCCCAATTCTGATCATGCATGGATCGCGATTAGATATTCAACCAGAAATAATTTGAAAATGATGACAGTCAAAGATACCAAAGACGTTGTCGACGACGATGACGTCGAGTCGCCGTCGTAGTCTCATGGTTCGTAAAACCATACCCTCAACAACTAACTACGAGTACGAGAACCTATATACGACACATAAAACCCAACAACAAGGAAACCATAAGTGGAAAGGTGGTATCGCGCATCACAAGATTGTTTCTATCTTCGATGTGCCGGTAGGCTATATAGACAAGCTGGAGCTGCTGCCCAACTCGTAATGCATTTTCTTTCTGGCCAGGCCTTAACTGCTGTGGCAGCGTGGCGGCGCGGCGGCTTCAGCAGCTGGAGTGGGACACATTTATTAAACGTGAACAATACCGAAACTATGCGGTAAGCCACAACATTGTTTTATAGTCATCGAAGCTCTGGTCGCATCGCGTCGTCGTTGTCGTCTTCCAGTCGTCGGTTGTCGTTGTTGATTTCGTCCTACTTCCCCTTAATAGTCACAGTGTTGGATTAGAGCTCCTCCTTACTGCTGGGCTGAGTTCCAAGTTGCGCCATCACCAGTGATTGTTGTCGTAAATAAAGAGCATCACGTCTTGAATAAAACTCGAACTAGATAGATATTTCTTACTTACAGCAGCCCTTGCTTTTGTTGTTTCTGTTTTGTTTACTTCCTAAGCCGATGTATAACGGTTGGCCAGAGCAGGAAGGTAGTTGTTAAGTGGATAACAGCGACGGTAGTTAGTGGCGAGTTGAATTTTGAGTTTGGTATACAAAAGATAAGTCTATTCCTAGTGTGATTGGACTTGAAGTATAGAGTTTGGAAACGATCGATCAAGTTAGTTTGCAATGTGGAGCTGAATCAAAAGGGATTCAGCACTAATGAGAAGAGATCTGTATCAAATTGCAATAATGCTCTTGAAAATTATATGCATTTTTAGATTCGAGACATGAATCTTTTTCTTCGAAATATTACCTTTGCAGAAACTTCACGAAACTGTCAAACAAAAATTCTATGTTTTTTTTTAGCTCACTCATGTCAGCTAGCTCAGAGCTTGATCGTTTAGCTCAGAATAAAATGACCGAGCAAGTCGAGCGTAACGCAATTGCTGAGCGAAGCCAACTTCACTTATTTTTTTTAGCGATTTGACAGACGAAAGAAATACACATAATATGAAATGACAGTTCAGTGCTCAAGTGTGTTTCATAAATAAATCTGAGAGCTCTGATTATAACCTACTCTCAGAGCTCTGCTTTAATAGATCAGCTTCTGTTCAGAGCTTTTTTTAGCGCCAAAAAAAGAAAAACGCAAATTGCTTTAGATCAGACACAAATCTGCGAAAAAAACCAAAGATTAAAAACGCAACTACACTGTTAGAATCACTTTATCGCATATACATACATACATTAGGGTGCGTAATTTTAAACTATTCTTATTGATTGAGTAAAACATACGGTTGTAAGTCGAAATGAATACTTCTGTTGAGTAAAACACACGGGTGTAAGTCGAAGTGAATACTAACTTTATTTAAAAACAAATCTTCCTTAAATACTATTTCAACATGTGTTCATACACATACATATTTACATGTTTCTTACAATGTATGTATTTCTTATCTCTTTATTTTATTATCTATGTTTATTATGGTTTATGTTATCTCCAGGCAACCGGCAGTGCATGTTTACGATCACATGTGTTATCTACGCACATTGGGTTACCTGAAGATATTGCTGCATGTTCATGTTTGAACACTTATCGCGGTTAGTATTTGTAACTTTGTATGTTTTTATTTTCGGAACTTATGGCGTTTTTTTAATTTTAATAAATATATTTATTTCTTCTTTCTGACGACGCACGATTCGAAGAAATTTCACTTTTCGTGGTCACGGGATCGACGAGTGACCAACTCCATAGTACATAGATACATAAATTACATTTATGCAAACATTTTAGACTGATCTACAATTACCTGTTTGTGTTTTTGAAGTGGTAAAAGTCCATTTTTTCAAGTTACGAGATATTTGCTCGCGTTTGTAATATGATATTGCATATGACACTTGAAAATGTCTTGAACAATGATATGTACAGCCAAATAAATTGTTTAAAATTTAGGAAAAAGTGCATTTTGTTAGATGACTCTTAAAAATACACCTTTCCCAACCAAAGCACATATAATTGGTAAAACAATCTTTAAAAAAATATATGTTAGCTACATTAGATATAAATAGGAGGCAAATATGATGTTGTAGCGTCTTGGAAATTATCTTAAACGCCAAACGAAAATTATCTACTACGACCTAGGTAGTTATATGATTATCAATTATTTTGGCTTTAGGAAATGCACATTTTTGGCATGCACAAGTGCAATGCAGCACCACAAAGAACTAAAAGTTGCTGACATCTAAACAAAAATAAATACATTTAATGTGGTGGTACAAACTGGTAACCCACAAAATTCAAAATACAAGTCAAAAGTCCATAATGGACTTTTGTCCTACTTATGTGGGTCAAAAGTCCACAAATCAATTGCGGACTTTTGACCCACCCCGATGGGCCAAAAGTCCACCCAAAAATCCATTAATTGTGGATTTCTGACTCACTTCAGTAGACCACTTTATAGATAATTTTCTTTAACAAGAGTGCTTTGGGTGGCCCGCCGACCGCTTCGCGGGTTCAAAGTATTTTAACTCCCTTTCTGGGCACTCTGTCCCGCTCCCGTGACTCCGTCAATCCGCTTAGGGTATGCTCAGTCGCTAGGCAGGTGCCTATGTTGACAGTCGGTGTGTTTTCAGTTTATGTGCAGTAAACAGCACCTTGGGTGGCCCGCTTCGCGGGTTCAAGGATTTTAACTGCATTTTCGGGTCCTATGTCCTGCTCACGCGACTCCGTCGCTCCGCTTAGGGTATGCTCAGTCGCCATCAGGCAGGCACTTATGACGTCAGTTGGTGAGCTTTAAGTTTATGTGTAGTAAAGAGTATACAAAATAATTCTTATCAAAATAAATGAATTCTTACTTGTTCTCCTTTTTTAATATTTGAATATGAAATTATTTTGGACTTACTTTCTAATGGACTTTTGACCTGTGGACATTTGAACCTGTGGGTCATTGTAAAACACTGATAAAACTTCTACCAGTTCTTCTTTCTATATGGGTGAGCGATGACTAGGGTGTCCATCTTAGTTCTTTAAAAGAGAACATGTTCTCTTTTTCACCCCGATCTTTTTTACACTATCTTTTTCGTTAGGGATCTATTTTTGTTTTCTATTTTTTATGTAATTTACTTTTGTTTTATTCCAATAATTACTAATTCAATGTCAATGGGCCATCACATTCCACAGTACACATATCTAAGGTATATCAGGCGCAGCTTTCTAAATTTCAATATGGCTGCCCTTTGTGTAAGTACACAGTAAAGAAAAACAAATTTTGTGTGATTGTTTGAAATTCAATTTTTTTACTATTGATTTTGACAACATGCGCAGAACTGAACAAAAATAAACATGCTAATGATATTACATGTAATATATGTATCTTGATCACAAAAAGGCTCAATTATGAACTCTAGCTCCTTATCAAAACGAGCAGACCACATTTCTTACCTACTAAAGCCTTTTTGTATTTTACTTTTTAGTTGTATTCTGTTCAGCAATACATCGACCAATGTGTGTAAGATTCTTGAAAATTAGTCTGCTTTTAAGCCATGCATCTAGACGAGTGCAACTTTTCGGACAGTGTAAGTGCAAAAGAGAAAACAAATATTCGAAAAGATGAGACGGAAGAAAATCTGCCCGGTGTCGCGTGGGTAAAATATTCGTGCAACAAGAAAATCCGAAGAAGTTCGAAGAAGTTGCACGCGTCTAGATGCATGGTGTAATAGCACACTTACGAACGTGCATTTTTTTATTTGACATTTTTTTTTTATTTTGTTGTGTTATCTTTTTTGTTCTCTATTTTGTCCGTAAATGTTCTCTTTTTTATAGCTCTTAGAGGAAAATGTCCTCTTTTTGTAAAGTACCCAGATGGACACCCTAGCGATGACTCAACTTCTACCAGAAAATAAATCATCGAAGTCTTCTTCTTCCAAAAAGTTCGTAACGTCTTGACCCAACCCCAAATCACGGATAACGATGTTGCGTGTCGTTCGTTATCAACAAAATTTAAAATTTTTTTGTTTTTGAAATTATTTCGTGACTTTCTGTCTTCCATTTTCCGGTTTTATTTTTGATGAATAATTTGAAACACTATTTTGTTGATGCTTTTAAAAGCAGAAATTGACAGTTTTATCCAAAATAAGTTTCATATATCAAAACTTAAGTGAATAATATTCAAAACTTTTGCTTTAAAACTAGTTTCTAAATGAGTCAATAATATTTTTAAAGCCAGAAGTTATTTCTATAATTTTACCTTAAAATCAGATGTTATAATAATAAACTTATTTCTTTTGAAAATTTTCACTTAATTAAGAACTTTTTTGGATTTTATTCATCATTGTGAATAGTAAAATTACTTTTAATTGTACCTATGGCAAGGCAAGAAGGTTTGCTCCATGATGTAAATGTTGTTCTAAAAGTACAAGTTGTAATCAAACACTAGTTCTTCGGGATTCAAATCTCCAATAACAAAAAAAAAGAAGTTTTTTTTTATGATTTTTGACATTTTTGTGATGATCACAATTTTCAATTTCACGGGGTTTACATGTAACGTATAGTAAATACACATCGATTTCCAATCCTCTATTCTTGAGACCAAACGCTGCACATAAGCTTTCGAATTCTTCCTTTTCACAGCTCTTTAAATTTATTTAACGATGCCTCATGATAACGTCTAAAAAAACCTCACATCAAAGTGTCCAAATTCAAACACATCATTCCACCACCGTAACTTACTTTTCTTCAGCAGCAACATAAAAATCGATAATGTCACTCGTTTTCACGTTAATTCGCGAGCGCAAGCTAAAAACACTTTGCACGACATTTACTCGAAGTTTATATCTGTCGTCACTCACTGGTATTGCAGCGCACAGTTGCAAGTTTCTGTTGGTTGTACCTATGTACATTCATTTTACAAAATCCATAATAATTCCAAAGCCCATCTCTCTGAGGCGACGCGACGCGATGCGATGTGGTTTGCGTTCGGTGCGCTATGCTCTGGCAAAACATGGGCCAACTCTTCAAAAGATGCATCCGCATTTGCCTCCAACGTCAAACCAAGATCTAGATACGGACCTCAAAGCACAGGCAAACGAAAGTCTCGTAAACATGAATTAATGCGGCTAAGTCACATGGTTTTTCCTTGGAAAAATTATGGACTTTTCCCTATAACATCTATGTAGGTATAGCTGTGCGCGTATTTCTTTGGTTGGCAAGACAGCAGTAGTGGCTGCAGCGGCTGCGGAGGGCGGCTCGGTTTGGGAGACTTTAGTTTAGGTTGTTTTTGGGTCGAGTCTACTTGTTTCAGGAGAAATCAAATCGTCAAATCGGGTTCGGTGTGTTTAGTCTTATGCAGCTAAGGACCATGTGATTCTTCCGGGATCGTGATTTTCTCTTTTCTTTCTCTCTCTATGCTAAGGCCTTATAACCGAGACGTTTTAAGTTGGTTTGGTTTGTCTAGGACGACGAAAACGACGACGTAGACGAACAACGAAGCGATCTTATGGTTGGGATAGTTCACTATAATTGTGGCTGATGTGCTGTACTTACTACAATCCCATCACCACCGCGCAGGGGGATATCCCCCAAAAAAAGCATTCTACTTCTTGCTTCTTGGCCATGTTGTTGGGCTGCTTGTTTTGTTGGGCACTGGGACAGAAACGGAGAGCAACCGTTCTTTATTGCATACACGACAGAAGCATGCAACTAAGCAACTGTGACAGGCGGACAATTTAATTGGCTTCCCAACCAGCAACTCCAACCAACTGATATTGTCGCTTGAAAAGAAAAAAAAACGTCCAACATGGTAAGTCGTTGTTTTTGTAGCAGCACAGTTACCACTTTCGTTAGATTTTCTATTGAGCTTTTAAAAGAACTATTACCCCCAGTTTCACAGTTTCGTTTAAACCTTGAACTGAGTTCATTTATATATGTAGGTGATCTGGAGTTTAAATTTAAAGTGGAGTTTATACTTCCACTGTGAATTCTGGGGGTTAGTCAATGAAAGTAAACTTTATTTTGCAAAAAATTTCTTTCATGATTCATCATTCAAGAGACGAAAATCGAATCTCAGTTTGTTTACGAAATTGGTAAGCTTATACCAATGAAACTTGTTCCAAAGTTGATTAATTAATTTTAACAGGATCCTTTGCCCTGAAAGTAGTAGTAGCCCGTAGCGTAATGGTTAGTGCGTTCGACTGTCACGCTGGAGGTCTGGGATCGCTTCTCAGCCTCGTCCATTTAAAAACTAAAAAAGTTTTTTTTCAGGGCTACTGCCTCTTGCGAGGAATTGACAAATCCTCCAAGAGTATCACTTGTCACGAATAAGTGCTTCTCGTCTAGCCGTTCGGATTCGGCATAAAATTGTAGGTCCCTTCCATTCCTGTCGAAAGGCGCACACAGGAATGGTTGCGAGTTGTTAGTCACTAGGCCCTGGTTCTTCATGAGCCGTTGTGCCACACGATTTATTTTTTTGCCCTGAAAGATAAATAGCCATGGCAACTAAAACTCATCTGAGTAATTAGTTTAACTGTAACTGTTACTTGACGGATTCCCGCTCCGTAAAGGCTCTCAGCCTGAGAACTGATAGCTTTCCAATTCTCTACGATCCCGAGCACGTTGCATCCAATCATGCAGACGAAACGCTCCCTTCTGTTCACATTTTGGAAGACCTTCTTCGTCTGAGTTGTTGTATTTTATTTGACCTACCGATCACATTTACATCTTTGTACAGTTCAAAGATTTCGTGATTGTATCTTTGCCTCCTAGCATGATAGACAGGAAATATGCGTCGAATAATTTATTTTTCGAAGTATCCCAGTATAAGGTAAGCTTTTTTTTCTTATAAGCCAGAGCTTGGTGCTGTAAATAAGGACTGTAATTTAGGAGTCTTAAACCGATTACTTTTGCCAAACCGAAGAATCAGCAGTTTCGTAGGGTAATTTTCCGACCGATCATCGCTAAGGTGTCTTTCGTTCAGATAACATTATTTTAATCCTGAACTTAGAAGTTGATGCTATCAAAAGCGACGTTTTGTCCTAGCTGGTGGACAAATACTTGTTTCTTTGTGGATAACAATTACTTGGTCTTATTCTTGCTTACTTTGAGAATCAAGGTCATGCTTGGCCTGCGCGTTATTTGTTACAGAACAATGTTCAACTAAAAGCTCAAATACGACCTAAATACCAAAATGCGTTTCGCCCAGTTAAAACAGTGGGTTCATCAAATACCCATACAATAATAAAATTCACAGTAACTTCATGAGCGTCGTTAAATATTGACCAAAATTTGTGTCTTAGAAGGGTTTTGAAGCATCAAACTTTTAAATCCACTGTCGTACCTGGGCGAAACGCATTTTGAAGTGGACGTTTTTCGAAAGACCTATTCGACATTGTTTAGTGTATTTTTCAATGTAACATGAGACCACAGGGTCAGTATAACCGGAAACGCGAGTTCTGTTAGCACCCAACAGAGTTCCTGTTCGTGGATCTTTTATTTCAGGATTTGCATCTATCGTCAATCTGACCGCTTGCAAGCCACACTAGAACTATTGACTCGTGGACTTTTCAACGAACAACAAAAACTAAAAAAAAATATCATACTTAAAGGCGTTCCAGCAGGTAATAATCGAATTTGTTAACTCACTAAAATTTTAACCGCAAAGAGAATTGGAAAGCTAATCAGATTTTGGTCGATTAGCTCCAATCAATTAATGAATTTCTCGAAATTTATGAGATCATTATTATTTTAAAGCTTTATTTATCTAAGAAGAAGATAAACAATATAAATTGATGTTTGTATGTTTGTAAACATGTTATAGACTCCGGAACTACCCAACACATTGAACCCAAATGTAAAGGGTATCTTTGATGTAAGTCCGAGCGTGTCCCTGTGAAGTTTGTTTGAAATCGGTCTGGCAATTTGTCAACCAGGAGCAAAAATGCATTCCGGAAGGGGTAAATTGAACACAATCCAATGATATCAAACATAAAAATGTGTTTGAAAAGTTATATTCAGGTTCTTCGATGACAGCCTGAGGTCAAATATTTGTTTCGCAACTAGGAGTAGCAGTTTTAGTTGAAATTGCAGTTGCATTTAACAAAAATTCATACTGATAATTCATTATAATAATAAACGTATGTACATGTACATACTATGGCTTATCACAAATTGGCCAGAACTTGAAATTGTAGTAATTGCAGTTGCAGTTATAGATGCAGTTTAAAATGTAAGACATTAAATGGATTTCAAATGAAGTGTTTTTAATGAATTTTTCAGAACAAGTACCAACCTTAGCAAGGTGCACATGTCAATAAGTAATTGCAATAAGATTTTCACCTGCATTTGAAGTAATAGCTAATTAAAGGTTAACTTATTGTGATAAATGTAAACAAAAACACTAGGTACAAATAACATCTGTGCAACTACATATAATGATTTGAAAATTTATACAATTATTAATTTTGACCCCATGACTAACCCTGGATCTAAAAAAAATGGTGCATTTTACAATAAATCATATAATAGTAGGTAAATAGTAGTTACTAAAGTGGGAAGCAATTCGCAGAATGAACATTGAACACGGCTATCCACAAATGAAGTTACACATTTGCATTTCAAAAAACGGATTTTGGTCTATTCATTTTTTTTTTTTTTTTCAAAAAGTGAAGCAAGATTCGCAGGATGTACGTTGTACGCGGCGACTATCGAAAATTGCAGTTCCTATTAGTTAAAACCGCACAAAATGTAAACCCAAATATGTTTATATCCTCCTTACATCTTTACCTAAACATTTGTTTAATTATTCTTTAAGGGCCTGGAAATCGTTGGATTAAAAAAAAAAAATGTGACCATTTCATCGGGGGGAAAACCCATAAGCAAAAAGGATCAATGGGGTAACAGAAACAACGGGAAGATCGCTAAACATCAATTCGTGTACTTTATATACGGAAATAAGAAAAGCTAAAACGCCCGACCAACACGAAACACGAATTTGACAAGTTCAAGTTTAGATGCACCTGGAAGAACAGCAGCGCAGAGCAAAGACTTCGAAACCGACTGAAACGCTAAGCCAACGCGAATCATTCGCTAAACCGTTCAAAAAAAATTTATGAAATGGAAAGAATCAATTTTTATCAGGAAGCATTTAACTTCGACAAAGAATCAAATTACAAGAGCCATCACGGTATTGCTACTTAGGAATAGGAAAAGTAAAATTGTCACTACTGGTACCGACACCACTGGAGCCGCCACCAGAACAACTTTGTAAGCATTTTTCTGGCATGACTGACTTCAGACTCAAAACATTTTCAGTCTAACACATGTTGCCAAATGACTTCGTTTAGAGCAACGAAATTGACAACCACAATGCAGGTTTCACGCCACGATCTAAGTGCAAGGACAAGTCTACCATAACTTTCTACCATAACGTTCGATGCTTCCTCTATCCGATGAAGGCGCCAACTTTTTGCATTTTGAGTGAAGGCGATACAACGTTCGCCGGGTACCGCTAGTAACAATATAAAAATTGTTTTTTTTTTTTTTTTTGTTTAGTGCACTATTAAAAAAAATTATTTATCTATAAAAGTAAATAAAGAACATATGTATTTAATCCGTGGTTCAACCTCGGTTTAAGATTTTATCGCATCGATAAATAGCACCACGATATTATTTTGCAGTGTGAAAAAGCTCGAAAATCCTTTTTTACACGAGGACACTGAGTAGCCAGCAGGTTTTCGTTACTAGTTTCTAGGAGAGAAGAGCACGAACAAAATCCCTATGGCCAACAATTTGAATAGAATTTTTGCTTTACCTTCTCACACTTCAAAGTTCAACTAATAAACTTGTAAGGTAATCATCAAACAAAATCTTTTTTCTTTGTGCGGATAGTACATGAGATTATTAAGGAAATTAAAAAAAATTATAAAAACAAAATTCAAAAGCAAACGGTTTCCACGTATGAAAGGGTCCATGCAAAGGTTAAGTCTTTTTTCTATGTTCATGTCAACTTTACATGCGAATACTCAACATTTGAATCGTTTTCAGTATAGCTTCATCAGTCCTTATTTTTCAGTGCGAGTATACATTTGTGCTTCAGAGTTTAATTTGAGTTAAGTCAAAAGATTTAAAACCAATTTTTCAATAGTTAGTTAAACCTCAGATAGTACTTATTTTTCAGATAAAGCAACAATTTATCTATTTATTCCTTTGATAAATTAACTGAAAATTGAAAAATCATCTCAATTTATTCTTTTCTCATTAATTTTTCTAAAGTTCCAATTTTGAATGGCGATTTCTTCGTATGTTTAACTTTTACGATTTGTCGGTATGTTTTTCTTTGACAATCAATTTTATGTCGAAATTTTGAAATGTACAATGTGTACATTTTTGCATAGTGGCAACCATGTTTGTTTTTAATATAGAATATAGCAACGTCAATTGTAGACTCCGACTGTCTCGAAGATGATAGTTAGTTTTGTAAGCCAACAACAATATCGTGATGTTGCATAGGCAAACTTATGTAGAGTCGCCGACAGACTTTGACTATGAGAGGAATGTTGGCCTGTTTTTGTGTAACATACTCGACTCGTACCTATCTACTTACACGTTCTTTAGTGAGCAATGAATTTTCAATTCGATTACATTAAGAGGTTAATTAGTGTGGTTGTTGAGACAAATTTGAGATGTTTTTAAGAAATTTTATGGTTATGTCTTTGAAGAAAAACTACAAATGCCTTGGTGGATAATGTGTTAATAAATTATATCTTACTCCTAAGTTAAACGAAGTTAGGTAAGTTTTTGCACCTGTTTATTTTGGAGAAGAAAGGGTGTTGTGAATGAGCATGTCGTTAAAATTAGGCAAATGAATTGAGTGCACTTTATTTTCATACGAGTTAGTTTATCAATTTTAGGAGTTATTAAATTTTGTCTTAAAATTGCATATTTATAGCTGAACTATTTTTTTTTTTTGTTAACACTTTTTTGTTTTGTTTAAAACTGCAAAATTTTTAAACCAGGTATCGATTCAAAACACTGAGTTTAAATCAAAAAAAAAAAAAAAAAATTCGAACTGGTTGGACTTTGCATTTTATTGTCCCCCAAATTCTTAAGCCTACAAACAAAATTCTCCCCCCCCCTTACATCCCCTATATTTTTAAATCGATTTAGTACAATTCTATTAATATTCGGCTTGCTATGTTGATAATATGTTGAACCAGGTCCGACAAGATCTTCTATTCGGATATGGTGACAGTATACAGCTTTTCCATATTCTTCCTTTACCCTTGAACTGGATAGAGTTAAATATCGTTCTCATGTATTTCTTGACGAAAAACCGAATTTTATTTTTCAACAAGAATACATTTTACCAAGGCAGGAATGTAAAAAAGAAATTATATTTGTTGGCGCTTTAATGCCGCAGCTATATCAGGAGAATTCGCTCATTCGATCTTTTCTAATTCACATCTGACATGTTTTAAATTACGATATTATCTTTATTTGACTTATGAGTTAGACATTATAATTTAAACATTATCATTTTTTGCACTTATTGAATACAAATCTAATGAAAAAAACTTTTTATACAAATCTTAAATTTTGAATTCATTAAAGACATCCAAATCCACCACACTTCAACAACCACACAACTTGAAACAAGTTTGCTTATTAACTTGTAAAGCGTTGTTATCTATATCCTTTTCAAATAGATTCATTCAGCTTAACAACATAATAACTGTCTTTGGGTATTATAGGTACCTCTCCACTTCTCCCTCGACAACAAAAAATTCTTACTTCATGTTCTGCGTCCCCCCCGTTTCCCGGAGTACCTATACCTAACTTATACCTTCCTAACTTTTATCTTAAAATATTATTCTCTTGCAACGTCAATCTTCCTGCAAAGATCTCCCAACGATCTTTTAACGTGATCATGATTGATTTTGTGGCGAGTGCTACGGTTCTGCTCAATACCCCCCTCTCTGTCCGGCGAAAGAAAATTGTGTTCCATACAAGAGTACAGCAGCGAGCTAGTAGGGAGTTACCAAAGCCATGTAAATTTACTTGTTGCACAAGTCGCCCGTCGTTTTCAGGATTATAAATGGCCAAAGAAATTGTTTTAACACAATTAATTAACCAGTGGCCTGGCTGGAGTTGTGGCAGCAGCAAGGGTGCATAAAGCATTCGGCATACATGATAACGTAACTGGTTCCTCGTCATGATGAGGCAATATAATAAAGTTCCATATCGCTATAGTGTATACAACATACATCACATATTATACGCTATTTACAGCTGAATCTTGATGATTTATTAACTCTTTGTGCAGCGCGCTTTCAGAACCAATCTCACGATTCATTCTCACCTCTCTCCAAGGCACCCAACACAACAACAGCAACAACAACAACTAAAACCTCCGAACCACCACAATAAAATACCAACAAAAAGCCTAACTAACGATTTAATCAACTTCGCCATTCAGTGAAATTATGTCAGAGCTGATAGGTATGCAATGCACTCTGGCCACGAGACACTAGATACCTTGTGAGTGTGACCAATGGATAGGATAAGAAGGGAGCTCCTTCTTATGGCATCGAAGTGATAAATCAACCGCTCCGGCCAGCCGGATGGTGCGCCCATGATTTAATAATCACACAATCAAAACGGGCTATTAAAAGGACTTTTTTTGTCCACTTAAATTGAAGGCTCGGCCGTTTATCATTGTGCTATGATCTGCCAAATAACGTGACGTGAAATATTTATTGAGCTATGGGCTGGGGGATGCGGATGAATTCTCTTGTGGCGATCATCATTCTTCAAAATGAGGCCACTATCAATAGGAACAAAAAAATTCCCACTTAACAGTGCCGCATTATATGCATGCAAAAAAGTAGACAAACTGCTTATGGGCTATAAGTAGCACTTGGGGGCCGGGTGAATAGAGATAGCCTCAACCAGAACTTAAAAGCAAACATTGTGAATTTCCCTTAATTATTGAAAATGTAACAAATACAAATATGTACGTCTTTTAAAGTAGCTACAAACTGCATTAAACGAATTTCACAGGTCTGTGACATATTTTTTTTTCGAAGTAAGACCCTCAAAAGTTGTTTTGAAGCATTTAAAAAAAAAAAAAAAAACGATCTCAGATTTACTCAACACTACGTTTTCCTACAAAGTTTACCAGTGAAACAGTTTTTCTTGAATTCTTGTAGTTTTAAAACTACATATATTGCTAGCAGTTAAAAAACACATATCTGTCAAACTAGCTGTCATAATATTAAAGTGTTTGACTTTTTTTGAGTATATTTTGGCAATCACCATGTAAAGGCTAACACCAAAACAACGTTTACAAATCGGCGAAATTTATTTCCAAAATTCGCGCTTTGCTCGCCAAACTTATAGAGCACTTTGTCAAGCTTATGGATCGAATTATGACTTTTTTGGATAATATTCATCCAGGCTGAGCCCGTACTGTGCGTACAGAAGAAGCCATCGCTGCTGTAGACGTGAGTGTGATGACAGAGGACCCAAATTTATCGATCCGACGCCGTTGTCAGAAACTCGATCTCTGCCCTTCCACTAGGTACTTGGAAAAATTTGAGGAAAGATCTTGGCCTACATCCATATAAGATCCAAGTGCTGCAATAATTAAAGCCAGCAGACCATCAAATGCATCGTGTTTTCGGTTAATGGGCTGAGAATCAACTGGAAGTTGAACTAGATTTTTATCGTCAAATCATCTTCAGCGATGAGGTTCATTTCTGGGTTATTTGTCGTTTTCTGAGTGAGCACAATCTTCATGAGACTCCTTAATATGCCCAAAAAAAATCACCGTGTGATGCGGTTTACATGCCGAAGGCGTCATCGGCCCATTTGTCCTTAAATCCAAAACCGGTGCCAACATAACCGTGACTGGCGAACGCTACAGGCCACTGATTCTTGATTTTTTGTATTTCTCAACTCATGTCATAGGAGATCATTTGGAGGAGAAATGGTTCCAACAAGATGGCGCAACATATCATATATACAGCGCGTGCAACCATCACTTTGTTGAATCAAACTTTTGGTGACTGAAACATCTCAATAAATGGACCTGTACTTTGACACCTTTAAACTACTTTGGATCATTTTGAAGCCAACATTCCACACACTACTGACAAAATAAGGGTAGGTATGCTCGAAAAAGGGTTGCCAAAATGGACCGACAGAATGGCGTTCATAGGGCGCAGTCGGGGAGGCCATATTATTTTTAAATATTAAATGCCATGAATATTGTGAGCTAATAAAGCCAAAATGTTGGTCATTCCATTGAATTTGTTGAGCATCCAATTTTGTTTTTCAATAACTTTTTTACTAAATAAAAAACAATCATTTTGATTGATGAAAATCTTTATTTTCAGATTACATTCGCTCCAGTTCTCGAATGTCAAATATGATTGACGTACGACGCCATTTGCAAAAATTATCATCTTCAGGGTGATTAATTTTGCGCCACCTTGTACTTTGTTTAATATTTTTGTATTTCTAAAAAAAACATTTTTAAATGGATCAAAAATAGTTATTTGTGTCTTTTTTTGAAAAAAAAAAAAAAGAAACAATACTGTTTCATTGTGTATAACGGGTAGGAAAAAGTGAACCACTTGTAGCCCAGGAAAAGTGTACAATCTTGCAATCTTGTTTTTATTTTGACACAAGCAGCTGTGTGAAGTGGGAACCCCGAAGTGAAACTTTTTGGGTGGGGTTTATCAGAATCGTTTGTTCACGTTTGTCCAACCAAAAAAAATCGTTTTTCAATCTCAGGAAAAAAGAAAAAGCAACTCCCCAAAATCAAAAAACTCATCTACTGCCCCCAACAGATGAATGTTTATTTACCAAAATTGTTTTAATCTCAATCGTTTGTCCACCGTTTGTCCAGGTTAGTCAAGCAAAAAAAAAAAAATGTTTAGACCTTCGTTCAAAAGTTATTCAACATTTCGTTTTTATAGCAAAACCCCCAAAGTCAAAAAGCTTGACCAACACCCCAAAAAATAACTTACGCGAATGAAACTAAGAGCATTCGTTTGTCCACCGGCTGTTTAAGATTATCCATACAAAATAATCGTTTTTCCACCCTTAGTTCAAAAGTTATTCAACATTTCTTTTCTATAGCAACACCAACAAATTTTTTTTTACCAAAATCGTTTTAATCCTAATCGTTTTAAAAAAATTAGACCTTCGTTCAAAAGTTATTCAACATTTCGTTTTTGACTTTGGGGGTTTTGCTATAAAAACGAAATGTTGAATAACTTTTGAACGAAGGTCTAAATTTTCGGGTGTTGGTCAAGCTTCTTGACTTTTGGAGTTTTGCTATAAAAAAAGAAATGTTGAATAACTTTTGAACTAAGAGTGGAAAAACGATTATTTTTGGTGAATAATCTTAAACAGCCGTTGGACAAACGAACGCGCTTAGTCTCATCTTCCTAAGTCATCTATTGTGGGCAGTAGATGAGTTTTTTGATTTTGGGGAGTTGCTCTAAAAAAGAAAAGCTTAATAACTTTTTTGCTGAGGGTGGACCTGGACAAACTATTTTTTTTTGGTTGGACAAACGCGGAAAAACGATGAACAAACGATTCTGATAAACCCCACCCAAAATTTTTGACTTCGGGGTTGCCACTTCACACAGCTGACACAAGCAATACTGTCGCAAAAGTCAATTGCCAAATCGTGTGCCTATCAAAAGTTATTCAAGGTTGAAGTCGAAGATACCAGTTTTTCACATTTAACTCCGAAACGGTAAATGCTATCGAAATATCATACAAAACTTGTAGATCATGCCATTGTTTAATAAACATAAATATTACTAAGGTAACGTGAATTTGTTACACTCAAAAATGTTCCCAAGATATATTTATAGGTATGACGAAATTAGGTCGTTAGTGTGCATTTGTTTCTACACCGCCTTTGAGGTAGAATCTAGGCCATTTCTTTTTACGTGGTGTCCCCTGCGGGAAAAGTCTGTGGGTTGTTCCTTCTTCTTCCTTTTCCTCGTCTTCATACAATAGCAGGAAAATGGAAACATACATTTTTATTCTATTTATTTCCTCCATTCCATTACCCCTAATTAGCCCAGTCAAATTCGACAATAAATTTGCAAAGCGCGATGTAGTTCTGCATTTCTGATATATTGTTGGGGCATGTTAGATTAGTCTGTAGCTAAGTTTGCAACTTCGAAAAACCTGTGCTTGCTGCAGGAAAAATGCAACAGTGAAAAAAACTATAAAATCACCCCATTTTTCCAACATTTTCCTTTATAACTTTGAAAATATGCAACTTAGGAAAATACTATCCACTTTAAACTTGTTTGTTATAAAATTGTCTACAAGACCACATTAGTTTTAAATTCATGCATGTTATATATGTGTTGTTATCTAACCAGGTATTTAAAAAAAAATCTGAAAAACTAAGAAATTTGTAAGTAGCTTAAAATTTGGAATCAAATAGTCTAGAATATTAAAAGACCAAATTCTATCCCGATCGGTCAAATAGTTTTGGCAAGAAACATGATGTTAACTAAGTGCAACAAGCAATGTGGGCATCATTGCTGTGGCCAAAGTATGAAACTTAAATTGACATTGATTTTTTTTACACGAACTTGGAACCCTTAACTATGATAAAAAATAGCTATAATATTTATAACTATGTTTTATGCAACTTTGGTAGTGAACTTAAGTCTCGAAAATATTCACGGAATTACATACTTACATGCCAAGTGAACAATTTTCGTAACTCTTAAAATCGCCTCCAAAGTTGCTTAGAAAAAGATATAAATATCATAACTATATTTTATCATAGTTAATGGTTCTAAGTACGTGAACAAAAATCAATGCCAACTTAAGCGTCCTACTTTGACCATAGCAATGATGCAAACATTGCTTGTTGCACTTAGTTAACATCATGTTTCTTGCCAAAACTATTTGACCGATTTGGATCGAATTTTTAGCAGAATTGGAAAATGTTTGACCTATTTCTTGAGTGCTTCAAAATTACTTAGTTTTTCAGATTTTTTTTTTTTAATTCATGGTTAGATAGCAACACAAATGTAACATGAATGAATTCAAAACTGATGTGGTCTTGTAGAAAAGCAAACGAGTTTATAGCGGACGGTTTTTTCCTTAGTTGCATATTTTCAAAGTTAGAAAAGAAAATGTCGGGTAAAATGAGGTGATTTTAGCGTTTTTTTCACTGTTGCATTTTTCCTGCAGCGAGCACAGGTTTTTCGAAGTTGCAAACTTAGCTACAGACTTATCTAAGATGCCCCAACAACATATCAAAAATGCAGAAGTACATCGCACTTTGCGTATTTAGCACTTTTTTTGTAATTATTGACTGGGCTAAATATACAACATTAAAATCGGATACCATTTTTTTTGTTTCTACCTGTATGTCGGCATAGACAATAAACCTTCTAAGTATATAAGTTAAATCTTACATACAAAAAGAAACTTTGAATCGGTGGTTTCTAAGATTACGTCAGTTCATTCAAAAATCTCGTGGAAAATTCACTTTTAGTTTTTATCGGATTATCCAATTTTCGGGGCAACTTTCCGAATTTGTATTCGGGTGGTTACGAACATTTAAAACAAAAATCGCATAATTAGTTTCGACGTTAGTAAGTGATGCACTTTCTCAAGAACATCTTTTCATTTTTATTTTTATTCTTAGTTTTATTTACATATTTCATTCTAAACCTAAAACAATTTAATTGTTAAGTTTTCCCCTTTTTTTATATTTTGGGCGGGTTATGACTACCCTTATAATGTTTTAACACAGCATGAGCGTTTAGGAAGATTGGAGAGGATTTAAAAGCAGATACCGATGCACATTGGTTTTGAAGTTTTGAATATAGAATTGGGAGGGAAAAAAGACTCAATACTTGTGCCCAACTTGGGACGCACTGTTAAGTACAGAGGTGCTTGCTTTAGTCGTACTAAACGAATGCGGAATGCTTTATCTAAATATTTCCCTCCCATTGCGATATTCAGACATTAAAAACTAATGTGCAGCGCTATCTAATTTAAATTCTATTCCATTTTACTAAACGTCCTCATTGTGTTCAAATATTTTAAGGGTGGTTATAATCACTTTAGTACGCGCAAAGTATTAAAAAAAAAGATTAACCACAGCGCCATCTACCGTTTTTAATAAACCAACTTAAGGTACAGAAACAAAAATGTATTAAATATTCTTAAAAAATCAATAAATTCAAAAAAAGTACGTAAACGCCCGAGTGAACCACTGTTTTATCGTAGTTTTTAGAGAGAATCACAATACGACATAATTTTGTGGTTCGTTTTTTTTTTATGGTTTCATTGTTTACTTTGTTGACACTTAACCACACATATGTATGTTGTGAAATGAGTCTTTTTGCTAGAATTTATTAATATCTTTATCAGAGCGTCACAAAATGGATGTAAGCTGGAATGAACTTAACAAAAATTGCATATTGACTCCACAGATGAATCACTTATTTTTAACACTTATTTTTATGGCCGTTAAAATCTATTTTGAATAAACCTTCAGTCATTTTGATCTATGGTGACGTGAAATAAGGCCCAACGAAATAAATATCATAAATTTGGCCTTATTTCGCTTTTAATATGGAAATAACGCCAAATTTTAGCTTTGGCTTTATTTCGCTTTAGAAAACGAAATAAGACCAATTTGGCTTTATTTCGTTTTCATGTTTTTTTTTTTTGTAAAAAACTGCAAAACAAATCGCCGTCATGTTATTTTCATTCGATGCAGCGCAGAAACGCTCGAACACTTGGACAGCAGGCCAACTGAGAACATAGGCGCCTGCCTGGCGACTTAGCATACCCTAAGCGGAGCGACGGAGTCGCGTGAGCGGGACAGAGGACCCAAAAAGGCAACCCAAAGTACTATTTAGTACAACAACTTTGAAAGTAGACCGACTGATAACAGGTGCCTGCCAGGTGGGGTTCGATTCCTTTTTTTATTTGGGAACTAACACCCGCGGGGGTTAGTTCCCAAAAGAAACAAAAAGTAATGAATTCCCCAACTGGCAGCCGCCTGTGCTTCAAAGTTTTTGTATTAAATTATATTAAATTATATGTATGTATGTATTAAATTATATTTTAAAAATTAAATAAAATTAAAAAAAAAAAATACGTTTACGCCCTAGTGTACTATTTATCTATCATTTTCTGGTCAGACTACATTTGATATTTGTGTGTATTTCTGTTTGTAAATTTATGGAAAAAATAGTACTTAAAATGTGATTGAGTGGAAAATCAATTCGATTACGTGGCGTCGTCGTGGACTGATTATCCCCAGCATTAATTTTTTGGAAAGGTGAAAGCCCAACTTTTTAAAATCCGATTTTCAGGGATAATGGGTTTTTGTAAATCTAGTTTTGTTTAAAGATGTTTGCGCTCAAAACAAAAATCAATTTTTTTATATTTCGTGGTTTGCTTTTTGTCTACCGAAGAAATAGTAAACTACAACTATCTGAGAACCTTACAATAAGTCAAGGGCCTCTACAGAACACAGTATGGCCCTGCATTGGTATGAATAATGATATCTATCTCAATCTTTTCATCAGAGCACTCGCTGTCCTTTTAAAAGCTATTAACTATGACAGAGTGAATATACGATTAATGTTAAATTTAAGAATTTTCCTTCGGGTAGGAGGGTATTCATATCATGGTTTACATCCGATTAAGATTCTATCAACTATTGAGAACAAGTTATGTAGGTAGTTATGAATATATTTAGCAAACGATGAAAAGATTCTTTTCGATGGATTATTAAAAAAGATGCACATTCAGATGTTTCCTTCCCTATATGTCCCTACCTGTACCTTTTCTTCTACAAATCCTCAATGCCAACATTGTTATAATTTCTACTTTTTTTCTCTACCATCCCCTCCATCCCTCTCCCAACAAGATACATACATATATTTCCATAAATTGAAACGAGAGAAGTTGACTGGGCCTTATTTAGCTATAGAACCGATGAAGAATAGGTCGAGTTATTAATGTCAAATTTATAAAGGGGCGGCAGCAACACTAAAGAGTGAGGTTTGAATGGTTATTCATGGGCCTCCTTGTAGGTCGGCTATTAGACGATGAATTCTGTACCTACATATATGCCTATCGACTGCCTGTTGAACAATAAATGCCTGTATTGGCCAAAGTACGAGAAATATACTTCTGATTTTTTTTTTGTATTTTGGCTTATTCAATATCTATAAGCGAATGTTCGTTCGTGGGAGGAGGATATACATAGCGCGTGCATAGTGCATTTTAATAATATTCCTATATTTTTATCAACTTTTAATTGCTCGCATTGTCACGATGCTCACGTTTCTTTAGAATATGAGCGTTTCCATATACATAAATGCTTCAAACCGGTAACAAAATTGGTTTGATATTTTTTTTGCTTTGCAATTAAAAACGATAAGGAAAAAATATTTTATTTAAGTGTTGTTGCTCTGAAGGTCGATTTAACTTGAAATACAAGAAGAACTGATAGACCAAGAGCCTGCGGTGGCTAGACATACATTAGTCATTTTATCAAAGCCAAGATTTTGTCTATGAATGAACACTGTGGTAGGTTAGAACAAATGGATACCACGAACTTTGAATAAGGGAGTGCGGATGTTTGGGAGGTAACTAGCATTGTAAAAGACGTACACAAATGTTGCAAAAGTACGTTGTTTTATCAAAGCTGATTCGTAGGTATGTTTGAGGGGACCATTGAGGAGGTGTCACCAATTTTATTTGACACTTGCCAGATACTTAAAGTGGGACCTAACGTCAGCTAGAAACCTTAAATCTTTAAAAAAAAGTTTAAGCATCAAGCTATCCTATTCTATGTATGTTTATAAAACTATTAAGCAATATTTTTCGTGCAGTCAAAAGCACAGACATAAAATCAAAACCACAAAAATGGTTGTTTTCACAATAATTCTATATCATCTTACTTTATTAATTTCTTTAAATTAATAAAGTAAACTAATAAGCTTTCAATTTAAATTGAGATTATTCACGTAAATTCAACATTGAATCATTTTGAAATGAATAATTTTATTTTTGATTCAATATAAACTATTCTTAAATTTTTAGTTGTTTGCTTGTTTTTTATTGCAAGTGTGAGTTTTGTATACGTAGGGGAGAGCGGGGCTAGAAGTAACAGGGGTCAGAATCATGTGAAGGAGGAAACTGTTCGTCTTCTCCAGAGCTAACGGCAAGTGCACTTTAGTTGTGAATTGGACATTAAAAAAAAAGTTTTGGAGGTGGTCCAAAAGTTATATGGGTTTGTAACTTTTCTTTCTTTGTATTTTTTGTATACCTCTTCACTCGGAATAGATACAAACCAGTTTGTTTCTTAAAATGTGTTTTCGTGTTTTGGTGAGGCTTTTGTAAACATGCGAGGTATTATACGATCTACGGTTTTTTATTTAAATTGTTTAATATTTGTCAAATTTGATGGTGGGATTAGTTGTAACATTTTTGCGGGGCATGTTGTAATACGTAAAAACTAACACCATTCATATTTTGATCACATATTTTCGGAAACCACAACGTTTTAAAACAGTTCTTTTGCGTTTCTTTCGTATTTAGCTTGTTTTTCCTTTATTTGGATATACAAATAAAAAACTACATACGCTGGTTTCTATGTACACAACTGTTGTTGACGAGAAAGCTCGCTTATGTGAATTACTGTTTTTTAAATTAGTTTTTTGTTTAATTTATTATTTAACATTGTATTAATTTACTATTTCCTTAATTTTTATTTAACTTTAGGTATATGTTGTTTTTTCCATAATATCAATATTAATTTAATGTTTTTTTTTAATGATTTTTGAATCAGTTAATTAATCGCATCAATGAATCAATATTATAACTTTTTAGCTAAAATTAAATTAAAAATTAAAATTTCTTTGGTTTTAAGTAGAGTGAATAAATATAATTCAAATAAATTACTGAATTATGTGCTGTTTTGTTTTCATTTTCTTTTTATAATTTTAAAGTTTTCGTTAAAAAATAAATGTATATTATCATACAGTTTTTGTTATAACTTACCCCAGCCTGTGTTGCCCCATATACGGAGAAAGTTGTAACAACATGTTTGTTTTTTCTAATTGCGATGTTTTGACAACTTCTGATAAGACTTAAGATTATATAGTGGATTTTGTAGCTTTAATATTGCTCTGTCGTTTAAAAACCTTTTGGTTCACTTGCAGTAAGGAGAAACATCAAATTTAGTAAAAAGTGTTAATTTTAGCCCCGCTCTCAAAAAATATTGGTTCCTGTAAAATCAATATTGCTTCGGAATAATGAAAGCATTATTCTTATTTATCTGCTTAAATTTTAAAATGTAAAAGTATAAAAGCTATACATTTTAAAAATCTCCTCTTCGCATTACAGTTTGCCTAGTGGAAGAGAAGTGGGCTGGTAATCGGAAGGTCTCAAGTTCAAATCTAAGAAAATCTAACTAATAAAAATGTAAGTTTTTTTTTTAAATGAAATAAAATTAAATACATTTCAGAGTGTATTGGAAGCAGCTAAGAAAAACCTCTCTGGTGGAAATAAATATCAAATTGAACTTAAAACAAACAAAGAGAGAGAAGAAGATAGGTTTCATTTAAGAGGAATTGTGTGAATCATTTTAAAAAGAAAAACAATTTAAATAAAAACGAAAAACTATTGAAGAAAAATAATAGCCAAACAATAATTAAATTATGTTTTATTTGAGTTTTTTCTTGTGTGTTATTGTAACCAGCAGTTGCGGACTACGTCTACCAGTGGTAACGAGCAACGAGGGCTGTTTGTTAAATCATTGGCTTTGAAATGAAAGAATTGTTTTTCAATGACTGGCAGAATCTTTAATTGATGAGCCCATCTGTCATCATACCTGGGCGTAACGCATGGAGTTGATGTCACTTGAGCTTGAAAATAATTTAATCACTCCACTTAAAAAAAAAATAATTTTATTTCTAAATTTTGCCATATTCGTTATGAATTGTTTTTCATCTAAAAACTAAATTAATTGGAATAAATTATTATTTGACCAATTTTTTGAATGATACTTTCTTCAATGTTAAATCGGGCTTTTTTGGTCACTTGTCTTCTTTACGGAAATAAGAAGTTATTGCATAATTTTTCCCTACGTTTCATGGGATTTTCCCGACTTCTTCAGGTGTAGTCTTTATTAAATATGAAAAAGTTATTTATAACATTTAAATCTTTTTTTTTTTTGTAACTTTTTTATATAATGGACGTATAATAATTACTTAGCAAAAATTATCACAGCCTTGTAGTTTTGCATAATAGCAGAGAGATGAAACATAGGGACGAATTATGGAATAACTTTTTATTTGCATAAAGAAGACAAGTGACCAAAAAAGCCCAATTTAATATTGAAGAAACTAAATTAATTGTTTGAAATGATTTGATCAATTTTGTGCAGCAGCCAATTTGCTAATATTAATTTCCTGACGATCGTCCAATACAATTTCTTGGATTTTTGGACCATATCTTCTGATTATCATTTAAAGCTCTGGATGCTCAGTATTTTAGGGCTCGCTGGGCATCCCACATTAAATATTGACGGTTCTTAAATGATGAACACAATTGTATCATTTTACTGTGTGAATTGGATTTTAGGGGATTTTTGTTTCAATGATTAATTTAGATAGAGGTTTTTTAATTGAATATAATACGTTTAAAAATTAGCCCACTTATAGATATTAAAGCACCACTAATGATTCCATGACGTTAAAGACACGATTCACACCATCTCTCGAAACATTCAACGAACATACACTGCCGGTCATAAGGTTAGAAGCAGTAGTTTTTGAGAATTGAATTTGATTTGTCTCGTGTTATACGCCAAAGAGATCGAAATTTTGGATGACACAAGACACGTGCCATAGCAAAACCTATGCTTGCACTTCAAGAACAAAAATTAACGCCATCCAAGAGAATAAATGTTAGCTGAGTCACTTTTTTATGTAATTTTATCGCGTCATTAGGAATTGAAGAAAAACCATGGTTTAAATTTTTTTAAAATATTTGTTTCGACAAATTTATTTACTAACAGTGTGTGCTGCCGCCATGCCAACTTAAAACAAAAATTCCAAAATTCGATGTTTAAGAGTGGTATACTATACAGTGATTTAAGATAGTCAAGTGAAATTTTAATGAAGGCCAAATTAACGGTGTGAATCAGTCATCGCATTGCTTCGATTTTTCGCATACTTTTCATGTGAACCATCCCAATAAATTTTTTTTTATTTTGAAGTCCGGTGAATAGGAAGCCAAGGCAGCAATGGAACATTTTTCCTTAAAATAATGATTTAAATACTGAACTGAAAAGGAGCATTATTTTGTTGAAAATCAATGCGGTAGCATTTGCTATGGCACGTTAAACAGTCTCTCTTGTGTCATACAAAATTTTGATCTCTATGGCGACAAATCAAATTCAATTCTCAAAAATGACTGCTTCTAACCTTATGACGCGCAGTGTAGGACAGCACTGGTTTCCTTAACGCTCACTTTTTTTTCTAGAAAATTGAGGTCTACTTTAAAGTTGGCTTTATAGCTGCACGGATTGTATCGACTCTGCCTTTTAGGCGTAAGCGGACAGTCTTTTTCATCAATCAATTTAGTCGTACCTCATTCCAAAATTGATCAACAAAACGAGTTGAAATTTTCAACGAATGCATAACTTGTTACATGAAAATTATCCGAAATTAAATATTGTAACAACAAATTACTATTAAAAAATAATTTTTGAGGCAACCTAAAAATAGTTTCTAATTTTTAAAGCCGTGTTTTGTCGCTTCTGCTTCTATTTCATTGAACTCAACTGACTTTTTTATTTAGATGTCGTTGTTGAGCTCATCATTATGCGAAAACTTTAATGCAAACAAAACTCTTTAAAAATGCGATATCATAATATCTACTGATTAATGATCATTATGCAATTTATTCAAATGATTATGACACATAAGTTCATAAAAAAAACATACATACATGGATAAGATGTAATAAACTCAACTGCTGGAATATGATGTCCGTGGTCCGTCCATAAATTGAGAAGGAGAAAATTCAATGTTCACAGGAGAGAACATGCGGACGGAAGCGGCATAGCACTATGGCAGTCCGACTGTACATACTAAGCAAGCGGTTTACATTCGACATTTGTAATTAACCACAATTCACATAAGCCACTCCGCAATGGAATTATGAACTTGGTCGCGGAGTCGGAGCCGAGATAGGAGAGAGCACGATAGCAACTTATGATCTGTGCATCTGCGGATCACTGCATTAGAAATGCTCGATGCCTACGAAGTCTATTATCTAGCGATTGGAATTCACAAAAAGGAGCTGCTTGCTTCTCGCTGCTCCATCAGCCAGCTATGCATACAACAACTGTTGCGCCAGTAAAACAACATCTAATTTGCATTTTAGTATACGCTTGCTTAGTTGAGACTGGGAGAGGGAGAGACGAGGAAGAAGGTGGAGCTGAGCTCTATAGCATATAGATGAAGTGCCTAGACAATCACCAGAGGGATCTTCTTGGAACCCAACCAGCCAGCCATACCACCACACGAGACGAGAGTGCCAAAGGTATACAAACGTGGCTAGACTATGCGCTAAGAAAAGGATGTCATCAACCACCAATTATAAATTGTTATATATGATTGTTGTACAATATGAACCAAACCGAAGACGACGACAACGAATGCAACGACCGACTCAACGTTACGGACGAACCAAGTTCATCAACTAGAGTTATACTCGAAGAAGGCGCTGGCTGCTGTTATAGCGCAATTTTAAACGTATTTTATGGATGACTTCAGGCAGATAATGATAAACGAACATAGATAGTTTTGGAGAATAGGAAAGCTGGTTTCAAGGATGATTTTATCACAATAAAATAAGTTGAGTAGGTAAGGTACCATTGCCGTGACGGGATCTTATTGAAGACAAAAGTAAAGCAACGGGTATAGGCGTATGATGGATTTTTTTTTTAATTTAACTGTTGCGGTAGAAAGTGATTCTTTTAGAGAAATGTAAGATTCTTCTATTTGACTTAAGATCATTTGCCAGTTTTCACAATGGTTGAACTATACCTTTATAAAGATAAAAAAAATCACTGCAGAAAATTCCGGATGGCACCCAACACTAAATTCCAACACTAGAATTCCAAAAATCATAATTTAGACTAATTAACTCGAGATTTTGATCAAACTGTTGTTTTTAAACTCAATGTTTCGAAAACGACTCAGGCCCAATTTATTCATTTGTGATTAAATTCGAATTCAGTATTAGAATTTCAAATAACGTTTCATACATTTACTAATTGTCTTGTTAATTTAAAATAGGTTTTAGCTAAAACGACAAAATCCACCTTTTAATGTTTAGCCTTAATAGATTATTAATGAACTATTTCTTTTTATTCACTCTCAATTAGCGTTTACAGTCAATAGGTTGTCAGCTTATTTTTGTTTGTAATCATAAAGTGCGATGTGGAGAACAAAATTCATCATTTTTAAAACATTATCTGGTACAAAAACAATACGAATCAGACCTCAAAACATAACATTTCGTTTTTGAGTCTCTCCAAAACAATTTTGAAAGTTTTTTGTTTTGTTGGAATATCCAGAAAAAGCTAAAGTAAGGATTAAGGGACTGGATTTAGATTCAGTGCACTAAAACCTTGTACTAAATAAATTGATAAATCATCAGTCACAATAAAGAAAAAAATCCAAGTATATTTTTAAAACAATTCAACCGTAATACTCGTACTTCTAGAAATGTACATCAGTTTACCCTCGAGCCCAACTTCGTACGCACTGTTAAGTATAGAGATTCTTTTTTAGCCGCACTACCCACTACCCGAATGTGGAATGTTTTACTCGGCTCTATCATTCCCGAACATTTTAATATTCAGAGGTTCAAAACCAATGTTTATCGGTATCTCCCTTAAATTCTTTCCTATTTTCCGAACGCTCGCTATGTGTTTAAACATTTTAAGGGCAGCCACTCAACTAAAAAAAAATTTAAAGAACAAATTTAAAGCGAGCCAGTTAACTCAAGGCGAGTGAATGAATCAAAAAACGAATGAAGTATTCTGTTTGGCACTGAATGGCACTATTAAAAGCGATATTATATTAAACGACATCATCAAGTTTTTAATAGACTTTGAATAAATTGGCCCTTAGAAAAAAAATATTTTTTGTCTAAAATTCGATTTTTCAAAAATGGGTCTATGAAATTTTCTAAATGTTAATAATTACAGTAAATTGGTTTTTTAAATTCTTTTCCTAAAAATGTTGTCAAATGTTTGGTATCTTTTTTGTTAAGCTCAAGCCACTATCTGGTTTTATGGATTTTCAATTTTGTTTAATGATTTTTTTAAATAATACTGGTCGACAGAAATTTTTTGAAATTTAATATAAGCCACTTGAACTTGAACCTACGACCCAGTAGTGCATTTTATTTGTTTATTTATTCTGACTGAACAACTAATAAGGGACACCGAAGGGAATACGAACACAGATTCACCACACCAACCAGTGAATGAAATAATAAACGATCATTTCCGGAACAACCTATAAATGTGGCACACCTTCCATACAATTTTCCAATTCCAAATACAACCTTTATCGTTGCTGGTAAAACATACATACATAGTCAATAGTCATCCTGCCATTATGTTTACCAAAGCTGTTGTAGTTGAGAGGCCATATAAATAATACAACAGAATTGCAATATATCATTCGAATGGAGAAACGCCTATATCTATCTATCGGACAAAGATCTAGTTCTATTCTCGAGTTGTATTATGAGGATCATTCATATAAAATGTAGTTGAGATTCAATTGAGTGTCAGAATAAGCATGGTTTGAAGTGATAGGTATGGATGCTTTTAATAGAAAGTCTTACCACGATTCCATACCAAATAGTAAACAAGTGATGCATTTGTTCAATTTTTTTTTATCTTAAGAATTCTGGATATATACAAATTTGGCACAAGAATTAATCAAAACATACAGTTTTTTTTTAGAAATACGTACACTCCAATTCACTCGTTTAAATACAGATTTTTTTTCAAACAACTTTTAACCATTTCTCCATAACCTTTTAAAATTATGACAAATCTAATTATAGAATTTATTAAGTGAAATATGGGGATTAAGATCGAGGAAGAATTTTTAATCCTTCTAAAAAAATTGTTAGTCTTATGGCTCTTTGAAAAAATTTAGTCATAAAATCGACCTCATTTTGTGTCATTCGTTTAAATACACCTTGAAAAACAACCTAGTAGCTCATGAAATCGTTAAAATAAGTGTGAACAAAATCAAATAATAAACATTTACAGACATTTTCTCATGAATTTAACAATTTTGCCAAAAGGAAGTGTTCTAACCGAAGAGAAAAATGCTCAAATTCGAGACTATTAGGAAGATGGTCATAGCAGTCGCTGTGAAGGTCGCAACATTGGAATAAGTATGCAGCTACCTTCGATATAGGGAAAACATTGAAAAAACAACAAACCGCTAGCGAACCTGGCTACAACACCTCAAGAAAGACAACGCATACTCCGAAAAGCCTCAAATTCAACATTATCAGTTAGCAAAATCAATGGTAAAACCGTAGTTAAAGCCACCAAAAATGCTTTTGATCAGATTGTCCGGGAAGCCACACATTTTAATCATCTGAAAACTAAAAAGATCCATCGAAATCAGGCTGGTACAGATCACATAAGTTGATTTAAACTGGGTATTAATAGCATACTGCATGCAATACCATTAAATGGCCTCCCTTCTTATGTCTACTACCCAAGCTTATTTTTTTTTCTCATGTCATGTTAATAAAAGGTATAACGGATGGGAACATCTAAATTGAACTTATTTTTTTAGTAAGAACCACCTGATGCCATTATCTTTCACACCGTATTTTGTATTAATACCAAGTTTAAAGCAACTTTAAAAGTTCACGTATGAGATCTGTCCCAGCCTGATATCGATGGATCTTTTTTAGTTTTCAGATTTTTGGTGGCTTTAACTACGGTTTTACCATTGATTCTGCTAACTGATAATGTTGAATTTGAGGCTTTTTGGAGGATGCGTTGTCTTTCTTGAGGTGTTGTAGCCATGCTCGCTAGCGGTTTGTTGTTTTTTCAATGGTTTCCCAATATCGTTGTGATCTTCACAGCGAATGTTATGACCATCGTCCTGATAGTCTCGAATTTGAGCATTTTTCTCTTCGGTTAGGACACTTCCTTTTGGCAAAATTGTTAAATTCATGAGAAAATGCCTTTAAATGTTTATTATTTGATTTTGTGCATACTTATTTCAACGATTGTATGAGCTACTAGGTTGTTTTTCAAGGTGTATTTAAACGAATGACACAAAAATAAGGTCGATTTTGTGACTAAAATTGTTTAAAGATCCATAAGACTAACAATTTTTTAGAAGGATTAAAAATTCTTCCCTTATCTTAATCCCCATATTACACTTAATAAATTCTATAATTAGATTTGTCATAATTATAAAAGGTTATGGAGAAATCGTTAAAAGTTTATTTAAAAAAAATCTGTATTTAAACGAGTGAATTGGAGGTATTAATTAATAAATAGAAAAAATTCATTGCTAATGGGAATGGCAATATTATTGGCTATTTTGAAAATATTATTTTCTACCATTGGTGTTTACAAATGATAACAGGTATGGATGGGCATTTTAAAATCAACTCTACTATTTACTTAGTAGAAAAAGGATCTTCGGAGCCACTTATTAAAGGGATTGCGTTCAAATAAAAGTAAAACTAGAAGACAATTGCTTAGAACATTGAATATTGGCGTAACAATCTTATTCCAGGGGAATATTTAATTACATAAAATCCATGCAAAATCGCGGTTAACGCGATTTATCTAGTTCAGAGAAGCTTCAAATTCTCGAAAAAAAATTTTAGAAGGTCCATTTTGAGGCGGAAATTTGAAATTTGTCGGCAGAATTTTGAATATTGAACATTACCGTTAGATCTACAATTTTAAGGTTTGCCCAACAGATTAGCATTTGAAAACCTAAATTAATTGGTAAACGAATTTAAAATCTCATATTTTTAGATTTTCTCCGCCAGCTTCAGCGGACCGGAAAAAAATTGCTACTAAGAGCTAACATTTTATCAAGACATTTTTTTTTTTTTAAACATGCCGTGCACAGTGCGAGCGTGAGGAAAATAAGGAAGGATTTAAAAGGAGATACTGACGCACATTAGTTTTGAATATCAAAATGGGGGGGGGGGGGTATAGAACCAGGTACAGCATTCCACATTATTGTTGCGCGACTAAAGAAAGAATCTCTTTACTTAACGGTACGTCTGAAGTTGGGCTCAAGGGTTAACTGATGAGCATTCCTAAGGTTGAATTGTTTCAGAGGAGGAATGCAACTGACTATTTCACTTGAACACTGTTCATAAAAATAGCGATAGAACAGTTAGAGAGAGCACTTAGCAGTGTTTTTGGTGACGTCAAATATGTGGTAGTTCTATGTAAGGTGGTCTGTGACACACATACCGAGAACTGAGAGCTTTTCGGTTTTCTCGATGCAAGTGCCGTTCATGGAAAGCGGCATTAGGGTGGGTTTCGCTTTAACGACAGATGACAGCATTGAGTTTTTGAAGCATTAAATTCTACGCGATTTTTGATTCCCCATTGTACAATGCTGTTGAGATCAGAATTAAATGAGCTTATCATACGCTACCCTTCAAGTTCCACTTCCGAAGGACATGGGTGTGAATCTGTAAACGAATATGAGAAGCTGAGGGAACTGTCTTTAGCAAAACAGTGTAATGGATTAGAAGTTTTAGACAAAAGATCGTTTATGATAATAAGGAAGGTAGTCGGAGACAAAACGGAGCCCCGGGGCACACCAGCATTTATTTTATGGATTTCAGACTTGAAACCATCCAATACAACTTGTATTGAACGAACCGAAAGGTAGTTTTTAATCCAGCGAAGTAGAGATTCGACGATATCAAATGCACGCATTTTCGATATGCTATTTCGATGCTATTGAAATATCAAGTGCAATAATCTAACTTTCTCAAAAACGATGTACAGATTTGTGCCACTGTTCGGTGAGGTAAACCATGAGATCACCAGTGGACCTATTGCTACGAAAGCAGTATTGCCGGTCATTAAGAAGCTTTCGTTCCTCGAGATATTTCTTGAGCTGGAAATTAATCAACGTTTCCATGACCTTAGAAAGAAGGGACGTAAGTGCAATTGGTCGATAGTTAGAGGGTGAAGAAGACACGCCTTTTTTAGGGACAGGCTGGAAAAATGCTGTTTTCCATCTACTCGGAAAGAGACCAGTAGAGTAGGACAGATAGAAAAGCTTACGCAGTGGTTTTGCCAGCGTTTAAAAACACCTCTTCAAAACAATGAGAGGTATACTATCCGGGCAAGCGGATTTGTGTACGTCGAGATCTTTTAGAACTCTAGCAACTGCACGAGTGGGAAAGAAGATTCGTCCCATAAAATCGTTTGCGCTCTCAAGTACAGGAGGAGTCAGCAAACTGTGCTGCAAGCAAATTGGCTTTCTCTAACGAGCTGACAAAAGGGGTTTCATTGAAGACGAGCGTTGGAACCGACGACGAAGTAGCATTTCGTATTTTCTTTGTAAATGACCAAAAATGATTACTACCTGTGGGACATTGTCGTATTTTTTGCCTTAATTTTTGGTCATGCAAAAATTTGGTTCATCGAATATGAACATGCAATCTTGGGTTCAAGTTTTTTAACTTCAGACTTATTTTAGCGGAAACTTCAATAACTTAAAAACTACTATTTATATTGCTACAAAGACAGATATTTTTTTTTTTCGATTTCACCACAAAGTATCAGCTAAATAAGGGACGTGAATTTTTCACCAACATTGGTGAAAGTCCGAAATGTTTTGTTTTCATAATATTCGGACTTTTTTCGCGAGTTCGCGAGTTCATAAGATTATTAATCCATCTTTGGATCGTCTGTCCTGCTCACCCAACTCCGTTGCTTCACTTAGGATAGGTTCAATAGCCAGGCAGGAGCAAGAAAGTTTTCTTGCCCATCATTCGGTTTCTGGGTGGCCCGCTTTGATGATGGTTAAAGTCGGGAATGAATTAAGAAAACCAATTAAGTCGGACTTTTTAAAAGTTCTAAGTTTTACCGTTAAATTTTAGAATTTTAGGGTTTTTCACTGACATAATATATATGTATCTATCAATTAATAAGCAAAACTATAACTTAACTTCTTAATAGTTAACACAAGCTTTTTCTAACTTACCTTCGAACTTAATCTAAAATTTTAATTAATCGATTTATTGAGGTTTCCTTGCGGGCATAGTTTCCTCTATATCTAAAATGAAATAAAAAATAAAATAAAAATATTATATATGTATTTGTAAGCATCTCAATATTTTATAATTTCAAGTATATTTTATATTTTCATTAAAATATGCGGAAATTAAAATCCCCCCCCCCCCCGTATTCATTTTTAAAAAAGTTCATCCACAATAACCTTTAATCCCATATTGTCTTTGTTTTCAACTTCCGTTCCAAGCATATAACGTGTGTTCAATCAGTTTATTATGAGTGTAGTGTAGGTACCTTACCTGCAAGTAGGTACATTTGTAGGTACAAGGTATGTATTTATTTATTTTTCCATCGACAAAGTATTGCTTTTAAAATATTTTTAGTCTACACTGAAAGAAAATATAATGTCGTGAATTAAAAAAAAAAAACTTTTAAGGGCTAACTTGTCCAAAACTTATGAGTTTTCTTCATAAATTGGCAAGTGTCACATACGTAACAATAATATTCAACCAAACTGAAACGTCCTCGTTTTCCAATGCTACTAACATTTTATTTAGAGTTTATTGAAATAATAAGCCTGTTAAAGGTTTAGCTCCTTATAGTCTAAGAGCCCACGGCAAATTTTGGGGTGCGAAAGTGAACCAAAAAAAATTATATGAGTCAAAAGGTGTGTTAAGGTTAATAAAAGAAATGCAAGTCTTGCAGTCCCTGGTGGCGGCTCTTAGGTGGGAGAGCAATTTTATAAAAAAATGACTTAAAACAGAGAGTAAATTATTAAAAAACAACGGTAACATGTAAAATGCCCTGTTATATTTTTATAAAAGGCCAGAAGTCCCTTCTTTCATTTCCTTTTTAAATAAAGTTCTTTCAATTAATAGTTTTTGAAATATAAATGTTTGAACTCAAAATTTTGAAAAATAAATTAAACAAAATCATAAAAAGTATTTTTTTCGCAAAATTTCACGTAATTAAGTACTATTTTTGTTTCCAAAATTCAATGCTCTTATCAATTTGTAGTAAAAAACTGAAAACCGGATGGTTCTCGCACTTTTACTTTTTAAGATATTAAAAAGTAAATGAACCAGCTTTCTCATAAAAATAAGACAAATCCGGCTAAATTATCATTTCAGCAACCAGTTAAAATAGGACAAACATGCGGAGAAAAATTCTTAACTTTTTGAAACTTGGTGGGAATGTCGGATTAACCATAAGAATAAAGAATCAAAAGAGTCCATAAAAATACCTTTATCCCACGGGTGTTTTTTGGAGGGGGAAAGGGGGAGGTATGACTTATCCAAATTAAAAAAATATATTGATACAATTTGGACATATGATACATGATTTTAGGGTATTTTTCAATTCTGAATATAATGACATAAATATAAAGCCGATACAATAATCCCAAAAAAAAGTTATGGTCCATTTTATCCAGAGATGACTGTTTTTCAGTAAAACTGGTAAACTATCAAAAAAATACCTTGAAAAGTATGGTACATTTATAAAAATTTGTATAAATATTTAATTTGACATGAGAACAAAGGATTATAAAAATATCTATGACGAAAGGGTGTTTTTCTAAAGGGAAAAAGAAGGTATGAAATTTTGATCATTATCCCAAGAATGGGAAGAAATTTATTAAAAATGTTTCATTTGTCAAATGCCAAATTGAATATTTATACTAATTTTACCTTTCTTTTCAAGAAGGGACTTCTGGCCTTCCATAAAAATATAACAGGACATTTTACATGTTACCGTTGTTTTTAATAATTTATTTTCTGTTTTAAGTAATTTTTTTTAGAAAATTGCCCCTCCCACCTAACAGCCGCCACCAGGGACTGCAAGACTTGCATTTCTTTTATTAGCCTTAACACACATTTCGACTCATATAATTTTTTTTGGTTCACTTTCGCAACCCAAATCTACTGTGGGCTCATGGTTTGTTAGGTTAGGTTTCTTTTTTCCTTACAAATCGTCTGGGAACTTTTTCTTTGTTTACTTATTTATTTTATAATTTTAGAACCGTATGGGAATTATCAAAATTTTTAACGGTATTTGAATGTTCTTTAAAATGTCTTTACTTTTTATCTAATTTCTGTAGTCCTTCCAAAGTTATTAAAGGTCAAAGTGGAATTCAAGAAAAAATTACATACAGGGTGTCCCTTAAACGTTTTTATTAAATTTTACCTGCCGCTGGTTTTCCAAATTATCATAAAATCTATGGGTTTTTCGCCAAACTTGTTATTGACTTTTATTTTAAGTATTGTTACATACATTCAACAAAATTATTAAAATATCACGTTGATTACGAATTTTTTGGAGAAAATTGACACCTAAGTAAAAAAATTAGCATGGGCAGGAAAAATGGAACAGGCTAAAAACTAAATATCCTAAGACTGAGAAAAGATATCAAATTTATTTGATATCTAGTATTTCTTCTAAAAATAAAGGCCTAAACATAGTGTTTATCATTATTACTAGCGGCGCAATTAAAGTTAAAATAGGCCAGGGTACACCAAAGTAAAACTTTTCTTAAATCCCCGATAAATGATATCAAAATTGGAGATTACTGTAAAACAATTTTTTTCTTAGAATACACCCAAGAATCATGGTCTAAAATACTATTGATGAATAAAGGGACACCCTGTATGTGACTTGCGATGTCAAATCATGGAAAGTTGGTAATTATTGAAATTCGATATTAAACAAGCCAACCGCTAAAAGTTTTGGACAATGATGCAACCCGTCGTCGTCAAGAAAATTGGCAAAAAACGATGAATTGTTGATTAGATTTTGAATAAATAAACTTCTACAATTTCAAATTTCAATGTTTATCAACTATCAATCAGTAATTTGGCGTTTTTCTTTTTTAACTCTGAGCAGATCACGAAACTGTCAAACAAAAATTTTATGTTTTTTTTTTTTAGCTCAGACATATCAAAGCACAAAAAGTGTGTTTCTTTTTTCCATCTGAGCTAGCTCAAATCTTGATCGATTAGCTCAGGATAAAATGACCGAGCAAATCGAGCGAAACGCTGAGGGAAGCCAACCTCACTTATTTTTTTAGTGATTTGACAGACGAAAGAAATACACAAAATTAAAAAAGAATTCCCAGGACAGCCACACGTCTACTTCAGGTAAACAAAAATGTATTTTAGTAAAACACCTATGAAATGACAGTTCAGTGCTCAAGTGTGTTTCATAAATAAATCTGTGGGCTCTGCTCATAAACTTCTCAGAGCTCTGCTCTGATCGCTCAGCCTCCGCTCAGATCTGTTTTTAGAGCCAAAAAAGAAAAACGCCATAAATCAGGTAAACAAAAATTTATTTTAGTAACACACCTATGAAATGACAGTTCAGTGCTCAAATGTGTTTCATAAATAAGTCTGAGGGCTCTGATCATAATCTGCTCAGAGCTCTGCTCCGATCGCTCAGCCTCTGCTCAGAGGTTTATTTAGAGCCAAAAAAGAAAAACGCCAATTGATAGATACACTCTTTCGACAGTAATTTTTCATGAAAGTATCTGTTCATATAGGTAAACACATACTTTGTCACAAACGTAACATTGAGCTGTCACAAACGTAACAATTTCAATTTTAAATTTTGTATGTATGGAGTCGAAGATGCGTTCAATATCGTACACTACATAAATCTAAATTACCTATTCGTAAATCCTACTTATTGGTTCAAAGGTTTTTGAGCGATCGAAAGATTACTCAAGTTTTTTTTTTTTGTTCAAATATAAGCGTCACATCTGCAACAAAATAGGAACTCCCAGAAAAGAAGTTTTACTGAAGCATTGGATTAGGAATAAGATCGTTACATGTTATGAAATGGTTCTTTGAAATCTACTCTTCCTTCTGTGAAAGTTAAATTGCAATCAACCGGTGCGTGGAGGTGAATCGTGTGGGCATTGTAACTCCAATATTTTTCTCCAAGTGTATTCTCCCAATGTGGGTAGTTTTTTAAAAGTTTTAAATTTTAAATTATATCCACCCAAATATTTCCACCTCAGACCTAACCCCACATAAACTGAATAAACATTTTTTATTTAACCAAATAAGAACAAAATACCGTTCACCAAAGTGTTTTACATAAATTTAAAGTTCGACTTGTGGTGCTCGCTGCGGTGCTCGCTGCGGTTCTCGCGGAGTCAATTTTTGCAATTTTTTGAGTTATTCGGAGGTTGAAAAATTAAATAAGCGAAAATCTAAAATACCAAACACGACAATGATCGAGTGTATTCATGCATGTTTCACCAAAAAGAAACATATGTTAAGTGACTTGAAAGTGGAACCCACAATCACAGCTATCTATGAGTGGTATATATGCAGTCGAACGTCAACTTGAGTTAAATTATGGAAATTTTATTGCAGCGAGCCGTTGAAAGGGGAGTCGTCACTAACATCGGCTTCGGCATGACACGGCTATAGCGTGCTGGTGCTGGCACCAAGTCGTCGTCGGTCGGTCGTTTAGCGAATATCTTCGTCTACATCGTACACTTTTGGGTCGGATAATAATTTAATTTGCAATTTAAGTGGCTGCTATTGGTTGGTGCTGCCATCCAATCCTATCGGTTTCACTTGGAAAATATAAAACTTTATAGGCACACTGTCCTCTATTTATAGAGTATATGTGCTCGTAATTGGTGTTTCATATGCAGGGTTATTTTATTTTGTTTTGTTTGTGAGTTTGGTTGGGCGATTCAGATTTCAGACTGAGTGGTCGTTTAAAATAAATTAGTATTTTGGCGAGCTATTTAAAGTAGATATCGTTAAATGGTTCTATTTGATGATAGGCTCTTGGTTGGACTTTGAAAAGGGTGACTGTGATTACCTTTATACAATTGAACCAATAAAATGATGAGCAATACCATAGGGGTAGCAAGCACAAAATATAGACTGAAAAACGTAATCTCGTACTTAATATGTAAGTATAAATTGTTTTTTCTATCACGTTTCATTTCTCGATATGCTTTCCTTGACGCTAGGGATGCAAGCATTGTAAAAAAAACATCTATGAATCGATGTATCTATGTTTCCAAAAAAACATCGAAATCAAAAAAATCGGCCTCAAAAACATCGATGTTTCGAAACATCGATGTTTTTTGAAAAGCCCAAAAAGTAAAGCTAAGGACTTCTCATTTCTCCTTTCTTTAATTTTTTAGCGAGTCATCTAAAAAGTACCTATAAAGTGCCTAAGTTCTACCCAAAAGAGAAGAGATCAGCAGTCATTTAGAAATAAGGAAATATGTATTACTTTATTTATTTAAAACAGGATTTAAAAATAACAACTTGGACAATTTTTTCCCCGTCAAACGGTTTCGTTGTTAGGTAATAGTTGCCACAGCTTTAGAAAAAAGTCGTTTACTTGGAACTGACGTAGCCACATTGGGCAAATATTTGGTAGGGACTTTATAAACAGGGAATACTGTTTAAAAAATTCCCGGAAACAGATTTTTCATATCATTCCACATTTCTACCTGATTTTGAGTTATAGTTGCTACAGCTGACCCCAAATACATCTGCACTCCGTTGTTGTGAAGATGGAGGAAGAGGACTGTTTGCACTTGATGTTTAGATGCAACAAATGTTTGTGATATGTCCAAATATCAAAAAGCCTTTCTTATTTTTCGGACTCTTCGGAAGAATCTGAAATATTGGACTTATTCCTTTCATCTCTTATGAAGTCATTTAAATAAGAAATGATTTTACTTTTAGCCAAGGGATGATCCTTTCAATGGAGAAATTTGAATCTTGGATCTAATTTAGTTGCTATTGCCAGAATCGAATTGAGTTCAATTTTTTGAAATCGTTTGTTCGGGTTAGGTACGAATGATCGACAAAAAAAAGGTCGACAGGAGGTCAAAATTTCGACTCATACCGACTTTTTTGAAGTTTAAAATGCCGTCAATTTTTTTGTCGACTAAAAAAATGTCGAAATTATGAAACCTCGACTTGACAAAATGTCAACTGTGTTGAAAAAAGTCGAGCAAAATATCGCCTTGTCGATATTTTTTCTCAACACATTTGTACGAAATTCCGACTTTTAAAATATCGACTTTCATAATCTCGACAAAAAAATGTCGACACATGTTCAGTGTTCAGACTAAGACAATAGCATAACGGGTGATTGAAGACGATGCGAAACCAGCCAGTGAGAGATCTTAACTGTGGGCATTTTGATAGTCGATATTTTGACCACATTACAGTTTATGGAATGATGTTTACAAGTGCGAGCGCCCTCGACTATCAAAGTCTCGATTATTAAAATGTCGATTACAGTCGATATTTTGAAAGTCGACATTTTGAAAATCGCTTCTAATTTTCTGTCGAGATTTTGAAAGTCGATCTTATGGGTTCGATGTTTTGAAAGTCGACATATCTTATACAATCCCGTTTGTTCACATTCTTTGGTTCTTTATTCTTTTATTTTCGTTTTCTTAATGACATTGTCAGCTGTCAATGTCAACTATCTTGGGGAAGAATGAATGGGCGCGTTCAATGCAAAAACAAGTTTTTGGCTGTGATCAAAAGCCAAGCAACACAAACTCCGCGTGCAAAAGCAGGCTATTTTAAAAATTCTGTGTGACAGGATACCAAAAAACATCGATGTTAAAACATCGCTCCAAATACATAACATCGATGTTTTCGGATTCAAAACCGAGAAGGCAAGCATCGATGTTTAAAGACAAATGTATCGATGTTTCAAAAACATAGATGTATCGCTTGCATCCCTACGTTGACGCCCTTGTCAAAGCTAAACATTGTTTCGACTTATTTTATTTTAAAAAGTGACCGTTTAGGTCACCACCACTAAAATCGTAGCGGCGCGCTCATATTGATACCAAAATAATGCTTTCCGTCAATTTTTTCTTTTCAAAATTTTGCTATAGGTACATACCACTCAGCGAGAATAACTTAAGGGAGAATGGACATTTTGTTCTACCTATTGCCCACGTATGATATCGTTGGAAAGCTTAGCCCTAGCACATCATTTGTGTGTATGGACACGAAGCTGTAAACCATGGAGTTTAGGCAGTATACGGCAACAAAGATTGCAACTAGAGCGAAAATTAATTGCAATAGTGTTCCATTGAAATTACAGTATTGGAACTAGATAGACTCCAAAATAAAGGAACTTTTATACCAATGGCAAATAATAGCGATTAATATCATGGTTGGCCAATGATTCGCTTAACAGTATGAAAATTCTACTTTTTGTATTCCATTTAGCAAATTTAATGAATGGGAATAATTGTGTGTCTAGTGCCCACAATTGAGATATACAACGTTGGAAAGCTTAGTTCAAGAGTATCATTTTTGATTATGGGCACAGAACTGTAAACCCATGGGGTTTAGGCAGAATATTACAAAATAAAAAACAATTCGCCTATGCTTATTCGAATTTTGAAAGTGTTTTTCTTATTTTTTGGTCGCTTATGTTAGCCAACTCCCATTGTTTAAGACAAAAAAAAATACTCGTACGTTGGTGCACTCCATAGTACCTAATCATTTTCATAGGTCTCGTTTCTGGGCACTAGGTAGAGAAGGTCCCATATATTTTTGCCCATTCTCCTTTGATTTCTTTCTCTCGTAATTGGAATAAGTATCTAAGTTCCTTGCTCTTGTACTCATATAAAAGTCTTATGCCTTAAATACTATTTTCATTAACTTACAAAAGAATTGATATTTATTTGCTCTGAGTGTCTAGGCAAGGTAAGCATTCCCATTGAACCATAAATAAATGGAAGTTCCCTTATTTCCACGAAGAAATACAATAATTGAAATTAAATATCCATAGAAAAAAAAAAATAACATAAAATAACAAACATCACCAAGCGAAGAATGCGAAGCGACATCTTTTCCGATCACTGACCATGATCATCATCCATCCGATGCTTATACGACATCCGATCAATCGATTGTATTATGATCATCAATATACAAAAATTAATACGAAGAAAAAAAACAAAACTTCATACCTATAACTTTTAGCAAGACATGATCCTGGCAGCAATCTCCTCAAAAGACTGGCCACTGTCTTAAGCTCTGGATTGACGGCCGGCCGGCCGATGAGGTGCTTCGCCTGCACGTGGAATATGTACAACAACTGTTCGACAAGCACATATTGTGATGTAAACTTTGACTTGGACACGGACACTCATCTTGCGTCTACGTTTGCCAATAAGAGGTGCCTGAGTGCTGTTCTGCACTCGGTAAGATTCAATCATTTGTGTCGATCGTTTCCGAGGATTATATTCCACGAGGGCGATTTTTTGTGTACCATCGCATCATTTCGGCCTTCGCGGTGCACTACGTGCACCAAAACGTTGCATTAAATCCTTTGAACGTGGGCTTGTGCACCGATCGATCGGATCGACCGACGTGATTCGCTTAATGAATCCGATCGATCCATCGCCGCCGCCGCACCGGATCGTATCACATCGATCGTTGATCGTCCGACCGATGATCTGCAATGCGCGCGTGTTTGAGTTGTGTAGAAACAATGACGTTGGGCGGCTCGAATCATTAATTATATTAATAACATGTACACATGGCATGAGACATGCTGTTGCGGTGCGGTGACGGCATAGTGGTGCGGCTCGAAGGTGATGTGGTTGGTCTTGCCATATCGGTACGGTCGGTGAGCGGTGTACGATGATCGTGGTGGAATTCGTTGTTTTCCTTCTCTTAACAAATTAAAACATCAATTTAAATGGCAGACATTTTTGCGGACATTCGATGACAAAGTAAAATTCAATTGGATGCGGTCGATGATACTCTGTGAAGGGGGGCGAAGGCGGTGTGAGAAGGGCATTAATTGAGTTTGAAGAATGAAATGCCTTTGAGGATGGCGACGACGGACGCACGCGTGGAAGAGAAAGTTAAATTAGATATGCAACTTCAAGATAATTGGAGTAGATTTTTTAGCAGACGAACTATATAAATGTTGTATAAAAGATCAATTGAGACCAAAGGGTCGAATTCTGATTGAGATAAAAAATTCACCGCAAGTGCATTTCATAAGCTTGTTTTAATTATGAATTGCCACTCATTAGGAATGAAGTTAATCTACGGGTTTGAAACGTGCCTTTATAGTATGTTTTTTATAAAGAAAAATTAAGTTTGCTACATTTTGTTTGACAAATCACAAATCGTTACATTTTTGAAATTTGCTTTAACATCAGTTACATAAATGTCAGTTACATTCTTTTTTTTGCTGTATTTTGATTTTTCTTCGAGTGAAAAAAATTTACGCACACAAAATTGGTACAAATTGTACGTTTTGTGCAAATTGTGCGTTGACGGTCATCGCTCAGATTGCTAGTGTTATTATAAAGAGTGAGTGGACTTGGACACCTATCCTTGGATTAAATTAATTAAATAATATTTTTGAGCGACGCGAAATCGGATAACAATTAACAAATTTAGTCGACACCTTTTAATACCTATTCTTCGACTTGTAGAATCTTCAATATATATGTATGTAGATTTATCCGGAGGGACAACGCAATAAAGCAAAATGTTGTCTAAGGTGGCGCCAATGAGTAAAGAGATATCATTTAACAAAGAGTGCGTACATGAGCTGTGTGAAATCAGCCTGTCCTTAACATTTCCGTCAGTTTCGCTTGTCAGGACAAATGAAATTTTAGGGACGTGGGCTAGTTGGGTTCGTTTGTTCATCGAATGTTTAAGTCAATTCATACAAACATTCGTTTGTCTGCAAACATGAACATATGCAGCACTTCTATTTTATAGCTAACATCAAAAAATAAAAAAGTACTTTTAAACCCCCAAATGAAAATTAAGGGATGTGAGCGAGTTGGGTTCATTTTTGTTTATCGACTGCTCATGTCAATGTCATGTCAATCCATACAAAAGATTCGACATGGACATGGACACAATATATATATATATACATATATAATATTCACCATGTTTTTTTAAAGCTAACATAAAAAAAAAAATTTGGGAATATTTGGGTTCGTTTTCCAACTGAATATTCACGATATTCCATCATCCACAAATATTTTACATTTCTTTTTTTTTCTCCACCAACTGTTCACGTCAATTAAAAATTTTTTTATTCGTTTATCCGACACTAAGAACAATACATCAATAACAAAAAAAAAAGTCCGTCAGCACCTTCAAATAAAATCGTAGGCTGTTCCCGATAGGATTTGGTTTTGTCAGATGCGAATCAATAAACAACTATATTTTTTCCACCCGCACGAAACAAAATATTCAAGTTCAATTTTTTTGTACGCAAAAATAAAAAGTCCTGCAAATGTTGGAAATTCAAATAAAATCTCAAGGCGATGGAGCTATTTGGGTTGGTTTGTCCAACGATTATACATATCAATTCGTAAAAAATGTTCGTTAGCCCCTCCTCAGAAAAAAAAAACATCAACATTTTGTATAGCTAGCACACGAGCAACCCAACTGAAATTTTAGGAGGTTGCTTCCTATTGTACCAACGTATACATATGTATACGAAAAAATAACAGCACTTAATGTCAATACAATATTATCTATTCTGAACGCTCGTGTGATGATTACCTATATCATAAAGTATTCTACTAACTAACTGTAAATATACATCTGAATGTTTTTCGATTGTTAATGGTTTTTTCCACACTTCCAATAAATAATACGAATCGAATGGAGGAGCCTATCATCCGAGAATATAAACTTCACTGAGTCTGAGTTACTAAAATAATATACCTCTTTCAGTCACATACCATCATATACTAGATAAGAAAATAAAAATATTCATAATATTATGCTCTGCTCAGATTTTATCATAATCTCTTGTGACACTGTCACACACTGATAACAAAAATGTCCTACGGTTAAATATAAACCATAAGTTAAATGTTCAGAGGGACCATAATATAAAAAAAATAAATCAGAAAAATCCCACCCCTTATGGAAATGAAACCATAAAGAATGATCTCTTTTGTTCAATTCTCAATGTCCGTCCAATCACACACACATCGCCCCATAACGATTTATTATTATCTTTCTCAAACTGTCGATCGGCGCGCGGCGATAAGTCCTCTTGTACCAGCAAAAGAAGAGAAATGATGCGCACATAAATTCAACATCAATCCAATAATGGTGGGTAACACATATACATACATTATGTATATTGTCCATCGATCATTATTCATTTCGTTCGGATAGCCATTTACTTATACAAAAACAGGGTTGCCATCAGGAATCAAGAGAAAATTGCGATGCAAACCATTTTAGGATAATTCGACATAAATTGAACGTTTGAATGCTACGTTTTCATTAGAACCGAAATGGGGTAGTTAGTTCGGAAATTAACAAAACAAAAATATTCGCTTTCGTTTGACAGTTCATTTCAGTTTGAGTTAGATGTGGCAGGTTAATGTCTGTTTTTGTTGTTTTCTCTTTCTATGTTTTGTGCTACATGTTTTGACATTTGCATACATACATTTTACAATGCTTCAAACAAAATTCTAAGAAAATAAAGATTATTAAATTCCTTAAAAAAAAATTATTTGTTTGCATTTTGTTCGTATCTGTTATAGTTGAAAATAACTCTAGCGGCAGTTAAAAGAAACAAATAATTTGTTTGGGTTTTCCATTTTATCTTGGATATTGTTTCTCGTACCAAAAATTAATCTTCTACACGAATTAAGGCAAAACAATTTTCAACAATATCGATCATAAGTACACTCCGTCTCACTTGATTAGGGACAGGATTGTCTGTTTTGTTAAGGACAAAAGAAAACTCTACATATATGATATTCGAAATCAAATAAGAGTACATTGCTAGTATGAAGGACTTTTTGCGACACAACTTCATATAATCTGGAATCATGTGCAGACAAAAGTCATCAACCAAGAAAGAAAAGGTTCTAGCTGAAAATAGCAGGGCAAAACTATCTTCTGCATAAATCATAACCCACAAAATTGGAGGGGGTTCTAATGCTGTGCACTTCCACAGCCATCTTAAAAACCTTTTAAACTATTGGAAAAAAAAAAACACAAAAGAAGATTCAGCAAGGCAAACAGCATCTTAGTCATGATGGCCGATTTTCAAAACTTCTCCAAATTCAAGGACCCTATAGCCAAAATTAAGGCTAAAATTGGAGTTGAAGTCAATAAAATGACAGTGTACCAAGTTAACCATAAGGTCAGTAATATTCACCCCCAAAACCACCTCCCATTAGTGCATAACATAGCAGTAAACGACATGACTTCGACTTGAACCGCGGATTATTTGAAGTGTTGTCGCGAACTGAAGGCCTACTCACTCGAAATGCACTTTTATTTGATTCCGAATACCATAAGAGGTAGTTTTGTTTCCCTAATCAACAAACAAAAAAAAAGGTACATTTTATGGCCTCACTCGAGAATACCTTCATAAGCCAGGAAATTTTCAACATCCTTCTAACAATTTTCATACAACATGTTCTTTACATATCCCGTGAATGTTTTTTTTCCAGATTATCCAATGATTTGAAAAATATTGTAAAATTAACACAAAAAATCTTGTCTTTAATCAAGTGAGACGGAGTATACTGATAACCGGTTTTGTAAAAAAAATTCTTGGCTTTATTTTTAAACGAGAAATAGTTTCCACGATAGAAGGGAAAACCCAAAAAAAAACTGCATGTTTCTCTTAATTGCGGCTAGAATTAATTTGTAAACTATAACAGATACGAACAAAATGGATGTATTTTTTTTCTGGCAATTTAATAAGATTTATTTTTGTAGAAGATTATTTTTTATTTTTAGTAACATTCCAAGATAAACATGATATTATGAATGTATTAAATATTCATAATTTTAAAAATGTATTATTTTCAAATACTTACTATGAAGGTCTGGCAACCCTGTACGTGAGATTGAAATTTTAAAATAATTCACATGAACTCTTATATTATATTTTAAAATGCAATTGCAACAACTTACTTACTTACTTTTGATGGCGCTCACAGCCCAGGATGGGCTTCGGCCTCAACTAACAAGCCCCTCCAGCCAGCTCTGTCCCTAGCTAGCCGCTTCCAGTTGCGCACACCGAGTGCTTTGATGTCGTCATTCACTTGATTGCGCCACCTGTTACGGGTTCTTCCTCTGCTGCGTACCCCATCGGGGTTGGATTCGAAGACTCGTCGGGCAGGTGCGTTGGTGTCCATACGCTCCACGTGCCCCAGCCATCTAAGCCGCTGTATTTTCAGCTTTTTGACCAGGTCAACGTCGCTGTATAGCCCGTATAGCTCGTCGTTGAATCTTCTCCTCCATACTCCTTCGATACACACCGGACCGAAAATCACACGAAGAATCTTCCTCTCAAAGCACCCTAGCAGATTTTTATCCGAATCTTTCACTGTCCATGCTTCTGACCCATAAAGCAGGACCGGGATGATTAGGGTTTTGTATAAAGTCTCCTTGGTTCTCTGAGAGAGGGCCTTACTACTTAAATGCCTTCTTAGACCGAAGAAACAGCGGTTGGCAAGAGTAATTCTTCGCTTGATCTCTGCACTGATGTCATTCTGCGATGTAATAGTGGAGCCCAGGTAGACAAAGTCCTTGACAACTTCGAAGTTATATCTGTCCATCGTGATATTTTGCCCGAGTCGACGATGTTGAGATTCCTCTCTCGATGACAGCATATACTTCGTATTGCAACAACAAATACTCGTTAATTTTATTTGAATTTGTAATTTGAACTTAATTGATGATTGAATTAATGTTCTCTTTCCATCAGCCTTCTTATTTTTTTGTTCGTCATAAGTCGATCATTGTTATTCTTGAAACTTTGTCATTGAGGAATTTATCTTAATTAATTGACATCAATATACCTACACTACACCCACTAAGTCCTCTAGCAGGGAAACTTTAAATGGCATCAGTCGTGTGTCGTACGCAAAATACCTGTTTACAAATGGAACATCATCTAACAATTGGAAATTTTAGAGCTTAAGGGATAGAACACTGTAAACAGAAATGAATGGCGGTCAACGAGTGTCCATTCACCCAAATCAAATCAATCTGGATTGAGGTACATATTAAATACCTACATACATATAGGTATAGACAAGAAGGTAACCGCACAACATGTCATTTTGATTATATTACACAGTTAAACCCTTGTGCAATTTTGTGTGAATATAGAACTTGAGCTCGAATGGAGTTATAAAGCTTTAAGTTATTGTCCAGTTGTTACAAGACTCCCTTGTGAGTCCCTTTTGTCCCTTGCTCCTCCATGATGATGTTAGCTGGCAACCACTCCAACGACGGACGACTTGGAAGGACATTCTATTTGAGTGACATATTACACAAAGGTATCTGCCTCCTTACAAGTCTGAATATGGATAGAAATGTATTCTCACGCAGTAGGAGCATCAAAGGACCACACTCCAGCTTTTAATTAGTCGAAAAGGGGTACTAGAAGATACACATTTGATGACTTGACATTGTTCTACGTACTTGTGTATACTATGTTTATGAGTATAGGTAGGCTAAGTTTGTGAATTAGTTTAAGGTGTATACGATATGTCCAAATGTAAATTGCTTCAAAAAGAAACCATATATAGCAAAGAGACCATCAGCACTTTATTTCAATTTGGCAAATTTATAGGTACCTTTAGACAAAAACTTCCAAATTGCATTTTGGGAAATTGCAGTGAGAGAGGTCAGAGGGAAACAAATTAAAGTTTTTAAATGGAAATTTGTGTTTGTTTTCCCTGAAAGAAATTGTAATAAAGGATTAAAAAAAAAGCCGTGTCCATTTCCAGTTCCCGAAATTTGTTCTCAGTTGAAATTTTTTTTAAAACATTAAGATGCTCAACCGTATAAATAGCCCATCAGGAAAAATTTACAAAAAAATGGAAAATCTACCAAACAAATTTAAGTGAAGAATTTTAAACGCAATTATCTTCATTTTGGCATGAGCAATACTGTTCAAAAGTCCATTACCAGATAGTGTGGGTATCAATAGTTATTGTGGGTTGAATGTCAAAAATATCAGTTTTTCCCATATAACTCCGAAACGGTAAATAATGCTATCGAAGAGTATTTCATTCCAAACTTTTAGATCATGCCAGCCGCAAGAAAAAATGTTTGACAGTTTTTTTTTACGACTCACTTTTAAGATGATATCAACATTTCAAAAAACTTAAAAAAAATTAAACTTAACAAATTTCGAAAATGATCGTTTGACTGAATTTCGTTTGATTTTGAACATATTTTGAAATTGTAATATTCAATCAGCTTCAAGATATCGCGACTTCAAAAATGGTCAAACTTCGAAAGTATTTTTTAATAAAACTTTAAAAATGGTGAATATTGTTTAGAATGTTATGAAAATTATACGATTATTAAAACATGCATATTGTCATTCTTATAGGGGATCACATAATGTACAAACTCTGCATTTAAATTTTTTTCAAAAATAAAAAGAAAAATGAGCATTTCCGACATTTTGTGTTTTTTGGAATGTCAATTCTTTTTCAAAGCGAGTCGAAGGAAAAAAAGGCATACATTTTTTCTTGCGGGTGGCAAGTTTTATATGGGAAAAACTGATATTTTCGAGTCAACATTCATTAACAATTGACATCTTTACGATCTGGTAATGGACTTTTGCGACAATATTGCTTATACCAACATAAAGATAATTGCGTTTAAAATTCTTCAGTTGCGATTTTTTTTGTTGGCAGGAAGAGTACAATTTGCTTGGCCTGAAGGGTCTGCTTCAATAACAAATCATGAGTGTGTTGTGAATAATAATAAATGTAAGTTGGGCTTTGGGATCTTAGCCATAGATTTTTGTTTAAATAATTTTTTAAAGATTTTTCAAGGTCGTATAAGACTTTTAGAGGGAGGTCTGGGTTCACTTATCACCCTCGTCCACCTTAAAACTAAACAAAATTTTTCAGAGCTACTGCCTCTGGCGAGGAATTGACAAATTCTCCAAGAGTATCACTTGTTATGAATAAGTGCTTCTCATCTAGTAGTTCGGATTCGGCATAAAACTGTAGTTCCTGGTTCTCCACGGGCTGTTGCGCCACCCAATTTATTTTTATAAGAGTATAAAATAAGAAGAATTTGTGTCTTAGTAGGGTATAACAGACTGACTGAAGAGCCCACTGTTATACCTTGGGCGAAACACAATAATTTCTGGAGTTGAGGTCACTTGTACTTTTTAATTGAAGTATAAAATAAGTATATAAGTAAGTATACTATTTGAAAGGCCACTACATTCTCATAAAAGGTCAGGTAATTTCAGAAATCGTTCAGCCACAGATTTTTTAAAAAGAATTTTTAAAGTTTTTGTTTGATTTACTATAATACGTCCTTGAAAAAAAAAATGCATGTCTGAGCAATTTCTAAAACAAGTTGACCTTTTATCAGGATTTAGCAACCCTTCAGATGGTATCATTTTTTTTTTTTGAAAACTACAATGAGGTGCTACTCGTAAAAGTCTTATACTGCCTTGAAAAAGATAACTTTAAAAATTCATTAAAAAAAACTATGGCTAACCAATAACTTAAATAAGTTAACTTTTGATGTGGATTTGGTTTACTTTCACAAGTTGTGTTTTTCGTTAGAGTATCTTAAAAATTAGGTGCTAAAAGTCTTATATGACTTTCAAAAAAATTATTAAATAAATAATTAAGTAAAGGTTCTTATTGCGAGAGTCTACTCCGACAAAATCTAGTCGACTTACATAATGTAAGTGTATCAGAAATTCTTGATCGAATTTAATTAATCTATCAAATTTAATTTAATTGTCTGTCAAATAAAAAAAATTCATATAAGGTCCGATCCTTTATTTTAAATTTCTGTGATTTTCTGTGCAATTGTGTGATTTTCAGTCCAAAGCCGTTATTGTACTCAAAAATTTGGCAGTTTTTGACAAAAGACAACGCTCACGAGAGAGCAAATAATTTCCCCTACCTGTGATTTTCTATCCGATAAATTTCTTCGGACAGAAAATCACAGCACAGCATAAAGTCATTTTGAGAGTAAAAGAATGAAAGACATAAATCCTGCCGTACTTGTCTGACACATTAGGTAATACGAAATTTGGTTGCATTTGCGTCCCCGTACTTTTACACAGTTTTGATATTTTTGAGAATATTTCAACGTTCCTGACAGTTTGTGATTTTCTGTGCACACAGTAAAGGGTCGGACCTATAATTTCATAATAATCTGACAGAAAAATATTAACGAATAGATTTTTTAAATATCGATAGAAGACTTTGAGTCTATTCGACTTTCGTAAAGACATTCGCAATAAGCCTCTAAATCTGTGGCATACCAATAAGGTACTTAAACTAGCTGACTTTTTATGAATATTTGGTAACTTCTCAAATGGCTTCCTTTTTTTTCCTATAATATCCCATCCATAAGGAGCTAAGACTGTGTGGTGCTAAGATCCCGGTGCCCAAGAATTTAACTGATTTTCCTGACATTTCGATTTCTGTGTTTTTTTTTCAAAACAGTTTTTTTAAAATCAAGACTTATTCTTTTCAATTTGTAACCACTTCTGTGGCCTGATTAGGGAATACGAAGCGAATAGTTTTAGGCGGCAAAAATGTACTTTGGTAATACTGCTTTCGTCTTTTTCGTTTTACATTCGCCCTATTTTTGAAATCGAAAGCGAAATGACATTTCAATTTTTAACGCGTGAATTTCCGATAGGTTGTTTTTGGCGGATTGGTGTATCGATACGGCCGAAATTGGTATTTTCATCAAAATAAATAAAAATGTGAGTTTACCTATTTTTTTTTATTAAAACAAACTAAAAATTAAACAATATATTTTTTAAAATAAACGTAAAATAGGAGTCCAAAAAACACAACAAAACAGTTTTCAGCGCTCATATAATTTATCTTAAAGGGAAATGAAGGGACTTTGAGAAAGTATCACTGCTCTTAAATGGTCCCAGGACTTCTATACAAAAAGTATGAAATGTTGTTTTTTTTTGTAAAATAAATAAAGGCAAAAGAAATTAAGTGAATGAATTGACCAACAAAAAAACACATCAAAAAAAGCAGATGCGTTGACGAACTTTGCAATAATTTTCTTTTAACTCGCAGATTCAAGGATTTTTATATTTTCTTAAGCTTAGCGTTTTGTATACAAACAATTAAAATACACTATTCGAAATTCTATGTTGTATTTATATTAAATTTCAAAGCTAAACATAAGAAAACAAGTTGAATTCTCACAATGCGTGATTTCTATACAAAGAAAATATTTCCTGGGAACCATAGCTGTCAATTATTTGGAAGTCTTGGACGTATAATTTACGACTGGCTTCGAATTCGATAATTTATCAATACGAAGCGAGTCGAAAAGGAGATATTTATTTTTTGTTTTCACTTTTTGAAAAGGAGATATCGAATTGAAAACGATTCGCTTCGTATTCTTTAATCAGGCCAACTGAATATTCTTCCGTTCTTCGTTCCGATTCCGTTCATTCCCCTACTATTTTTTTTTTTGCTCTCATTTTTCAAACCATACCGCAACAAAACTGAAGTTATAAATCCTTAAATACAAAACACTCAGACTTGAAATTTGTGTTATTCAATTGACTGCAACTACGGAAATATTTGCATTTTTTTAACACTCTGTCAAAAAAAAAAATAAATATGTTTACAAAAAACAAAAACAAACATTATTTCTGTAGCAAGCAGGTATAATTGACTCATAATAATTATTATGATAAATTGCTTTTTTTTTACCACTGTAAGGTTCATAGATTCATAAACATGACCGCACATTAAACGCAGCTATGTTATGTATACTGTATATAAATACATACATACAAAATTTCCTGTATTATAATGATTTTTTTTCTAAACAAATAAAACGAGAAAAGTTAAAACAAAAAAGAGTGTAACTTACACCGCACTGGGATCATCATCATTATTGGGACTTCAATATCAGCATCAGTTATAGTCTAAGATACTGTGTTGTTTTGATTTTACCAAATTTGATTTCTGTTTATTTTTTAATTGGTTCTTAATTGATAGTAGATTATCGATTAGTAAAAAAGACGATTAACGCATTAGTTATGCGCAATACGAAATATCGCAGTGGCATTCACGATAGCGAAATTAATGAAGTTAATATATTTTTTTTAAACGCAAACAGTTCATTAGTTTCAAAAAAATAACACTGTTGCGTTCAGCCACGTGAATTTTAATGAAGTTTGCAAGCACCATTTGGCAACGTGACCGGCAAGCGTATTCTGTCACTTGCTTTCAAAAAAAAAAAAAAATTACGCAATCGGTCCTATTTGCGGGGCCTTAAATAGCTGATGAGTTAAGTACTATTTACATGAGAGCGACCAAAGAACAACAAATGAACGAACATTAGTTTAATTTCACATTTTGTTCACATGGAAGCTTATTTTAATTCGTCTCGAATGAGGAAGAAAACGAAAACAACAATGATTTTGAGCTTAGGTGCTCGCGAACAATTAATTCGTTGCAGTGTGGATGATATGTGGGACGCGAATTGAATTTGACAATTCGTAAAGTGCCATTCATATGAAGCCGCGACCTGCGTCTGCGAATTGCGAATGGAGGCATTATTTAAAATTTCATTCATATGAGTGTTCGCAGAGACCTGCGAACTGTGATAAAAAAGTAAGTTTCAAATAATTAAAAAAAATGTATTGTCTGTTTTTAGAAAGCAATAAACCAAGATATTAAATTATTTGTAAATAATTTTACCCTTTTTTCTGCGGAGTCACTCATTATTTTTTAGCAATCAAACAACATGAGTAACAAAATTAAATTCGAGCGAATTATTTGTTCTCAGCTTTGTGGAATGCGTCTTGTATTTGCGGACTGTGAACTTTCATTTGACAGTTCACAGGTCGCAGTTGGTGGTCGCGTGGAAAATATTAAAATGTGTTTCTTTGTTAGTTTAACTACTTTAACGCAATATTTGCTATTTAAATTTTTAAATACGATCATTTATTCCATTTGAAACAACTAAAATAAGAATGAGTTCATATTTGCTTCAGAAATAGATGTAAAAGGATTATTCGCTGACTCAGTTCGCAGCTCATATGAATGGCACTTAACAATTGCAATTCGTGACGACCAATTTATTTTATCAATTTCTCATATTTTAGCACATTTCACTATCTAAACATTAATATAAATTAGATATCTACTATTTTGTCTGGATCTTGCAAACAATTTCGGTCTATAAATGATTTAAATCCCACTTGTTAGTTCATTCGTCGTTCGTTAGTCGCTCTCATGTGAATAGTCCTTTACACATACAGCTCCGGCAAATTAAGTTTTTTTTTTTTTTTTATATAGGGTGTCCCAACAAGTGCGCCGGATTAAAATTTGCCGCCATTTTGTTAATACGAGTTGTACGGTGTTTTTTTTTTGACAGTTGTCACGTACAGACCACGCGATTTAAGAATATGGAGAAGTTTTCAAACCAACAGCGTTTAATTATTGTAAAAAAAAAATACGAAAATGGTGAACGTTTTGCGAAAACAGTTCGCCAGTTACGTTAAGTCTTCGGTTGCAATAATGCGCCAAATGAATCGACAGTGAGGCGTTAAATTACAAAATTTGAGACCAAATTTACGCTGATGCAACAGACGATCATTGTTCGTCGTCGTCCTTTTTCGGTGACTCGAAAATATAGCCACAACAAGGGAATCTGTAGCCGAGAATTCGGAACTTCCATTCGGCATCTTGGTCAAGAATTAAACATTTCCAGAAGAACTATGCAAACAATTTTGGTAAAAGATCTGCATTTCTACGCGTACAAGGTTCAATTGGTGAAAGAAATCAAGCCAATGGACTATACGCAGCGCCGTGAATTTGTTAATTGGGTGTTCATCAAATTACGGCGGGTTTTTCGAAGAAAAAATTATATTTTCAGATGAGGCACATTTTTAACTCGACGGATACATAAATAAACAAGTGTCCGATTTGTGGTGCTGAAAATGATACCAATGCATCAACCGCGAGTAACTGTGTGTGCATTTGGGCTGGCGGAGTAATTGGGCCGTATTTCTTTGACGTAATTGGCGAACTGTTTTCGTAAAATTTTCAACATTTTTGTAATGTGTTTTTACAATCATTAAATGCTGTTGGTTTGAATACTTCTGCATATTTTTAAATAGCGTGGTCTGTACTTGACAGCTGTCAAAAAAAAGCACAGTACAACTCATATTAACAAAATGGCGGCAAATTTAAATCCGGCGTTCTTGTTTGGACAACCTATATTAGCACAGATTTTTAGTAGAAAATTTGCCATTAAAAAAGGAAATTAGAAACAATATACAATCGTGTTAACTTCAATGTTTCCAAAAACGAAATAGGGTACCAGTAGGATTCAAACAATCTCGGTGCAATCCTTACGCATCGATCAACAAATTACAATCATCAAAAAATCGATTAATTTAGATCAACATCAATATCCCAATGGAAAATGCATCAAATCGACAACCGCAATCGGGGCCAAAGTCTTCTTATCATAATTATTTAATTTTGTTTATTAAAATATTAATTAAAATCTTGTAATTTGACTTTCAGGACTTTTGTAAGGACTTATAAAAGGGAAGATATTATAATCAAATAATTTACAACTCTAACTTCCAGAATATAACGTCATTATTGAAGCTGTTTGCCGCGAGCAAAGGTTGTATTACAAAACTACACACTTGCCGGAGTAGTGTCCGAGCCGTGTTCATTATATACCTTAATGAAGGTGTTATGGTAATTTATTGTAAAAACTAAAACAAAAAATATGCAAAAGAATATCTTGTAGATATTGTTTCTTTTTTTACTCCGACTTGATTTTCTATCTATCCTTCTTTTATGTAAGGAAAAACACAAACTATTAGATAATTTGCTTCACTTTTTTTGTTGTTGTGTAATTTTATAGTTCATAAATTAATTCAGATAGACTCATTATCAGAAATGATGTACTCAAGGTGTCATTGTGTGCATTGAAGTGTCATTTAATGCAACGAATGACATGATTTGGCGCCTATATGGATGTGATTGACGTTTGTCAAAATGAAAATAAATATTCAAGTAAGATAACGACGAGATTCGGAAATAATAAATTGTTTTATTGCAAATTATTGCTTGTGAGATAAGGAAGATTGTATACAAATAAATGTATTTTTTTTTTTTTTTTTTTTGTGATTGAAATTGTAAAATTGAACAAGCTTCAATTCTCATAATTGAAATTGTAAATATTAAGGGTATTCATGCAACGTCGCCATGCAGCGCTGGATAAGTTTACGATTTGGTTAAATATTTCATTTGGTAAATGAACTGTCAAATTTTGTATGGGAAATGGTTTAGGTACACAATTTGATTAAAATTATCCAAGGATTTTGATGGGGAAAATTAACCAAATTTATTTAGTTAAACTTATCCAAACGTCATTGTGTCTTTTAGAATTAGGCGCGTTCAGAAATATGATTTACATAATATGATATTTCACTTAGAGAACTAAAAAAAACTCTCGACCGTGTTCTATAACTATCGAATCGCGATAAGTTGGTGAAAAAAGTGACTTAAAACGTTGTTTATGCAAAGAAAAAATTATTAGGACCTCTTAGGTAGAATAATTAAGGTTCTCCCAATGAGAACCATTCGTTGACGACGACGAAATTACATCAACAACGTGTTTTTATTGCTGTTATCTTCTTCGTCAACGAATGATTAGCATTGGTTTGGGTGATCCTTAATAGTTGGAAGCTGTCAATGTCAGAAGCAGATGTCATAAACCAATGAAAAGTAGCTTTCTGAAGAATGAAAATCAGAATTGAGCTATAATTCAATGTATCTCTTTTTTCGTTCCTGCCTCAAAAAACGTCAGTTTCACTTCCATGAGGTGAACTCTGGGCGCTCTTCACTAGCGAAAGCAATAGGCCCTCCCCTATCATCATATCAGTTCCGAAATATACGATCGGAGAAAAGTTACGATGGTAAAGTTTAATTTTGTCATGGGTTTTCTTTTACGATGGACATGTTAATGTTTACCATAGCATATTTGTTTTATGTAATCTTCATAAAACAAATATGACTCTTTGGGTCGCCCAAATGATTTTTTGTTTGTTTTAATAAATCAAAATGAAAGCAACTATTTGCTGCCAGAGAAAATCGGAGAGGCACAAAACTAATAATCGTCTTAGATCGCGTTGTATCAGCAACCGAATTGTGCTTTGAGCGCAATGGCAACTCTTGCTTATTCGTAACGAAACATCAATTTTGACATTTAACTTTCTCTACAACAATTTCTACAAAACTTTATATGTGAATTTTCATACCTCGTGGATAACCTTTCTTACTTCACTTTGAATTCTGCTTTCTTGCTTACAGGTTATCCGCCATCTTATAATTTGTTAATTAAAGTTAGATTAAGTATTAATCATTTAGTCTTTTAATTTATAAGTTAAGTCGAAAAACTTAACAGATCGCATGAATCCACAACGCGTTAATCGGATTTTGCCAATTTGACACACATTTGATTTCTTGGCGATGAAATGAATGATTTATCAATCGAACCAGTAGCAAAGTTTGTTCAAATCCGAGAGAATTTTGTTACGATCGGATACTATATTAGATCCTAATAGTTAACACAAATCAAGAAACCGACACTTGGTATATGATATTTTTGTATTCGTTCATTTTCGTCCGACGACTACCGTGAGCCTACGACTATTGTACATCGTGTATCTTACATTTTTTATCGTTCCGAGACATTCGGCTCCGATTTTGCGTTGGTTCGGTAGAGAATTGTGCTTTGAGCGCAATGGCAACTCTTGCTTATTCGTAACGAAACATCAATTTTGACATTTAACTTTCTCTACAACAATTTCTACAAAACTTTATATGTGAATTTTCATACCTCGTGGATAACCTTTCTTACTTCACTTTGAATTCTGCTTTCTTGCTTACAGGTTATCCGCCATCTTATAATTTGTTAATTAAAGTTAGATTAAGTATTAATCATTTAGTCTTTTAATTTATAAGTTAAGTCGAAAAACTTAACAGATCGCATGAATCCACAACGCGTTAATCGGATTTTGCCAATTTGACACACATTTGATTTCTTGGCGATGAAATGAATGATTTATCAATCGAACCAGTAGCAAAGTTTGTTCAAATCCGAGAGAATTTTGTTACGATCGGATACTATATTAGATCCTAATAGTTAACACAAATCAAGAAACCGACACTTGGTATATGATATTTTTGTATTCGTTCATTTTCGTCCGACGACTACCGTGAGCCTACGACTATTGTACATCGTGTATCTTACATTTTTTATCGTTCCGAGACATTCGGCTCCGATTTTGCGTTGGTTCGGTAGAGGTTCTTTATTGAAAAATAACTTCCAAATCTAAACACGCCTAATGTGTCACACACTAAATCTGTCAAATAAACGAACAGCTGATTTAATTACACAGCATTTAACCAAACCAAGGTCGTTCATGCAAACTTTTGTGTAAACTTATCATTTTACAAAATTTGTAACCTTACGACGTTGCCTGAATACCCTTATTATTTTTTACAATCTAACTATGCTTAATCCAGGACATCGATCTTGATAAAAACATTGAAATTCTCAAATGTAAAAAATTAGAATGCTAGAAATATTGACAACTCCATAAAAGAACTTAAATTGAAAATATCACAAATATCAATGACTTAATTCTGGTTTTCAATTATATGTAGTATAGGCATAAGTTGGTAGGATTCTTAAAATTACAAATGTTTCCAGTTGGTAGCTCTGCCTTACGAAATATTTAAGTTATCTATACTTCTACAGCAACAAGAATTATTTAAGTTATCCACAGCAACACACCACATTCTACACTTAAGTGTAGGAATGGTCTTGCGAATCTTGTATTATTGGTGCTATTTTATTATTATTATTATAATCGTTATCAGAGAAACATGTCTGCCACGGATGAACGGATAATAAAAAGCGTTGCTATACGTTGTTGTTTATAACTGAAGGGAATGCTCTTTTATAGATTCTTTATTCGCTTCAAATTCTTATTCTTTACTTTTTTTTAAACCTCGCAATTTTTTTGCGCATATCGGCTCGGCACTGATTTTTATCAGGGATCACACTTTTTAAAATAATATAAAACTCAAACAATAATTTAGTAGTAGATCGAGATACAGACTTTTCTCACAGAATATGGCAGAGTTTTCCCGCCACTTAATCCATTCACGATTATTTCTTTTTATATACATTTTTGGGACAATTTTTCATTGTTTGTTGGGTAATTTTTCATAAGCTTAGGGCCGTTTTTCTATTTGGAAAATGAGGCCATTTTTATTTGAAAAATAGCCCCAAATTTAGACTATTTTACATTTTTATTTTTAAATAGAATAGAAGAATGCTTCCCCAAAGAGTACCTATCCTAGACAGTTTTTAAGTGACTTAAAATGAGATAGATCTACTACTATTACAGCAGTTAAGTGGCATCCCTGGAAGCCTTTTTCACATTAAAGTCACTTATTTGTTCTTCTGACTTGCTACCATGTTTGATACGGCTGTACTGGATGAAAATAAGCGCTGAATCTGTACGCGCACACGGATCCACCCCACTTCATCTCCTTCATCATCCAGCCAGCTAGCAGATTAGTCGAGTTGTTGCGCAGCTTGTAAGGGAATACCGTGATGGTCATGTTAAAGTTGGCTTATTTTTGTAGAAGAAGTTCTACGTTCTTGTTGTTGTTATTATTCTGACGTTTGTTGGTGTGGTTTATATTTTCCTTTTACTCATTGCTTTGCTTCTTCTTCATTCTTTGGGGCCCCGATTTCAGCGCCAAACTTTTGAGTCATTCTTTAAATGATAAAATCTTTGGGAATTTTTGTATGCCTTCGGTGCTGTGGTGGTGTGAGAAAGCGAGGACCTCGAAAATAACAGCAAAAGACTGGCGAAATGAACACACACAGTACCTACATAACTAGGTAGAAGCTAAAGGGAAATCCTCTAATAAAACAGATTGTAATGGAAATTTTGCTACAGCAACTGCAAGAGCTCCAAGAAATACAACAACACCAATGACAAAGACGACGACAACAACATTACCATTTTGGTGAAACATTGGTAGTTGGGACATTTTACCGTGTAAGACGGAGCGAAGTTGGTTCATCTTGTTTTGAAAAAGAAAAGAACGCGCGCGCGCTCGCGGTAAATAACTTAACAAACACAAATAACAGAAAGAACGACGACGACGGACGACTGCAGCGCGGCGCGGAGGACGACAACAACAAGTCGACATCTGCTATAGGGCTATCACGAAAAATCCTAAACAACGATCAGAGTTTTACAACTTCTGCAGCAGCTGAGAGGAAGGCGTAAAGATATGCGAGAGTCGTTATATGCAAAAAAAAAAAAAAAAACAAAGTTCAAAATAATTCACATTGGGACTTAACAATATATGGTTGAGCTGGACTGGACATGGACAGTCTGAAGATGATGTAGTCAATGTTATTTACACGGCTCTGTCGATAAGATGAGAATCTGTTGAATTCTTTTGGGGATTCTTTTGTGACCGTTTCATTACTGCCGACGAGAAAATACAGTTAGTAACTGGACAAGAAGTATTAAGATTTAATCTATATGGAAATGACAGACATTTCTGTACCACTTGAAAACATCTTACAAATTTTAGAATTTATATACCATGTTAAATTGATCAAATAGCAGAAGCTTCAAAATGCAAATTCTGCCCAAACAAATTTTGGCGAACTAACATTTAGTTGTCATAAGCGATTTATAATAATTTTAATAACTATAGTTTACTGCTGTTTTAAAACATAAAAACTCTGCAATCTTAGTTAGGTATACTTGAACAGAACTCCTTAGCTAAATTTCTCAGGTTTGATGTCAAAATAATGGGAAAGCAAAATTTTGGATCGGCTTGATCGCCTTTTGACGGAGCGAAATCTCTGACAAATCACACAATGTTGAAAAAAATCACGTGAACGAGGCGTCCAAATGATCGGGTAAGATTTTGAGATGACGTGTCTGTGAATAGCAACTGCAACTGCCTGGGTTCTTTTCCAAAACGGTCAATTATTTCGTTGTAAATGTTTGTTTGATCTTTGAAAATATTTCGATGAATGTACATCATGCACATCGAATCAAGTCGTTTGTCAGTCATTGTGGATCTAAGCCAAGTTCGAGTTTTTACTTGGCGTAAACTGCTGAACGATCGCTTAGCGGTGAAATTAGTTGCTGGAATTGAGAGCCCTTTACAAAGAGCTGAACAAATCGATGGATAAAACTCCTCTACACTGTTCAATAAATCAGAAATGTTTGAACAATGATTTTCATAAGTCTGTATTTTGTTAAAACTGTACCACATCTTGGACTCCGCCAGGAAATTATCCAGAAAGCAGCCATATTTCTCCATTATTTTCTGTATAATTATATTGAATTCTGGAGAATCCATAATTTGCATTTTTTTTTTTGTGGTAGCTGAAAAAGTGAAAATGGAGCTTCAATTTCGTCTGAAAAGCGTTCTGTAAGCGTCATTATCAGGGAATCATTGTACGGAATATAAATAGCTTTTCTAAAATAACTTTGGGGGGAAGAAGCGGGAACATTTGATCGATGGATTTGTTTTTGAATTATTCTTGGGCAGCTTAAAACTATGCCTGATTCACTCAAGCATTTTTCCATTACCTCCCATAGAGATTTAAAGCAATTGTCAGCATCCACTCGATTTTGTTGAAACAATTTATTCAAAACATTTACCTGATCTTTTACTGTTGACAGATTTTGGTCATCAGTCTGTTAAATATTAGCAACAGGTTCTAGCATCGACGAGTAACGTGACATCACAAACAAACAAACTAAAAAGGTCGAATTTGTGCAAGAGTAATAAAGTTGGAGGGCACGTTGCTTTGTTATTCTATTACCCTCTTCCGAAAGCTTTTGCAGTGCCTCAATAACAATAACGATATGCTCTCTCAGAACTCGAATGCTTTTGTATTTTGCCGTCCGCCTTGTTTCACAAAACAGAGGAATACTGAGTATGCATTTTTGTCGTAAGGGACTCTCGCGAAAAAAGTTATAACTTCCTTAATCAATCGCGTCAGCATTTCTGATTTCAGAAACTTCGCTTACGTCGTTAATGACCAGATTTAATTTGGGTGAGCTGCAGTGAAAGAAATTTGCCTGCGGATATATGTCCTGTATCCGTTTTCTCACCCCAATTTCAATTTCTCTGCCATGGTTGAGCACCCATCGTAAGCTTGACCAACCATTTTTGACAAATTTAATCCGAAATTGCAGTGCCACAAAGCCTAAAAATTCTTATCGCACGCGGAATTTGCATGTTGGCATTTTTTGCACAAATCGAATGCCTAAAGAAAGTTGTTCTGTGCCAGATATATCACTTGGTTCATCCGGACAAAATTGGGTTTTGTTGGCGTCTTCAATTAGTTTCTCTCTTAAAATTCCATTACAGATTTCAACTTTCATGTAGAGTCCGCAGTACCACATTGAAACACCATTTTAGCAATACCAAGTCAACTGATTTGGGAACAAAATCATTCCGCGAAATTCGCAAAAAAAAGATTTCAGAAAGTCCTCCTGAGAACGCATTCGAATTCTCTTATCTTTCTTTTATATATTTAATTAATACCCTTAGTCTTATAACATAAGTATACAATAAAGTGATAAAATACTAGATTTATTCTATTTGCCTTTTTTTCATTGAGAACAAAGTTAAAATTGTCCTGCCCGTTTTTTTTTTTATATATATTTTGCGCGTGCTAAAGGCGTTGCGACTACCCTTAAAATGATGTACACATCACGAGCGATTAGGTAGGTAGGAGATGATTTGAAAGGAGATACCGATGCATGTCTGTAGATCACAATGGGAGGGGAAAAGTGAACTGGGTAGAGCATTCCACATTCGTGTAGTGCGACTTAATAGAGAATCTCTGTACTTAACAGTACGTCAGAAGTTGGGCTCAAGGGTAAACTGATGGGCATTCCAAGAATCGCGAGTATTACGGTTGAATTGTTTAGGGGGAGGAATGCAACTGGCTATTTCACTAGAACACTGTTTGTAAAAGTATCTTTAAAATAAAGAAATTGTTTTTTTTTTGTTTTATGTAATTTTTTTAGAAAATTGCCCCTCCCGCCTAAACAGGGAGAAATAGACCCCCCTGCCATAAGTATTTTTTTCTTGTCTCAACTCAACATAGACGCTCTATCTTTTTGTCACACCTTAGGTGAATCACCCTGAACTAGGGCTGGCCACGAGACGAGACTGCCTTTAAAGCAATCGAGAATTAAAAAATCCAATTTAAATTAAATATTTATTTTCATCTGCACACATTCAAACTATAATCGAAAATATTTCGTTCCAATAATCAGCATGTTGTCCGGAAATCGTATTTTTCGGAGACGAGACCGAGACGAGACTTAATTATACGAGACCGACACCAGACCGAGACGAGACTGAAAATATTCGATTTTAACGAGACCGAGACGAGACTTACAAAAGTCTCACGTCTCGTCTCGTGGCCAGCCCTAACCTGAACGTCTTAAATAATATAGAAGTATCGATAAAAAAGATTAATTGTTATTTCTTGGTGTAAGCTCATTTTACCATGTTTTGAAAAATAAGTATAGAAAAAGCTTTTCTGTACTTATCTACAAAAGACAAATGATTTTTTTCATTTAAGTGAAACTAAAAATTATAACCCTTTAATTATATTTTTCTTGAAAATGTTAATCTTGTTTTAACTATTACTTTTTCAATTTGATTTATCGTTAAAAAGTTTCTGAGACAAAATTGTAGGAAATTTAATTCTCTAAAAAAAAGACCAATTGGGGGGCTTTCAGCCCCGAAACTCATATGGTATACGCACACTGACTCCTCCTACACAAACCAAAAATGTATCTTGTCCTGCTTAAAATGCGAGGTCAATGTAACATTTCAATGGAATTTAAGTAATTTTGATGCAACTATTAAAAAATAATTGGACTTGAAGTTGCTTTTAGTGTTTGTTTTAGTGTAAATTGATTAGAAAAGGTTGTTTTGGTATTTCTTTTTGTACGACTGCTTTGCTTAGCGCGTTTTTTTTTTATTGAATAAATATTAGCAAACATGAAAAAAAAACCTTTTTTGCCAGCGTTATTAAAAAAACTGTGTTTTCAGAATATGATATATACAAAATTGTTTTTAATGTCATTTTGTACATATTTATGACAGACTGCAACTTGTAAACGCTTATAATTTAATTCCACTAGATGAGAAGATTGCCTCACTGTGGCGCGAAATCTATGAAGTAGCGTACTAGAAAAACCAATGTGGACTACTGCAGATGTTTGCGGCTTGAGTGCAACTCGCGTGTAAGTTTCTAACTATACACAACCGCACATGAGGCGGAGGTGCAGACAAGCTGTCAATTAACAGATGCGCAGCAATGCTGATCTTCCAGCATCACCACCTACAGTTTTAGTATTTACTTAACATTTTGGTAAAAATTTAGATACCTATGTAATATACAAATTTGTGCAATCGAGTGTTATCCATATAATCACATTATTTTCTTTTTGAAAATAAGCCAGAAAGATATATATGTAGACATTAGACCAGAAAATCAATTAATATTTTCTGACCTAAATTCTTAATACGTATTTGAATAAGTCTATAAAATATACGTCTGTGAGTGTGAAGTTGGCAGGGCAACTTTCACATAGAGTAAGGGGACCAACACAGTAATTTGCAGTTTTATTTGCATTTATTTTCCATTTCGTATTCCTGATTTTGCAGTTCACCAAATAGTTTAATCGAGGGGCCTGCTAACTTCACAGTGAAGATAGCAGGACAGTATGAATTTTGTTCCAAATGAAGGACTTACAAATTTGGAACTAGAATTTCTTGAAATGCAAAATAAACTGCAAATTTCGAGCCTAACTGCAAATTCCAAGCATGCTTAGTTCTCGAGATACACAATTTGACTTGCTAATTTCATATTAAAGTCAATTTTTTGGATGATGGGATCTGAACACGAATTAATTTTATTTCAATTACTGAAATCGTCAAATGAACTATTATTATCTTGCAGCAAAAAAACTTCTAGTTTGAAAAACTATCTTGTTTGAAAAACTTTCTTGTTTGAAAAACTGTCTTGTTTAAAAAAACTGGCTAAGGAGATTTTTAAAAATAACAAGACCTACATAAATAAATAAAATAAAAAAGCTTTTCATAGAATTTAGTAGTGGAAGTTTTTGACATCGATGGTTTAAGACTTCTTTGGAAAGGTAAGATAAATGTATGTTCGAAATTTTTTGAAGCACTGCTCATGGCACAGTGTGACTTACGTTCCGAAAAGGTCCGTCGTTTTAGGTTTAAGTAAGGTTAAAAACATAAATTATTTTTCACGAATAAGGTTTTAATTTAAATGCTGAATTTGGAACTGGTGTATATGTACATCTCAAATGATCTACAGATAAATAAATCAAATAAATCGGGTGGCACAACGGCTCATGAAGAACCAGGGCCTAGTGACAAACAACTCGCAACCTTTCCTGTGTGCGCCTTTCGACAGGAATGGAAGGGACCTACAATTTTATGCCGAATCCGAACGGCTAGACGAGAAGCACTTATTCGTGACAAGTGATACTCTTGGAAGATTTGTCAATTCCTCGCAAGAGGCAGTAGCCCTGAAAAAAAAAACTTTTTAGTTTTTAGGTGGACGAGACTGGGAAGCGATTTACAGAACAAGATTTATTAAAACTATAAAATTTGTATAAGTAAATTCTCTATCTATCTCTGGGAAGGAACTCACAAGCAAAAAGATTTTGCGATAATATATTAAAGTCAAAAAACATTGAAATATAACTACATTAATTAACGACCTCTATTGAAAAGACCGACCTATCCCATAAAATCTGACAAACAAAAAAAACCCTATGTTCACTTTGCTACAACTTGAAAATTGAATAGTTACAACCATAAAATTTAAGAAAACAACAACGTGGCGCAATGTAACCATAAAAGATGATTTACATTCCATGTCAACCCTACAACTACCATACTCTAGTATATGATAATACCTATAGTGGTTTGAGGGAAGAACAAGGATTATCATCAGCGACCATGTCCTCCATCCACCGCACCGGCCGGTCGGAGTTTTTCAACAACTTCCAGTCATGTTAGACAACAACTCTTCGGCAAAGCATTGACAGTTTTATGTTGGCGATGATTGTGGCGACGCGGACGTTGCGTCGTCGTCGCATAGTCGACGAGAATGAACGGTCATCCAAAGAGACATCACCATCATCACCGGACACCGAACCGGCACGTTGTGTCCTTTTGTTGTCGTTAATGTTTGCGTTGTATATTCAGCGGTGGCGGCCGCGGCGGCGTCAACAATTATTGTGTGATAATCATTTTTTTTATCAACAAGATTGTTTTAACTTCTTCCATGCTGCAAAAATACATGGCAGTGCCCGAACCGACCAGATCCAACTCTCGATACTGATCAAGTCACATTAATAAAAAAAACAAAGACAGAACAAAGAGAACACACAACATTGAGTTTAAGATAAAGTCATGTTGTATAATCTTTTCCCAGAATAAGAGACAACTAATATGGACTGCACGGTAGAAATAAGTATTTTCCATTAATATTACTATATTTGCCTTTTCAAGATCACCAGGATGGTTAATTAATGCGTGTTTGAATCTTGAAGATTAAATGTTGTGTGAATGGATTTTAAGCACTTTTGTATCTTTTATTTTATCTAAACTCGATACCAATGTATACTTCAATATTTGTCCGATGTGATTGCACATTATATGAAGGGATTTTTAATTTTATTTGAAATTTAAACGTTCAGTCTCTAGAACTCTCTTTTATACGACATTCAAATTGTCCACAGAGATGAGATGTCTGGAATGTCGGTATCTCGTGGTACACACTGTAGAGTAGCCCTTAAGAAATTTTACTTCAAAATTGGTATAGGTACACAGTGGTTCAGGAGATTAAGTTAAATTGTTTATCTCCAAATATAAGAGTAAGGAGAGAAAGGCGATATGAGTTCTTAACCGTAATAATACATGCACGCAACAAAAAAAAATGCGATATTATCTTAATTAATTTATTTCGTTTTGATTTTAAATGGTTTCGTGTTGCTTTGACATTTAAAAATTTAAATGTTTGATTTAATACCAATGTTGTTTAGTGATTTAAATTTTTGCAGCATATCTTCTTCTTCTTCATAAACCGGCGCGCGATTGTCATGATCTCGAGGGGGGCCACAACTCTCCCACTCAACTGCTTCACCAAAGGTTCCACTTGTGGGTTTTTACAGCATATGATTTCAATTTAACTGAAAATCATGTTAAAACAATAATCATTCATTGGAAATCAACATTGGATCGTTTTCAAATGTTTTAAAATTAAATATTTCATTGTTAATTCAACATGACTTCTTAAATTGTTCTTTATTATTATGATTTGTATTCTAACTAAGTGGGAGCGTTTTAAACGTACTTCAAGTTGAAATGACTATTTCGTGTTAAATAAATATTGAATCATTTTGAAACAAAATTAATAATAAGCATCATTGTTGATATTGTATGTACATACAGCTACGGCCAACATATTAGTAACACTTCTTACTTTAAAGCTTGACTGTCCGTCGTTTTTAGATTAGCCGATCACGTGACGAAAAATTGGTAAGGGGCTGACGGTTTTTCAGTAACCTGCTTATCAAATGTATAATTTTGTACATTTCTCTCAATGTCAATTTTTTTTGTTACTTAAAGAAGTTGGTCAAGCAAATAGTAACACGTAGAAAAAAAAATTAAGAACAATTGCAATTTTTCTTTTGGACTGAGATTAATTGAGGTAAAATTTTAAACTTACGATCTTCTTTGTAATTCCTGTACCTTATTTTGCATTTTTTTTGCATTATTTATTGCTTGTAATGGAAAGGGCCAAACACTACCGAAGGCCAACGCCGGGCCATTTTAGCTTTACATAAGATTGTAAGGCCGATAAGAGAAACCACGAAAGCTGTCGCACGCTGTGCAAGAATGTTTTTTAATGCCATCAAGCTCAAAAAATCCGCGAATACCAGAGGACGGCCAACAAAAATCACCAGAAGAGACAAATTTTCATTGATTAGGAAGTGTCAATCTGATACATTTCTTTCATCCAATGATCTGCAGCGGGAAACTGGGATCAGTGTGAGTTGCAGAACGATCTGTCGTGTACTACAAACTACAGAATGCTGATCTACCTTCGCGGTCAGCAAAAAAAGTTCCGTTGCTAAAAAAGTACATAGGCAAAAGCGGATTGCTTTTGCCAAATTACATCAAATTAACAATGACCCTTTAAGAGCTAGGAAATATTCGAGGAATATCTTGAAAATATGCCTCTAAAATTGCGTTACCAGCAAAATAGCGACCCAAAACATTCGGCAAAATTAACCAAGCTTTGGTTTGAGCGAAATAAAGTCGATCTTTTCGAGTGGCATTCCCAATCGCCGGACTTAACCGCCATCAAAAATCTCTGGCGGGACTTAAAAGTTGAAGTTAATAACAGAAATCCGACCAATAAAACGAAACTTTGGAATAAAGTCCAAGATGTCTGGTCTGCCCTCCTACAAGGAAAGTGTGTAAAATTAGTGGATTGTTGTTGGGCATGGCAACAGGATCAATGAAGTTTTGAAAATCGAACGAATAACGATCGAACGATATCGTTTTGATAATAGCTATAACGATCATATAAGTGGACAAAGAAAGGGACATGTATCGCCAGGGAGCGAGTCGAAATGCTGTATTATTTTAAAATACTGTATGGTCAAAATTCTGTATGATACGGTATGATACTGTATGGTCATAATACTGTATGGTTATTATTCTGTATTTCCAAATACTGTATTTCAAAATACTGTATTTACAAAATACTGTATGATCAAAATACTGTGGGGCTTATTGCGAGAGTCTATTGGACTTAGTCTATTCTACTTTTTTCGATTCTATCAAATTTGAAATTAGTATCGCCTTGCTCAGTAGACTTTTTGAATAGAATCGATTTTCGAAATGCACTTTCTCTAAAAGCCTTAATAACAGTTATAACAACTTGAAAAATCATTTCGCAATTGAGATCCTTTGTACCAAATATGACATTGCAGCTTTTTGCAAACGGAAGGACATTGAGAAAATTGTTGGACATCCATAAAAATATCAATAAATACATTAACATCAACTATTAAGACTTTTCGAAAATAATGCACCTTATGATGCATTTTAAAAATGCACAATTTCTAAAGAATGTATAATAAGTATATAAAAATATTTAAAGAAAATGAATTATGGTAGCAAATTTTATATTGCAGCACATGTTAAGATGATTGAGCATCTTGTAGGAAGGACACCAGGGTTGCAAATAGTTGATTACATTTGTAATTTAATTACATTTTAATTACCGATTACCTTTGTAATAAGTAATTAAATAAAATCTAATTACCCATTACATTTGCAATATGTAATAAAAAAATATCAAATTACCTATTACATATGTAATATGTAATTAGATATTTTTTAAGTAGAAATGTAATGGGTAATGAGATATTTTTTAATTACATAATAAAAATGTAATGGATAATTAGATATTTTTTAATTACATTTTAAAAATATAATGGATAATTAAATTTTTTACCATTAAATTTTTAGAATGTAATGGAATTTTTTTTTTCATTACATTTTGAAAATGTAATGGGTTATTAAATTTTTTTCCATTACATTTTGAAGATGTAATGGGTAATTAGATATTTTTAAATTACATAATAAAAATGTAATGGGTAATTAGATTTTATTTAATTACATATTTAAAAGAGTAATGGGTAATTAGTAATCGGGTAATTAAATATTATACAACGCTGAAGGACACCAAACATGGATGACGATATGAAAGTTCATATTGTACCAGAAGATATTTTTTCCACTAAAATACATTCTTATTATAGGTTTAAACAAAAATTTACACATTAGTCGATCAGAAATTTCTGATCGAAAAAAATTCTATTTAGTAGAAAAAAAATTGATTCTAAAAGAAATTCGCAATACCGATGATAGACTATAAGTCTATTCGACTTTAAGTCTATTCTGAATAGACTCTCGCAATAAGCCCCTTTATCTCAAAATTATTCATCTCAAAATGCTGTATGAGCAAAGTAACTCTTTCTAAACAAAATGCATATCCGTCAACTAATAATTTGTCTTTTCCTTTATTTGACTTTACCATCGATACATTCATTTTTAATAACAAATAGCACTTAACACTTAAATTTGCACAAGCTCTTAAACATCAACGAAATGCATGAACACGTGGAAGTTTCGACAGATCAATTAGTTTGGTGCCATTGATTATGCAGTTGTTGATTATGATCAAAAAAATTCATGTAAAAATGTGACAGAGATACAAACAATTAAGAAGAAGAAAATGAGAAAGAAGAAGAACAAGATACCATTTATTTTGTTTTTGTTTTAATAAATTCAAAGACTTATGAATTATCATAGGTACATGTTATTGTTCAAGGGAAGTATATCAGAATATTATGCTAATGAAAAATTATTATGAAAAGTGCGCACTCTTTTACATTATCAAAACGATTTTTATTTTTCAGCCTATTTACAGCATTTTCAAATACAGAATTTTGAGATACAGAATTTTGAAATGCAGAGTTTTGACCAACCAGAATTTTGAAATACAGAATTTTGATCATACAATATTTTGTACATACAGTATTTTGAAATACAGTATTTTGAGATGCAGTAGTTTAAATACAGTATTATGACCCATACAGTATTTTGACCCCAACCCGTATCGCCAAAAACCATATCGTTTGAACGTTATCATTCTACGTAATAAGGCACCTAAAACTAATCCTGGTTCTCCTTCAGCATCCATCTGACTCGAAAGTTTAATATTTGTAAATTTTTAACACCTTTTTTTCGCATGGCAAATTGGCAAATTGGTTTGTTTGACATGGCGTTAACCCGAAGAAAGCGCTTCGGGCTCAGTTCAACTATTTCAAGGTTCTACCGATTATAAGTGAAATAAAAAGTCTGAAACAGTTTAAGCGTTGGTAAACTAATAGTAAATTTGTTCTAACTCTACTTTTAAGAACTATTGACACGGCGGCAACATTGTCAGAAGAACGATATGAGGGTTGCCTAACTACCAGGTTATAACTACTAAAATAAATAAGAATAAATCCCGTTAAAACGTCAAGTCTCTGTCTAGTTTGGGCAAGGCCCTAGTAAGTTTTCAGTAGGGAAATTCTAGACAAAGATTTAAGTACCAAAAATTTAGACGAGGCAAACTTTTCAAACACTCGTGAGGCCTTCCCTAGTAAAAAAAATTGTTGGACATGTATCAGGAATGTCTCTTGTACACCAAAAACACATAAGCACCATGCAATTTCAGCATCAAAACAGTTATAGCATAGAGAGATGTTTGTTAACCCGAGAACAATATTAAAAATATAGATATATTATTCATACATTTTTTAAATTCGCGAAATCAAATTAAAAAATTATCAACCCGTTTTCAAGATATTGAATTTAAAATAGTAACGAGGAATTTAAATATAAAACAAAAAAAAAAAACGGCTCTAATACAGGTACCTTATTAATAACTGGTATTGTTAGTTTTTTTTTACCAAAATATTGATCATTCCATTTATAGTAATTCGTATTTCTTTAATTAAGTAATTCGTGAGCTCTTAAAGTTGTTAAAAACCAAAAATAAAAAGATTTATTTTTTGGATTTTTGACAAAAATATTTTTTTTTTGAAAATTCGATAATTTTTAAAAATATTTAAAAATAATAAAATAACTAAAACTACTAATTTTGTGTATGAAACAACGGTGTAATCGAATATTTCGTCGAAACCTCTTTTGAGCTATTTAATTAAATAAAGCTGCAATCTCGGTCTCGTTGCGCTTTTTGAATGTAGACCAGTGTTGCCGCAAGCTGAAATGAAAAGTCGCTAGACCAACCTCCAAAAGTCGCTAGATTGGCTGAAATTCGGGAACCCAAAAGTCGCTAGAAAAAAATTTAAAATAAAGCTTTAAAAAAATATGTTCGCATCACAATAAATAATTTCACCATCGATTTCTTCAATTTCCTCAGTTTCAGTTCAACAGCATTTTTAAATTATATTTCCTCAGTACGATTTCTGGTAGTTATAAACATAAAATTTAGTTTAAGTTACTTAAATTGTTTTCTTGTTCAAAGTTTTTGTTGACACTTTATTTCTGATTTTTCTTTTGACAAATGCGCTCTAATTCAGCCCTTCAAAAGTCGCTAGATAAGTCGCTAGAATCTAGCGGCATCAAAATATTTTTTGTCGCGGAAGAAGTTGAAATGTCGCTAGATCTAGCGACAAAGTCGCTAGAACGGCAACCCTGATGTAGACGCGTTAAATATTTTCATTTCAAAATTCAATTCAACCACCGTGACCGCTTCGTGTCCTTCTTCGGATGTGGTCGAGTTAGTAGATATACCGTTTCGGTCTTGGTTACACGATATTTAATCATTTTAAATCCGTGTGATGATTTTTGAAAATAAATTTTACATTTTTGAAAAGCGAATAAAAAAAATAACCTATTCTTATCATTTTCTTTATATTCTAGGTACATAAATTTGCCTATTTAAAAAAAAAAATCTAGTGTTTAATTGATAAAAAAAGGCTTTTCTCAGCCTAGTCACGACTTTAGACAGCAATATGCTTTGTTTTAAGATTCTTTAATATTTTATGTTTTCTTTTTTTTTATTAAAAAAAAAAAATAAGAATGTCTTTTATTGTCTTATCTTTTTAAATTCATAATTTAATGTTGATGATAAATCTTAAATTGAAAACAAAATTTAATAAAAATAAAACTTTAACGACATCCTTAAATAAATAAATGACAACACATTTCTTTAAATAAATCTAAGACTGTGTTGTTCTCTGAAACAAATATATATGAACATATATAATACATTTTTATTCATTACCACTGATTACAAAATTATCACGAATTTATTTATTTTATAAAGATGTTTTTGTTTGTAAAAAAATCACAGAAAGAAAAAAATCTGATGAAAACAAACAAAACAACGACTTCGCAAATGCAGGCGTTATTCCATATAGCCTAACAAAATAAAATAATAATAATATTAATACAAACGACAGAACAAAAATAAAAATATATGTATATCGATAGATAATCGGCGCAAACCGTATGCAATTGCAAAGCCAGACATGATTCAAAATAAATAATACAACAAAAAAAACAAATAATAATAATTTATTGGATCTTAAGGCATGTTTTAAAATTTCATCGTTTAGTTGTTATCAGTAAATTGGATTTTATATTGCTTTAATTAAGAGATTTTCTTATCTTTATGTGAGATGCTATTTTATTTTCTGTATAGTCACATACAAATAAACAAAAAAAAATATAGTTTTTTCTTTGACATATTGCTTTTGACATAATGCTTCGGAAACAGTCACAGTTTGAATTATGTTTTACTGATAAATGAAGAACTTAGTTTTGTATAAAAAAAATTCAAGAAAATGCCTGTCTCTTGGTGTGGAGAATTTTTTAATCGTTTGTTCCCTTATCATTTATCAATACTATATTATAATTTTGTTTTTGTTTTTAAAAATATAAATTTAATAGCAAATCGTTTTATTATTTTTTTTTGTTTCCATTTTAATTTTTCAATGGCTTAAGCGTGTGAATAAAATTGAATAGCATATTTCTGATTTCTAATGAGACATTTAATCGATCTAAACCACAGCACAAGGTGGCAGGGTTTAGCTTTAGTTTTACTAGGATCATTGGTAATGCGGACTTTTGCTTACAGGTTCCACGAGTCCAACTTAGAATATTTTGATCACTAGCTTTAAAAATCAAGCTTACAACATATACTATATGAAATATGTATAGAAATATAAGTGACTGCACTTATGGTACTATGAACTATAAATAAATTGGGTGGCACGACGGCTCGTGAAGAACCAGGGCCTAGTGACTAAATAACTCGCAACCATTTCTTTGTGTGCTTGTCGACATGAATGGTACTATGAACACTGAATTTTTATTTCGACACTTTTAGTGAGAAAAAGAGATATTGTTTTTTTTTCATAGAGCGCGCACTTAAGGAGTTTTTACTACACTTAAAAATGGACGAGCACAGTGCGAGCGTTAAAGCAAGAGATTGAAAGGAGATACCGGTACACATTGGTTTTGAAGTTCTAAAACTCAAAATGGGGTGGAAAAATAGGGCGAGGTGTTTTTTTGGCATTCTAAAAATAGTACAGTAGAAAATTACCAAAAAAACGCATCCGCAGTAGCCTGGTTTTTGTATTCCAAAATTGGTTTAACTGAAAGAACACCTGTCAGAATATTAAAAAAAAAAAATATAATAGTATTTGTGAGAATCAGAAGCAGTTAAAAGTAACTTCACGAAAAAACTAATAGTAACCTACATTTGAGAATGAAATCACCAAAAATCCATTCGAGACTCGGAAAACTATCCGCAGTATGATTCTACTTTAACTTGTTGTATTTGTTATTCATGTAAAATCCTACTATGGATAGCTTTTCCAATAAAACACGGGTATTGTGCGACTTAAAAAAGAATAATTCCCATATATGAGAATTATGCTGCAGCTTTGGACGAATAAAGGCTTTGTACAGACAGGTCAGAGGGGGTAAAGAATTTCTTGCATCTTCCGAGAAATTCTGGCCATTAAGCAGCGTTTTTTGGCGATGCCTATATGTGGTCATTCCACAAAAGGTGTTCTGTGACACACAAAACGAGAGCTGTTTTGTTTCCTCGATGCAAGTGGCGTCCATGGATAGCGGCATTGGGGGTGGGTTTCGCTTTAACGACAAGAGACAGCATTGAGTTTTTAAAGCATTAAATTCTACGCGGTTATTGACTCCCCATTCCCCATATGACGAATATAATAAGAAATGTCCTACCACTTAGAAAAAAGGCACTGCAATAATTGGACAACAAAAAAAATACTTAAAATACTTAGTAGAAAATTGAATATTCAAAAAGTTTAGTACCTGTATAAAACTTTTTTGTCTACGATATGATCAAAAGTACACGAGTTACGCTACGTTTAATTAAAAAAAAAAAAATATTATTCAACCGTTTTTAAAATACAGAATTTAAAAAAAAAATGAGTCCAAAAGAAGAAAAAAAAAAAAAAAAGTTATTATAACTTTTGAGAAGCTTACTGAACAAAAATATTTGAATCGGTTACACTAAAAATGAGAAATTCGAAAATAAAAAAAAATTGTTCTGCAGGAGGTATTTTAATAACGACGCGAAATAGACTAAAGCATTTTTTAACAAAATCATAGAAGCCGTTTTGGAGAGAAACTAAATCTGTTTTAAGGGTTTTTAAACACTTGTATGCCAGGTAGATCTAGTAAACAAGTTTGTTAAGTATTTGTATGGCTTTTAGTTTGGACTATTCTAAGTTTCGTTAGAGAATATAAAGTTGAAATTGATACTTTTGTATTCTTTTTTACTTTTTTTTTAATTTTAAATTTCAAATTGGCTTTAAAAAAAAACAAATCTTAAACAAGTTATTGGTGGATTACGGTGTGCGGATTACGATTCTATTTTTAATTTTTAAGTCAAAAGTGTTCTTGAATATACAAGATACAATTTCATTCGCATGAAAATAAATCTTTGAAAATGATCTTTTGTTAATTTAAATCAGCCGGCGCACAGAACATTTTAAATCTAAGAATTCGAAATTAAAGAAGATGATGTGTCTATTATTTTAAGTCCGATTAGAAAAGTAAAAGATAGGTGTGCATTTTTAAAATAAGACCGCTTAAATCCCGAAATATCTTTTTCAGGGTAGTTATTTTCTATGTCCCGAAATTATGATATTGAAAATAGCCATGATATAGAAAAAAGATAGGTAGACCAGGAAAATTAGCTTTTTACAAGGAAAAAATTATTTCGAGGCTGAAATTTGGTATGAACATTCGTAATGGGACTCTTTATAGACTGAGAAAGTTCCTCATCCATCCGAGGACCGCTATCTCAGTTACAAGGGGTCAAAGGTCATGAAAATGGGTTTTTTGAAAGTAACTTGAAAACGGTTTGGTTTAGAAAAAATTATACAACAAACTTGTAGCTGAGGCAATTTCCCACAATAATGGTCACAAACATTTTCCCGTAGTATTTACCGTTAAAAGTTATAGCAGTTTAAACAATCGCAAGTATCGCGAAATCAGCCCTTTTTTGCACTTTCTTCCACACCCACCATAGAGGTCAAGTGCCCAGGTGCGTTTTTTTAATCTGGTATCCCCAGGAGGCCTATTCCACTATGTTTTGCAAATAAAATGTATTCAACATTAGATACTAATCAATGTTTGAAAGTCTGATTGTTTTCTTATGGCGTGGTAAGAAATGATTCATCAATCATCATTAATGTCCTCTTCATGACATTGTCCACAAACTGTTGAACATTTTAACCCCGCTTTTCGACAACTACAATTAGAACCGCAACCTTTACTACAATTGCAAAATATTGTTGTAAAAAAGTTCATCAGGTGCTTCTTGGAGCAGAGTGGTAATAGGATCCAAAACATTATTTCTCAATACCCATCCCCAGCTTTCAGGATTAGTACTATATCTTCCCAGCCAAGTTTGAACTTGATAGTAAACTCTATAAAGGTGTTGTTGAGCAGCAGCAGATGTTGGAGGAAGGGAAGATAATTGTACAGCCTTGTTGAGCCTGGTCAATCGGACAAATGTGGAATATCTTAGTGCGTTGATACTATCTTCTTTTGTAGGTGCTTTGTAAAATGCTAGAAGTAGACGTGTACCGTTTTCATAAATTATATTGGGAGAGCAATTGACTGTGGAAAACACTTCGGCATATTTCGAGATCGTCACTCATTTCGAAAAGCTTGAAGAATTTTAATTTGGCTTTGTTGTAGAGAGCAGAAGTTGAATCTGAACCAGTAAGTGCATGCAAAAATAAGATGTGGGCTTGACATTATGGGTAAGTGGCTAAACTTTGAGTAGAATATAATTTAGATTCAATTTTAGCTTTACCTGGGTTTTGAAAGTAAATCTTTTTGTCTCCAGGAGCCTGTGCTATAAGTATTGTTATTAATTCAACATCCTCTCCTACAACAATACTCGTGCGTTTCTCAGTACAATCTATGGCCGTTTCGATAATCAAAACGTCAGCATCATTTTTGGCTTGCCTCACTAGGATGTTAGCAGCCTTAAACTTTTCAGAAAGCATAACAAAGAGTTGACTTTTGTTGTTTGCATTAGCGAGAAATTGTTGTTGGGAAGTTGACGTCGTCATTGATGAATCAAACAAAATATCTGCCGATGAAGGAGCTGAAGCACACCGACGACGGTGCTCGGAAGCTTTTATATTTTTTTGCTGATCCTTTTAGCCACCGAACATCCAAACCAAACCGTTTTTGAGTAACTTAAAAAAAAAAACACACCTTCATGGCCGATTTTGGCACCAAAAATTAAAATTAATTAATTTTACGACCCGAGTGATTCTTCTAACTGCTATAGCTTTTTAACGGTAAATGCTATGTACAAAATGTATATGGGCATTTGCCTCAGCTACAAGTTTGTAGTATACATTTTTTTTTTCTTAACCAAACCGTTTTCAAGTTATTTTCAAAAAACCTATTTACATGACCTTTGACCCCTTGTTACTGAGAAAGCGGTCTTCGGATCGATGAGGAACTTTCTCAGTCTATAAAGAGTCCCATTACCATTATTTTGGTTTCAAAGCAATTAAAAAATAACGGTCATTAACGGTACATGTTATAGAAACGTTTTTTTATTTTGAAATTTATCGTTAACGGTTTTAACAATTTCAATCAAATTTTTATACAGGAGGTCCTTTGAGCAATCTAGTTCAGTGCATTTATAATCTGATCCAGCAGTTTCTTATAAACTTTCATTGAATCGCGCCTTGAAATTTTTCTTTACCGTGCAGTAAACAGACTCCAAAACAAAATGATATATGCCTGAGAAATTAATTTCAATAAAATAACTGCATTTCCAATATTTGCTTCTCCGGAAAAATTAATTACTGGGTTCCAATTAGAAAAGTCATTTTGCATAAGAAAAGCGAAAAACTAAAATTTAAATCTTAAAAACGGTTTAAGCAAAGAGAAAATCTTACTATAGCGAGCCCAAATCAAGATTTCCAGCCAAGATCTCAGATTTAAAAAAAAAAAAAATTTTTTTATAGAAACATATTCATAACTTTTTTATTTATTGAAATAAAGAAAAAAGTTGTATTACAAAATTGTTTGAAATTTTGAGCCCAACAAACTTGTCGTAGAATGTTTTTTAATTTTTAATTAAAAATGGTCTAAATTTAGAAAAAAAAATACTTTTTTTTTTTTTGGCCTGTAACTTTTTAAATAATAACAATAACGAAAAACGTTTAACATAAAAAATAGGAAATTTTATTCTACGCATTTTATGTCTTACAATTTTTTTTAGGCTAATATGTAAGTAAAATCCAAGATGGCGGTAAAACGGTAAATGTTGCGAATGCAAAAACTGAGATTTATCATTTTCGATCAACTCTTATAATTTTATAATTGCACTGGACTAATCTTGGATATAGACATTTTTGAAAAACTCTTTTTTGAAATTAAACAAAAAAAAATCAAGACATTATATAAGTAAAAAAAAATCATTTTTGAGTAAACCGCTCTAAGGATTTTTGAATTTTTCTTTTCATAAATGTATATTTATTGAAAAAAATAAGCTTCATTTTGATCTCAAGCCATTTTAAACTGTTTTTTTTTTCAGTTATTTAAGTATATAGTAATTTTTTTTAAATAATGTACACGCACTCAAATTGATGTTTTTGATACCCTTAAGGCGTAAAATTAAACACAGTGCGAGTGTTAGGAAAATAGGGAAGGATTAAAGAAGAAGATTAAAATGGAGGGGACAAATAGAGCCGGATAAAGTATTTCACATTCGGGTAGTGCGGCTAAAAACGAATCTTTATACTTCACAATACGTCCGAAATTAGGCTCGAGGGTAAACTGATGTGCATTCCTAGAAATACGAGTATTACGGTTGAAAAGTTTTAGGGGAGGAATTCAACTGGCTATTTCACTAGAACACTAATTGTAAAAATAACGATAAAATAATGAAAGACATGATCATAATATTATTGAACACACATCGTAAATTAATAGATACATTTAAGTTGTTAGCTACGAGAGCAAGTTCTTGCCATCCATTTGTGAACTTTGTTTTATTGTTCTTACCCAACTTAAGCAATTTTAGATGCAATAAACTAAATAAACGTATATAGAGTTATTCATTTCCAACAAAAAGTAAAGATAAATTCTGAAATTCTATTTAGTATTTGAGTTTTAATAAAAATATTGAAAGTGACCAGGGTGAACATTCTATCAGAAATGCATGGGTGAATTTGGGCAAATTTCATATTTGGAGGAAGCTTACCTTCCACACAAACATATTCAATAATAAAAACTTTTGAACGTAATTACGCCGTCCTAAGTAAAAGGGTCTAAGTGCCAAAGATCAAAAATTGAGTTTGAGGCATCCTATTTTTGTGTAAAAAAAATCACATTTCCAACTGCAAATGGCTCAAAATCACGAATGAAAATGGGCATAAATCCATTTTCGTTTAGTTTTCAAAGAAACCAAAAACAGTTAAACGCTTTTATTTCAAAACTACAAAAATGGAGATGTGCCCTTTTTACTTAAGACGGCAGAATTATTCTTATCTTCCTATCACATTGCAGAATATACAATAACCTATAAATTAGGTTGGCCCAATTTTCTTATTTGTTTTGGTCTTTTCACCTACTAATTTTGGTACCTCTATTAATTGTGTTATGTTTTCAAAATTTCAACGTATTATGCAACAGGATGCTCAAGCGGTTTATTTTTTTTAAGTTTTTCTACAAAATTCTTAGTTAAAATGTTCCTGATTTTTGATAGAGTGATTAACATAATATAGACTATTAATTTCACTAATGACATTTTTGACAAGAATTCGGTTGATTTTAAATTAAGGCAGATATTTCTTGACTAACTTTCCAGTAACTTTATGTAATTAAGTACTAAATTAGTTTTCAGTTTTGAAGTTCTGATTAATTTTTGGTTGAATGCTGAAAACGAAATGGTTTTATATATTCCGGGTTTTGAGCAAATTCAGAAAAAAAAGACGGATTTCTTTCTTTCGAGGAATTGACAAATTCTCGAAGAGTATCATTTGTCATGAATAAGTGCTTCTCGTCTAGCCGGTCGACACGCGCACACAGAAATGGTGGCGAGTTGTTAGTCACTAGGCCCTGGTTCTTCACGAGCCGTCGCGCCACCCAATTTATTTATATTTTATTTTTAAAAACCTAGGTGTGTTTATTTTCGTACATTTAAAATGATAAAATATGGGGATTTCCCTTTTTCTCTTTTTTTTTATACGCGAATTTCTGTTCCTGAGAGGAACTGGAATAGTCATATTTTATATAAAGAAAGGTTAAACGTGGAACATTTTTGAACGAAACAACAACAACTAAAGTGTTCTACCACCAAGTTGTTTGGCTGAAGTTATAGCTATTTCACGAGTGCCAACCCGATCATCAGACTTCTTTGTGTGGTGCTGAGGCTTAATAATGTTCATTTTTATTTGAAAAGCCTTGCCCGTCAAAGGTTAATTGTGTTAGTTTTTTTTATTTCAAAATGAGTTCAAAACGTAGAGTTTTTACGATTGAAGACAAATCTGAAATCATTTCAAGGCTTGACTCTGGTGATTCCAATTAAAGTTTGGCAGCAGAGTTTTCTATATCGTCTTCAACAATCTCTACCGTTTTCAAAGGCCGACATAAAATTAAAAAGAAATTTGAAGTTCAGGTCGATGCAAAAGCTCAAAGAAGCTTGAATACTCCACTAAGCAAAAGGACTGGGAAAAAATAACTTCACCTGCTCAACAGCTTAGATTCAACGATTTCCGGCAAAGACAGTGTTTCTAAAGAAACTTCGGGATTGGTTGGGTGCTGTTTGGCCAAAATTGCAAGAGGGTTATTCAGATAATTAAATATTTACCATCGACGAATCTTATCTATACAAAATGACACCATATAAATTCAAAGGTGAAAAAATTGAATATCGGTTATAGCGAAATACCAGATATAACGAACAAATTCTCTAGTCCCAACGAGTTCGTTATAACCGATTTTGACTGTACTTACTTTTATCTTTAGACACATAAAATAAAATTTTAAAATGTATGAACTTATCAAGTGAACTATAGCAGTGGTCGAAGTACTAGTTGAGTAAAAATTTACCCTCTAATTCGTATTGAAATTTTAAAAACGTTTTTGAGTGGCTTTTGGACTACTTCACGACTGTTAATTAATTTATTTTTTGGCTGATTTTAGGTTTTCTTTAAGGTTTTTTTTAAAAGGCAAATGTTTAAAATTATTTTTATTCAATATTTAACATTTGGTTTAATATCTTCTTATATATAAAAATGGATGGAGAGTGCCCAACCAATTGGATCCAAATTTTCAGGATATCTTTGATGTAAGTCCGAGCGTGTTCCTGTCAAGTTTGTTTGAAATCGGTCTGGCAATTTGTCAACCAGGAGCAAAAATGCATTCCGGAAGGGGGAATATGAACAAAATCAAATGTTATCAAATATGGAAATGTGTTTAAGAAGTTAAATTCAGGTTCTTAGAAGACAGCCTTAGGGTTAAATATTTTTTTCACAACAAGGAGTATAAGTTTTAGTTGCAATTGCAATTAACAGTAATTCATAATAATAATAAATTTATGTACATACATAGGCTTTAAACAAATTGGGTGGAATTTGTTTTCACAGCAATTGCAGTTGGAGTTGTAGATGCAGTTTAAGATGGAAGGCAATAAATTGATATTCAGATAAATATATTTTAATCAATTTTTCAGAAAGCGTACCAACATGAGCATGGTGTACATCATTTCAAAAAGTAATTGCAGTAAGAGGTTCAGTTTCATTTGCATTAATAGCTTATTAAAAGTTAATTTGAAATTGAATTGTGAAAAAACCTAAACGAGAAGTATGCAGGACATCTAAACAAATGCATAGAATGATTTAAAAATTTGTACAATAAGTTTAAAAAAATGTAGGTGGAATGTGCAATTGTAGGAAAATAGTTTATGCTTTTATTTGCTTTTCTTTGATCAACGATCAAGAACAAGTGTTAAACATAATTGAATTTTTAGCTTTTGATTTATTTTGTCCTGAAACGAAATATTACAATTTTTGTTACAACACAAATAAGCTATGTTAACTTTAAGCCAAAAAAAAAAAAAAAAAAACAAAAGTGTTTTTTACAAACACCAAAAACTGTTTGTTCGTTTTCTAGCTAATTTAAAAAAAGCGGGTTTAATATGTCATGTTATTTATAAAAATGGAATGCACTACTGGATTGCATGAACTTAGTCTTTTAGCTTATATATTTTTATCCTCTTAATACGCGCGTTCAGTTAAGAAAGATATCGAAGACTTTGCTCCATCAAAACTTTTTTCCTCAATGTTTCGACAGCTAAACTGCGATTTTTTTGCTGAGAAATCCTGTTCAGGCAAACTATCTGAAATTGGTGATAGGCACTTCGAAATATCTTTTCTTGAACTCACTTATTTTTTGGTTTGCGAATTTTGGAACGCAATATTTGTATTCCTTTGAAATGCCTTTTTTCCAAAATTTTAACAAAATAGCCATTTACGTGATATATGTATGAGAAAAAAACTAAAACAAATTCGAAAATAGTAATTTTTTGAAATGATTTATATAATACATACATACATATGCATATAAACATTTCTTTAATTAAAATTATTAATATTTCTGAAGCGTGAGAGCGACAGATTTTTTTTTAATTCACTTACTTTTAAGTATTAACAATTAACAATTTTTACACTGAAAAACTAATTTACTGTGATTGTAGCCAAAAACACGGTTTAAAAAAGTCCTGAACTAATATTTCTGTAGCGTGAACAAAACAATGTAAACTTTTGAAATATTTAACATTCCCCTTTCTAAAACTTTAAACAAATGTAAAATCTATCAGCAACAACTGAGTTTGACTTTTTTGAGTGCACAGTAGCTGACAAACGTTTCTTAACACAAAATTCGAAATCTTCCGTTAATTTTGTGATGTACTAGACAATGCTTAAAACCTCTCTTAGGGCACTTTTAAAGTTCAAAATCACTGTAGTACAGTTTAAATTAGTTGGTTAAGTTGCGTTTCAAATAATTTTTATTGCATTCATTTAACTTTAAAACTAATGAAGAGATTTTATAATTTTGATTTAATTATTGTTGTTTTGAAAATATGCAGAATTTTTGTTTAGGTACTTTCAAATATTTACAAATACTACTTTTCGCAACTCATTAAAATGACATGAAATAAAAATATCTGATATTCGAAAAATGAACGCGTTTTTTAGTTAATTATAGTTTTAAAACTTTTTGGAACTATAAATTATTTGTAGTGTTCAAATATCAGAGAAAAATGACAATTGTTAAAAACTTTTTTTTTTAAAGTAAACTTACACAAACAAATATTAGATGTCAGCAATCAGCGGAAGAAAATGTATGTTTGCTAAAAAATTGTATTTTCTACACAAGTAATTTGTATTTTAAAAAATTCAAATGTTGGCACTTTCAAATCACTTATTTCGTTTTTATTTTTTTGTTTTTTAACCACTTCACTAAGTTTTCAAAAATATTGTTTACCGACGGCTGGTATTGAAGAAATAACTTCGAATTAATCAACAGATATACTAATGGAATTGCACTAGCGACTTGTTTCAAACGTGTTAGCAACGAAACTCTCAAAACCGGACTGAGTCTGAGTGGCGCACGTCGTCTCAAACTAGGAATTTCTTCAGATTAAGTTAAGGTGCCGGCACTCTTGTACACAGATACACTATCAATACAAATGAAATTCAAATAGCCACAGAATTACACCACCATCGCTGCACTGACATTTGTGTGTCTTTTTAAAATAACCACCACCACATAATTGAAATCACCATCATCACACACCAGGCGCTTCACCAATATTTATTTAATCGAAATAAAAAAGGTTGGGTAACACACACACACGGATTTGTGCTCACCAATAATAATGGGGAAGTGATGAGATACAATGGCTCCCCCAAAACGGACGGAGAGGGTGATTCAAATAAAAACATCTGATACCTATTCCACTGCAAAGGTTGTCCACGGGTATGGTTGCCTGGACTTTGCAGTGCAGAGATACTTTGTCGAAGTCTTCACTTTTCCGAACGCACTCGCATTGAGTGGAAATAATTTGATCCCACTCGATTTGAGTGGTCAACTGTTTCGCTCTGGTCTGGTCAGAAATAAAGTTTGTTTTGCTTCTTTTGCGTAGCTGATGATAAAGAGCTGATGTGGAGTGTGTGGTTGTGGAGAAGAAGGAGATGTGTGGTTTTGGTTTTGGTCCAGAGGTGCCTCTGGCGACTGGTTACGTTGTCAGTGGTTGATGTTGGAGGCAATGTAAATGGTCTCATAACGCCACAAGAAATTGTGGTAATACATTTTACTGGGTCTACACATTGCTTACCTTTACCTGGCTATGGACGGAGTGAAAAAGAGTCTAAGAGGGATTCGAGGAGATTCATGAGATTGGTGGAAGAGATGTTTTTGGTTAAGTTTTGCTCACCCTCGTCCGTCCGTCCATCCATCGACCGGCGACGACGCGCCTCTGTGGTTTCTTTGTTGCCTCTCAATATACGGATGCAGTCGAATGTGCCGAATGGTCTTTGAAGGAGAGCAGGCAGATTATAAATTTTAACCAAGCCAAGGAAGATGAAGTGAGGCACTTCTCAATGAATGGACATCACTTGATATGAAGACGAAGATGGCGGGAGTGCGGTTGTGGGATGTGGGGTTACCAGTAGGCAGCCGCTGCGCCTCGCAGCACCAGATTGTTAGTATGTAGGTAGGTACTGGATGATGGTACATATTGTGGCGGTGCGGACGTCGAAGAATGGATTCGTGATGACATTGTGTAATAATAATATGGACAACGACCAACAGACTCTTGTTATTTGGATTTATATATTTTCTTAATTTTTTGTGCCCAGTCAGCACAAGTGCATACAACTTCTGATGTGGTTGCTGCTGTTGTAAGCACACTTTGTATAGGTATGATTATTTTTTGTATTTTTTTTTTCGAATCGGACAGGACTTTGTGTACAAATGATTTGCAGGTAAATAACAAATTCTTTTTTTTGAATGTACTTTGGTAGCAACGGTGGCGATTAACTGACGACTTTAAATGTCAATTTAATTTGCAACAATTGAGCAATAATTGTTTTGACTTTTATTAAAAGTAAATGATGTCTGTTTTTTTTTACTCTGAATTTCTATGCTATGAATTCTATATGAATTGTCTATGCATTTTGGTCTCATAAATAAAAAAAATTAACCGGGTGGCACAACGGCTCATGAAGAACCAGGGCCTAGTGACTAACAACTCGCAACCATTACTGTGTGCGCCTTTCGACAGGAATGGAAGGGACCTACAATTTTATGCCAAATCCGAACGGCTAGACGAGAAGCACTTATTCGTGGCAAGTGATACTCTTGGAGGATTTGTCAATTCCTCGCAAGAGGCAGTAGCCCTGAAAAAAAACTTTTTAGTTTTTAGGTGGACGCACTAACCATTACGCCACGGGCTACTACATTTTGGTCTCAAGTTATGTCTATTTAATATTTTTTATATGAACTTGACAGGACTTCGGACTAAAAATCACAAAAAATTACAGAAACTCAAAGTATATAACAACATACCTATGAATTATCATATGAATATTACGATATTTGGTTATATTATCTTTTACATTTTTTTTTTTAAAGAATCAATTCATCTGTGGTGTTCGGTATAGGTAAACATGATAACTTCATACAAAAATTATCTTTTGACGCCTACTTTGCATCGAGCTGGAGCTTAAACCTGTTGACCGATTTGCTTTATATTTGGTACAAATATCCATTGAATTGTTCCCTTATTTTTGAAAGAGATTTTCCAACATTTCAATACAAATTTAAATGCCTTTACCTTAAAAATGTATGGAGTTATCATGTTTATACCAAACACCAGAGATATGAAATCTTCTTAAATAAAAAACAAATTGATCAATACTATTTTAGATTTTGTTCAAGCTTTTTGGGATTTTTCTTTAAGGTTTAAACAAAGTCAATCCACGGGTATTTAATTTTCACATGCTTCAGTCCCCGCTTGCACACGTTAAAACATTTTGAAAATCGTCATTTTCTCGTCTTAATATTTTAGTTCTAATAATATTTCTGTTAAATATAAACTATTTTCTTCTTTTGTGATCTTTTTTTCTTCTTATAAACTTTATTAAAAGTACAAGCAACCTCCTTTTTAATTGGCTTCAGTGTTTTGACCATAGCTAATATTTGTATCATATTAAGTGGACATAATAATAAATGAAACCTTAAATAGGCTCTAAGGTAAATGTATACATTTGTTTAAGATAAAATTACATTTGATTTATTTTGTACTTTATGTTTTATTTTTATTTATGTTACCGATTTCAGAACTAACAATAAACTCGATTTTGAAATAAAATGTATTAAAAACTTGTCAACAGCGCCTTTTATCGGTTAATTGTTTGCTTTACACGACATACATCAACGAAACAAGCTCAAACAAAAATGTATTACATTTTGTGTAAAAAAATAAAGAAAATTAAAAAAGTGCGTATACGCCCGAGTGCACCACTGTTTTTTTTTTACGTAATTTTTAGAGAAAACAAAAATTCTTCATGTTTACGGCATCATTTTGTGGTTTGTTTGTTTCTTAGCGTTAAATAGCGCTGGCCAAGAGAAGAGGCTTCGTCTCGTGAAGACAAGACTAGCTCCAAAGCATCCGAGACGAGACCGAAACGATACTGTATTTTTTGGCTCACCCTGAGGCCACACAAGCCAGTACTGGCTTAAAAGTTACAATACATTTAAATTTTCTTACTAACACATACAAATCTGAGCAACTTGCTCGTCAACTGGCTTGTCATTTTCGAAGGCAGTTGGGAAGCCAGTAGAGAAGACAGTGTCCTCGTTCAGACTTGTGTATAAAGCGATATAGATAGCTTTTCGTTGAAAATTTAATGACAATTTAAATATTCTTTCTAAGAGGATGGCTATGATTATGATGAATAATACAAAATCCCTCAAAAATCCTATTTTTTTGAGAGTATATTTTTTGCTTCGGAAAAATGATACGTTTTGGGGATTTCGGGTGACATTTGGAACATTCTCTTACCGATTTGTCAAGCCATAGAAAATTGAAAGATTGCTACGGAGATGATGCATTGACAAAATTAAAGGTATCTGAATTTTTTGAGAAAAGGTGATTTTAGCGCCTGTGGGTGACATTTTGTACGTCGTAATTTAGAGTTTTACGTAACTTTCAACGTATGAATTAAAGGATGGTTACGATGATGAGGGATTAAAAAACCTCAAATCAAATTGTTTTAAAAATTATTTAAAAAATAAACATCGAATTTTTGAATTAGTTTAAAATCAATCCATGTTACTTTGATGCGACAGAAAAGTCTGTCAACGCATTGGCAGTGTTATGCGTTGACCATATCGCAAGACTGTGCTAAATTCGACGTCATTTTTTGTTAAGTAAGAAAAATCGAAGGCCGGTGGACAAAGCAAATTCAATAAAAATGTATATTTACAATCCTAGACAGACTATTCTAGTAAATGCTGAACGTGACCGCAGGTACTTGAAAGCAACTTGCTTACGAGTTGCGTGCCGCCTACGTCACAGCATATTCACGTATACGAACTTGACAGTCAATCTACGAGCCAACTGGTTTGCCAGTACTGACTCGTGTGGGCTCGGATTCACTTGGGCCTGTTATAAAAGGAGCATGCTCAAAATACAAAATTTAGATTATAGCTTTCTTCCAAAAAAACATTTTGCAGTAAAGTTGACATATTTGTCTATTAATTTGTAAAGCTAAGAAGGTCAGAGAAGTACAAGGCTGATAGAGAATGAGCGGTAAAAATGTTAGTAATATAAAAAAGGGGATAAGTTGTGCTCTATTCGGCCATTTAAAAGTTTAAAAAATTCGCAGAGAATTAAAAAAAAAATAAATAAAAATATGTCGTCATAAAGCAAGGTCAAAAGATAAGTTAAAAGTATTTTTATCAAAGTAAAATAAAATTACGTAGATTTAAAAAAATGGGCACGACTGGTTCAAACAAAACTTGCTCTAGTAGCTAACAACTTTAACGTAGCTTGAAATAGACAATGTACATATGACATATAAGCTTTAAAAACAATTTAAAATATAAATTATTACTATAAATTTGTTATTTTAATAGCTATAACATATAACATTTGTTTGATAAATTTGAATAATGTATTTATGAAAAAAAATCAAAAATCGTAAGGAAGGGTTTCTTAAAAACTATTTTTTTTAGATACCTACCTACATATAAAAATTGTTGAAAATTTTTAAAAATAAAATTTGGTACGCCAACTTTAAGTATTTAATAAAATACATTTAAACACAAAATTAAAAAATTAATCGGTGTAGCCGTTTACGATAAATTTGAAAACCAAAAAATCCGTTCTATGACAGGTACCGTTACAAAAATATTTTTTTTCTACCAAAATATTTATTTTAGTAATTATAGTAGCCGTTTTAATAATCGTTAGAGCCGTTTTTGAAATAAATCAATTTTTGTATATTGGTTGTATGGCAGGGTACCGTTATTTTTTGAGATAGAAAAAAAATTTCAATTTCCCTTCTAGGGAATCACATAAGAATCTTAATTCCAAAGTTTTAAAAACATCGCTTCAGTGGCTTAGGCTACAGGTCGAGGTACAGACAGACATACATACAAAATTGCGAAAACCACTCTTTCCCCGCGTTCTCTATGATCGTAACGTTAGGGAAAATTATTATATCGAGTTCTATTTTTTGCACGAATGCTTAACTTGCCCTATACTACATATGGAGCGCGAATTCAAGGGGGGGGGGTCATGAACCCCCCTCGGAGTTTTCACTTTTGTTTTTTTCTATATGAGTTTGTTGAAATTATAAGCAAAAACAAGATCTGTTGTGCTCATGACCCCCCCATGAGTCGCATGTTCTATGCATAACTGCTCTATTGGTAGAACATAAATATTTGGTTGGGTAATAACCCAACGCCCAGCGTTCAACGTCGAGACCAAAATATTGGCTAGTTGAGCGGCATGATCGGATCACTTACTATATAGTGTGTCATGCAGAGTTATAAAAACTCATCCAAAGATGATGCTAAGTAGTTATACATTTTGTAATGGTAGTCTTTTATTGTGTAATTCATCTTATGTATCTTTGCTCATATATACAAAACCTTTTAAAACACTTTAAGAACTAGGTATTTAAAACTAAGTTTCTCCAAGTAATTTGCAAATGTTCCCATATGAAACCTTCATACCGGCACCCAATAGGCAAGAAACAACATCAAAGCAAATAACAGTTTTATTGGATCGGGAAATTGATATTTTCCATCATCTACGAGTATTTCTTAAACTTTCTTTTTTTTTTCTGGTATTATTGGCCAAACAGATTAAAATTCACATTTTGATAACTCTGACCGCAATTTAATAGCAAGTTTCTAAGTGCGATAAGACAACAAACTTACAAAGTGCTTTGAAGACACGTTTTGACGTTGATAGAATCAAAAACCCCTCTGAAAACTATGAAAATGTTGACCTTTTATTTGTATTTATGAACAAATTGTCTCAGAGAATTAGGGTGATATTGGGAATGCAATATTTTAGGAAAGTTACAATATAGGTACTTCATGTTTCCAAACCTCAAACAAAAATGTAAGTATACTGGCTAGGCTAGGTAAATTATTAGTGAAGCTTTAGCAGAAGGTCCTTTATTACGCTTCTTCCATTGATAATTTGCTTGCGGTCTTCAATGGTAGAAAACCACCTTACAGTTAGCTCTCTGTTAGGTGATTTTCAACCATTCCTGCATATTTACACAAAGCCTTATAAGCTTTATCAATAAATTAATTGCGTACTTTAAGGAGTAAGGACATATTAACATATAGAATAAACGCTTAGAAGCCAAAGACATACTTAGGTACATACCTACAATTTTTTAACAATAGGTTTCACTAAAATAAAAAACAAATAAAAGAAATTTGTTCAGTGTAAGGCTTTATTGGGTTTGTATGTACTGTACTGAAAGTCTGGATCCGCCCTTGCTACATATGTAGTATATCGCAAGTAAAAAATTCTTTATATTATATTATTTAATGCAACGGTGGTTTTTCTTCTAGGTTATCTTTCTAATGACGGAGCAAATACATATATTATAGGGCTAGATACTCCATTTCAAAAAGCATCTGTTGCAAATCAGCAAAGAATTACTTAAAATATCTTAGACGGATTTTGTTATTATTTTTTTTTAATATATGTAATTTTTATTTTTTTTATTTTGATAAAAATGCTTTAATCTTATCTTCTGACCTTGCTTTATGATGACATTTTTTTGTTTTATTTTTTTTTTTAATCCTCATTTTTTATTAAATTAGAAGTAGCGGAATGCAAAATCATATAAAAAAAAAAACACTCAAGTTATTGCTAAAAAAAAAACTCATTATTCCGTAGAATACTCTGGCAAACCGTATTATGCAGAATTATTAAAATTGGTCTAGAAATTACATGTGCACAGTTTAATCAAAATCGTTGGAGCCGTTTTTGAGCAAACTTGATAAAACCGAAATCGTTGAATGGCAGCTACCCGTTCTAGATGAAGTATGTAAAATAAAAATTTCATTTAATTCTCGCATCAATCACATAAAAATGCTTCACACCAAATTTAACATTCGTTTAGGCTCTAGATCGAAGTACACACAGACCGACAGACGTACTTCCGAAAATAACTTTTTCCGACTTCTCCATCATCGTAAAGATAGTGAATGATTAAAACCTCAAGTAAAAGATCTAAGAAATCATTTAAAATGCTCGGCTTTATTAACTATAGTTGTACAACAGGATTTGCTAACAAAAAGGGCAATTCTACTTGATTTTTTCTTTAATCCTAATTTATCCATCAATGTTCTCCCTGTCTGAACTGCCTTCAGAGTGAAAGAATAAGACACGCAATCGAATATTATGTTGTCATGTTGTGTCCATCAAAGTCAGCATTGAAAATTTATTTGTTCACTGCTGTCAATCAATTGACGGGGTTATATTTCTATGTATATGTATGTATGTATGTTATGACTGTCATCAGCATGCCACTTAGCAAAGCTTATGCAAATTCGATATTTGACACTATTTAAACGTTTGATTTATTTAAGTTACTGTGCAGAGTATGGAAGGTTCTTGAGGTTGACATCTACCGAATGTTTCGTGTCAAACTTGACATTGATCTTTGGTAAACCAGCATGTCTATTAACATGACGGGATAATAATTCATTCTTAGGCATTGCTTTAATAATATCCACCCAATGCAGGACAAACTTGTTTTTACAATTTTAAACAAAATGTTCATGTATAAAAACAATTATTTAAATGATGAACGAATTTTTACGTTTAACACCTTATTAGTCTAAGAAATATAGGATCGGACCAGGGACAAATTAATTCATAAAATTTTATTTCTGGTATCGACGCAGAATTTTATCCTCAACAACATATCCAAAGTCCCCCAAAATCCCCGCATTGGCTTTTTGTATAGGCGTATTTTAAGAGGTGGAGAGGGGAGGGAGGCGGGAGTTTGTCAAGCTGAAAAATTTGTTGTATTACAATCTAATCTTATGACACATGTTTTTAGGATAATTTTCAACGCTAATTCTAAAGAGACTAAAACTGAAAAGATGCATGCATCCTGTGGGAAGTTAATGTCATTTTTATGTAATGATCACTTTTTTAAAGTACAACAAGTAATATATTACCCAAAACCATTTTAAAAGATTGGGATTTTAATGCAATCTGGTATAAATGTTTCATTTGGCATGTTTACTTAGAATCAAAAGAGTCTCCAAAAATATCTGTGGTGAAAGGGTGTTTTTTTGAGTGCGAGATGTTAGTGCGTCATTATTACCATAACATCTATGAATAAGTTTTGACACTGATGAAATTTGCTAAAAATATTAAGTATTTTATGGTTTCCAAGTATCAAAAGATTCCATTAAAATAACTTAATCCAAAGAGTTTTTGTAGAGAGTTTATGTTTGACTTGACCTGCCCTATACGGATCAAAATGTTAGCTCTTACGAAAAATTGTATTTTCGTGTAATCGAGATAGTACATATGACATATGATATATGAATTAAAGGTATTTTTTAACGCCGAATCTAATAAAAGAAAAACCAATATGATACAAGCACCCTAAAAAAAAGTTAGATTAATTTCGAAACAGATATTACTGTTTTTTCCGTTAAGCAGGTCAAAAATTACACCCCCAAAAAACACACTTGGACCTTAGATATTTGTACGGGATCTTTTGATCCTTGGGTGCCAATATAAATTTAATATTATTAGCAAAGTTCATAAGTGTCAGAATTTGTTCATGGATGTTATGGTAACAATCACTCACTTGCATCTCTCTGAAAAAAAAACACCCTTTAAACAAAGATATTTTTGGGGACTCTTTTGATTCTTGGTAAGCATGACAAATGAAACATTTATACTAAATGTCATAAATATCCCATTAGTTTAAAATGGTTTTGGGTAATATATTACTTGTTGTATTTAAAAAATAAAGTGATCATTCCATAAAAATGACATTAACTTTCAGTTTTGATCTCTTTAGAATCAGCGTTGAAAAGCATCCTAAAAACATGTGTCATATGATTAGATTGTATTACAACAAATTTTTCAGCTTGACAAACTCCCGCCTCCCTTTCCTCTTCACCTCTTAAAATGCGTCTACACAAAAAGTCAATTAAGGGATTTTGGAGGACTTTGGATATGTTTCTGAGAATAAAATTCTGCGTCGACACCAGCAATAAAATTTCATGAATTAATTTGTCCCCGGTTGCGCATATTAAATTTCCTATCTTTCCTAGACTATATAGACATTTTCTTGATAGCGGCATCTTTCTCTTTCCTAAAGCCTTGTGTAAGGTGGAAAGGGTGAAATTTGATCTTCATGAGGATTTTCATCCTTCATAAAAAAATCCTTCTTTCAACATAAGGCAATTTCTAAAGTTAGAGTTGACTATTTTTCTTTTGCCTGGTCAACACCATTATATTCTTTGAAAGCTTTGTAGAATCAGTGTCATACATAGTAGAATTTCACACCCAGACCTAAGATCGAGGGCTTTGAAGAAGGTTGCGAACAAACTTTATGGTGTTAAAACTTCCCCATCATTTATATTTCGAATCATGAGTTAGTTGTATTCTAATCCTTGTATTCTAATCCTTGTTAATAAAAAATACCTAAGTAGCTATCTGAATTCAATGATTCAAACATAAAATTTTCTCCTTATGCGCATACTCCACACCCAAAGGCATAAAATCAGGAAATACTCACGCATAACATTGATTCCAATAAACTTAAAAGTTCATATATGGGCAAACGTCGATATGCAACATAAAGAGCTGACTGTCCCATCACTATATAGCTTAGCTATCCTCCTTATCCAAATAACTTGTGAGATTCATTTTGCACCTTATTTCCCATTCAATGTAATACGTAGACCTAGAACATGGAGGAGTCACCTCCTGTATACCTAGTTGCACACCATCTCGAGCTCAGGTGACTTGTTTTCTCATCCTTCGATTTGTTTCCCGCAATGATGCCACAGAGAACGTAACTCGATCTCTGATCCAGCCATTACCTAGCCTCAAATTCGAACGAACACACAACAAGTCAAGAAACAAGAACCAAAATGAACAAAGGACATTTAGCGTCTCTGATGCAGCATCCCGCACAAAGCAATAGTTTGCTGCCGCCACCGCCCATAAGCAAAGCCATCAAAGGGAATATAAGTTTGCGTTTGTGGTATAATAAAATCAATTAAAGCGTATTATATGTGGCCAAATAAGCTTGGTGGGCATATGGTTCACCGCTAAGACGCAGCAGACCTCCAAGTCCGTCCCGAGTCCATCGAATCTATTCCACGGTAGTTACAAGAGTCCAATAGACTTTTAAAGATCACACTAACATTGCGCAAGAGCCACTTATATGGAACGTCCTGAGAGATGGTAGATCCCGTAAAAGGGATCTTAAGAATTTACGATGGTTTGAAGATAGCTTGCGTGGTGGTGCGGCACAGCGATCCTATATAGTAAATCGATTTGAACCAAAGTCGAAATACGACAAGAAGACCAAAGACATGGCCAAGATTAAACATTACGCCAGCTTTCATTGGAAGAGGCCCAGAGAGATTTTATAGTTCAACCGTATAATGGCAATTATCATCGCAATTAAGTGTTTGATTAAATGCAAAATGGGCTAAGTGCGCCACCATCGTCATGGTCATGGTCTTCGGGTGGGACTCCAACTTGCAATGTTTGGTGCAAGCATGTCCAGATTTATGAATCTTCCTCCGTGTGTGGTAGTTTTTGCTGCCGATGACTAAAGGGGGCATAACTTAGAAGTAGGGATAATGCAGCGGCTTTTAAGAAGCATTTGGGATCCCGCTGCGCTGGGATGATCGCCACCACACCGCTAGTGTTTGTACGCACAGTATGTGATTTCACCTTCAGCGAATGATTACTTAATCCATTTTGTTAATAATGCGTGTATAAATAAACTCTATTGATATCTCTTTTCATAAATTGTTGAAACTTTGAACGAGCTTTTCCAGTTGGCAGCAAGGCTAATTAAAATATTTTCTGATGTTATCTCTAAGACTGATGTTGGCTATTTATGTTTGTACACAACTACAGCTACAAGCTACAAAATATGCACATTTATAAATTAATTGCAACTGGTTATTAATCACAGCATAAAGTACTCATCATTTGTCATATTAAATTGTTTTTAGTTGGAAAAATTAGGAATTTACTTATAATGTTTATTTGATTTCTTGAGAGTTGAGCGATTGCTAATGAAATTACTTAGGTACATTTATGATTAGTTTTTTATATTGATGTTTTCTTTTTAGAAAAAAATAAAAATGTTTTGAAAAATCAAATTAGAAAATTATGAATTGAGAAAATGAATGTTTTTTCTTAAATCCAAAAATTATTTGATTAATGTGAAAATTAAAAAAAGAGGCCAACACTGATAATTTAAGATCTTCGGAAATCATATTAGGTTTTTAATATGAGTAAAAATGAAGATTGGGCAATTTGGCCTCGAGACATCGAGGACAAAAATTTGAACAATTTTGAATAGTATTTTTTGTTAGTCCAGGAAAATTAGATATAAAAACAGATTAAAAAAAACTTCTTAAAAAGTACCCTTAATTTGGGGTGGAGCAAACAATTTAAGGGGAGGGAGGAAATCCAATCATAATTATGTCGTTTTGTTTAGAAAAACAATACCCTCACCATAGGTGGCCGGAGGGGGGGCAAGGGAAACTTGCCCCCCCCCCTGGCTCTGGCCGAACAATCATACTAGTTCTATTTTTATTATTAACCAGGAAATTTTCACAAAAACGACTGTTTAAATGTACTTTTTTTGTCAGAGTCCCCCCCCCCCTGACTCTGAGCCAAGCTGTGTATAGCCGCTTTCATTTTACTTTTTGTTTTGTTCTGAAATGTGATTATTTTCTTGGCAGCTTTGTTTCCAGGTCCATTAGGCCAGTGGAAATGAATTAAATAGTGGATTTTTTTTCTTTTAATCGTTATAGGGGTTCCTAAGGAGTGTTCAGTACGTTTTTGTGACCACCTAGCTCTTTTGCGTTAGCCGCCATTTTGAATTTACCTTGAATCTACCATAGCGCATATGATATTAATGTCATTAACCAATTTCGGATTAAATTTGTCATAAATGGTTGGTCAAGCCGGGAAACTGAGTGGGGTGAGAAAACAAATACAGGACATTATATCCGCAGGCAAATTTCTTTCACTGCAGTTCACACAAATTAAGTCTGGTCATTAACGACGTAAGCCAAGTTTTCCGAAATCAGAAACTGTGTCGGGACGATTAGGAAGTTATAACTTTTTTTTCGCGAGAGTCCCTTACGACGAAAATGCATACCCAGTATTCCTCTGTCTTGTGAAACAAGGTGGACGGCAAAATACAAAAGCATTCGAGTTCTGAGAGAGCATATCGTTATTGTTATTGAGGCACTGCAAAAGGTTTCGGAAGAGGGTAATAGAATAACAAAGCAACGTGCCCTCCAACTTTATTACTCTTGCACAAATTCGACCTTTTTAGTTTGTTTGTTTGTGATGTCACGTTACTCATCGATGCTAGAACCTGTTGCTAATATTTAACAGGGTGTTGACCAAAATCTGTCAACAGTAAAAGATCAGGTCAATGTTTTGAATAAATTGTTTCAACAAAATCGAGTGAATGCTGACAATTGCTATAAATCTCTATGGGAGGTAATGGAAAAATGCTTGAGTGAATCAGGCATAGTTTTAAGCTGCCCAAGAATAATTCAAAAACAAATCCATCGACCAAATGTTCCCGCTTCTTATTTTACAAAAGCTCTTTATATTCCGTACATTCCCTGATAATGACGCTTACAGAACGCTTTTCAGACGAAATTGAAGCTCCATTTTCACTATTTCAGCTATCACCAAAAAATATGCAAATTATGGATTCTCCAGAATTCAATATAATTATACAGAAAATAATGGAGAAATATGGCTGCTTTCTGGATAATTTCCTGGCGGAGTCCAAGATGTGGTACAGTTTTAACAATATTTTACGTAGCATTCGTTGATCCGAAGTTATAAGGGCTTAAAGTTTTGTTGTTCTTTTTTATGTTTCATTGTTAAAAACGCTAAATAAAATAATAAAAAAAAACTAAGGAACATCGCCTCTAGAAAAAGGTCTGTTCTACTGGTATTTTTTTTAACCGATGGTTTGTTCTATCTGCACGTTTAAAAAAAAGTTAATTTTAAAATGTTAAAAAACTAATTAAAAAAAATATAACGAAATGCAAATTTGAAAAAGTAACTAGGTTGACCTCAGAAAACATTGACAGGCCTCCCGGTTTGGATTGTTCCATGTCTGAGGCCAACTAAATGCAGGTGTCGTTGCATTTGTTTCATCGAGGAGTTTTTGCGCCTGCCACGATAGTGTTGGAACGTTTTGTGCTATTGCCTTTTGAACTGGGTTCTCATGGCATCTTCTTTGTACATGACAGTACCAGGCTAAGTTGGTCATGCTGTATTTTGTCAAAGATGGTATTTTGACGTGTAGGCTTCCTCGGATTCTCTTGCTTCTTATTTGATCACGCTTTGTCACTCCTTCTGTCAAGCGAAGCATCTTCATTTCAGCTGCCGGCAATTTACGCTCATACTTCTTGTACATTGTCCAACACTGTGAACCGAATGTAAGCGCTGGACGAACAACTGCCGTGTAGAGCTTTCCTTTTAGCTTAGGGGACATTTTTCTATCACAAAAGATGGCAGAAATTTCCCGCGACTTCATCCATCCTACGCTTACGCAAGGTTTGATGTCGTCATCACAAGACCCTTCGCTTTTGATCATTGCTCCAAGATATTTAAACTATTCTGGCACTTGGGAAGCACTGTTCCATTTAAATAGCTGTCCGGAATAGGCCTGTGTGGATCAGAAAATGGAAGCCATAGGAATTCGGTCTTTTTCGCGCTAATGCGGTATCCATTTCCTTCCAGAGCATCCACCCATACATCAAGTGCTCGTTGCAAGGACACATGATCTTCATTTATGATGGTTCCATCGTCAGCAAAGAATAACTGATTCACTTTGGGGTCCGTCACCTTATCCTCAAGCAGACATAATAAAGAGCAAAGGACTCAAGACGCTTCTCTGGTGCATACTGCACACCTACTCTAATTGGGAACTTTTCGGTGATTCCTGCGGGGCATCTTACCTTTGTTTAACTTGCTCGTACATATCCATGACCATCCGCACGTAGACTTCCAGAACTTTTCGTTGCCTTAGTGTAACCCATATCAGATCTCGTGGTTGTCTGTCGAATGCCTCTTCAAAATCAACCAATACAATATACAAATCTCTCAAGGAATCTCGATATTTTTCCACTCTGATTCTTATACTCTGAATAGCATCTGTGGTTGATTTAACCGAAACAAACCCGCACTGGTCGTCAGATAGCCATATTATTTTTCGTAGGCGGCCATCCAATATCCGCTCAACGATTTTTATGGTGTGTGACATCAGCTTGATCGAACGGTAGCTGTCGCAATTTCGTGTATCACCCTTCCCTTGTAGATTGGAAGAAGCTTGTCTTACCACCCGCAGTAAAGTGTCATACATCGTTGAAAAGATTATTACGTGTGCTTCATTTCATTTATGGCCATTTAGCTCTAAACCATGGGGTTGGTGGAGTTATTAGCCTTCAAAGCATCAAAAATAACAATAATGAGTCATTCCATTTGAAAACGTCTAATCGAAAAGCCATCGTATTTTTGATATTCTTCAAACTTTGTTGGAATCAACGTTAGGTTCCAAAAGGTGGAAATCCAGCTGGATTTAATTTTCGCATTCACCATTCCCCCACTACCTCTACCTCCCTTCAAAGATTCAAAAATCATCCTTTTAAAGGGATTTTAATTTATTTTTAGAAATGATATCAACACGTTTTAGGTGTCATTTTAAAGATAAAGAACGGTTCGATTTCATTCGATTTAACATAAAAAGGACATTGAAATTGAATTTAAAAAAATAAAAAACAAATTCAGAGTATTGCTCATAACGGTTCTCAAATTCTAGTATAACTTTTGTTATTATTTGAAAAATAGTTCTTCCTTTAAACCAGTGCACTCACACTATGGATGAAAATAACAAAACAAAACTTTCAAAAATTAAAGCTGACACTACAAGCTAAGTAATGCTAAAAATTTCATCTCGATATTTTTTGTCAGACATAGTGATATTATGGCCTAAAAAATTGAATTTTTCAAAACATGGATTTTTAAAGCAGTGATATTTTATATAGTGAACAAAATGAGCCAATTTTTGGTTTTATATCTTAGAAAATATGTGTGCTTAGTATTTGAGAAATATTAGCGAGTTAAATTTAACAGTCTGCAAACGGGAAGCAGTTAAAAATCAAGAAAAAACACGTTTTTTCAGCACCGTGGTTGATACTGTTTGATTTTGATTTTGTAAATTAAAATATTCTTTTCATAAGCTCCCGTTTTGTATCTTCAAAATGACACCTAAAACGTGTTGATATCTTTAAAAATATAATTTCTAAAAATAAAATAAAAAACGATTAAAATGATAATTTTTCAAGGGTGGTAGAGAGAGAACGGTGAATGCGAAAATTAAGTCCAGTTGGATTTCCATCTTTTGGAACCTAAAGATGATTCCCACAAAGCTTGAAAAAAATCAAAAATGCGATAGCTTTTCGATTAGACGTTTTCATATGGAATGCCTCTAATGCAATTTCTCATTGGTAAATGGTCTACCAACTCAACAGTGATGTGTGATACGTCAGTGAAAAGATTACTGCGTGATCTTAATTTTACTATATAACCGATAATGTGTAGGAAGTGGGGTTCGGGAGGTATTCGGGAAAAAGGCATACAAAAACAATAATGCAATTTCGCATTGGAAGCTGCTGCTACTCAACAGATCATAGAAATATATTGTTAAAAGGTATAAGGCATGTACTTTATTTTTTTGAAAGCCGTTAAGATGTAGACCATGGGGTTCGAGAGGTATTTGGCCCTAAAATTCGGCAATTAGAATAACAGTGCAATTCTGCATTGCAAATGGTGTACCGACTGACCAGTAATGTGTCATCGGACATGTGAGTGAATGTATAAACAAAAAGTCAAGCAATGAATTTTCGAGGTCTTTGGGTATATTGTTGAAGTGTAGAGCATGAATTTCTGCATCCAATTCGCTTCCAATTTTTAAAATTGTATTAAGTATTTTTTTTTCAATCATTGAAGCTAATCTTTCTCCGGCTATAAGGGTTACCCCAAACCAGCGCGAAATATTCGGAACGACAACGAAAGTTTCGCATGTCCAAATTAATTTAACATGGCGACAAACGAGCCCCACATCAACACCACTTCAACCGGTGTCAACAGCGAAAGTTTAGTTGGTACTGCGAATATTTCGCGTTGGTTTGGCAGATATTTAAGACCCCAAGAAATAAAAGTAAGCGATCAAATGCAACAGTAAAAAATCACCCTTTTGTTTACAAACTGATAAGTAATTTGCATTTATGCATGTAATTTAACTTTAAATGCATAACTGAGTTCGCATTTACATACAATAAGGCTCAAGCTAATTGAATCTGGTACACCATCATTAGCTATCAATGTCAATAAATTTAAATTAATCAAAGACAACAATTATTTTTGTCGCTTAAGAAAAAGTAATTTAATTCTGCGCAATTGAGAATAATAAATGTCAATTGATGTTGAAGTAGTGTTTATAAATATATGACAACTCAACTTATAAATGCAAAGCGTGTACAATTGGGCGTGAAAGTATATTATTATTTATACATTTCAAACTCATTTACTATTTTTTTTTTTAATTTAAATTTGAATAAAATTCGCAAGGTGTATAATTATTGTAAACAATTGCTTGCTATTTATATTCAGAGGTATAATTTGCCCGCACAAAAATAATGCCATTTATCGTTTTCTCAAGACCGACATTTCTCTAAGCCTCAGCGTGTTGGAAAATATGTTCACAAATATGTCATCCCCAAACCTAACTACTTAACTGACCAATATGACCAGAGTTGACCAAGATCTCTTGTAATCCCTGAAATATTTTGACAAATCCTCTCAATTTGTAATATCATTTTTCAATCTGGCTTCTTCCTGGCGCATCGCATCGTTTAGTTAGAGTTTCCTTGTACAGTATACCAGAGGCTTTAGATATACCTATATACAAACATAAAGAACCACATATTGGTTGGTATGTTGGTCATTAATGGACATTTACCTTAACCCAGTCAGAGCCATAGCTTGTAAAATATGTAATAAAAAAAAAACTAAAATTTATTTATACAGATTTCATAGTCGATAGGCAAATGAATTTATCTCAAATGCTTCGAGCTATTCGTTACGTGGATTAAATTGTTTGGAAGATTTGTACTCATATATAGCTTTCCAGCAGGAGAGTAAGTGTATGTGTGTGTTTTTGTGGCCGGGGCATTGCAAGTGGTAATTTGTTATTTGCCATTGCGATAATGTTCGCGAAGATTTGAAAGATTATAGTTTCACGAGATGTCTTGCAGTTTCATAAGCATTTTTACTTTAATAGTCTGGGATAAGCCTTATTATTTTGGAATAAGAGTTTTCTTCAAAAATATAACTTTAAAGATTGATTCATAAATTGATACCAGAGAAAACGACAGTCTTAATTTCAAGTTGGTTTTTATAACAGTTTTTTTTAAGTCTGAAAAATCAAGTTTTCTTGATGTCGACATTTTTTGTGAATGTTGTAAGGTATCTATTAATACAAATATTTTCAAAAGTACTCCGGAGCTCAGGGAACTTCCATCAAGATGGCCGCTATCCATATGCCTGATATTTAAATTCAAATGGAAAAACTTATAGCGGTTTACAAAAAAAAATATTTAAATTAATGATTCACAACGTGCCCTCCCTGACTATAAATATGAAGGAAAACCATGCGGATGCGTTTGAATTGGATAAATGTGCGGGTGCATTAGTGTTGTAGGAAATTGCAGAAGCAGGTGATCCATGCATTTAATTAAACTCTGATAAGGAACACATGTTTTGGCTGGAGGATAACCTTTATTTAGCATGCGGTTTTTTCTGTGTTTTGATAATGTGCAATACATTAGTCATTTAAAATATCATAGAAAATGTTTAACAGGATTTCGAGTTTCGATAAAAGGTGAAGGATATAGAAGAGCTGTTTTTTTTTTTGTTATGGTTAAAAAATTTATGCGGCACGTCAGTAGACAGAAAAACTGAATTTTATTCTCAGTCTATGTGTATTGTGTAGGTATCAACTCTCTGGAAAGTTTTTAAAAAAATTGTTAATTTTAGATATCAAGATAAAAAAAATCGTATTATTCGTAATTATTTAATTGTTTTTTTTTTTTCGAAGGAATCATGAATTGGTTGTTAGGCCATGTTTTAATGCATTCAAATTTTGGTTAAATTTGATCCGTTTTTATAGGGGTGAATAAAAACCTTCCAAATTGCTTTGGATACGATCTTGAACGCGGGAATTGCATTTTGACAGTGGCAGTCTACCTGGACTGCATACAAAAGTAGCATTGAAGATGGTTTCACCGATTAAAAGCGGCAAAAGTGCCTATTGTACCGCGCCGAATGTTTCGCGTTGGTTTGGAAGAGCCTTAAGCGGGGTACACATTATCAAACCTGTTTGACAAATCTGTTCACGTTTGAAAGTATTTACTCTCTGTTTGACAAACACGTTCTTTGTTCACAAATTGTTTGATACTGTTGAGTGTTTGACATCAAACAAGTTTGTCAAACTCATTTCCTCACCTTATTGACCGCAAAAATCGTAATAAAAAGTTAAAAAAATAAAAACAAAATTAAAAAAACGTTTGTTTTTAAATTTAAACTTTTTATTTAGCACGTATGTTCGGTTCTCGGCTGCGGAACCATCCTCAGCGAGCGACAATTGAACAAAAATTAGTTAATTAAGTCGTTTTCAAATTGCCGCTAGTGTACCGATTTTTTTTTTTTATATAGGGAACCATGGTGTAGTTTGGCTCCGAGCAGTCCAGGTATTATAGGTCGATGATGTAAGTAATGCGCAAGAAGTTTAATACAAACGTCAAAATGTAGTTAAAATTTAAACGAGCTCCTGAGCAGGTTTAAATTTTGACGACTGTATTCACCTCAGTTATGTCAAAATTTAGCCATGTGATCAAATTAAACGAACTTTTAACGCAATTGACAAACGGTCTTAGTATTAAATTCTTGGTTTTTAATTGGTTGCATAGGTAAGGTGCAAAAGTCTCAATATCCCCACATAAGAGTTTCATACGAATTTACAGTTTTAATGTCTTAATACTCCAGCTTTATAAATTGGTATTTAGACCGCTTTCACACAAGGAAACTGAGTTGCCAGAAACTAACTAGTTTGTTGGCGAGAAGGGTATGAGGCGAGATTGCTGCCGACTCAGTTTCCTTGTGTGAACTTAGACTCAGTTTTCTTGTGTGACTTATAGCCTTTTCACACCAAACCCAAAACGGAGTTTTCGGCAATAGGTTTTCGAAAACTTGAAAAGCGTTCACACCGAAAATTTACAAGTTTTCATTTGACATTTCATTTTTTTTACTTGAACACAATGGTTTCGACGAAAGGCCGCGCCGCTTTGAAAATTTGCAGTGCCACAGTACAGTACAATTTATAAATCTTAGAAGTAAAAAAGGAAATGCAATTAATCCTGATTCGTTATATTCAATTTATTTCTTATCCGAACAAGCTCACGTAGTAGTAAGGGTGCGCGACACTGCATCGCGGTCTCTTGTGTTCCAGCTGAAAAATTATTTTTTCCTGGCAGTAGCCCGCCAGCTATTTATATGACGTTTTAATTGAACGCTGAATGTTTCACAAGGTGTGTTTGCTTAGTTCATCCTGCAAATCCAGCATGTTTTGGACAGGTTTTATTTAAAACTTGTGGTTTATCAAAACTTGTGGTTTATCAAAAATGTATGGGAAAACTTGTGTTTTCGATATAGGTTTTCAGCCAAAACCGATATTTTCGCGAAAACCGGGTTTTGGGTTTGGTGTGAAATGCCTATTACACTCATTGACGTACGCTCTTGGCTCAAAAGTACCCCGTTTGAGAACGTTTGTTGGCGGTGTCATTTTATTATAATTACTTGATCTTGTCGCTCGGTTACTTGTCACTTACTGCGTGGACTGGAAATAAATTTGGTGTAAAACTTTACCACATGCACACTGAACTCACACCTTTCATAAATACGATGAAAAAGTTAATTAATTCAACGATTTTTTATTAAAATTCAGCCCAATCTGGACTAAAATTGACTGAATAAAAGTCAATAACAGTTCATTAAAGAACGAATTTTCGTTAAGTCAGTTAAATATTTTTATAAGTCAACATAAAATCAAATTATTATTGAAATTGTTCATTATGATCAATTATATTTCAATAATAACCGATTTTTTACGCTCAGTCAATGGTAATAAACGAATTTAGAGTCGAATTAAGCCTTATGTCGAGTTTATTCCATACAAACTAATTTGAGCTTTGATTTTTACTTAGGGCCAATGAATATTTTCCATTAATAATAATTTTCGTTCATTCATACATCTCTTGTAGTAGCCCGTAGCATAATGGTTAGTGCGCTCGACTGTCACGCTGGAGGTCTGGGTTCGCTTCCCAGCCTCGTCCACCTAAAAAACTAAAAAGTTTTTTTTTCAGGGCTACTGCCCCTTGCGAGGAATTAACAAATCCTCCAAGAGTATAACTTGTCACGAATAAGTGCTTCTCGCCTAGTCGTTCGGATTCGGCATGCAACTGTAGGCCCCTTCCATTCCTGTAGACAGGCGCACACAGGAATGGTTGCGAGTTGTTAGTCACAAGGCCCTGGTTCTTCACGAGCCGTTGTGCCACCCGATTTATTTTTTTTTTTTTCATACATCTTTATACATCTTTTCAAAATCAAAAAAAAAAAATAAATAAATCGAACAAAATATATCCCTTAACTTTTTTGGCTAGTGTATTTAAAAAAAAAAAATAATTAAAAAAAAAATCATATTTGAACAGGGTGACCCATAAACTGTCTGAAAGTAAGGGCTTTAAAAATAATAAAAGTACAGAATTCTATTCGGTTTTAAGTGTAGACACATCGATTCGTTATGAAATCTAATCAAAAAATATGATATTTTGACACACCTTGTACAGTCTGAAAAGTGTCTTTTCAACAGTACGATTTTGGATCAGTACAAATTTAAAAATAAAATTATGTAGCAGATTTTCATTCTTATTGACGCTATAGGTTGATATTTTTTAGTACACTTGCGAGCCATAAAATGGAATCACACCATTTTGCCTTCTAAAAACAACAATCACGATGGATACAATACTAATCATTTATTTTCAATGGGCTCGTTTGAAAGCTAAAGGATAAAATCATAAAAATCCATTGGATAGTTTTTGCGCTATCCGCCATAATAACGAAAATAATAAATTATACTTGTTAAAATAGGCAAAAGCTGGAATCATTGATGCGCAATAAATGCGCCCATTGTTGGTCTTTGGTGTTCAGTGTGCTGTTAAAATTTAATTGCAATATCTCTTGACCTATCAGACATACTAAAAGGATACATCGCCTGTAGAATTTAGTCAAGTTGTCACATCACTGCAAAAAAGAACTAAACCAATGTGCTGTGGCCCGTCAGCTCCATCTTAGCCAATCTTGAATATCAACGACCTACGGAAGATTCAGAGAAACTTGTAAATTTGTGTAAAGGCCAGGATCTGTGTGCCACCAGTGTTATGACTGATTCATTGTCATGACGTTTCTCCGAAACCGTACTTTGACTGGGGTCGACGTTCAACAATAGCAAAAGACAGGTTCGATAAAGAGTCTTTAGATAATGGACAGTTCGGAGACGACTTATTGAAGCAGACCTTACTCCACAATGTCCCGCTACGGGACCAAAATTAACTGCAACTCACCTACAAGCTCGAGTACGATTTTCACTATGCACTACAATTGGGAAGTTGAGCAATGTAGGCGGTTAACGTTCTTGGACGAGTGCAAAATGTGTTTGGATGAAAGCTATAGTATAGAGACAGAGTAAACGGACGTAAATCGCCAAAATTTCTCAACTTCCCGATCCTAGTGCATAGTGAAAATAGCACTCGAGTTTGTCGATGAGTTGCAGTTTGCAGTTAATTTTGGTCGCAGGACATTCCGGGGTAAGGTCGGCTTCCTTAAGTGGTCTCCTAAGTGTGTTCTAACTAACGACTTTTTTTCGTACCTGTCTCGTCATCTTTTTTTTCGGAGAAACGTCATCAAGATGAATCAGTCATAACTCCTTGTTGCAGTAGTGTGACAACTTGACTAACTTCTACAGGCGTGGTATCATTTTTTTTCTGCTAAAATTAGGACTGAAAACCAAAGACCAACAATGGGTGCATTTATTGCGCATAAATGCTTCCAGCTCTTTCCTGTTTTTACAAGTATAATTTGTTATTTTCGGTATCATGTTGGATAGCGCGAAAACTAACCAATAGATTTTTATGTTTTTATCCTTAATTTAAATCCTTAAGTTCAAGCTTTCAAACGAGCCCATTAAAAAAAATTATAGGTATTCTATCCATCGCGATTGTTGTTTTTAGAAGGCGAAATGGAGTGTTTCCATTTGCAAGTGTAGATAAGATGTTATAAAATGTATTCGGAAAATATTTGTTTTACTCAATATTTATAAAGAACTCACATAAACAAACTTTATCATTAAAACTCTAGAAGTTATTGCATTTTTTTTATTTATAACTGCCTGTAAGACCTCAGGTCTTTTAAATGCAACGTACGACACTAGTTAGAAGGAAAAGAAGGCAAGGAAAATTTTTTTCATTTTGAAAATTTGCGAAGAAACACCGATTTTTAAGCGAACAAAATGAAAAACCGCTCGTAGCACTTTCTAAAATCATACTCCATCTTGCTAAAATTTTCAGGCAATTTTTCTGCAATTTCATTAAAATTCGATATTTTAGACTGCACTCCCGAAAAGTTTTAAATTGAATAACTTTACTACGAGGGGCTCTTTTCCCATTTCTCCACGGTTAAGGCGATTTGACAATTTAAAAAAAAATACTTAAAATAGAAAAAAAAAAACATTTTTAAGAACTAAGGGCAACACAATAACAATGTGATGCTTAATTTTTTTTTAAAGTCAGAAATTCATTGTTCCGTACACTTTTTTAAATTGAAGTCAATAGTTTTTGAAAAATGCGAAAAACAATTTTTCAAACAGATTTTGACAAAAAAAAAAAAAAACAATAAACCAAAATTGTTAAGCCCCTTTGTTTTATTTGACTTTTTCAAGTAAAATCACATATTATACAAGAATAATATTCAAAAGTGAGTTAAGGGTGAAAACTTATCAATAGAACAACATCTAAGTTAATCGATGTTTAATATTTAATTCAGCCAAGAAGATGTATTAAACAAGGAATTATGTTTAAAATACCTTTGCACTAGTAAACTCTGTGGACAAGCTCAGAAGTACGATTTCATGAGAAAGTGTGGTGTATAAAAGTTCAGATTTGGTGAGGAAGTGTGGTGTGCCAGCAATTATCTTTTGGAACAAAATACAACAGAGTTTCATTGATTGAAGTAGATTTTTTTAAAGATTTGATATTTAACAAGAAATAGCAGTTTATTTTGTATTAATAAGAAAAGATAAAGCGTTTGTGTTGGACGTTTTTGCGCGACAATACAAACATCGGAGGGAGGATTAGGCGGAAAGGCAACTTTCAACAAAAATTATTTAAAACAAATCAAAAATCCCTATTCTTATTTTCTTTTTAAATAGAGCTGTTTTGTTGAACCTATTTTGACAAATAAATTTTCAAACTTAAGAATTAAAATGAATTTGTTTTTTTTTTCAAAATTTCACATAATGTAATTAAGTAGATACTGTTATAATATTGTTATACAAGTTCGATGCTCTTGTCAGTTTTTAGCCCAAAGCTGAAAACCGGATGGTTCTAAGACTATCTCGGCTGGAAAAATGTAAATTTTCAGTAGGGAAAATCTCGACGAGGAAAACTTTTCACACAGATACTTCTTAAGGCCTTGCTGGATTTCAGTACCAAAAATGTATACGAGGGAAACTTTTCAAATAATCGTGAGGCCCTCCCTAGTTAAAATTTGTTGAACATCAGAAGCGTCTCTTGTACACCAAAAACTAAAATTTTATAAGCAACATGCAATTTCAGTATCATACGATACTTTTTGTCTCTTTTTCATTTGTCTTCTTTTTCATAATACACACTCAGATCAAAACAGAACAGCACAGATTTGTTAGAAACGTGAGATAAGTTATAACACCTAAAAAGCAAGTACATACAATCCTGTTCTATTCTAAATTGGCGCATTGGACTGACAAGCAGAAGATCGCGGGATCGAGTCCCACATACGCCAACTTTTTTTTGTTTGTTTGCCTGACGAGGCAAAAGGGTTCTAGCCTTTGCTAACCCTTGCTAGCCCCTTGCCAGAATCTTTGTAAAACTATCTAGTGCCTTGTCGAAAACTACATTGTTTTTCTGCGCGGGGTTACTTTTCAAAATAATTAAAAATAAAGGAACCAACTTCTTAATTAAAACAAGAAACAACCAAGTTCATCATAATCCACCAGTCTCCGAAATGATCATTTAGCAGGTTTTATGTCTTTTTTAATATTTTGAAAACATGACATTGCTAGTGTTTTTTTTTAAATATTTTTTTTTATGTTTATATATCAAGTATTTTCAGAAAGCTTTCATAACTAGATTTGCTTTTGTGTATTTGCATACGTATACTAGAGTGGACCGACAAATATTTTTTTTTATCGAATTTCAAATCGTTATACCGCGGAAAACTTGCGAATTGGGAAGACTAAGAAAGATTTGAAAAATAATCAAAATCGGTTTTGAGTTTAAAAATATTTTTTAAAAACTGTTCACTAAAATAACTTTATTTAAAAATACGTTAAAGAAGAGATTTCTGGCTCTACAAGAAGGTATTACATGGCATTGTAGGAAACTACCGTTATTTTTCAATATTTTTTTTTCTTCAAAAAGTAATTTTTTTTACAATATTGACCCTCCCGACTAAACGGAGGGGAATAGAGCCCCTGCTATAAGATTTTTGACTTGTCTCAACGCAACCTACATGCTCTGGCTTTTTGGCTATTGCTCGTGAATCATCCTGTAGAAAAAAGATATCGTAAAAATAGGAATTTTGCAGTATATTCGACAGATTTCGAAACGCATGCGCGATCGGAAATCCTTAAAAGATTTGAACCATTTTTTTGTCTACTTAATATTTGGTTCATAAACGAGTCGCCTGGAAATATTATATTCAAAAATTAAGACGTTAGGGTAGTTCAAATATTTTTTTTAAACACCATTTTTTCAAAAATATTCTAAACTTCAGAGCGCATGCGCAATCGGAAGATATGAACCAATTTTGATTATTTTTCAAATCTTTCTTAGTCTTACTAATTCGCAAGTTTTTTTTTGGCCCACTCTAACGTTTACACAAATAAACATGTAGAAATTTGAAAATCGGTAAAGTTTTTTTTAAACAGGAGGGACTGCAAAAATATTTTAGTTTAGTTTTTATCAAAAATACAAGCCTCTTAGCTCTTTAAATAGAATATAAATCTTCTTTTACGTTTTAGCTTGGCTTCAATTGCCTTTATCGATTTAGATACATTTTTATTTTACGACATTTCAGTTTATATGCTTTCAAAATTAAAAAAAAGATTAAAAAGTACTTAATTAAGAATTCGACAAGAGAGCAGATTTCCAAGTATATATTATTAAAAACGGATGTCATAATTGCCTCGTGTCATTTTTATCACAAACCATCAAGAACAAAAAAAAAAAAGAAGAAAAACATGTGTTCGATAAAATTATTATAAACATGAACATAACATCCTTCTAGCTTCTGATGTGATGGTTGACAGCGGGCTAGTGCCAACGGTGACGATGCGATGTCGCGCCGCGGTCAAGCCTGTGGTCAATTCTGTCTGTGCTCTGGGCACTAATTACATTCGCCCTGCAACTCTTCCTACATACATACATAATCTTTGTATCTCATCTAGGCCTGTGTACAATTGAGTTTGTTTTTTACTCAATTTAAATTGCACATTTTGCACTGACATATCAATCTGTAGACCGCAATCGATGAAGAGTAAGGGTAAATGGATGTATGTTTGCGCCTCATCACATTGATGCTTCTCAGTTGGGAGGGAGGAACCGAGGGCGGGCAACTATCTCAAAGATTACATCTCGAATGTGACCATCTCATTGAAATCAATGACTTATTTAACTAATTGAATGGATGAGAGTAGTATCTACGCCTGGCAATTGTCTGACTCGCTGTCTCCTTGGCTCCAAGATCCAAGATGCGGCGGACGGACGGACATACCGGTTGTAGTAATTAACACTTTGATCTCCTCTTAAATTAGATGAAATCAAATGCTTCCGGCCGACCGGCCGGCGTAAGTTTTGTTTTAAAGTATTTCAATAACCGACCAGAGAATAATGGGTGCGACGCGACGCGACGGATAGCTAAGACAAATCATCAGCTTCATCATCATCATTATCATCATCATCATTTTCAGTGGAAAACAAAAACATTGTTTTGTGTACCCGATATGATGTGTCGTATATAAATTAATCAGCAATGATGGTAAAGTTGATGTTTCAACAATGTTGTTGTTGTTGTTGTTTTTTAAATCGGAAGTTCCTGTTTAATTGGCAAACGACCATGAATGCGATTTGATGCTAATTGGAATTTGATGGGATGATGAGAGAAGATGATTCTCAACTCACATTCAATCAAATATTTTTCAAAACTAATTTTCCCGCTTGTCAGAAGAGAACATCATAGCAATTTGGAGAAAAACCAATAAAGGAGTCAATTCGCATCCATCAGCACGGTCCCAACTTTGCCATAACAATATGGCGTAATCATAGTGTACAAGAGCAAATAATCAATTTCTGAAAGATAAACTGACACGAACGATCGAAAATTACACAAAGACACCATCACCGCACCAATAAGGTGGGATATGGCAAGAAGGTAAAACCGAGGTCCTGATCAGAGTTAAATTGGTCGACCTGTTTTGATGCAACTTTGAATTCTTGGGGTTCAATGCAAAAATGTAGAATTCATTGGGTGTGCTGGCTGAACAAAAAAAAACCATGAAGTAACTTTTTCCATACTGAATGTGGATTTCTAACATAAAAAGTAGCACATTTAAACTTTTAAACTCACTAAGGCTCAGTTTCTTAAAAATTTTCTCTAGAAATTGGTCTTCTTACTTCGAAATCTTAAAGAACAAAAAAGAGAAAAAAAAAATTGAGGTAAAGATGAATAAGATGGAAGTAGAGGGTATTTTGCTTTGGGTGCGACAAAAATCGAGAATGTTCAGAAGAACAAAATCGTATTGAAGAGGTAATCTATTTGCCCTCATTTAGACGTTTCGCATCAGCAGCGTATTATGCTTTTCTTCAAAATTTTCAAGTGCAAAGAAGAAAAAAAAAATAGTTAGGGTAAAGATGGGTAACATGCAACAGAATCCGGTATTGGACACTGAAAATAATTTTATTCGTAAGCTTATGAAAATCTCTACGTCAACTTTCTAATAATAAATTCAGCGCAATGTTCCTCGTTTGATTAAGACTGCATTGGCTCAATGAAAGTGCATTTATATATTTTTTCCCTTTATTTTGAATTTTTAACTTTAAAGCAAAAGTTTTGCCTTTAAATGAAAATTAGCTAAGTCAACGAAAAAATTCGTCGTTAGTTTTTAGTTCACACTTGGTTTTTGTCAAAAATTCTTTATTAATGATCAGAAAAATCATACAAATTGTGTGTTTAAAAAACGCATTACAAGTCAACCATAGATTTCAAATAATCACACTTAATAATCGTTTGACTTGTCAGACAATTAATGTTTACTATGATTAATGAAAAAAATTATTGAATTAACGAAAAAAATCATTGGGATATGAATGGAGTTTGCTTTTAATAATGAAATAACTTCACTGGTTCCTGGGAAACTCATTGGTTTATGAACAGCTTTATTAACGAATGAATGACTACACTGTGCTACAAAACCAAAAAAATATTCCATTACTTTTGAAGTAACGTAGTGGAGGTTGCAGGTTAGGGTGGATCGTTTTAAATATTTTTTGTCAAATCACTGCATGTAACTCGTAGTTTATGCTTAATGGTTTTCGGTGCTCATCCTCATCTTTCATTTTGAGTCGGCCTTGGAAAAAAACAAAATCGGAAAGCTATCGAAAATTTGTCGTTTTTCGCAAAAAAAAATGATAGACTCGTAGCTACCTATAAAAAATTTGGGGGTGCAAATAGTTGGCGCAAAATAATAAAGGTGCCGTCACACACTTAAAGCAAAATTTTCATAGTGTGACGACCCGAAAGGTACTTTCCTGAAAGTGTTTCTGAAAACGATTTGCTTTCTTGAAAACGCTTTAAGAATAATAAACTTTCACAATGTTACTAGTTCCTGAAAACGTATTCAAGAAAGAAAATCACTTTCAGAAAACGCTTTCTGCTTTCAGAAACTGTTTGTGAAAGTTTTTTGCTTTCTTGAAAGCGAACGTATGTTTTACACAGAATTACTTTTCTACTTGCTATTTAAATCAGTTGTGAACTTTAAACCCACTCTGGTTGACCAAAAATCTACAATGATCTTAATATGATAAGGGAAGTAGGTCATAAGTCTAAAGTTGTTTTTGTGGTAGGGGTAAAATTGTGGTAGTATATTCGCTAGGCAGACACCAATGTCAACAGTTTTCATTGAAAACATTGTATATTTGATGGCGCGCTCCGCTTAGCGGGTTCAAATGATTTTAACTCCCTCTAGGTGCCAATGTTTGATATAAGGCAGTGCAAACATCTGTAACAATTTTAGTGATTACTGGCCGGGAAATACGAAAAACTTGAGACAGTGTTTTGTGATTATCGCCATGTGTAAGGTGTTTTAGTGTCACAGATACTCTTTCCTCTAAGCTTATGGGCACACGCTATGGTGTATTTTGTTTTTCAACAAACGGGCGTACTTTGTCACACAAGAAATTAAACCGCTCCCCCGAAACGTGTCAAAATTACGAAAGAACTCGTCTCCTTCTGCGGGTTAATCTCTCATGAGCGTTTCGTGGTACTGATTTTCAGGGCCATGTTCCTAAAACGGTTCTACGATATATTGTTCTACGATTACCCGGATTTTGCTCAGACGACTGAGCATACCCTAAGCAGAGCGACGGAATTGCGTGAGCGGGACAGAGGACCCGAAAAGGGAGTTTAAATCCTTGAACCCGCGAAGCGGGCCACCCAAAGTACTGTTAAGTACAAAAAACTTTGATAACAGACCGACTACAACATAGGCGCACGAAATTTATGAAACTACCTTATTAAATTTTCAAAAAAAAAAATTTTTTTTAATTTCGCGCGAAAGTTTTTGTACTAAACAGTACTTTGAGATTTAAACTCCCTTTTCGGGTCCTCTGTCCCGCTCACGCGACTCCGTCGCTCCGCTCTAGTATGCTCTAATGGTGGAAATCAACTTTTTTCGATTGTATTTAACGCTGACACATAATAGTACTGAAAAAGAACGAATAGCACTGGGCTCTTTTAAATGGATGGATGGAGTAATCATTAAATAAAAAATTTCACTTATAATTTTGAGGTTCTTCCATATTACTCTACCTTTCTTTACTTGCAAAAAGTAGTGAAATCACACCAATAACATAAATGTTAAACAAAGCAGCCAAGTTTTTCTTTACAAAAAATAAAGAAGAACAATTGAAAGCCCCACTAAGGAATTTAAGTTTTGAATTTGTACCTTTTATATGCAGTACAAGTCCTACTTATTTTCATCAAACAGAAGTGCTCCATTTAAATTATAAGATTTATGAAAAAGTGGGTGGATTCCATGTTCCCTGCATGGAAAGTCTCATTAGTTTTATTTGTATGCAGCTATGGACCTCCCGGTCTACCAAACTTCATAATTTTGCAACATTCGGAAATGTTCCATATAATAATTCTGCGAAAATGGGTGGATGGTATACGACCGATACACCAAACTGCATTATTCTAAAATAATTGAAAATGCTCCATACCAATTTTGGGAAAATTGTGCATGCCACGCTCCCTGAATGAAAAATCTCAAATTTTCGATTTTGTTCATCATTATAGACCACAGGAGCTTCCGATTTACGAAATTTGATATAATTAATAGCAATTCTAAGAAAATGGGCGTATGCCACGCCCCATAAATGAAAAATCTTAAATTAAAATTTAGTTCCTTTGCTTGCACTTCAAACTCTGATACTCCACCCATTCTCTTCATTCTGCGACTATCGGAAGTGCCCCATATATTTGATATCAATTCTAGGTAAATGGGCGGATGCCACACCCCCAAGGTGAAAAACTTCAAATTTTTCTTTATATGCACGACAAGACCTACCGTTGTACGAAGTAACAATATTCGACGGTTTTGTGAGGTGCTCCATAATTTTGATGATCTTTTAGTGCGTGAGTGAGTCAGTCAGTTTTTACGATTTTGCAGTCTTTTATCTCGGGAACCACATAAGCTAATTAACCTTTCACACTGGAAAACTAGTCTCTGGAGATTTTCTGACGTTTTCCTCTAATTGCTTAAAAAAACCTTGTGCCGCTCACACGAATGAACAAAATTGTTAGAGGTTTTTGTTTTCCCCCATAAAGTCTATTGGTTGAACGCACATTACGGACAGTGTAAGAAGGAATGCGATAAAAATCTCTTCAAATCGTTGACCGGGGAAATTTATTTTCCTCTCCTTACTTCTTGCTCCTCTCGCCTACAAGCTCCCAGTTTTGGTAACTCAGTTTCGTTGTGTGATAGGGTACTAAGGGACTGAAATTTTGTGAGTTGCCTGAACCCGGTTAATTAAGCAAATGCTGCGAATTTTAAGTTCTGACTTTATTGGTACTGAAGTTAGAGGGGGTCGAAATCGACCTGATCTTTATCCTGTGTAGTGCCAGAAGTTGTCTGGGCACCTTTGATTTGGGTTTGTTCGCATCGCACATAGATTTTTCTGTCAGATTACTTTGAATTTATATGAATTTTTCTATTTGATAGAAAATTAAATTCGATCAAGAATTTCTGATTGACTTTTGTCGACTAGATTTTTTCGGAGTACCTAGACTCTCGCAATAAGGCACTAAGAGAAAATTAACTAAAGGAATTAATCAATTTTATACAAACAATTCAAAATAGTGCTGAAAATGGCAGAGATGTACGTACTGAGGAAATCAAATAGTACTGACTTCAGTACAATAGTAAGCCTTTTTCCAACAGTGGTATGCTCAGTCGTTTGGCAGGCGTCTATGTTGCCATTCAGTCTGTTATCAAAGTTTTTTGTACTAAACTAAAAATTTTCGCGCGAAATTTATGAAACTTTATTATTAATGCTAGTTGGCCTTAAGAATTTTAGTTTGAAATAAAAATAAATATTGTGTTACTTAAAATACATATTTTCATAATTTTTATTTTTCCAAAAATAGAATTGTGCAATAAAGCCATAAGGTGAAAGCCTTATGTGTGAAATAAAGTCCAAAGCCAGAATTTGGTTATGGACTTTATTTCGTGTCACCGCAAATAAGTCAAGCATCAACTGGTTTTTGAAGATAAATTCGTTGAATAAATCGAATTTTTCGTTATATTTCGGCAAGGATTTGGTTAAGTTAAGGGGGTATCTGTTATCCCTTATTTAAACGTGAGGGCAATTTTATATAATTTTTAAGCTACCGGCACTCTGACTTCAAATTCTGTTCTGTTACGTCCAGTCGTCTGATCGAAAAGGTAGTATTTTCGGCGGCGCGCCGACACGGCGACGTAGTTCACGTATTTACGTTCTGTAATTTGAGAGTTTATGGCTTGACAGATAGGCGTACTAGGAATAATTCCAAGCGCCACCCGTACGCGCTGAAATCTCATTTTTCTAGAGCAAAAATTAAAGAAATCACAATTTTTTCGGAATTTGAAGAGGTTTGATCTTTCAACGATATATTTAAATGGGTATTGTGGATCTTGTATAATTATAATCAAAAGAAAAGAAACTGCTCAGAAAACTTAAATATTTATTGAAATGTGCTACATAATACAGAGATTTTATTAACACATCAACATTTTGCCAAAATCCAATCAGATACTGCAAAATCCAGGCGGGAATACAATTTCAAACACCAAAAACCAAACCAATCATTATATCGATTTGATTATTATATGCGCCAATGAGCAAGCAAGCAAACCTTTTTTACGGCGATTCACGATTCAATCAACACAAATAGGTGTAAATCAGAAAATCATATATACTCCATTGTTGCGCTGCGCGCACTGAAAAATCAAACTTAGAACGGCTTGCTTGCGCTTTCACCCGACGCGTACCCAAAGGGTTCACCACAGAGGTCCTCAGTGTAGAAGCAACAAATTCTAGGGCCAAAGTGTCTGCCAAATGATTGCACGAGAGATCGATTTGCATTCGAAAGACTGACGACGGACGACGCGACGAAGGCGACGATTCCAGTGCAGTGCAACATAAACCGCAATATTCCCATTTGAATCTGTGGTAGCGATTTGCGCTGACTCTCTGACTTTGCCTGCGATTGTGGATGCAGTTGTTGAAAAATACATGATCTTCGACTGCGGTAATCTGTTGTGAAATAAAAGAAATCCAATTTGCTGGATCAACTCGACGAGCGACTAGCGACGATCAAGAAAAAGAACCGTCTTGATTCTCCGTATGTTTTCTCGAGTATGTCCTAGTTGATGCGAGAGGTGAGGTGATTTAATGGCCGCACTTAGACCGCAGTTGTTGCACCCTGTGTGACCGATTTTTTTGGTTGCCATTGCCAGACCACCAAAAGCAATTGAAAATTTAAGTTGATTGCATCCGTTCTCTTCTCAGTTGTTGAAAACGGCAGCGCCAAGGTGATAATCATCTCGAACCCTATTTTCACATTTCAAAAGTCATCAACACTTCGTTTTTTTTTTTCTTCCCTTATCCCCTTTTGATGACGGAGGCGATAACAATCGCAAGTGAAGTTTATCGGTTTTGAGAGACGATTATTGCTCATGAATTTATGGCTTCCTTTTTAATGGTTTTTTCTTTATTAGTTCTTTTGTAGAGGTTAAGAGTTAAGACTGAATAATTATAATAGCAATCGGAATTCACGATGGGACTATATAGAGTTTATTCAGGTATGTTTATCTGTACGTATTTATGTAAGTATTTAATTAAATATTTAGTTCCATGAAAATACACACCTGGGCATTAAAACGATTGCTTTTCAGTCAGCACATCACAGTATTTTTAATAAGTTGCATTTACATGTCTTAGAATTATTGGAAGGTTCTTTTTTATTTTTATTGCACAAATAAGGTCAAACTGAACGTTTTTGTTTTGCATTATTTTTCCATATAGAAAAGACAGGAGAAATAATTTGTTTACGTGTGACTTGTATTTAAGCCGAACCAATTATAGTCGAGTCAAGTGAATATACGAGTAGAAGGCCGATTCCGGAAAGCAGATTTGTATTTTCTTATTCCCAAAAGCGCTTTCGCTTTCCATTTTTAGATTGAAAGGGATAAGTTTTTACTACTTACTTACTTAGGTCCTCGGACCTATTACGTCCGTGATGTTTCCCTTACGGGACATAGGGCCTCCACTACACCTACGCGCCATCGTGTACGATTTCTTGAAATATATTTCAGCTCTCTCCAACTTTTCCCCAGTCGTGTCGATTCCTGTTCGACCGTTTTTCGCCATGTACTTCTAGGCCGGCCCACTTGTCTTCCCTCCTGTGTGAGCGGGTTCCACTGCATTTCTTGAGATGCAATGCACCGATCGCCTTTTCGAAGCGTATGGCCAATCCACTGCCACTTTCTTTTTCGTATAATGGAGTCTATGGGCTCCTGACCCGTTCTCGCATGAAGTTCGGCATTGGAGATACGGTTGGGCCAGAAAATCCTCAAGATGTTTCGTAGACATCTATTAACGAAGGTTTGCAGCATTCTAGTGACAGTGTCAGTGACTTTCCAAGTGCTGCAGCCGTAAAGCAGAACGGATTCAACATTGGAGCGGAACAGTCGTAACTTGGTCTTTAAGCTAAAAGAGTTGTTTCTCCATATTTTGGACAGCATTCCGAACGCAGCCTTTGCTTTTCTGATTCGGCTGTTTACGTCCAGTTCAGTTCCGCCACCCGTAGAGACAATACTCCCAAGATATTGGAAATCCTCTACCATCTCTACCGGTTGTCCAGAAATATTTACTTGGATTGATGAGGAAGTTCCAAGGCTGATCCTTTTAGTTTTTGCCGAGTTGATCTTAAGCCCTACGATTTCTGCTTCTCTCTCCACCCTTGTTGCCATTTGATGGAGATCCATGATCCTATGAGAGAGTAAGCATACGTCATCCGCGTAGTCCAGATGTTTGAGGTGAGATTGCAGAGTCCACTGAATTCCTCCATTTCCACTTGACAAAGCTGCGTGCAGTACGTCACTTATCACCAACAGGAACAGTATTGGTGACAGTATACAGCCTTGCCTAACTCCACTTTGGATTTTAAACTCCTCTGACAGCCTACCTTTGTGCAAAACGTGACACTTGGATCCATCATATGTAGCCTTGATAATAGCAATCAATTTATCTGGAATGCCCCTCCTGCGCAAAGCAAGCCAAATAAATTCTCTATTGACACTGTCGAACGCCTTTTCAAAATCGATGAACAGCAGGTGAAGTGGTGATCGATATTCAACGCACTGTTCGATGATGATCCGCAAGGTGTTGATGTAATCCACCAGTGCTTTTCAAAATGCTATAGCATGACTCTGTAAGTATTACCGTTATTTTTTAGTATTTTTTTTTGTTTTAAGTGATTTTTTTGAAAATTCCACCTCTCGCCTAAACGGGGGGAAATAGACCCCCCCTCCCATACGATTTTTTTCTTGTCTAAATCCAAACTACCTAGCCTTTTGTGATACCTTATGCAAATCACCGTGTATAAGCACAAGCTGTAATTATATTAAACAATTGGAATGTGGAATAAGTCTGTCATAACATGAAAAAATGTACATCTTTTAAGCTAGACGCTATAAATAAAAAATTGAAAAACGCTTTTATTAGCTTAAATCATGAGTATACACTAAAAATACCTGTTTTATGCTTTATCGTGCGGAAATTTGAGTAAATTGGTCTTCTTTAACCATGTGAATGTGAAAAATCTTATCCTTAGTCTACGTTTCTGTGTAAATCTCCGAATCTAATTACTCAATTGAGAAAAAATACAAACGAAAATGTTTGTCAGGATATAGAGAATAATTTCTTCTATGAAAATTTTCACAATAATTTTGACCGTTTACCTAAAAAACACGTTCTTCCGTCTCGCACTCTCTCGATTGAGCGCGCGCCTTCCCTATACTAAGAAACAATTGGCAATATCTTGGGCAATTATCAACCGATTTACATGAATACAAAACATATTTCTTCGTTAGAAAATAAGGAACAACATTTACTGTGAACATTTTTTCCTAACATTAATAACTTTTATTGCATTACAAAAATGCATCAAAATTCGTTAATAACAATGACTTCGCACCGGAATTTGCAAAAACTTACTTCGGATTCGGATTCCCCACCCCCGAAAACATAAAAAACCACCCTCAAACTGAGGTGACATTCAAGTGCCTACCGGAAGGGGGTATAGCTCTTAGACTCGAAAGCAACTGTATTTTTAAAATTAGTATAAAGATTTTGATGAACAAACATTTTTTTTTGAAAATAAAATTATTGTCAGGTAAATAAAAGATTATATTTTGGGAGGTACAAAAACAAAAATAAATAGTTAAGGTAAAGTGGAGTTCCATGCCATCTGGCGAACATGCAGGGTGATTGGTTTTACGTGCGGAAAAAATCAAGACGATGTATGTAGGTTAAATTAGAACAAAAAAAGATGGTATCGTCTGGCGGTCTATTTCCCCTAGTAGAGAACGTTTTTTTTAAAGTGGGGAAAAATATTATTAAACGTTTTATTTGAAAGTCTTTTCCAACTCAGCTTATTTAAAGCTTATTTGTAAAAATTTTGATTGAAACCGATGAAGCCGAACATTTCATTTCGTTTTTATGGAATGCATGGTTTTTGGTAAAATTGATTTCTACCAAACTATGTAACCCATTGATATCTTTTTACACAGAAAATGTTTTATCAAAATCGTTGGAACAGTTTTTTGAGAAAGATAATATTTTCGGTATGGGTTATTAATATGTGTAAGATAGGTAACCTACTTTTGGTTCCAATTTAAGTCTGAAAAATCAACCAAGCCGTATTTGAAATACTTAAATATGCATACCACCTACTTATTCACAGTTTTTAAAGTTTTTTTTCTTTTCAGAAAATTTTCACAAATTCTCGCGGCCTGTAAAAGTTTAAACAATACATCAGTACCTAGGCTGTCTTTCATTATTTTTATAAGCAACTTGAGCATTTTGTTCGTACTTCAAGCCTTTCTTCACCAGTCAAGCTTGGTAAGTCTTCACTTATTTGTAGAGCACGATGAATAAATTTCTTGATATCCCTCTAAGTGTGACCAATTGTAAGCTATTCTGACAATTTGTTCATAATCTTGAATTAATTGACCTTCAGTATTTTGAGTTTGAATGCTCGATATTTTCGTGGCTTCTAATAATTTTGACACTGAAAAGAACAGAACTAAATAAATACAAAACAATCACATAACCACCAAGCACCAACATTGGGTCCTGTAAACCAGTGGCGAAATATTAACAAAGGCCAAACACGTGCATGTATTTACCCTCCAAGCTCTCACGTGATACTCTTTGATGAATATGTAATGAAATGAGTAAAAAGTTACATACTCTGTCGTACCACACGCACATATTGCAATATTTGTTTGAACATTTCCTCCCCCCTAGCTCTGGGCGATCCATTTTGCAAATATAATTTTTTATTGTTTACTAGGAAATTTTGACCAATACGACTTTTTAATTGAATTTTTTTTTGGCAGAATCCACGCTGGGTATATGCAAAATCATTTTCTTCTTTGTTTTATTCGAAAATGTGGTTATTTTCATGGTCCATGCCTTGATAGTTGGGACAACAACTAACATGTGATCTTCGATTCAGTAATTTAAATTCGATACAAAATCCAAAACAAATGCAGAAATATATTTAATTTTGTTTTCGAAAGTGGATACAAGTTCCTTAAATTAGTTCGGAATAAGTTCTACTGAGTGTGACCTACATAACTATCGGAAGAGGAACTTAATTACTCTTGAACAAATTCGAGCTTTTTAGTTTGTTTGTTTAGGATATCCCATTATAGCTCGATGCTCGAACTAATATTTTATAGGGCGTTGACCAAAATCTGTTAACAGTGAAAGATCAGTTCATTGTTTTGAATAAATTGTTTCAACAAAATCGAGAGGATGCTGACAATTGCTTTGAAACTCTATGGGGAATAATAGAAAAGTGGGTGAGTGAATTAGGAAAGAATTTAAGCTGTCTTAGAATTACACCAGAACAAATCCATCGATCTTATGTTCCCGCTTCTGCACCAAAAGTTATTTCAGAAAACTATTTATATTCAGTACAACGATTCCCTGATAATGTCGCTTGCAGAAGAAAGAAGAATTTTCTGGCTTAGTCAAAGATGAAAAGATGAATGAAAACGATTGTTCAAACATTTGTGATTTATTGCACATTGTATAGTAGAAAACTTGGCTTAGATCCACAATGACAGAAAAACGAATTAATTCGTTGTGCATGTCTAGTTTGGGCAAGGCCCTAGTAAGTTTTCAGTAGGGAAAATCTATACAGGGAGAACTTGTCAGATACTTGGCAAGCCCTTGCTGGATTTCAGTACCAACAATTTTGATGAGGCAAACTTTTCAAACACTCGTGAGGCCCTCCCTAGTAAAAACTTGTTGGACATGTATCGGTACCCCATCAGGTACATGTCTCTTTTACACCAAAAACACACATTTTATAAGCACCATGCAATTGTAGCATCATACGACACTTTTGTATCTCTTTCCTATGTCTTCTTTTTCGTATCACACTTTTAACTATGGGTGTGAGACATCTGTATAGGATTGTTTAATAAGGAAAAACCTGGTCTAAGTTGTTCTACCTAAAAAGCAAGTACATAACATCCGGTTTTATTCTGTATGAATTTGTTATGCAATATGAAATGAAACTTATTCACTTTCGACATTGAATTTTTGTATGGCGTACCTTTGCACACCAAACCCAAAACCGGGTTTTCGGCAATAAGTTTACGAAAACTTGAAAAGCATTCACACCGAAAATGTACAAGTATTCATTTGACATTTCACTTGAACACAATGGTTTCGAAGAAGGGCCCCGCCGCTTTGAAAATTTACAGAGGCACAGTAAGGGACAAAAATCAAGTGTATTATGCAAAATTAAAAGACAATTTACAAAAATTGGAAGTTAAAAAAGGAAATGCAATTAATCCTGATTTGTTATATTCAAATAATTTCTTATCCGAACAAGCTCACCTAGTAGCAAGGATGCGCGACACTGTATCGCGGTCTCTTGTGTTCCAGCTGAAAAAATATTTTTTCCTGGCAGTAGCCCGTCAGCTATTTATATGAAATGATGTTTTAATTGATCGCTGAATGTTTCATAAGGTGTGTTTGCTTAGTTCATTCTGCAAATCAAACATTTTTTGGACAGGTTTTATTTAAAACTTGTGGTTTATCAAAACTTGTGGTTTGGCTAAAAAGGTATGGGAAAACTTGTGTTTTCGATATAGGTTTTCGCGGGTTTTGGGTTTGGTGTGAAAAGGCTATTAGCCCAGTGGGTAGCGCATTGAACTGACAATCAGAAGATCGCGGTATCAAGTCCCACATAAGCCAGCTTTTTTTTTTGTTTGCCTGACGAGGCAAAAGGGTTCATAATCGACAAGGCCCGTTTTCTAGCCTTTGCTAAATCTTGCTAGTGCATGACAAGAAAGTATGTAAAACTCACTAGTGCCTTGTCGAAAACTAGCTTGTTTTTCTGCGCGGTTAGAATTCAAGTAAGTAATTGCAATTGTCTGCGATTTTGCGGTTCCGAAATACCAACTATACAACTAATTTTTAGAATGCACTAACTTAAAGATGTCTCACAGCATCAGTGCATCCGTGCATGCATATTTTGTTTTGCGACCACGTTTTTTAAGTCGCAGTAATTTAAATCGCAAGTGTGGTCATAAACTTTCCAGTGTATTTATGCATGTTCATTTTATTAAAAAAAAAAAGACTAACAATAAAATATCGATCGGATTGATTTAGTTTTTCATTTCGTTAATACATTTTACAACCCACCGTATTTTTCTATGGGATATAAATATTTTAGATATCAAATAAAAGCAATTGCATGTCTACCCTCATTCTATTAACCTCTAATTAGTGTCCATCCAAAAGGGTAACCACAATTATTACTTATTAACATCTACAAATAAGAACAATTTTAACACTCGTATATAGATGATGTATACGCCAGGGAGTCCTAAGTCATTGTCATTCATTATTCTATCCTCCAAATGGTCACCCCTATATCTATACTTTTTCTAACTCATTGTATGCGCTTTCAAACAATGCAGTCTATGATCTTGTCACTATAATTTCGTTGTTCTCTAATCAAATTACCATTTGCCTCCACGATGACCATATATTTATTTCTTCTCCTAAGCATCACCATTCACCAACACCTCTCTATACCCTTCTCTCCACATTTATTATGTTGTTTTTATCGTTAGACTAGTTAGAAATACATTTTCCAGAATTTTTATTTAATTAAATCATTTGTCGAAATAGTGTCGCACTGGGCCGTGTTGTGTGGTTTGTATGGTACCCTATTCTGCTAGTGTTCTAGCATTGGGTTTCATTAAATGGCCGGATGATGAATGACCCGTACGTCTAACGGCCACCAGTTCAGCATCATTCAGCTTGTTGTGGTGTGTTTCTCAATTAGGGGACTTTTATAGAAAGTAGCCCGTCATTTTACAAGCAAATTAAAAAAAAGTAATAACTTTACGACTTAAGATGCTGGCTTTTTAGTGAAAAGACGATATTTTTCAACGATCAGTGTTTTTTGTTTGACCCATTATTATCATGCAATTTGTCTTCGCACGCGGTTTATGCGATTTTAATTACGACTCTCTAAGGTATCTAAGGTCAATTCGAGATAGGAAGAGAAGAAAAATTGAACTTTGTACACCAGTTAGTAGGTAGACTACGAAGATGACTTTATTATTTACGTAAATGATGCTTTCTGTTGTGGAAACTTTGTTTTTAATTATTATGTGACATCAACACAAGCAACTAACTGTTAAGTGAATAATTTTGGATTAGAACAACCCATCACCCCGGTTTTTAACTTTAGCTGAAGAAAGACTCAACAGTGAAATAAAGGAATTTATATATTCAAGCCTTAAGGCCTGGATACAATTTGATTCGGCCATGGCCATTAACTTTCAACGAAAACCAGGAAATTAAACTGCTCACGTTTCTCTACTCGCAGTTATATTTTCTCATATCTCACGCACATAGGCTTGGCTAGGCTAAGGCTTTATGATTTCACATTTTGTAGAGTTATTTCGGTCAATTTTTTTTTTCCTTCAAATATACACAAAAATCTCTCTTTAATCTAATCCACAATCCATTAGAATCTTTGGCTGAAACACACCTGGAATTTTGAATCCTCTCTTTGCAACATAACTATATCCTATACGCCGATGGAGCGTGGAGTTAAAAATCCATCTTGAATGGTGTGCTTCTCTCGCTGTGGAAACTATTATCGTAGATAATAAAACTCATTACATGAAAATCTATCTCTCTGTCTCGTTCTTACTTACTATAGAAGAAGAATTCCCGGATGATCTTGGAGAAAATAGGAAATGATAGGTTGTTGAGGTTCGATCGCAACTAAACTAAAAAAAAACTAAGCAAAACAAATAAGCGATCAATTTTTTGCGGTTAATCTAAAAATTCCATAAGAACGGGCGTTCGCGGTCCGATCGTTCCTGTGATGGTAAATTCAACAGATACCTACATAAGGAATAATGAAGTTCAACACAATGTTCAACGGATAAGATTCGAATTGAGCCCATGGGCTTAACTTCTCTCATTGATTAGTATTGGTCATAGAGGATCTAGTCGCGCGGATAGAGCTAGTCAATTAATGTGCGGGAAGACATAATGGTGGTATAAGCTCTATTCGATATCGGATCACCGTTAGGTATTTAATTAAATTGCCAAAAGGCAGGATCGTAGGAAATAGAAAAATATTTACGATCAGATTTGATGTTTTTAAGTGGTTGGACTTGAAGAGTACTTTAAAATTTACAAGTAGAACGCAATTTTATTAGTAGGTAGTTATATCTAACTTTTATGATATAGTGATGATTTATTTATTTTAATAGTATTTTCGTATATAAGCAATTGAGACTATTGATTGTTTTTGTTAATGTTTTTTTTTTATATTAACTGTAGAGTGTCATTGCTAAGAGACATTGCATGGTGTCCACTATTTTTCAAAATAAATTTCCCTGACTTGCCCTGACCAATTTCAATTTTTTTTTCATGAGTAGGTACGTATTAATATTACACAAATATTGCACAAAGTGGTAGAAAATGTACGTATTTGAATGGAGTTAATTAAACCTTAGGCAAAAAGAACTCACCTTGTATTTTTCAAAGATCTTTCTGAAGGTATACATAACGGATTGCATTTAAAGTGAAAAATAATAACTGCATGAATAACAAAAAAATTGTTTTGCTTAACAAAAGGGACGACTTTACCTATGCAATGTTGTTTATAGTAATGAATGACCATTTAAATAAAATGCTTTTAAATCATATGTATATATCTTTGCGATATTAAAATTTGATATTTTTTTTTTTTAAATAAATCAAAATGTAATTCAGGTATGCAGAAACAGTATGAAGAAACAAGTAAAAAGAAATAATCGTACTTGAAACTTGAACACGTTGGTTGAAACTCACAGTCAAAGGACAATGGATAATTTGGGCCCAGCACCAATAAGAACGGCCTTCATATCATATATAGGTATTTATTTATGAATTCCTTATCCGTTAACCGTTTGTCCAAATTCGCTGTGTGACAAAAGTTCAAATCCTTTTTTCCTTAGTTTTTCTTTAATGTTTTGTGTATTTTTTTCTCGATTTAAGCCATTTTTGGATATACCTGAATTTTTAAAATTATGTTTAGGGGTCGCAAGCATCAATTTTATGCAAAAAGCAGTTTTTGGAGCATTTAATTTGTAAAAAAAAAAACAAATATTAGTTTTTAAATATTATTTTTTGTGTCAAAACCAGCTCTGGAAAAAATCAAAAAATATCAATTTTTATCTCATTTATCAGAATAAAAATAGGTATTGTTTTCAATCTTTTGCAATTCGTAAAAGTAAACCAAAACAACTTACAAAACGACCCTCAAAACCACCATTATATATTGAATATTATTATAAGGGGTTGAAATATTTTTAGCTTATTCATTATTTAGTAACGAAAAAATTGGTGTTACATTTATAACGGGCTGACGGGCACAAAATATTAAAAAAAAAATTATAAACAAAAAATTAAATATTTTGTTCGTTTGGTACCTACTAAAAGATTTTTAACTCAGTCAGTTTCTTACCTATTTTAAGTTACTTTTAAGTTAGTCTCTTTTTTATCATATACAAAAATCACAAATCCAGGTCCTCGTTTTACACAAAAATCACTTAATAGTCCAAAATCAAAGTTAGGTCGTCGTTTTTGAACGAGTAGACAAAAAAACCATGTTTGCACTAAATCTTCGTTTTCATTATCGTTATTTTAGATAAACTGTTAAACTTGTACTTGATTTTGTAGCTGGAGCAAAAAATGTTCTTTTTCTGAAATGTTATTCTTCTTTGAAAAACCACAAAGACACTTAAAATCGGTAAAAAACTGACTGAGATAAAAATATTTTAGTACCATAAAAAAGAAAAAAAATATTCTATTTTTTGTTAATATTATTTTGTTTGATCTATTTAGGAATCATTTTGTAAAAAATGTACAACCATTTTCATCGTTACTAAATAAGGAATAAGTTAAACAAAATAACATATAAGGGTGGTTTGTGGCTGGTTTCGTAGGTTGTCTTGTCCAATTTTTACGAATTGCAATTTAAAACCTTGAACATAATACCCATTTTTACTACGTTAAATGAGATACAAATTGATGTTTGTTTGTTGTTTTCCAGAGATGATTTTGACATAAAAACTTTTATTCAAAACCAAAATATTTGTATTTTTTACAAATTAAATACTCCAAAAAATGCTTTTTGCATAAAATTGATGCTTGTCGTAAACATAATTTTAAAAATCTAAAAAATTTCAGGTAGTGTGTCATGCGTTCAAAGAACTTAATTCCAAAAAATGGCTTAAATCTAAAAAAAACTATGGAACAAAATAATTGTGACCCTTAAACTCATTTTATTCAAAATTAAATAACACACAGCGAATTTGGACAAACGGTTAACGGACAATGAATGCATAAACATGTACCTATATACGATATGAAGGCCGTTCTTATTGGTGCTGGGCGCACGCTCCATACATCTTTGCCCATTGTCTTTTAACAGTGGCCACGTTCGGGTGGTAAGCAGATACGTATCTGAGATACGTAAGAATCTGATATGTTTTCGAACGACCAGAGCCGGATACGTAACCAAACCAAACAAAACCAAGAAAATGAACAGATGAGATGTCAGCTGTTAGTATAATCCAAACAAATACGAAAATTTTTGGGATAGCTTTAGATTTCTTTTTGACACAAACAAATCCAGATACCTTTGGTTACGTATCCGAACGCGGCCAGTGCCTCTTGCCTCTTATTGGCCGCGATCGGAAACCTATGCGATAGCCTATCTAAAGGTCGATTCACAATGGAACGAGTAAACGCGACGAGAGCGTGACTTTATTCGCTGTCATTTTTTTCTAGTTATAAAATCGTTTCCCAAATCACAATGCGACGAGTTTCTTGACGACGAGTTTTTTGGTAGCGTTAAATTATGTATTCTTTTTTTTCTTGCTGAGCAGTGTGCGTTCAAAATAATGAAAAAATCAAACTGAAATTACTTTTATAATTTAAATATTATGTAATTATAATTTAAATATTATAAACTGTCCCCCTTATTTATAAAGAAAAAAAAAATTATTTAAGCTTCCGTGTTTAGGAAAACTAAACCATGGAATTAGAATGTTCCGGACTCAAATGGAGGACTAAGTAATTGCCTTTAATTTGAGTCCACAAAATTCTTATTCCATGGTGTAGTTTTCCTAAACACGGGAGCTGAAATAACTATTTTTTTTTTCGTCGCATTGTAAATCGATCTTAAGATAGTTTCGTATCCATATAGGTTTTCGAACGGATTGGTTCTTTTTGACATTTTGCTTGGGATAGAAGCGTAGATATATCTACTTAAATATTTCAGATAGCATCCAACAGCAAAAGCTGTCATCAGATGTTTTTCACACGGGATTCCATCAACATGAACCTATCTGGATAGCTCTACATAGGTTTCCGATCGCGGCCATTACTATACGAAATAACACAAAGTGCAGTTAGTAGCGTTTCACTCATTTTTTTTTTTTTGACATATTCACAGGTAAGGCAAAAGATACGAAATGAATAATTTTAAACAGAGATGTAATCAAAACGAAATGTTCGACCAGAAAAAAGTTTCTTATGAGAGAAAATGAAAAAGGAGTTCAGTGAATTTTTAAAAATTGATATGGACAAAATTTTCTTTGACCGCTTCCCGAATTCCCTGACTTTCCCTGACCAAATTTTGTTTCCTGACTTTCCAGTTTAGCGGACACCATGCATTGACACTTCATTGCAGTCCTTTGAAGTTGTACATTAACACTTTTCGTTACAGTTTTATTTTTATTTCAAAAAAAAAACTGAGAAACAATTAAGTTTCCCATTTGAAATGGAAAATTTTGAGCGCGAAACCTATTAACAGGAGATAACATTCAACAACGTGGCGTCCGTTTCTCTCACAAATTAAAAAAAAAAAAAACATTTTCATTGTAATTTTTAGTCGTCTGACTGGTGTTAACATTTACTACAACAATTGAGTACAATATCAAACAGTTTTAACTATATCAGATATTCGTTCGAATATTTTTTACATTCAAAATATTTTACGTTGAAACACGAGTTGATGAATTTGCCGTAGCACGTGAAGTGTGAGCCCGATAAAAAAAAATATAAAATGTTTCAGCGTTTTGGTCTGGATATATATTAAAACTTTGTTACACCCAAAGTGTTACAAGCAAAGTGAACTAACTCCCAATTTGTATAAGTTCATTGAACTGATTGGTTCATAGTTGATAATAAACTTATTATATAACATATAGTACATATTATGCAGTTGGCACCAATTAAAAAAAAACTCTCTTTTATCAATAGCTTCGTTTGTTGAGCTTTACGGAGAGTTGACCGCTTTCTTGACAACCCAAGGAATCTTCAAAAAAGAGTTGTTTTTCGGTTCCCTAAAAACACCTATGGACTCTTACAGTCGCTTCTGAGGTACCTGTACATTTGAGTTAGATGGATCACAACAAAAACATAAATGTTAAAAAAGTAGACAAGTTTTTCTATACAAAAACCTTTGCGTAACAAGTCAGCCGTAAAAAGTAATGAGATCTAAAAGTACGCCAAGTTCTAAGGAAAATCTTAAATTTTTTCCTTTGTATACACCACAGGGCCTACTGTTGTGCGAAATTACAACATTCTACGATGTCGGTAAGTGCTCCATAATTTTGATGATGTGTCAGTGAGTGAGTCAATCTGTCAGTCACTTACGGTTTTTGTGATTTTTGCAGTCTTATATCTCGTGAAACCCTAATGCTAAAGAATTGAAATTTGGTGAGTTGCCTTAACTGGTGAGCTTAGCAAATACTGCGAGTTTGAAATTTCTGACTTAATTGGTACTGAAGTTAAAAGTCGAAAATCGCCTGAGTTTGATCCTGTAAAAAGGGTGTAGTGCCAGAACTTGGTTGGGCACTACCGTGCCCTTTGATTCGCCGATTGCAAAAACCTCGAACCCAAATTCGGACGTACCTACTGTTAAGTATAGAGATTCTTTCTTCATTCGCACGAATGTGGAATGCTTTACCCGAATTGACTTTCCCCTCTCATTTCGACGCGTAAACATTCAAAATCAATGCGCATTGGTATCTCAATAATATTAAAAATGACAGTAGGCTCTTCAGTTAGACTGTCATTATCAATCTAAGACCCAGTTTTTCAGTGGTAAGTTAAACCAGAGTTACTTGACTCTGGAAATAGATTTGTCAACAATTATGTCAAGAAGCAGTTTTTAAGTAGAGGGAAAATACAGAAAGTCTTAAAAAAAAACAAAGAATATAAAATAACAAAAGCATTTGATTAATTAACCCAGAATTAACTCACGAAATTTGGTGAGTTAACTCGGGTTTAACTTTAACCCTGCAGTGAAAAAATGGCCCTAAGACACACATTTTGGTCAATGTTTACCGACTTTTATAAAAATCGGAAAAAGATACTGGAAATTTTATTATTCTGGGGGAATTTGTTTTAATTTGTGCACCATGGTCAGGTTTTTTCATAATAATTAAGATGTAGAAATTAAATACATTTAAAATACATCTGTTTTTAAAATTCATTCATTTCTGGAATTGAGGTCACTTGCACTTTGAAATTGAATTATCTTAATTCACTCCACTTGACACAAAAGTAATTTAAATATTTTAATTTCTTTTCTGCAAACAATTTCTTTTTCTATTCAAAACACTCATTAGCGTGACCCTAGGTTGACTTCAGAGCTTACAAACCAAACTTTTAATATACATTATGTAACAATTCTGTATTTTTCTACAAAACTTTGTTTTTTTTTTGCATTTTGCGTTAAACTTTTTTATTTCTAATTATTATTTTTTCATGTCAAAACATCCGTCAAGACTAGTAATAGGTGTGTACCACCAAATAAAAAGTCCGAACCTTTACATTCTGCATAGAATACAGAAACCCACAATCTGTAAAACTTTGGAGAGCAAGGATGAAATATTCTCAAAAATATCAAAACTGTGCAAAAGTACGGTAACGCAAATTCACACAAATTCCATAGTACCTAATGTGCCAGACAAGTACGGCACCAGATTTGGCTTTCATTCGTCTATTCTCAAAATGACATTTGGCTGTGCTGTTATTTTTGCCCCAAGAAATTTCTCCGACAGAAAATTATTTACTCTCTCGTGAGCAAATGCACAGAAAATTGAAGGAAAGGAACATAAAGTCAACAGGAGTACCGTTTCCGGATATCGTCCCATTTCCCTTCTTAACAACACCAGCAAAATCCTTGAAGGACTTATTCTTCGGAGGTTGAAAGCATTATGCACCACAAACAACATCATTCCGGATATGCACTTTGGATTTCGGTTGAAACACTCTATTCTCCACTCCCTTTTGAGGTTCCAGAACGACGTTGTTAACACCCTCAGCAACTATCAGGTTGCTGTTGGCTGCTTCCTAGATATAGAGAAAGCATTCGACAGCATATGTATACGGGGACTAATACACAAACTAACTATTTTTAATTTTCCAGGTACACTAATAAAAATAATTTTTAGTTTTCTCGATTCCAGATAATTCTTCGTGCAGATCGAAATCAGCCAATCGACAACCGAAACCATCAGAGCGGGAGTTGCTCATGGATCCAAACTGGGACCATACCTCCACAACATGTACACATCGGACCACCCTCAACCCAACTTACCTATGCCAAATCTATGTACCCAGTCATTGCAGCCCGAAGAGTGGAAGAACACTTCCGACGTCTGTGGGAATTTAACACAAGATGGGGCATTAAAGTCAACTCAGCTAAATCCAAGCTGGATTGCTTCAGAAGCCCCGCAGGAGATCGCAACACCCCTTCAGCCACAAGCTGCCGCAACATTATCCTCAATCTGCCGGACGGATCGCAACTGATGACCAAACCATCGGTGAAATACTTGGGTATCAACTTTGAGGAGAGGTTTCGTTTCAACCCGCACGTAACAGCTACTGTGAAAAAAGCTAATTACGCTTTCCACCGAATCCACCCTCTAATGCGGAATAGGAATGGACTGACCCAGAGCACAAAGTTGCTCCTCTATAAGCAACTTCTCAGACCGATCATCACATACGGCTTTCCTGCATGGTTTACTATTTCCAAAACCAGCATAAGAAAGCTTGGAATGTTTGAGAGGAAAATTCTGTGGATCTGCACGGGACTACATTTCGACCAACTGCGCCGAAAGCATCACAGCAACAAGCGACTCTACGAAGCTTCCGGAATAACACCTCTGGAAAAATACATGATCAATGTTGCCAATTTTTTTAAATTATATAAAATAACTGCATTATTTAGTCTCCAACAGGGTAATTTGTGGAAACAAAATTTTAACGTATCTCCGATCTCTTATGAACTTCAAAAAATAGATAAAACTTTCAATTTGATAACGGTTTTAGAATTTGAATTAGAAATTGTATAACTGAAGATAATAAAATTAGGATTTAGGTACTAGCTATTTGATAATGGTGTGGTTACTTGGCACAAAAGAACCGAACTAACTACAACATTTCATTATGCATCACTGGAGCAATGATAACTTGCCCTACAGCAACAATGGAGGTCATTCTACACTTGACCCCTTTGCACTTGCCAGTGGAAAGTGCTGCTAAGGGAGCCATCATGAGATACATCAAGGGTGGAACTGGAACATAAAAATTCATCGGTCTTAACATGCCGCCTCCACGATGGCAGGACTATGGACATGTCTAGAAAAAATCCAAAAATCGTAAAAATTCATGTAATAATAATAATAATTTTAACTTCATATATGTTTTAATTCAAGCAATGCACTAGTTGGAAGGATAGAAGGAAAGGAAAGATCTTTGTCCATGCAGTGAAATATCCATACAAATCAGATTGTGGAGTGGATTGAAGTTTGGATTGGGGACATCAAGGCCGTAGCCTGCATTTAGTTTCGGGGGGTGGAAAGGGACTTTCTTCAGCCCGTCAAGCCCCCCCCTGGCTACGTCCCTGGTGGACATCGTTCATGGCCAGTGGAGGCGGCATTTAAAGAAAAACAATCGATACTTTTGACATTCCAAGAGATGACATGATAAAAATGTATAACTTCAAGAACAACTTTCAAATTAAGGTAAGTTAAGCGGTAAACTATACTCTCAAAGAAAATGCCATCAAGTGGAACACTGATGTAACAACCGAAGGGACTGAGGCAGACATTTTTGGGCCTAGAACCAAGAAATCCTTCCGATGGGTCTATCTACTAAATTCTTTCCACGGGAAAGTAAACGCCACAGAAAAATGTGCAGAACAAAATTCTGGAAATAAAATATAAAAGATATTGCCTCAAAGATCAGCCTTTTAATCTTGCCTGAAAGATCAGCTGCAGCAAAAACAGCCACAGAAAAATTAAAGGTCGCAGTGTACTTACTGAAAATTTTCATTTATAGCATTTGACTTTCATTTTAGGGGAAGAAGCCGTGTTTTTTGAGAGAGTGACTAGCAACTCAGCAAAATGTTTACAAGTAAAACAATAACAAAACAAATTAGAATTTTGTTTTCCGTATTAAAATTTTACTGAGTTGCTAGTAACTCTTTCAAAAAGACGACTATTGATTGCGTATGCATAATATTCCTTTACCCAACACTACCTTGAAAGTTTCTCGCGATATTGTGTAAAATATTGGTATAAGTTCCGTCTTATTGTTTATCCTATTCAATTTCTTATTTTTTAAACAAATCTGACATAAAATCCAACAACCCTGGGAAAACTGCAATAGCTAGTCACATAATTGAAAGCGGCCATTCTGCAGACTTCGAAGATGTCCAAGTTCTCCAAACCGAGCGGCACGCGTCAAAGCGATACACACTTGAAACGTTGCACATCATTAACAACCTCAACAACATGAACCGAAAGCTCGACACACAAAACATATCCGCATTATACTGCTCACATATATCTGACTAAAATCAATAGCTAGTTGATTCTTTTTAAGTTGTTTTAAGCACAAAGACCGAACTTCATTTTGAAGGGCATAAATGCAAAAGAAAATTTTATTTAATGTAAAACTTAACATAACCTTTCATTTTTGTTTACATATTGTAAGTCTAATTTTAATGTTGTCATACAATTGAAGAAGGCAGCATTGCCATATTCATTGTGACCAAAAGAAGCCGAAGGAAAAATTAAGATTTTAGTCTTATCCACTTTTTAAGTAATTTCTTATTTTACAAAAAGTTAGCTACTTCAAATTGTCTTTTTCAAATGCACAAAAAAAAAACATTTTTTAATTTACCTGATCTGTTTTCAAATAGGCTTTCCTAGTAAAACTCAGAATATATCAGCACCTTTGGTAAAAGTCCGAAATGTTTTGTTTCCATAATTCATTCCGGACTTAAAACACTAACACCCTTATTCATAAAGAATAAATAGTTATTTTAGCTCCTGTGTTTACGAAAATTACACCATGAAATAAGAATGATGCGGACTCAAATGGAGCAGTAAGCAATTTCTTTTAGTTGTAGCCCAGAAAATTCGTATTCCATGGTGTAGTTTTCCTAAACACGGGATCTAAAATAACTATTTTTCCTTCATGAATACGGGTGTAAGCATTTGGTAAGTGGTCCAGCCAAGGTTCTGTTGTTCAAGAAAACTGTTGACATTAGTATCTGCCTGACAACTGAACATGCAATAAGCTGTGTAAACGGGACAGAGGATCCAAGGAGAGATTTAAAATTCATGGAAATTTAAGAACAGTGTAGACCAAAAGATTGTTTTTTACCTTTTAACTACAAAGTGAAAATAAAACAACATTTTCTGCCATCCAATTAATTGGGTATATAATATATGTACCTACATGCCTTCATTTATTGTCATCAGCAACTGTGAGTGCACTGATTTTGCTGCTCCTAATATTATTGAATGACTTGATTGAAACTAGTTTCAAGATATAAACGCAAATCTAGAACGAATCTTACATGTGAAGAACGAAGAAAATAATAGCAATGGACATGATGCATTGTCAAAAAGTTGCTAGCCTTAAAGATCTTCTTGAACTGAGCACGACATACTTGAATCGATCAGCACTAGCATATCACCCAATAACTATTTTAACACGATGTTATTGAATATATTTATATATTTATAATAATATTAAACTGTACCTACCAAGAGAAACTATGTCGAAGCCGACTAACCACATGGGAACTGTAATATTTTGCTAACTTAATTGTAGGTATATACCTATATAGCTTTCTTATTTGATTGACGTAAATAACTAAAAGAACTAATTCTGTTGTTTTTTTTTTTTGTAGATTTTGCATTTCTTTGATTACAAGAGGTGACCAAGAAGACAAGAACAAGAAACTAATTATTATTATAGAAATTTGTGTTGCACGCATGGTTTGCAAAAATCAATTCACAATCTCAATCGCTACTTTTAATAATAAATCACACGAATATGGTATTCATTGTTTTTAATGTATAAATATGCATGCAAATACGAAATAGAATCTACATTTTATTTATTTCAAACCCTAGATAATAGATTTTATGACAAATCTAAAGAATCGAGAGAAAATCATTTTACGTTTTCACTCACCTGAAATTGTTGCTGTAAACAGGCACACTCTTGAATAGATCACACAAATCGACGGCACAAACACGACAAATTAAAGTTTTTTTTTTCAATTAAATTATTAAAACTTCTATTGAAATTAAAAGAAAACAAAACATAAAATTATAGATTTACACAAACTTTGTAAGGAATAAAAAACAAAACAAATCTGCAGAAATAAGTGAGCGACCGCGACGTGAACTTGTTGATTAATAAATTTTGATGACAGTTGTGTTGCTAATTGACAGCTGTAATTCTGACGTTTAAAAATTGTAGAATTAATGGCGTCTGAATTCTGTGGAGAGAAAATTTGTGGTTGTGAAACATACTAAATTAATATGAAATGGTTATGTTCTAGGAAATCAATATTTCGAGACTCGAATTAATATACGATTCGGAGTACAGTTGATAGCAATTCCAGACAAAAGATGGTGCTAAATTCAGTGCAAAATGGTTTTGTTTATTTCCGGCCGTTACAAGTTTGAAATTTTGATTCAACAGATTATGAATTCAGAAAAGTAAATTATATGCGTACAAAATTAAGTAATAACAATCGGATTTTTTGTACAAAGCTTTTTGTTTTAAACTATAAACTATTTCTTGTAATTTTTGATATGAAAACAAAATTAATTATTTTAAAAACTATAATACGAGCTTAAAACGATGAAAATTTATTTAGAAATTTTCTTTTAACAAAATTGATTAAAAAACAGAACACTTTTGCAAAAATTGTTTAGCGATTTCACACTGTTCACTTGGATTCCAATGTTTAGCAGGACAATTATGGAAATATTCCGTGTATGTGCAACCAAGAATTATACCCGAAAATGGGCTACATTTTCTTTGAAAAGCTATTGCACCCAAGGGGGATTTTCGAAGTTCTTCAAGTTTTTGTTTAGCTATAATTAATTTGATTCGATTAGTAAATTACTTTATTCAAGAGTGAGTTTATATATCTAGAGTAGAGAAATTTCTTACCAATTGGAGTACATTTTTGATAAGATTTAATCATTGTTTCAACATATCCGGGGTCCTCGGGAAACTTCTCATCCAAATCAGCTTTAATGGCAGCGATGTTAAGATTTTGACCAACTAAGTATTTAGATTCAGTCAAAACACATTCGGCAAGGCACTAAAATGTTAATGAAAATATTTGTCGATTCATTAATTTACATAATAGACCGAGAGCCAACGACATAAAAAGTCAAGTCATTTGCGTAATGTTAAAACCCATACCAATACATAGCTTTGGAAGGGTAAGACCAGGATTACCTTTTCTGCCTGCCCATACCCATGACGAAGGGGTGGGGGTGGGCGGTTGAAAATGGAGATTTTCTTAGCTTTTTATCCGGGGTATTATCACTTCAATTAAATTTTTGAGAATATATCAGGACGCTCTGTCATTTTCCTTACTACTAAATACCTTGATTTTAATGATCCAACTCAAAAACTCAAGTTATAAGCTTTTTAAACGAACCATAATTTACTTTTTTTGGAGACTTTGTTTTGTTGATTTTTCGCGTTTTAATAATCTCCAAGAAAACAAATATAAGCTGCGCTTAAAAAGCTTATATCTTGAGTTCTACTAACCGGATCATTAAAATCAAGGTGTTTAGAAGTAATAAAAATCTACATTTTCAACCCCCCACCACTTCGTCAAGGGTATGGGCAGGCAGACAAGGTAATCCTGGTTTAGGCCTTTTAGAGCTATGTATTGGTATGGGTGTCAACATTACGCAAATGACTAGACTTTTTATGTCGTTGGCTCTTAGACTATAATGTGACTTATTGAAATGGAAGTGACTCGTGACAGATGAATGTAAACGATTATGTAAACGAAAGTAAACGGCTTGACGAAAAAAAAATTAAAAAAAAAATAACAACAAAAATTCTTACTGTTGCAGTTTCAATGTTCATTCGAGCTTGACTTGGACCATCCGATATAGATACACCATATCTTTGGGCACATTTTTCAGAAATCTCATCTCGTCCTCCATCGGTGCAGCACATTTGTGGATCCTTGAAAATTTTAAGTCGTTATTAGTTTGATTCAGAAACATATTAAAGTTGACTCTAACTTACGACCAATGGTGGTGGACGATTGCAGTCGATGTTTATGGCATGGGTATCCTAGAAGGTTTGATTGATTCCTTGCTTAATTTATTACTTTACCAAATATAGTTGATTAGGATCACTTACTTTTATGAGGAAAGATAGAAAAAATACGAAAACAGCTGTCAACGATTTCCCTCTGAGGTGAGCCATTTTTTTTCCTGTTCGATTGAATGGTGAAGTGATAATGAGTTTTTAAATAATTTTGTTCGGGGGTTTTATACTACTGGTGGTTAAAGTGGGTAATTGCGACAAAAATAATAATATTTTGTATGTCTATTCTACTTATAGGAAATTAATTTGGGTACGTGTTATGGAGTTGGACGTTTGTGTTGGAATATATGAACTGATCCACCGACGCATGACAAATTTCATAGTGTTAAGTGATATGAGAGTACCTACAAATTATTCAGTGTATTTGGGCAATTCGAATATATGGTTGACCTTGACCTGCATTTTAGGTAATACCTGGTAGAGCATCAATTTTGATGTGATCAGGGTTATAAATATAAGTACATAGCTATTATGTGTGTATGTGTGTTTACTACGCAGGGTGAAAATTGTTGTTAGTTTTGGAAAATAAATGTGCGGATGTAGGTACATAAATGTGTCCGTTGAAGATACAATAGGGTGTTCGTTATTTCCTAAACTTATAAAAAGTTTCGGCCATAAAAAAAAAGGTTCTCCATCAAAAATAATTTTGTCCGGGGTCATTAATCCGTGCCTCTACACAGCCTTTCTTTTCACATAAAAAGGAGAGTGTCAAAAGAAAACCCAGAGTCGATAAGAAAAAATAAACTATCGCACCCTGAGTCAAAAAATGGCATTTCCAGAAAAACGCATCTTTGAATTCCAGAAATTGGTTTTTACCTATAACTTCCAACAACAAATACTTTTTAACCACGTGTTTAATGAATTATATAAAGAAAACACTTAGATTTCAGATTTTATAGAAACAAATTATTAAAATCTCTTACGTTACATAATTATACGCCTTTTTTTATTTGATTCTTAGAAACAAAACAACAAATTTAATTCAATACGGCGATAAGTCATATTTCTGTTGAACTTAAACAAATGAAGTGTTTTTATGTTTGTCTCTTTGTTGCATTAGAATGAGAGAGAATTTTTAAGGAGCTATTTCACAATGTTTCTGTATTGCACTGGGATTTGCGTGCAAAAATTCGAAACTTACTTGTTATTTTGGATTGTATTTGTATTGCATCGGAGTTGTTTAAGTTTTTAAGTGAAAAATAGCAGATATTTTGAAATATTTCTATATAGCATTTGAGCATTTTTTAGATTTTAATTTGTAAGTAAGTCAATTTAATTAATAAAAAAAGTCGTTTATTTAGAAAAAGTAGTATATCTCATCTATTTTTTTGAATGTGGTAACACCAGACCCCTTAAAAAAAGCGTAATTTTATCACCAACAATTCCTCATTCTTAACTCAAAAGTGTAATTTTTTGACTTATCGCTCTATTGTACTGAGGGTGCGATATATGGTTTGAAAGGACATTGACTGTAGATGTCAAATATGAAATTGTTTTCTTTAAAAGTTATCCCCGGGACTGGCTATGACTATTTATTTATTTTTAATAGCAAAAGGCGTTTTTTTTATGTATACAACATGTGTGAGGGCAGTACAGGTATTGATTAAAAAACATACCTACATAGCCACTCGATACATGGAAATCCGCAAAAGTTTCGTAAAACAAGGTTTCTATTAAGACAAGGCTTCGAAAACGATTTTTCGAAAAAAAAAATGATTTTCAAAAGGCAATGCTCAAAAATACAAGGTTTCGAAAAAAAAAATTGTTACAAGCATGGCGGACGCTATATTTATTATGGAATTCGATGTAGCAATAGTATAGGAAGCTATAGGACGAAATACATGTGCCTTGAATGTTGCATTCTTTTAATACGAAAATTTGTTAACTGGTATAAATTGGTATACATTACTAGTCACGTCAATATAATGAAAGCACTTCGTCACCTGACTTCTATCTTGTTAAATAGACCATTTTTCACGAAATTGAGTTAGAAATTCAGTTTTCATAATTTGAGGGTGCTCTTTCGATTGGCGCAAACAATTTTGTTCTATCTCTTTTAGTTTTCGAGTTATGGAGAACTGTTTTGTTCAATAGAGCACTTTTCTGACCCATTTGAGTGTCACTTTTGTTCAATAAACCACTAATCATTCTTTTTGTATCATATTGAACAATTCATGGTATATCTTTAAAAACATACCATCTTATTTCTTTCTTGTTCAATATCCAAATTATTTTCGTTACAATTTGTATCTTATTCTACAAAAAGATATGAATTTGGTTGTGTTTAAACGAAAATTCTATTTTGTTCAATATCATACGAAATCACCATTGTTGCCCTTGATTTGGGTATAATGTTCTATGTAAATGGCCAAAAGCGTAGAAAACGCAAAATTAAAATGTGTCCAAGTTGCAAACATTAGTTGCTGTCATAATTGTTTTACAAAATTTTCCGATGAAGAGTTTCGACAAATATTCAATGCTTTACCTATTCTTAAGCTTATAGAATGTAACAAAAATATTGTGACAATTACGTACAAGTATTCTGAACCATCAGGCCATTTACAAGTGCAAGAAGTGGATGCTGTGCCAGCCTTCGATCCTAAAATGGTTCCTTTCAAAGGTTGCATACAAATCAAATACAGAAGCAATGACCTTCTTTCCTTGTATTAAAAGAAAAAACATAGCGAGGAATTTCAAAAGCCATGAATCGCTAAGACTGTGAGAGACTCGAAGTGTGTCCGAAGTGTGTCATCCTTCCTACCGTCATGTCATTCAAAGTTTTTTTTTCAAGCTAACGCCTGGTACGCTGATGAGAAATGAAATTTTCCTGTGGTCTTCAAAAATACAACGAAATGCATACGAAAACACAGCGGACAAATATTTATGGAGATTTTCACAAATCGCAAAAAAAAAAAATAAATCAAAATTTAACCAAAAAATCAAACAAAAGCCATGCTGTAATGGAAGACACAACAATTAAAAACACGAAAAAATCCCAATATTAATTTCGGGACACAATTAATGGTCCACTCATTTAATTCTGTGTGAAAAGAGACTGGAGATTTGTGAAAACAATCTGGTATATTCATCAATTTCGCGTCGCACAGCGTACCGCAGAACGAAAAGCACAACGAAATTTTTCGTTTATGATTGTATGGGATGTTCCGTTTCACATCAGCAGCGTTTTAGGCTTACCAAAGTAAAAGAAAAAAGACATTCAAGAAATGCTACCGTACATGCCTAACATAAGATACACGTTTTTATTTTTATATTATCGCCTTAATCTAATCATAATTTTTAATTTAAAACGTAGCAAAATAATTCAGTGTGATTTTCTCCCGGAAAACATTTCGCCCGAAAATGTTTGGTTCACCCGGATTTTTAAAAGCTATTTTGAGTTTCACCCTCTATTTAACAACAAGGTGGCCTCGTTTGCCACCAAAAATTTAATGGAAATCTTTTCGCCCGAAACTTTTTCGACCGAAACTCACAATAAGAAAAAAATGAAATGTAATTTTTCCGGGCGGATTTTCTTTCACGCGGAACTCACAATAGGGCTGAATGTGAAACACAAACTGTGAAAAATTGAATTAATAAAGACTGTTTCTTAATTGTACAGTATTTTACGGATAAAAGAAACACTCGCATAAAAAAAACTCGCACACAGGAATTCATTTCCTTCTCCAAACATTAATTTCAAGAATAAAAAAGTACGCATATGAGACATTTTCTCCATCAATTTTTAATTTACCTTTGCCAAAACTAGTTTGTGCCAATAAATATGTTCCCATAGTTAATAACAGGTTTAAATGTTAATATAGAATTGCAGAAACAGTATAAAAAGCGTTAGAATACTCAGCAAATACATATGTGTCATTCATTAGATTCATTAGGTCTGTGAAATGTATAATATACTGAAAAATAAATAATAGTTGAGGATTAATATGCCTATAAGAATTTCTTCTATATTTTTTATTTAAAAAAATAAATTTCTCAACCTTTTGTTGAGAAATAAATCTTTTAGTTGCGAAATTTTCTAAAACCTACATGATTTTTTTCCATTTCAGATAAAAACATACCAAGATCAGCGTTACCTTTATGCGACTTTAGTCGCATTTTTGCGACCTTTTCATCGCTGTGCGACGCATGCGACGACCTTTTTAAAATTGCGACCTTTTTTTTTTGTTCTAAAAAATTAAACAAAAAGTTTCCTGAACGCGACTATCGTACAATCGATCACGTGTAGGGCGATTTTTTTCGAAGCTAACCCTTATGAAAAATATATCAACAAACCGCTTGCAAAGAGAAACTTGTGAAAATAGGTTGGCTTCCACAACTGTGACTGTGATATTAACGAATGGGTTCCTGAAAATAATTTCATTAAAAAGTATAGAGAAACCATTTCAAAACAATGAAACCACCAAAACTTTCACAGACTTAAGAGTCAAAAACAATCACAAAATTTTTTTTTTAATGCACAATGATCGGCAGTGCAAAAACAAAAAAATGACCCATAGTGTGTAAATGCTTAAGTGTTTTTATATATGGTAAAAAAAAATTATTATAGGTAGGTATGAGACTTTTTTTTTTATTCAAATTCGACTTTTTGCTCCAAAATGCGACTTTTTCAAATAATTTGAATTTTACGACTTTTTTTTGTAAATGCGACCTTTTTTGCGACATTTTAAAAAATCTCAGAGGTAACGCTGAACAAGATATTCAATTTTTTTGTTCCCATTCATAGTACGAGAACCTAATGAAATCTGATCTGAATAATGACTTATGTTTTTGTTCAATTTAATACAAAATACCTCTAGTTTCCTATAGTATCCTTGTTTATGTCTATCTTGTTCAATATTACGTTTTTTTCTTCAATATCCACCAATTTTATCAACTTGTCTTCACTTCATATAACTTTGTTCAATATCTAAAATGCCTTCTGTGTGGATTTTTATTTATCCTTATTTCAGAACAAAAGAAAAAACAAATTTGTGAATTGTTCTTAAAAGAAAATTGTTTAGGCTTTCAGAAAAACATCACTTATGTACAAAAATAAATAAAGTAAAATAAAGAAAAGTTTTCGATCTGAACTTTAAAAATCGATTTCCCAACAATTTGAAAAATGGACATAGAACAAGATAGAACTCAGGTGACGACTTATATTCAAGAAATCAATTAACAAATTCCTTAATAAATTAATGAATTAACAAAACATTTCGGAATGTTACCACTGCCGTTGAAAAATTCTTACTTTTCGGGTTTTCGTTTTCATTTCGGCCAAATTATTCATTAGTTTAACAGTATGCGGCTGATTTAGAAGTTATTCGTAATTCTTACGCACATACTATTTTGTCAAACTGTTGTCCATGGCATGGTTAGGAAGGTAACTACTTTTTTCCGAAACTGTTGAGTAACGGTATGGGTGATAACCGCCATTTTATGAATAAAGACAGAATCATCTTGTGGCTGCTGATTTTAGTGTCTTGTGGTGAAGATGCACCTATTTAATAGCATTAAGCGGCCCACAATATGAAGATGTGTCACTTTTTTACTTGCATTATACGTAGTATAGGGCAAGTTTAGGGTTCGTGCAAAAAAAATTGAAAGATAATAATTTTCCCTAACATTACGATTATAGAGAAAGCGAAAAAAGTGGGTCTCGCAATTCTGTCTGTCTGTCTGTCCGTCTGTCCGTCTGTCTGTATGTACCTCGAACTGCAGCCTAAACGGCTGAAGCGATTTTCTTCAAACTTTGGACTTGAGGTTCTTATGGGATTCCCTAGAGGCGAGATTGATTTTTTTTTATCTCAAAAATAACGCTACCTGCAACCAATATACAAAAATTGATTTATTTCAAAAACGGCTCTAACGATTTTGAAAAAAAAAAATACGAGCTACTAAATATAATTACTAAAATAAATATTTTGGTAGAAAAAAATAAATTTGTAACGGATATTAACGGTACCTGTCATAGAACCGATTTTTTGGTTTTCAAATTTCTCGTCAACGGCTAGACCGATTTCAATCAATTTTTTTATATAAGTGGCCATTTACAATTTTAACAATTTTGCATACAAAATTTTTTGAAATATTAATTTTTGGATTTTTACAAAGATATTGAATTTTTTTTTTGAAAATTCAATATCTTGAAAACAGGTCAATGAATATTTTTTAAATTTTGTGTAAAATTGTAAATTATTTAATTCTTAAAGTTGGCATACCAAATTTTATTTTTAAAAATGTTCAAGAATGTTTATATATAAAAAAAATTATTTTTAAGAAAACCGCTCTAATGATTTTTGAATTTTTTTTTCGTGAATTCACATTTATGCAACAAATCAGATGGCTTACCTTTTTTTTAGCTCTATCTGTTTAAACTATAAAAAAAACTTTTACAGTAAGTAATAGTAATAATTTACATTTTAAATTGTTCTTAAAACTTTTTTTAATGATATCATAATGTTTAGAACCACATATGCACATTGACAATTTTAAGCTACGAGAGCAAGTTTGTGCGATCCAGTCGTGCCCACACTGTGTTTTTAAAAATTTTAAACTGGCATTTCCAGTCCCGGGGATAAGTTTTTAAGAAAATGATTCCATATTTGTTATTTACAATTAATGTCCTTTCAAATCATGTATTATTTTCCTTAATCGACTCTGGGATTTTCGCCCATAAATTTTTGGGCATTCTCCTTTGTTTCAATATTTTGCTCTTTTTACCTTTTATTTTTTTTTTTTCTTGAACTATTAGAGTGATTCTTATTTTCTTTGTTGTTAATTTTTTATTGATTTCTATTAAATAATAATATTTTTTTAATAACTACATTCAATATATAAGTATTAGAAAAAGAAAATTTAAAATATTAAGATTAACTACGATAGTTCGAGAAAAACAAATAAGAAAGGTAAAAAGAACAAAATTTTCATACAAAGGAGAATGGACAAAAATATATGGGTCCTGAGGTGAAATCGGCTATGATGATATGTTATAAATGATAGTCATTATCAAAAAGTTCCGTCTGCATAATAAGTGATAATCATATTTTTGTGACTATTTTTTGTGATAGCTAAATAGCTTGTGACAGTCACCTTACGCAGACGGAATTTGTCGATATTGACTATCATCACCTTAGCCGATTCCACCCCTAGTCTATCTAGTGCCCAGAAACGAGACATATGAAAATGATAAGGTACTATGGAGTGTACCAACACACGAGTAATTTTTTTTTTGTCCTAAACTGCTCCATCTAGGGTTCCACTTGTGGGGTTCGCCGGGTTGACCTTAGAAAACGTCGACAGGCCTCCCGGTTTTGGATTGTTCCATGTCTGAGGCCAACTAAATGCAGGTGTCATTGCATTTGTTTCGTCCAGGAGTTTTTGCGCCTGCCTTTCTTCTGCGATAGTGTTGGAACGTCTTGTGCTATAGCCTTTTGCACTGGGTTCTCATGGCATCTTCTTTGTACATGACAGTAACAGCTAAGTTGGTCATGCTCTATTTTGTCCAAGATGGTATTTTTGACGTGTTTTATATTAATGTTTCATATAGAGTACATGATCGATGGACAATAAGTTTTATTCAATACACTTTGAGATGGTTGAAATAAACTACCAAAAAATTGAAAATGGTGGCCACTCCCATGAAAGCATTTTTTATATTTTTCAATCCATCTATTTAATTTAATTATACAAACTTTCAATTAGAGTAGTTAAATCAAATTTTACGGTTTTAACCAAATAAAGTGAAATCCATCTATTAAAAAAGAAAACAATATCAAATTAAATTGATTCATAATAAATACAAAACTGAACAAATTATGACATACACATTAAATCATTATTACCTAATATATAAATATAATCAAAAAAAGTAGTCCTAAGCCAGCCATTCATTCGGTTTAATAAGAGAAAATTTGTAAACAAAGCTGCAAACTAAGTTTGGTATAGAAAATACACTTTTCACGGTTCAAAAATTTAAAATATTAATTCACATTATCCATAGGAATTTAATTTCTTTATTGTAGCATATCGCACCCTAATTTTATCAATAATAAGACAACTTAACAAAAAAATATATATTAAAAAAATTATTATGAATACCTTTAATTTGACAAAATTATTTTAAAAGCAATTTATTTGGAATTAAAAAAAAATTAATAAACGCATGAATTAATTTTGTTTCTAAACATCATGAAATTGCTTACATTGGGAAATCATCGGGAAGTGCGTAATGTAGATGGAGTGACTTCCAGTGTTTTTTAATAAATTCGATCAAATCATTTTGCATTATTTCATTTAATTTCTTCTTTTCGAGAAGTTTATGAATTTCAAACTTATCGATCTGAAATATTTAACAAAAAAATATATATGTATATTAGGGTGGTTTCTTTTAAAAGTCATTGCTTATTTTGAATGACGCACCCCCCTAACTTTTTCTAAATAATTAAAAAAAAAATCCTGTAAAATTTTAGCTCATTTTATTAACGTTAACGCGGCCCCCAAGATGTCTGAAGTTTTATATGGGAAATTACCATGTATTTTTGTACATCCAACTTTTAAAATTCATAACTTTAGTAATGATTGACAAAGAAAGTTGAATTTTTGCAAAATTTATTAAAAAAAAAATGTACAACATTTATTAAAACTAAAATTAAATAAAAAAAAATGTTTTTGTTTAAATGGCTATAAGTAAGGAAATAACTGTTTTTTTCAGATACGTTTTTTTTTAACCCTAGAAAGACAACCTACGTCGAATCGACGTAACAATTACATGTAACTCTTATGGAACATGAAATAGGGTTATCTAGGGTTAAATATGACAGAAGTGACTACATGTGTTCCAAAAATCAATTTTGTTCATCAATCATTACCAAAGTTAAAATTTTTCAAATTTGGATTTACAAAAATACATGGGAATTCCCATATAAAACTTCAGACGTCTTAGGGGCCGGGTTAACGTTAATATAATGAGCTAAAATTTTACAGGATTTTTTTTTTAATTATTTAGAACAAATTAGGGGGGGAGTGCGTCATTCAAAGTAAGACAATGACCCTTATAAGGACCACCCTTATGTAATAAAAAAATTTATTTGTTGTGCATAATAGAATAGCCTCGATAAAAATACAAATACCAGTCAAAATTGGTTATACCGATATAAACATTTTATCTTTGCCTTTAAAAGTGTGTAAATTGTTCAAGACATAAATTAAAATTTACTTAAGTTTCTTAAGGGACTAGAAAAATGCGAGAGTTAAAAAAAAAACGACATAACCTCGAAAATATTGCGCGGCTTCAAGTCAAGTTTGATGACAAATGATAACTTGCCAAATTTCAAAATGTTCATCAAACTTAACATCACGGGAAGGCATTTGCGAGTAGGTGCAAACGTCGCAGTTCAAGCTTAGGATCTTCCCAATATCAAAACATAAAACAAAAAGATTAAGACAAAATAAAAAACTTATGTCTTTATTACAAGAAATCCCAATTAAGGAAAAACCTCATGTAGAAAATGTCGACGGTTTAGTTGTTAATTTATCCGATGAAGTCTTCAACACCAATGAACTTGAACTTTTAAAAAGAGGCTTCAACTTTACAGTAAAACCACTTGTTTGCCCTTTGATTGACCTTGTAGCAGATAATGAATCATCGATCCAGTTTAAACCTTTCGATATCAAAAAAGACATTAGAGATTGTGCTGCTTCGCATATCAACAAACAAAAATCATTAAAAACAAACGATAGATGTACATTAAAATGGAATGAGGCTCAATCTAGTCTTAAACATCGAAAAGTTTTCTATATGAAAGCAGATAAGGGTAATCAAGTCATAATCATGAATAAAAGTGATTATGATGAAAGAATGATAAGATCCTTTCAAGAAGACAATTTTACAGTTTGTAGAATATCACCACTGACCAAAATGACCACCGACGCTCGCGTCGTCATAGATAATCTGTATCAAGTTTTTGGTCTCAACAAGCATCGTCTACGTATATCAAACCCCCAAGTCCCTCTCATGTACGGCTTGCCAAAGGTGCATAAACCCGGAGATAAAATGCGCAAAATTGTGTCGTGTGTTTGCTCACCATTTGCTAACATCTCAAAATGGTTAGTAGCAGAGTTAAAACAATATAGTGTGTTCAAAGGTTAAGCCGTTAAGATTTTAAGTTTTGATTTCACGGATAAGGTAAAAGACATCGATCTCGAAGAAGATGAAATCATAATTTCGTTTGACGTGGCCGCCCTTTTCCCTAGTGTACCCATCAAAGTTGCAATAACAGCCATCAACGAACATCTTTGTGAAAAAGAAGTACCTAGTGATCACATAGCAGCATATATCAATGCAATTCAAAAAGTTATGTCTTATAATAATTCATTCCAGTTCAGAAATGTGTTTTATAGCTCCGATGTTGGTTGCAGTATGGGCAATAGTATATCTCCCTTAGTAGCAGAAGCGTTTATGTGTAAGTTTGAATCTGATTTGAAAAAAGAAGATTTACTTCCACGTATATAGTGGCGCTATGGCGATGACACTTTTGCAGTGGTAAAAAGGATGGATATTGACCAAGTTTTGAACACATTAAGCAGCAGATATGAAAGCATTAAATTCACATGCGAACAGGAATCTAACATAGATCATACTTTGCCTTTTCTCGACTTGAAGGTCATACGTAATGCGAGAAAAATTAAATTTGCAGTTTACAGAAAGCCTACATCAACAGATCGTTATATCACCTTCGATTCATTTTGCACGCACTAAAACAAAATTGCAGCATTCCATTCTATGGTTTATAGGCTTTGCCCTCTCCCTCTTTCCTTACATCACTTCAAAATCGAATATGATTATATTCCTCATTTGGCTCAAGTGAACGGATACAAGCAATCGTTGGTTGACAGTTTAATCAAAAAACATTTAAATAAAATTAAAAAAGGAAATCTGTCAACGATATTCGATCAGAACATATCTTTTCAAAAATCAAATGAGAGACGCGTTGCACTTGCATATGTACCGAATGTAACAAACAAGCTGCAAAAGCATTACAAGCGAGCCAATATGAAGATTGTACACAACAATATAAATAAACTACGTTTATCACTAGGTTCCAACAAAGACCCTATACCTTTGATTGAGCGGAGTGGTGTGTATAAAATCAGCCGTAAAGATTGCGAGGCCTCTTACATAGGACAGACAAGGAGAACTTTAAAGACGAGAGCAAGTGAACACGAAAGAACAATCACTAACAAACAGAATTCAAATGCAATACCTGCACATATTTTTGATATGGACAACACAGAACCTCACTCTGTCTCACCAATTACGGATAATATCAAACTCCTTAGGACAGTCAATTACCCATCCAAATTAGACGCATACGAATCATTTTATATTCAAACAACTGACAACAGAAGGATTGTTTAGTGAGGTTTTTTTCAGATCAGAACAGAACAGGATAGAACAGAAATGTCAGACAAGATAGAACAGGCAGCTGCCTGACAGTTGTCAAAAACCTGCTGTAAGTTGTTAAACCTAAAAAGTAAGAACAGAAAATCCTGTTCTATTCTGTTCCAAACTGTTCGGAACAACGTCACTGAACACTGAACTCACTGAACAGCAAATCAGAACAGTTGGGAACAGAAAATTCTCATTGAACAGCAAAAACTTGTACTTTTCTGTTCTAAACTGTTCCAAACTGTTCGGAACAACGTCACTGAACAAAGCTATAATGAATTTGGAGCCCGGGGCCATAGAATCATCTCTTTTTAACTTGTTAAAGTAAATTCACTATCACTTTAATCATATTTTTCATTTTATCATTTTAACTTTGTTTTTGCAATTGTTTGTCTTACTCTCTTCATTACACTCATTTAAATAAATTTGTTGTTGTTTGCCGTTTTTAAATGTACTTATTTTTTTATATTTGTTTTTGCACTCATTAGTGTATATTAAAAGCTCGCTGAAGATGAGTTCTCAATTTTGAACTCGAAATGCATTCGATAATAAATAAACTATACATTATATAGAAACTAAATTCGACCTTTTTCGATTTTTTGCGGTCAATAAAGAAGATAATTCAATTCAAACATTTATCAAAACATACCTTTTCCATATCCCCCAGAAACTCTTTCAAACAATCAAGATTCTTTTTTCGAATTTGTTGCCTGAATATTACAAACTGGTCGTGTATTATTGCTGAAAATGTGCCCTGATGAAAATAATCCAACAAACTATCGATTTCCCCGCATTCACACTTGGCTTTTAAATTGTTAAAGTATGTTTCATGTAAGCCATAAATTCGGAAAAGAACCTCTAGGTTCTTATACTGCAAATAAAGTTGCCTTTATATTAAATGCGATAACAAATATACGAGTATACTTACCTTTCTAGTAATGCAAGCTATTTCAGACACAAAACCATTCGGATCAAGATACAGCCGACAATATTCTCCATTTTCATTGCATGTAATTAAATCTTGACCAATTATTGGATAAAGATCCTTTCTATTTTGTCTTGAAATATACCGGCCAGGTTTTCTCAAACCACCATAAAGATAACCCTCAATGAGTTGATACTGACGAAAAATTGGTTTGACGAAATTTACTTGTATCATGTTTGATTCTAATCCGGTAAGTCTTTGTTCGATAAAACTCATTGCAAGCTAAAATATGACTCAAATTGATGTTGATGTTCTATATTTTTTTTAAACCTTACTTGATTTCCAACTTCAACTTGATTAAAATATCTTTGTTGGCGTTGACTTGCGGCGTGTAATTTTTCATGGTATTGTGTTCTTCTACCACATGCGTAGACAAACGGAATATTTGTCTTTGAGTTTTCATCAATAACAATTCTGTTGTTGAGGATTTCGATTTGAGCGTCCAAAGCTAAGTATTGAAATAAAGGAGAATGGGCAAAAATGTATGGGAGCTGGTCTACCCGCTCAACAGCAATGTGTTGTATGTCGTTGAAAAGGTAATTTTACTTACTTCATTTCATTGTATGACCATAAAGCTCTTAACTATGGGGTTCGTGAGATATTCGGAATCAAAGCACCGAAAAAGACAATAATGCATTTCTTCATTGGTAGTGTGTCCTCACACCTACATTAATCTGTGATACATCGTTGAAAAGATAATTTTGTGTACTTTATTTTTGTATATAGCCGTGAAGACGTAGATCATAGGGTGCAAGAGATATGTGGGCATACAAATCGGCAAATATAACAACAATGCAATTCTTCATTTGGTACCGGTCTACCGACTCAACAGTAATGAGTCATACGTCGTTGTAAAGGTTATGGCATTTGCTTCATTTCATTATATGGCAGTTAAGCTCTAAGCCATGGGGTTCGCAAGATATTCGGCTCTTAAGCACAAAAAACAGCAATAATGCAATTCTGCATTGGTAACTTATCAACCAAGTCAACAACTATAAGTCATGTGTCGTTGAAAAGGTTGTGGCGTGTACTTCTTTTTATTATATGACCATTAAAGTGTAAATAATGGGATTCGAGAGATATGTGCCAAAAACGCTGAAAAATGCAGTAATGCAATTCCGCACTGGTAGCTGGTCTTTCAAACCAACAGAAATCTCTTTTATATCTTTGAAAACGCTATGGAATGTACTTCATTTTGCAATATGCCGTTTAGCTGTAGACCGTGGGGTTCAAGAGGTATTTGGCCATCAAAATAGGCAAATATAATAAAAATGCACATCTTCATTGGGTACTGGTCTACCAACTCAACAGTGATGAGTCATACGTGGTTGAAAAGCTTATGGCATCTGCTTCATTTCATTATATGGCAGTTAAGCTCTAAACCATGGGGTTCGTAAGATATTCGGCTTTTAAGCACAAAAAAACGCAAAAATAAAATTCTGCATTGGTAACTGTTCAACAAACTCAACAATAATAAGTCCATGGTAAATGAAAATTAGGTGTACTTAATTTTGTTATGTGGCTTTTATTGATTAGGTAGTAGGGTTCAAAAAATACTTTACAAAAATGAAGTTCCGTAGGAGATTCGCAAAATGAGAGGCCCTAGGGTCTAAACACTGACTCCATCTTAAACCGCACTAACTTCAGAGTAAGCATTGCTATGAAAATCCACGCAATAAACGCTAGACAAACGGTCTACAGCTTAACGGCATATTGTAAAATGAAGTACATGCAATAGCGTTTTCAAAGATATAAGAGAGATTTCTGTTGAGTTGAAAGACCAGCTACCAGTGCGGATTTGCATTACTGCACTTTTCAACGTTTTTGGCACATATCTCTCGAATCACATTATTTACACTTTAATGGTCATATAATAAAAAGAAGTACACGCCACAGCCTTTTCAACGACACATGACTCATAGTTGTTGACTTGGTTGATAAGTTACCAATGCAGAATTGCATTATTGCTGTTTTTTGTGCTTAAGAGCCGGATATCTTACGAACCCCATGGTTTAGAGCTTAACTGCCATATAATGAAATGAAGCAGATGCCATAAGCTTTTCAACCACGTATGACTCATCACTGTTGAGTTGGTAGACCAGTACCCAATGAAGATGTGCATTTTTGTTATATTTGCCTATTTTGATGGCCAAATACCTCTTGAACCCCACGGTCTACAGCTAAACGGCATATTGCAAAATGAAGTACATTCAATAGCGTTTTCAAAGATATAAGAGAGATTTCTGTTGGTTTGAAAGACCAGCTACCAGTGCGGAATTGCATTACTGCATTTTTCTGCTTTTTTGGCACATATCTCTCGAATCCCATTATTTACACTTTAATGGTCATATAATAAAAAGAAGTACACGCCACAGCCTTTTCAACGACACATGACTTATAGTTGTTGACTTGGTTGATAAGTTACCAATGCAGAATTGCATTATTGCTGTTTTTTGTGCTTAAGAGCCGAATATCTTGCGAACCCCATGGCTTAGAGCTTAACTGCCATATAATGAAATGAAGCAAATGCCATAACCTTTACAACGACGTATGACTCATTACTGTTGAGTCGGTAGACCGGTACCAAATGAAGAATTGCATTGTTGTTATATTTGCCGATTTGTATGCCCACATATCTCTTTCACCCTATGTTCTACGTCTTCACAGCTATATACAAAAATAAAGTACACAAAATTATCTTTTCAACGATGTATCACAGATTAATGTAGGTATGAGGACACACTACCAATGAAGAAATGCATTATTGTCTTTTTCGGTGTTTTGATTCCGAATATCTCACGAACCCCATAGTTTAGAGCTTAATGGTAATACAATGAAATGAAGTCAGTAAAATAACCTTTTCAACGACATACAACACATTACTGTTGAGTGGGTAGACCACTTTGCCCATTCTCCTTTAAAATAAAAAAATAAAAAAAACTTACATAGAAACAGGAGTAAAACGTTTTATTTAAAAACGAAAGATATTTTAAATAGTTAAGACACATTATGTATAATGTTTCTACGCTTCTAGGTATACAAGAAGATTCGCATAAAGTGTGACAAACAGCTAGAACGTGTAGGTTGTGTTGAGACAATAAATGCATGAGGGCGAATTTTCTAAAAAAAAAAATGGTTTAAGCCTAGTATACAGTTCTTATGAACGAAAAAATGGGTGGTGAGAATTTTTTTTGCATCTGAGGTGAAACGAAAAATATCTTCTTTTTTTTTTCCACAAAACAATGTCAATAACATTGTTTTGCGCGAAAAATATTCGTGGTGAGCAGTGGTGAGTAAAAAATGTTTTATCAGGTTAGGTTCACAACTCGATAAAAAAAATTAAACTTAAAATTTTTTTATGCCGCAAAAATATTTCCCATAAGAAATGCATGTAGTTTTTTTTTTATTGAGGAACTGTATACATAGCTTTACAAAAAAAAGTCTGGGTAACTTCCCATTGGTGGCCTTTTATCCTAACTCGTCTCGGTAAAGAGCTATTTTGGCAACAAAATACCATAAATCGGGGAAGTGTACTTAAAAAAACCATGGTTGCAAAGAATATAAAAAGACAAATTAAGTGTCAGATGCCAAATTTTGACTTTGAAACGATTTTGAGTGTAAGAATTTTTCGAATTAATTCATTTTTGAAAAGTAGTTTTTGGCAACATTTTGATATTAATCTTTTCAAAGGGTGATTTTTAAAATCTCGAAAATACAAAACATGATATTTGAGTTGAAAAACACTTTTTAAGAGTTTTTATTAGTTTTTTTTTCAGATTTTTTGTTCCAAAAAAACTGTCTACTGGATTTTTTTGAAAAAAAAAAAAAAAACAATTTTTAACTATTACTCCGATTACATGAGAGGATTCGACGATCGAATCGAATTGGAATGAGATTTCGATCTACTTACATATACGACCTGACTGGATCGAATTCAAAAAGAATCGAAGTACACTTGAAGTGACACTTTAACTTTACTGTGTACGTGCGGAATTAAGTTTTTAAATATGGTGACTACAAAAAAAAAAAACAAACAATAAACAAAATTGAAATTAACACACACTTAAAACTCAATTCTTTAATTTTTCAATCCAGGTCTACTTGTATTTTTCGATTCGAAACGATTCGGCTCGCAAAGTCGAGAAATCCTGTTTAAATCTGATCCAGGTCTACATGGAATTGAATCCGAATTCAAGTATGATTCAATTTTCCATGTATTGTATGTCATTATGTGTAGAAACAAAATAGACTGGATTCGGAATCATTATTTGTTCTTGAAATATTTGGGACGAAAATTATTTTTCAACTGTTTTTCTTATTTTAAAAATAAGTGTTCGTTCAATTTTTTCATCAGTTCCTATTAACGTAATGACATATGTATGTTTATAATAAAATTTATCTGAAGTCGATATCTTTTCCGTTTCTTGAGATATTCGAGACGAATGACATTCTTAGCTCCTTTTTATATTGCTGTTGTACGAAAACAGTTAATTGAAATAGCTAGAAAACCTTTTCAGCACGGTATGACGTTTTATCTGTAAATCAAATTCCTAAGTCAATTATTCGTTCTGGAGACTTCCAATGGCAAGTTACAAATTATAAAAAAAAACAGTAATGCTTAATGCCGGAATCTACAGAAATACACGGGAAATAAAGTATGGCATCCATTCTACTTTATTAAGGTGGGTAGCTTCTTGTTTGTTAAAACGTACTCAGTGTGTAAGGTTTTGTAATGTTATATCTCGTAAAATATATGTCACTTCCGGGGTTTCCCAAGGAAGCCATCTTGGTATTTTTACTATTGACTTTTGACTTGTTTGACTTTTTATATATGTCTTGCCCTTATTGATCACAGGGTACAGATATCTTTTATACGCAGATGACATAAAATTCTTCCAGAATGTTCTTGTTTGTTAAAACGTACTCAGTGTGTAAGGTTTTGTAATGTTATATCTCGTAAAATATATGTCACTTCCGGGGTTTCCCAAGGAAGCCATCTTGGTATTTTTACTATTGACTTTTGACTTGTTTGACTTTTTATATATGTCTTGCCCTTATTGATCACAGGGTACAGATATCTTTTATACGCAGATGACATAAAATTCTTCCAGAATGTTCTTGTTTGTTAAAACGTACTCAGTGTGTAAGGTTTTGTAATGTTATATCTCGTAAAATATATGTCACTTCCGGGGTTTCCCAAGGAAGCCATCTTGGTATTTTTACTATTGACTTTTGACTTGTTTGACTTTTTATATATGTCTTGCCCTTATTGATCACAGGGTACAGATATCTTTTATACGCAGATGACATAAAATTCTTCCAGAATGTTCTTGTTTGTTAAAACGTACTCAGTGTGTAAGGTTTTGTAATGTTATATCTCGTAAAATATATGTCACTTCCGGGGTTTTCCAAGGAAGCCATCTTGGTATTTTTACTATTGACCTTTGACTTGTTTGACTTTTTATATATGTCTTGCCCTTATTGTTCACAGGGTACAGATATCTTTTATACGCAGATGACATAAAATTCTTTCAGAATGTTAATAATTCAACAGTTTGCAACAATGCTTGAACGCGCTTGCAAGCTGGTGTAAAGTAAATGGAATGAAGCTAAATGTGGATAAATGCAATATAATTTCCTTCTTAAAAAAAAGGACTTTTAATTTTGAGTATACCATTGACGCGCAAAAATTAATTAGAAAGGACATTATTAACGACTTAGGAGTTATTCTTGACAGAAAACTTACTTTTAAGCACCATGTAGATAAAATACACTCTAAAAGCATGTGTATGCTAGGGTTTGTAAAACGAAGATCCAGAGAATTTGACGACCCTTACATTACAAAATCAATCTATTGTTCACTCGTTCGGTCTCTGTTAGAATATTGTAGTGTTGTTTGGTCTCCGTTTTATGATGTCGATATTAAGAAGCCTGAGACTATCCAAAAACAATTTCTGTTGTTTGCTTTGAGAGGTTTAGGGTGGAGCTCTGACACTTTTGTATTGACAATTTATTCTCATCGTCTAAGGCTTATTAATATGTACAGTCTTCCGAATCGCAGAGAATTATCTGAGGCTTTATTTACGTTTGACCTCTTTAAAGGCAATATTCAATCATCTTTTTTATGTTCCAAAATATCCGTAAATCCAAATGTTAGAACTTTAAGAGACACAAATTTGTTTAAGGTAGTAATTTCAAAGACAAATTATGCATCTCACGAGCCTATTAATCGGTGTTTGAAAATTTTAAATAAATATTGTGATATTTTCGAATTAAATATGTCTAGAGACGCATTTAAAAATAAAATTTTACAAAAAATGATGGATGAAGGATCTTCTTGACAAAAATATACATTTTTTTTTTCTTCTTCTCTTTTATTTTTTAATTAATTTGTATTTATTCTTTTATTACATACATTTATTATATCTATAATTGTACATATTTTATATTCTGTTGTTTTAAACTTTAACCTTTTGTACATTTTTATATTCAATTTTGTTGTTGTTATATTATTGTTAATTTGTTTTCTATTCTTTTGGCAAAATAAACTATACTTAACTAAACAATGCACTGACTACCACTACATAACATAAAGCAGTTTCTTTTAAGCTGAGGTCTTGGCAGTGACGAAGGCTGCTAGACAAATCTCAATGATTGCAGTATAGCACAATCTGATATCACCTGTTTCATTGATAGCAAAGTGGCAATAAAAGCGATTTCTGCCATTGAAATCAATCGAATCTTGTAACTAGGTGTCGCAAAGAACTTAGGGTTCTTGGTACACAGGACACCATAAGGCTCTGTTGAGTTCCTGCTCACAGTTGTGTCGCAGGTTATAACCAAAAAAACTATAGCCTAGCTTCAACAAACAGAATATGGACAAAATTATCCAACTGAGCCGAAAGTTACTATCTTTTCTCGTGAGCATCACCACCGGTCACAACCAACAGGGTTGCCACAAGAAAAAGATGAAACTCAGTATGGGTGGCTTTTGTGGTGAAGAGGAGATACATGAAGATACTATACACTACCTGTGTCACTGTCCTGTGCTATATGTCATCTGTGAAACAGACTCCTTGGGAGACACTTTTTCAGCGACTTTTGGAGGAAATCTTTGTCATTCGAAGTTTAAATTTGTTAAAATCTATCTATCTTGACCAACAGGTTGGAAATCGCATCTAAACCCACAGTCAACAGAGATACAAGAAGAAGACGACAATGAGAGAACGAATGAAAACCACTGAACAACGTGTTTCCTGTAGGAGCGGCAACAAACGGAGAATGTGTATATCGCCTATACATCAGATATCGCAGCTCCTGCAGTGAACACTAGCGTCAGTGAGGTAATGGGGCCGCATCTCCCTAAGATCCTCTTGAGGAAAGGGACATATACAAACACTATCTACTGATCTTTCAAACTTATCCACCAGACCATGCGTTGAACCACAGGCTCCCACGGGCATGGTGGATATGGATGATATATCGAGTGGGGGTAAAGGAAAGGATCGCGCCCTTAAAAGACAATGGTGCGAAAACCTCTCGTTAGCCCGGTGATTAAATGCCAACAGACATTTCTTTAATAACTTCACCCTCCGACATTTCAGGCTATAGCTGGCTGAAACTTCATTGACGCCTTAAACGTTTCTCTATATGGGGAGCAAATCCCTAGGGCATCACAATTGATCTACATTGATCTAAGTGTGACGGTAACAAGACCAACTTTCAGCCACCTAACCTAAGCTACAAAATCTGTCTTAAACTTTGGGTTGGGGTCGAAATTCTGCCGAAGTCAAAATTCTGCTTTCAATATTCTGCTTAGCAAAATTCTGCTTTTCAAAATTCTGCTTAACAAAATTCTGCTTCTCAAAATTCTGTTTTACAAAATTCTGCGAATAATAAATAAAAGTAAAAAAGCGTGCGCTTTTTTACATTTTTCAAACTCTTATTTATTATTCGCAGAATTTTGTAAAACTAAATTTGGGATAGTAGTAGGTACCTATTTTCCAAATGTGAATGCTTTCGTTTTTTCTAAACTACAAACTGAAAGTAATAATTGTCATTGTCTTTTGACAAGTGGAAGTGAAAGTGTGCTTTAAATTATTTATGGCAGTTCAAAAGCAACGAAAGAGACATTTCCAAGAACACAGAACAATGTTGAAGCATGGCATTATCGACTTAAGGTGATGATCGGTGGCAGTCATGCAGGCCTATACAAAATCATAAATGATCTCAAAAAGGAACTTATCACTGCCAAAGCTGAAAGGGTCAAAAATGGAGAGAGAATAAAACAGAAAAAATCAATTACCTACATATTATATTTTGTATTTTGTTATATCGTTAATAAATCTTTCTTAAAAAAAAATCAGAATAAGCAGAATTTTATTTTTCTATACTATAACTTGTCAGTATTTTGAAAAGCAGAATTTTGAAAAGCAGAATTTGGTAAAACAGAATCGAAAAAAAGGCAGAATTTTGAAAAGCAGAATTTTTGTACCAATTAGCAGAATTTTGTAAAGCAGAATTTCGACCCGCTCCCTTAAACTTCATCTTCATTCCTACATCAGCCAAATGCTAGCACCTAGATCCACTACTGATAATAACGAGTACTTTTAAAAAGATTTCCTTCCACCGATTATCTATGTACATAAAATCCAACCAAGTAGATAATATACCTATTTCTTTTTTTTGTTATCATTTATCTCAATAGATACGGAGGAGTGCCGAAATCAAGTTCTTGCCCCGGTTCGGAAAAATCGTAAATCCGGGACTGAAACGGGCGTGGGAGAGATCTCCCTCCCATATGATTTTTGTAATGTCTCAACCCAACCTACACACTCAAGCTTTTTGGCAATCCTTATGCGGACACCAGCTACAATAAGTTGAGAAAAACAGTTTTTAATTTTGGAGAAAAACTTAACTTCTTTGTACGCTTCTTGTTCCTGAAAGATTAATAATTTTTACTAAACCAAAAAACTACTCACTCTGTTTCATGCTTTCTGAAAAATCATCTTCAATGAAGCTAACAAATGCCAAGCACTGCAATGAAATCTGTCCATCACAGTCAGTCTCAAACACAACGCTTTCAATAGCTTCATTATTTGGATACAAATTCCAATCAACAAATTTAAAGTTTTGAAAAATGTTTACTCCAGCTTCGATTTCTTTCTTATTAAGCCAGTTAGTCACGTAATCGTCATCGAAATTTTCGGTCAAATCATGGCTTTGATTTGCTGATGATGGTATAACAAGGCAAATCTGCGATGGTTTGATTTTTAGATCAATCAAAGTGTCAACACATGAATGGGCCATCACAGCAGAGCCATAAATCAAAACTGGAAGGTCTATTGATTCCGTTTTTAAGAGTTGAATTTTGTGATAGAATATTATCTTATCCAAGCGGCTGTTGATTTCTAGATAATTAGACGGTAAATTTTGGAGAGCCTTTGGTGAGCAAAAAGTTTGACTGTACATTAAAAATAGACGATGATAAGGCAAAACTGTCCCATTTTCTAAAATTACTCTTTTGTCATCACTAAAAATATATACAAATTTTAAATAAAAAAATAGTTCAAGCTTATATTACCATCGCAAACTTATTGATCTCTTTTAATTGTCCTGCCACGAAATTAACCCATGTTCTGAACTCCACTTTCCTTAAATAATCTGCACCGAATTGGTCGTTAGCTTGAAAAAACATCGAATGTTGCTTCTCAAAAGATCTTATATCGTATTCCGCTTCAATTAAACCATTAAACTCAGTTACAACTGTTATGTTGAGACATTGTATATTTCTTGAACTCGGACTAAGGATTGTAGGTTGATATTATTAAAATCTGAAAAGTTTTTCAAAACTTACGAGAAAAGAAGTGTTCTCAGGAATCCTTTACAACATTCATTGAATCCCACGATAACTATTTTATTTTCAATTTGTACCCTGGACATGTGACAGATTTTAGTGCTTGTATGATAGAGAGCATAATTATCTATAAAAGTTCCGTTAACTCGTTTTCTTGGAAATATTGGAAACATCTTTAGCAGCAGGCTATTTAGTATTGCTTGGTTGGACTATAAAAAAAAACAAACAAAAATAAATTAAAACAAATTCTATTTAAGCTCCACATGAATTAATGCGAATTCGAGGTATGAAGATTTAAAGAAAATGGTCCAGTGCGTTCACTAATGAAAGTGGTATTGAATTAAATGTGAAGTTGAGTACGTTTATTGGGTCAACTATTTCCAAAATCGTTGGTGGGGTTTTCGAGATATTTGAGTTTGAAGTTAGTTAACTCAGAAAAGTTGGTTAACTTTCAAAAAACTGCTTATATCGTGCGACATAAGCCAGTTAGGAGAATGATTTTGGTATCAAATGAAAAAAAATATTTTCCTACCAACAATATATTTTCAAATATTTGGTGTTAACTTCTTGGAAATCTTTACTTACGTCCCTTTTGAACACGGGAATGGACGTGTGGGTTCGATCCCCAGTCTAGGTACTATTCTTTTCTATATTCCCCAACTTCAACTGGATGCCACCCGTGGAATTTCATGAGATAATTAACATCTAATTCTTAATCCACTGTGCCAAAAAAAAATCTGAGGTCTTACAGGCATATAGTTAAAATTATTATTACACACCCTGTCACTTGTTTGAGGCCACTATTTTCACAAAAGTTTTTTCTCGATAAATACCTGTAGGAAATATTTTTCTTGGAAATTTTTGATACCTGTGAGTAGGAAAATATATTTTGCAATAAAAACATACAAATTTTAAGGTGTAAAAATGGACTGCAAAAATGAGTATACAAAAATGCGTCACTTGATTGAGGCCACTTGAAAAATCTTATAAAAAAATAACAAAACTATAAAAATGTTTACTTTTTTTTTGTTTTAAAACATTAGTGTATTGTGTTTTCGTCAATTTATAATGAGTATGCCCGCCATTTTTTGAAGTTAGCTGTATTAGAAGAGTTCGAATTAAATCATACAGTTTTTTGGAGTAATCCAGTGAAATCTGGTTCCAGGCATCGCAGTTAGCTTCAACAAAGACGTCCTTATCTCCAAACTATCTACCAGCACTAGAAACTTTTTGAGATAGCCAGGCCCAAACGTTTTCGATGACGTTTGAGTCCAGTGAATAGGGTGGCCATGGTAAAAGTCCATGGTTTTCCAACTGAATCCAGCTTCTAGCTACCCAGGAAGTATGTATAGGGGCGTTGTCTTATTGGAATATCCAAGGTAGAGGTTCCAGAATATTCTTTAGCTTTGGAAATACCCGTTACAGCAGGCATTTGTAACTATTTTCGTTCATTGTTGTAGTTATAAAATCCAATTCAATTGTTCCATAACATGTGATTGCTCCCCAAACCATAACACCTGATGAATGACTGTGATGCCTTGGCAAAATAAGTTCTTCTTTTCTTTAATCGTGAAAATTAAAGTTGTAACCATCGGCTCCGTCAATGCGTTGCTACAGGCAACATGCTCCCTGGCAAAATTCATCCGCAGTTCCTTATGTAGCTGCCGTAGAACTGGTTCCTTTTTGATTTTCATACTCTTGATGTTACCACTGGTTTTAATTATCCTTAAAACTCTCGAAATACTGCCTGATACCCCACTTTTTGACCTGCTTGTCTGGAATTTGAAGCTAGCCGCTTAATAAGTCGCTTTTATCAGATTGTTGTTGCTTGAACTGTGCGTCCTTTTTGTTTTTTCCATAGTTTTCAGTGTCTGCTAGAAAGTTGTTGACAATGGTCTTACTTCTGTTCGGTTTCCTAGCTTTTTCTCGGCCTGAGAATCCCAGTTCCTATAAAGCATCTATTGATCCTCTTTCTGCTATGGTCGACGTGTTTGCAGAGCCCATTTTAACTTGAAATTTAATATAAAATATAGTATTCTAGCCTTTCTTAAATATTTTAAACTTTTGTTTGAAAAAAATCGGCGATGTTTGGCAATTTTTGGAATGGCCTCAATCAAGTGACGCAACTTTTTATATCCATTTTTCGCAGTCCATTCACAATAATTTGAGAAATTTCTATGAATTTTCCAAGTTAACTCTTTAACTTTATCCTTTTTTATTGCAAAATATATATGCCTACTCACACGTATCAAAAATGTCCAGGAAAAATATTGCTACGAGGTATTTATCGAGAAAAAACTTTTATGAAAATAGTGGCCTCAAACAAGTGACAGGGAGTGTATACAAAAAAATAAAACCAACTCTGTCTTGAGTGGTTGACGTCCGCAGCTGCTGGCTAAATTACTGAGCTCGTCAAGGAATGTTTTTAGGAGCTCATACAATCACGATTTCATCAGCGTCCGCAACGACTTTGACACCACTGAGAACCTGGTTAATGGCCAAAGCCAAAGCAGCGTGACAAGACCCCCCTCTTGGCGTACCCCTACATGTCCTAAGTCCTATCTTTTAGCTTTCTATCACCCAATTCCGCATTTACAAGTCTCGATGGAATCATATGGATTCCTAACTTTGGGTATAAAAATGACATTATGACTTCTCTCCAATTAGAGGGAATGAAGGTGATGTTTAAATACACCCTATAAATCTTTACTAGAAATGGAACACTTATGTCTTTAGGGCTTTGGAGCATAATCGGAATTATTCCATCAGGCCCTGCAAACTTGTAAGCTGAGAAAGCGTCTATTGACCAAGCAACCATCCTTCTGTCTACAATTTGGCTACCAATATTAAAGTTTTCACTTATATTACCGTGCTCAACGTGTTCTCAGGAGAAGTATCGGTGACACATCGTTGAGTGCTCATAAGTAGCTCTAAAGTCTCAGAGCATGAGTCGGTCCAGGTGTTATTCGGTCTTTTTAAGAAGGATGGAGGACATTAGACATAACTGAGCGAATCCATAATCATCTATGACTACCTTAGATCTGCAAAGCTTGTGTTCACAAACAAAAATTGAAATCTGGCTGAGTCGGCCTGAAACAAATTACATTCGTAAGCATCAAAAGTGTGCAGCAATCAAGACGGATGTCGGGCAGTGCAACAAAAAAAAACATTCTGCTGAAAAAAAAATTACAGAAAAACATGTGTGATGTACATATAGTCTAAGAGCCTACAGCAAATTTTGGGAGGGGATTGATAACCAAAAAATGAGTATGAGAGTTTGTAGGTGCATATATCGTGGTATCGAAAACAATCATCTGGCAGGTTTCTTTTTCAGCGTTTGGCGGGGTGAGGGTTTGAAAACAAACAACAATTTATAAAATACATGCCGTGATGCTCTGTCATTTTCTTTAAGTCAAAACGTCATAATCTTGGCAATCCGACCAATAGAACTCAAGATATAAGCTTTTTAAGAGGACAATATGTATAAGTAAATGAAATGGCTTGGAAATACATAATATCATCAGGATATTTTTAATATATAATATAAACATGAAATTTGACAGTTTATACTTTGACAGATAGACAAGAAAATAAACTTTGGCGTTCAAAGAATATTTCGTTCTAAATGTCACCCAAAAGCCCTAAAATCGCCTTTTCCCGCGATTTTTTTTCGTTTTTTTTTTTAATAAAAATTATAACAAAATTCGATTTTTTAATAATTTTCTGCACTGCGACGTTAACGAAAACAAATTTAAGAAAAACACTGCCACCTGCCTGCTTACTGCAGGCTGGAGAAAACTAAATTCGATACTCAGAAGCTTAGCAGGCATGCGGCAGATCTGCTGCAGATTCCTGCGATTACGAACTTGCCGTTTCATATGCCCTGCATCTTGCAGCATCATTTGTCTACTCAATTTTAGTAGAAAAAATAGGTATGTTGCTATTACTTACATTACTTTAGATTGCGCTCACAGCCCAGAATGGGCTTCGGCCTCACCTAACAAGCCCCTCCAGCAAGCTCTGTCCCTAGCTAGCCGCTTCCAGTTGCGCACACCGAGTTAGTTGATGTCGTTCTCCACTTGTGCGCGCCATCTGTAATGGGTTATTCCTCTGCTGCATACACCATCGGAGTTGGATTTGAAGACTCGTCGGGCAGGTGCGTTGCTGTCCATATAGGCTGCACGTACCACAGCCATTACAGCCGCTGTATTTTCAGCTTCTTGACCAGGTCAACGTCGCTGTATAGCCCGAATAGCTCGTCGTTGAATCTTCTCCTCCACACTCCTTCGATACACACCGCACCGAAAATCACACAAAGAATCTTCCTCTCAAAGCACCCTAGCAGATTTTCGTCCGATTTTGTCAGTATCCATGCTTCTGCGCCATAAAGCCGGACCGGGATGATTAGGGTCTTGTTTAAAGTCTCCTTGGTTCTCTGAGAGAGGGCCTTACTACTTAAATGCCTTCTTAGACCGAAGTAACAGCGGTTGGGAAGAGTAATTCTTCGTTTGATCTCTGCACTGATTTAATTTTGCGAGGTAATAGTTGAGCACAGGTAGACAAAGTCCCTGACAATTTCGAAGTTACATCTGTCCATCGTGATATTTCGACGATGTTGAGATTCCTTTCTCGATGACAGCATATACTTCGTTTTGTCCTCATTAACCGCCAATCCCGTTTTAGCCGCCTCCGATTCAATGCTAGCAAATGCGCCTCTCACAGCTCGCTTCATTCTGCCGACAATGTCTATGTCGTCTGCATACGCAAGCAATAGAACGGACTTTTGATAAATTGTACCGCTGGTTACTTGTGCGTTGCCTACAAAAATAGGTTGCATGATAACGCGTCGCCTTGCCTCAATCCTTTCTTTACATCAAAGGAATCGGTGGTGTTCTTATCGATTTTGACGGAGCAGCGAGATTTCTCCATCGTCATCCTGCACAAGCGGACGAGTTCGGCAGGGATGTCGAGATATGGCAGGGCTCTGTATAATTCGTCCCTTTTCACGCTATCATATGCGACTTTAAAATCCGAAAAAAGGTGGTGTGTATCGATCTGACATTCCTGTTTTTTTTTTTTAATATGTCGGATTGTGAACGACGGTTGACTTGCCTGGTTGACTTGCCTGGCCTAAAACTACACTGATAGGGGCCGATCAGATCGTTGACAAAAGGTTTTAAGCGGACACACAGGATAGCCGAAAAGATTTTTTAAGCGACGTTTAGGAGACTTATTCCTCTGTAGGTGGTGCATTTCAGAGCATCTCCCTTTTTATGCATGGGGTATACTATACCGAGGTTCCATTCATCGGGCATACCTTCATCCGACCAAATTTCGCAGATGAGCTGGTGTATGATCCTAGCCAATTCATCTCCAGCTGATTTAAATAGTTCGGCTGGTAAGCCATCCGCACCAGTAGCCTTGTACGAATTAAGTTTGGATATCGCCAGCCGCACTTCGGTTAAGTCGGGTGGACGGAACTGTCGGCCATCATCGTCCAAGCTGAATAGAGTGTTCTGCCTACTAGCGGAGCCTTGTCTATTTTGCCGTTAAGCAGTCTAGAGAATTGTTGATCCTCAGCACTGACTACTAACATGTTCCCACTCTCATCTCGGCAGGCTTCCGTTCTAGCTTTGTATCCTTGGGTGGATCATTTAACCCACTGAAAACATTTTCGTACATCTCCCTGCTATGTTTTGCTCTATGTTTAGCTCTAGTATAAAACCTCCTAGAGTTTTTCTTCAGAACGGACAGCTCGTTTGACAACCATACGGAACTCGGTTGAGCTTGCCTTTCCTTTTGGTTAAGCGGCAAGAGCTGTCATAGGCCTTGTGTATGTCTGTCGTAAGTTAACTAACACAATTTTCAATGTCTAAGCTATTCAAGATTGGTTATTATTTAACTAATAATTAAAATTGACTTAAGACATTAACCAGGTAGGTACTAAGTTTAATCAACAGTTTAATGGTAATTTTAATAAATTTCGAAAAAATAGCCCGTTCTAGAAATTCTTCTCTGAGCAACAACTTAAAAATAGTTTTTTCGTTTTGACGAAACCAATACTTGCTAGTAAAAATCTGTCTTACTACTTCCTCCTACTGACAATAACGAGTGCTATTCAAAAGTTTTTATTCTACCTGTTACACAAAATCCAACCTATTTGTTTTTTTTCACACAAATCAGGTACTTACCCCGGTTCAAAAAAAAATCATAGGGCTGATAGTTGTAAAATCGAAACACTTTATTTTCTTACCTCTCGCCTAAATTTATAAAACATTGAAGAGTATCCAGACAATCGGAATATTTCCCGTGTAACATGTTTCCATTCCCAAATAAAAGCCGGATGTAAGTGTAAATACTTCAATTCGCCTGTTTCCCATTCGGGATAAATGTCTTCATCATTATTAAATACAAAATTTGTTTCAAATTCACACATTGTACAGTTTTGTCTGTAAAAAAAACTACTTGAAGGAGACTATGATACACAAAAAAAAAAACACTTTCAAATTACCTTAAAACTACAAAACCAATAACACAACCACCACAGCATATTGTTAATATCTGATAAGTTGACCATTGATTTGTCAAGTATTCCTCAATAGTCTGCATTATATCCGCAACATTGTATATTTGGTTTCCTTGAAATGCTGAATGACACAAAATACCTTCTACATCGGCAATATCTTTATTGGTCAAGTCGGTAAGTTCTATTTCAGAAAGAAATGAATTTCTGTGTGCAACGTATAAGCAATCCAACATTTTGCATCCAACACGCGGAATAACACGCTGCAATAAGGAAGACAAGGATAAGGAAGAAGAAAACAAGCTTTTCCGGACATACTGAAAAATATTTTAAAAGTGGTCCATTTATGGAATCTGAAGAAGCCTCATTTGATGAAAGTGATATAATACAGTAGTCCTTGTCGGGATATGAAGAAAAAGAAGAGGCCACTAGGTCGTATATTCTTCGAGGATCTATAGCGCTGCTCATTCCAAATAACTGAATGGCAAATGCATTAGACGATTCCAATGTATTCGGTATGTCGACGTGTTTTTCAATTTCTTCGAAATAAGTGTGAGGGGATCTAAAGCCTGTATGGATTGTATGCATATTAATATTGGTCTAACGCGGGTTAACTTATTTTTACTTTTATTTATATGTTCCCATTTTTTGAAAAGATTATTATTTGGATGTTTTTCTTCAGACTGATTGAAAGCAGAATCAGATTCGTTTGAACTCGTGTCAATAAAAAGGTTGTTAAGACTTTAATTATTTTGTCAAGTCAAAAAAGATGGAAATGTTATACGATTAAATTTATTTATTTTTATACCTTAATGGATGATTTGAGGTAAGTATATTTTGGTTTCGAACATCATCAGTCTTATTGAAAAAATCTTCAGATCGTTTTCGAATCAGGTCCCTAGAAAAGTAATGATGGTAAAAAACAAGGGGTTTCTAAATACCTATACTCAACAAACAGCACATTTCTTGATTCTAGCTTGTTTGGCTCTACGATATGATGGGGTTTACAAAAGTTTCCATAAGCAGCAATTTCAAAGTTGTCGGCTAATAGCTTTTGGTTAATACGAGTATTTAACCATATCATTCCAATTGGATTATTTGAAATCTGTGTATTGAATAAAATATTAATGTTGATTAGGGGTTGCTATTTCTATCTAGTGACTTGAAGTTTAACTAACAAAAATTAGTATCTGCAAGAATGAGTGAAGTTTTATTCAAAAATATTAATGTTTTGTACCATTATGAAAACCCCAATTATAAAACTTATAAAATCACAAAACATACCTCTGCAACAATAATGGTCTCACTTGGATCGTTACGCATAACTTGTTCAGCAATATAATATTGACCCAATTCTAATCGAATTGATTTTATTTTTTTATCAATTATTTCAACTAAATCATCGTTATCTTCGCTTCTGAAATGTTAATTTATGAAATTAAGAAAAAAATGATTTTCTTATTTCTTAGCAGTTAAGTTCTTACAAAGCACGACGCAAACGCATTTTTGGAATGATATTATATTTTTCACAAACGAAAATCGATTGACTTAATCTGTTTATTGATTTATCTACTGAAAATATTTGCTTACTGTGCACGGCAAGAATGTCTTCGTAAGAAGCTGAAAAGATATAAGCATTAAAAGTCTAGTCGAAATGTACAAAAAAAAAAGACTGAAATATCAAAAACTAAAGAAAGGATATTTGGTCGGGTAAAACGGGGTCTAAATTTTAAGTATAGGCTGAGTTCCAAATTGTAAAACAAAAAGTTTTGATGCGGCAGCAAAGATGCTGCTTTGTAAACATTTTAATTTGTATAAGTCTGGCAATTCGGAACGCACGGCACATTATTCGGAGAACAGACAGTAAATCAAATTTACGTACACATGTGTCACGATGCACAAAAAAGTTTTCCAAATCTATCGAATAAATACAAATTCTCAAAACTTGAATAAGCATCAGACATGCCGCATTATCCTTTCCATTTTTCATTTCCACTTTTTTGACTAAAAAAATACCACAATTTTATTAAAACTTAGGAATTTTTTGACAATACGAAAAACTTTTGCTTATTTCTAAGGCAATTTTTTTTTTTCTAAATAAATGTTAAATGAAAGCATCAACAAAATTATTGATGCGCAGTTTGCTTAGTTAATGCATATAGACTACGTATCGGATGCTTTAAGAAACTTGCTTCTTTGTAAACATTTTCACGTTTGAGTTTTGGAACTTATGACTTTGCATCAAATGCGCATCTGATGCATTTTGAAACTCACCAATAGTTTTTGGGATTTCTACAATGAGCGCTGGTATAGCAACGATGAAATTTAGGCAAAATGGTTTTTATAAAATCAAGAAATATATATCCAACTTTACATATTACAAAATGGGTACACTGCCAAAACAATGTTTAACCGGAAGCTTTAAAATAAAACACCCCTATTCTGCTAAACGGGGGATCGAACTTTCGATTCACTTTATCGATTCAAGTTCGCTCGCCGTCTATATTCTGCAAAACGTCGGGGAAACTACTTTACCTACTCTTATTTCGAATTTTTCGAAATACTCTTACTCCGTTTACATGACAGGATTCGACGATCGAATCGAATCGGATTGATATTTCGACCTTGGTATACGACCTCACTGAATCGAATTCAAATAGAATCGAAGTACACTTGAAATGACACTTTTAACTTTACTGTGTGCGTGCGGAAATAAGTTTATGAATATGTACTTCGTTTACATGGAGAATTGAATCAAACTTGAAGTCGGATTCAATTCCATATAGACCTGGATCGGATTCAAACAGGATTTCTCGATCCGATTCCACTTTGCGAGCTGAATCGAATCGAAAAATACAAGAAGACCTGGATTGAAAAATTAAAGAATCGAGTTTTAAGTGTTTGTTTTTCAATTTGATCGTCCAATCCTGTCATGTAAACGGAGTAATGGTGACTACGAGAGACAAAAAAAAACAACAAAATAAAACAAAGCAAATTGAAATACACACACACTTAAGACTCGATTCTTTAATTTTTCAATCCAGGTCTACTTTTATCTTTCGATTCAGCTCACAAAGTGGAATCGGATCGAGAAATCCTGTTTGAATCCGATCCAGGTCTATATGGAATTGAATCCGACTTCAAGTCAGTTATAGCTATCATTGAAAACCATCATTGAAAATATTAATTGTCAATTTTGAGGGATTTTGAAGACAAATTAAATGATTATTTTGATGCCAAAGTAAAGCTAATTGACTTAATAATTATTTCTAGGTAAAACAAAATTCAACTTGGCACAACTTTTGTCATAAAATAACTTTTAATTTTTCAATGATGAACTACCTTACCAATGATCATTGAAAAAAATTAAAAGTTACTTTAGGTGCCAGTTAAAGCTATCATTGAAAACCATCATTGAAAAAGTTAGCTGTTGATTTTGAGACCCTTCGAAAGTTTAATCATTGAATATTTTAATGCAGAAATATAGCTTACGACTTCAAAATTATTTCTCCTCCAAAAAAAAAAATCATTTTGACATAGCTATCATTGAAAACCATCATTGAAAAAGTTAGCTGTTGATTTTGAGGGCCTTCGATTGTTTGATCATTGAATATTTAAATGCAGAAATATAACTTACGACTTCAAAATATTCTCCTCCAAAAAAAAAATTAATTTTGACCTATATCTTCCCCATAAAGTAACTTTTAATTTTTTCAATGATCATTGGTAAGGTAGTTCATCATTGAAAAATTAAAAGTTACGTTAGGCCCCAGTTATAGCTATCATTGAAAACCATCATTGAAAATATTAATTGTCAATTTTGAGAGATTTTGAAGAAAAAATTAATGATTATTTTGATGCCAAAGTAAAGCTAATTGACTTAATAATTATTTCTAGGTAAAACAAAATTAAATTTGGCTCAACTTTTCTCATAAAATGACTTTTAATTTTTCAATGATGAACTACCTTACCAATAATCATTGAAAAAATTAAAAGTTATTTTATGAGGAAGATAAAGATAAAATTAACACATATCTAAGGTATTATCAGGCGCAGCTAGTCAAATTTCAAGATGGCTGCCCTTTGTGGAATTACACAGTAGACAAAATAAAATTTGTGGTGATTGTTTGAAATTAAATTCGTTTACTATTGATTTTGACAACATGCGCAGAACTGAACAAAAATGAACATGCTAGTGATATTAACTCAAAAGTAGCAAAACAAATCTGTTCATGTTTTTTTTTTGTTGAAAAAATCTTCTAATTTACAGATGACTATTTCGGAAAGTATATAAGATATACATGTTTTGTGTGGGTGTCAAAATTAGATTATTTAAATTAGTACACAATTATATAGTTCTTTTTTAATGGCAGCGCTTGCAGTACAACTGGGAGGAACACTTTTACACATAGTCCCAACCCAAAGAACTTTTCAAATATTCAAATCTACCCCAATTTTTGTAACCATTCGAGAAGATTTACGACAGTTTGAAGATACACGGGACTTTATCATTAAAAATAAATAAAAATAAAAATTCCAAACAAATCTACCGCGGGATTGAATTATATTAAAAAGACTATTCACCATCTTAACGGTCCCAACGGATTTCGATAGGATAAGACGAATATTACGTTAATACTTACAATCAATTGGTGGGCCAACGGTGCATATGTATTTAATTTTTGCTTCTCGTAGAAATATTTCACAATATAGATCATTAAGAATATTAACGTTATAAGGATCATCTGTAACTAAGAATGTCATAAAAAGAGTGTTACCGTAGGTAACCTGCTTCAATCTAAAAATAGAAAAGAAATATACTGCATATAACGATATCGTTCTTGTAAAGCTAATTTTTTTTATTAAAAAGTACAAGTGACCACAACTCCAGAAGTGAATGTGTTTCGCCCAGATATGACAGTGGTCATTATGCCACCACCTTGTTTTTAACGTTTAATTCTTCACAGTTTTTATTCCAGACAAAAAAATTATGTAGCAAATTAAATTTTCTTCAAAAATATGTGTTATAACTTTTTTCGCTCATTGCTGTGGCTTAGAAGTTATGGTGGATTTTGTTAAGAAAAATTTAGGGTTGATTTTTTGTATTCGTCATTTTTTTGTTTGTTTGTCACTCAAATCGAAAAGCTTGATTCTTTAAAAAAGTTGTAGATAATTCAATTATCTATTTTATTGGCCTGAACAGGGGCCCAACTCTGTATTTCGTTCCGAAAGTCAATTCTATTCGAAATTGTTTTTTATTTCGTTAGACACAAAGAAGTTGCCCATTTAAAATCGAAACAAAATACAATTTCGAATAGAACTTCTTTCGGGACGAGATACAGAGTATGGCCCCTGAACAAAAATGAAAACGCTAATGACATTAGGTCCGTTCCTTTACTTTAAATTTCTGTGATTTTCTGTGCATTTGTGTGATTTTCAGTCCAAAGCCGTTCCCGTACTCAATAATTTGACAGTTTTTTTTACAAAAAACAACGCTCACGAGAGAGTATATAATTTCCCCTACCTGTGATTTTCAGTCCGAGAAATTTCTTCGGACTGAAAATCACAGCACAGCAAAATGTCAATTTGAGAGCAAAAGAATGAAAGCCAAACATCGTGCCATACTTGTCCAGCACATTAGGTAATACGGAATTTGGTTGAATTTGCGTTCCCGTACTTTGGCACAGTTATGATATTTTTGAGAATATATCAACGTTGCTCTCCAAGATCTGACAGTTTGTGATTTTCTGTGCACAAAGTAAAGGATCGGACCTATTATCTGTAATATGTACATATATTATGTACCTTGCAGAAGACCCCGTTCCGCACCGAACGGGAATCAACTTTTTTTTTTTAAATCAAACTTTAATTATTATAAATGTGAAAAAATAATTGATGAACAAATTTGGAGCAAAAGTACTTTCTCATTATGTTTCTATAAGTATGGTCCGGGCATTTAGACTTGAGCTGGGAAATAATTCCGAGGTGAACTTCGACTTTGGTATTCGAAAGATCATCAGTACACGAGCCGAAAACCACATTTTCCACAACTGCACCTAGTGTCATTATGCCTTCATCCAGTACGGTTTTCTCGACGTTTTTTTCGCTTCAGATCAAGAACCGTTTTTTTTTATTCAAAAATAGGGGCCGTACTCTGTATCTCGTCCCGAAAGGAAATTCTATTCGCAATTGTATTTTGTTTCGATTTTAAATGGGCAACTTCTGTCTAACGAAATAAAAAACAATTTCGAATAGAATTGACTTTCGGAACGAAATACTGAGTAGGGCCCCAGTTCTGCAATCTGCAAATGTTGTCAGAATCAAAGGAAAAATAATTTATGTCGAATTCTTTACAACCATTTGAAATCGATTTTTTTCTTTGTCGAAGGAATTTAAAAAATCGTTTTTGAAGTGAATATTTTTTAAGTACGTTGAGAGTGAAATTTCTGGGTTGAATTTTTGTGAAAAGAAAAAATGTAACGCCCCATGTGCAACGCTGACATCGTTGATTAGCTAAGTGGTGGGAGGTAGTGTAAAAGTAAACATTTTTTTTTTGATATGCTAATATATTTATAGTGCAATAAGTTTGGATTTTTTGATAATCTATATTATTGTAATCTAATTTCTTTAATTAGAATGCTAGAGTTTTGAAATTTTGTTGGTGAAAAGATAATGAAATTCTAAGAATCTTACTCTTTTAAGATTTTTATCTATCCTATTGGTATGGAAATATAAATTATTTGTTTCATGAAGATGCACGCACAATAACTATCTTTATTTATTTTGATTATTCACTGAAATATTAATAGCCCAGTCAAATTAGACATTGACCCGGACAAATTTTTTTTACAGGTATATTTTTTAGTGGAAATGTTCAGAACAGTGTCCTTAATAAACTGTTAAAAGTCCCAAGCAATCCGACTTGGCGTACGACCACAATCTTGAAAAAATGCAGCCATCTTGCACTCTTTGTTTGTGGCTATATCTATGGAACTTGTTGCCCTAGAAGGACCATTCAAGTGACAAATTGACGGGCTTAAATAGCCACAATCAGGAAAGTAAATACAAATTAGTTAAAGGTATTACATGGCTACTGTTTTAAATTAAATGAATTTAACAGACTAAATTACAGTGCAAATTTGAAAAAATTACCCATGTCCCATAAATATTTATTATAAAGCTGAAATTTTGTGGACATGTTCAGAACAGTACCAACAATCATTTTGTGTAAGCTACCAAAAAACCCTGTTGGGGTTAGACCACAATTACAAAAAAAAAGTACCAAAATCTGTATTTTTCGGTTTTAGGCTATATCTGGGTATCTTATTGTCCTAGAAAGACCACTAAAACATAAAATGGCCGGGCTTCGACTTCAAAATCAGCAAAGCACACACACAATTAGTAACAGGTGTTTTATGGCTAAACTGTTTTGAATGAAACTACTATAACACAGTTATTAAATATTATAAATATATTAAATAAAAAAATTAAAAAAAAACTACCCATGTCCCAGAACTATTTATTAAAGCTGAAATTTAGTGGAAATTTTCAGAACAGTACCAATAATCATAAGGTGTTAAGTATCCAAAAAAAGACCCAAATATGAAAATGCCACGAGAAGTTTTTTTTTAGTGTATTAATTATAACAATAAAATAGAGGAACTTTAAGAAAAATCGTGATACAAATTTTAAAATTTGTTCAGCAGCTTCGGTTGCTCTGCTCGTTATATGGAAATAATAACGGAACAATGAAACACCTCATTACCGCAAACATGTCTTACAATCATTACAATCGTATCAAGAAATATCTTCACCGTCGCCTTCATCGATGAATTCTGGTCGATTAGCACACCCATGACCGGCGCAATAACCACACATTGCCGTGCAGCTAAGGCCACTTTGTCGGCAAGCATAATTACGCTCGCATCCGCATTTGCAGTTGCATGATATTATTTTAAGAATATCCGCTGGAGCTGGATCAGCCGTAGAAGGGATTGGTATTAAGCGTCCATTTTTCAACGCCCATCCCCATTGCGTCGCGGGTAAACGGATACCTTTCCAGGCTTTTACCTTAAAAATCAGAATCTGACTTATAACAAGCACTAGATTTCAGAGACTATGATTCCTACCTGATGATATACTCTGAACGAGTGTTGCTCCGCTGCAGAGGATGTTGGTGGAAGACTTGACAAATCAAATTGTGATTTAATCGACTGCTTGGCAACAGTTCGCATATACAATTTATATCGTTCGATGTCTAATGAGCTACTTAAAGAGCATCCATATAGCGAAAGCAGAAAAGCCTCTCCTGCCACTGCGATTTCTGCATGCGTGGCATCTGGCTTGTTGAAAATGGCAACTCTATCACGCAACTCTGCATTTGCTTGGAGCTTTTTAAAAAATCTCACTTTTCCTTGCCGATAGAGAGCAGATGCGGTGTCCACAACCTGTCATTGCGTGGAAAAAAAAGAAGAGATGGGAGTAGCTGTCCATGCACCCGCCGCGCCGTAGCTCACTTGAATGAAGTTTATAATTTCGGTTTGAAATATGATTCATTTGTGACATAAGTTTCAGCGTCCTGATCTTTTGTATCCAGTTGTAGTGCATTTCACTCGGTTAAAGTACCTAGTTTCATTCAAAACAGTTTACCATAAAACACCTGTTCCTAATTTTGTGCGTGCTTCGCTGATTTTGAAGTCGAAGCCTGGTCATTTTACGTTTGAATGGTCTTTCTAGGACGATAAGATAGCCAGATATAGCCAAAAACCGAAAAATACAGATTATGGTACTTTTTTTTTTAATTGTGGTCTAACCCCAACAGAGATTTTTTGGTAGCTTACACAAAATGATTGTTGGTACTGTTCTGAACATGTCCACAAAATGTCAGCTTTATAATAAATATTTATGGGACATGGGTAATTTTTTCAAATTTGCACTGTAATTTAGTCTGTTTAATTCATTTAATTTAAAACAGTTGCCATGTAATACCTTTAACTAACTTGTATTTACTTTCCTGATTTTGGCTATTTAAGCCCGTTAATTTGTCACTTGAATGGTCTTTCTAGGGCAACAACTTCCATAGATATAGCCACAAACAAGGAGTGCAATATGGCTGCATTTTTTCAAGATTGTGGTCGTACGCCAAGTCGGATTGCTTGGGACTTTTAACAGTTGATTAAGGACACTGTTCTGAGCATTTCCACTAAAAAATATACCTGTAAAAAAATTTCTCCGGGTTAGGGCTTTTTTTTGTATAATTTGACTGGACTGTAATCAATTACAGGCTCTCCCAAACCAACACCAAAGCGGCATTCACCGACGGCAATTTTTGTTGTTTCTAAGCATTATTTATTTGTCATTTTTGTTATCGTTGTGAATGATTCCCCCTGCAGAGCAATGTTGCACGTTGGTTTCGGAGAGCCTTAAAACACTTTAATATTTGTTTTCTTTTTTTAACATTGTCACAAAATTGTAATGAGAACTTCTAATTCCATCTTATTGTATGATCAAACCTTGATAGCGTGTGTATGATTCGATGTGAAATCTTGCTAAAAACGCTAAATTAGTTTTGACAGCATCAAATCGATTTTGTTTAGAAAAAAATTGATTTGTTCAGAAACAATTCGAATTTTGTTGTTGTAACGAATTCGACATTCATTTTTAAACAATTATAACATAATATTTCTTTGTTTACTTCAAAATCACAGGAACAGCCATTTCCAATTTCTGACAACCTGTGCAGTATAATTCCTTAATCCGGAACCACACCTGTCTCGTGTGTTGTCTTGTAGAGTCTTATGCCGCTATCGCTACAATGTATTTCATATCCGTAGAACTACATTACTGTCTCGTGTAGTGTGCCGCTATGTGGCGCATGAAATATTTGGAATGACAGCGACATACGACTTTACAAAACACAACACCACGAGACAGATTTATATGTATGTATGTGTACTGTGTTCTTGTTTATCATGATGTTATATAAATTTTATAGTAATAGGTCGTCGATTTTTAACAACAAGTAGATCGCAGAAAGGTTTTCTATTATTCAATAACTTGCCAATTGACTTAAAGTCAGAAAATAATTTTATTGTTTTTAAAAGAAAAATGATATTATATGTAAAAATGAATTATATTTAATTTAAAATATTAGTTTTTATTCCTTAAATTAGTTTTAAGTTAAAGATTGTAAAAAATAGCGGAAGCTACATAAAGAATCAAGTCAAAAAAAAATTAAAGGGTACTTGTTAAGAGAAAGAGCTAAGACCTGACAAGAATCTTCTTTGACTAGTTAAAAGAGTTTTACAGGAGGACTCAATTAAAATTTAAAATTGATACAATTTACAAATTAACAGGAATTCGTAGTTAAGGATCAGGCGTATAATAATTTACCCAAAATGGAATCGTATCCAGTCCAGCCAGCAACCCTTCGGAAGAGCACTTAAATTCGGAGAATTTCCAATGTTCGCATAAGCAGAAAATTTTCCTGATTCTTCTTCAACAACTAACGAATATATTGAATTTTTAAATTCCATCTCCATATCTTGATTTCCAAAAAACTTTAATGTGCAGCTTCTAATAAATTTTCTTATGAATTTCAGGTCCTCAGATGAAGCATCTCGAACTCTTGTCTTGCGATTTTTGTAAGCTCTTAAAAAGAATACAAAACAGATGTTAATTTAAATACCCATTCAATTGAATAACAAGAGATAATGTAGATTTGAACAAACGTCATTGATCTTTTACGATTTTTTGACATCGTGTCCTAGTCTTTCTAGTCCGTCATTTGTTTTTAGTAACGGATATTATCAAATTTATTTGAATTAATTGATTGATTTTTCATTGAAATTGATATTTGTTTATAAATTAACAATTGAATTTTTTTGCTTGGGTACAGTTGGTGTTTCCAGATGGAGTCCCTTTTGTATTATATGTTAGGGTATCAATTAATAAATCACCGCCCTTACTGATGACTGTTGAACTTCATATTATCTGTTGAAAATACCAACGATATTTTGCGCAAAAGGAACTTAATGCGAATGTATGTTGGCTCACCCAACTCTGGTTTAACTAAAAGATAACTCTGTGCATATATCGACACCCACTACCTATAAACCTTAAAGGCCATAATAACAAAATTAAGTTAAAACAATAACCTTTTTAACGATGTATCACTGTTGAATTGGTTGGTCGCGTTGTTTTGGCGTCAACTTTTATTGAATGTTCGATTATTAGTTTTGTTACTCATACGCCCTAGTGACCCGAATTTATAAAAATATGTTTGTACTTTTAAAAGTTCATACAACATAACTGTATGCCATTTGCGTTGGTAATCATTCAATTTTGAGATTTTGATTATGTACATGTATATTGTATATATACATATGTATGTACGTATGTTAGTGTGATGTATGATGTAGGTAGGTTTTTAGGACATTGTACAATTTGAAAGTGATAAACTGCGAATGCTGCTCAAATGGGCAACGCTTTTACTCTCTAACGTAAAAATTATGTCAAATTATGCCAACAAATTGTCAAAGCCTCTTGTAATCATTAACGCAGAGTAATGTCAATACGCTCAGGCCTGCGCTGACACTTGTGTTGAGATGAATTTCAAGGGTAATCGTAGTTTATTTTCGTTATAACCGTGTAGTCACACTGTGAACATAGTAAGGACATTTTGGCTGCTGAGTGCGTTGACTGTTTTTCAACGATTTAATAGCATTTTAACGCGTCAACCAAGCACCCGATAATTGTTGTTCAGATTTTTTTTTTTGATGCCCCGTGAAATTTTTGACGCATACTCGTCATTTTTTTTAAACGCCCCCATGTCAGGTTTTTGATGCCCTCGCATCATTTATTGTTGACCCCCCGCCTCATATTTTTTGTTGACGCCCCATGTCATTTATTTATTGACGCCCGGAAGTCAATTTTTTTACGCCCCTCGTCATTTTTGTTGACGTCTCCACGTAATTTTTTGTGAGAAACGTCAGACAAGTTAGAACAGAAAACCTGTTCCAAGTTCATCTACATAAAAACCAGGTAGGTACATAAAATCCTGTTCTATTCTGTATGTATTTGTTTTGCAATATGGTATGAAAGTTTAGAGTATGAAACTTATTCACTTTCTACTTTAAATGTTTGTATAGTAAGTTAGCCGAGTGGTTAGCGCATTGGACTGACAAGCAGAAGATCGCAGGATCAAGTCCCCCATTAGGCAACTTTGTTTTGCCTTACGAGGTAAAAGGATTCATAATCGCCTTGTTGTAGCCTTTGCTTACCCTTGCATAGTAAGTTAGCCTTGTCAGAATCAATGTAAATGAAAACTAGATTGTTTTTATGCGCGGGCCACGTCATTTTTCTTAAGGCCCCCACGTAATTTTTTTGTACGCTCCCGTGTCTTTTTTATTGACGCCCAAATCTGAAACTGTCATATCGCCCTATTCCTATTTCAATGAACAATCGAATTATTTTTTATTGTTCCGAGACTAATTTGTAAAATATTTATGTGTGAGTGTGTAAATTGTCTGATGTGTATGTATATTTTTGACAAATAATCCGATGAAAGTGTTTATATGTATGTATATGTGTGCAAGGGGGGGCTGGGGTTCAAATCCCCCCAAATGTATGAATTAAACTAACTCGCCATACAATTTCATCCCCCCCCCCCGAAATTTGTTCGCCCCCCCCCCCCCGGAATTTTTTCCTGCATTGACGCCTGTATGTGTGTGTTCCGGGTCTACTCCTTTATTAATTCCGGAACAGAAAAATACTCCGAAAAAAATCTACTTGGAACAGCCAATCGAATTATTTTGGAGTAAGCGGAGTCAAAAAGGAGTAACTCCGTACCTGAAACCGAAAACGAAATTAGCCCAGGTTCCATATAATTTTGTCCCATCTCATTTCTCGATTTTCATCATCAGTGACGACTGACAGCTTTAATTTTCAATAAATCATGCCTAACCTAAACCTACACTTCATTTATTTTACAGCTACAACCCCTATAATAACGTACATGCCGATTTTTTTTATAAGAGATTAAAAAAGGAAGCCAAAAACTAATCTTAATTTTTTCATTTCTTGGAAGTATTTAAGCTCATATTGTGTGTTTTGTTTATTGCTGAAAAAACGTGCGTCTAAAATCACATGTGTGAGTGTGACTCAGTCGTGCATTTTATTAATTCTTATCTATTTGATGTGGGAAGGCTATTAGATTTAGATTTGTATGTTTGTTGACGGTCTCAAGTAGGTACATATATACTATACAGGGTGATTTACCTAAAGTGTGATAGAAAAAACTTGAGCAAATAGGTTTGGTCTAGAAAAGAAAAAAGTCCTATAGAGGGGGGGTCTATTCTCCGGGAGGGGCAATGTTCTAAACAAAATAAACCTTATACATAAAACAAATTATTAAAACACAACGGCAACACTTACAATGCCCTGCTATACAGGGTGTCCCATCATCACCGGCACAGAGGAAAACTATGTGTCCCTGAGTTAATTTTAAGTCGAAAAACTTAAGAGGTAATTTTCTCGGTTTTGCTTCCTTTTCGACTTATAACGGTTTTTATGATTTTTGATCTTTTTTCTTCTAACTAGCTCTTACTTTGCCAAACTGCATCCGATTTTTTATTTTTTTTATTTACACAAAGAGAGTAAGCAGTTTATATTTGCCACACAATTTTGTTCTATGCGGATAACAGTTTTCCCACAATTAAATATCAAACCCAATTTTTAGGCATTTTCATGTCGTTTTTTGACTTCGGTTTTATTTTTTCCACAAAAACACCTTATTTAGTGACATTTTTTCTATATTCTTATGAAATTTTATTTTATTTATTTTATTTTCTTAAAAATATTTAACATTTTTTTTAACTAAATACAACATTAACATTTATTGAAAAATAAATACAGACAAAAAGAAAGTTCAAGAAGTAATACAAAATTAAAATTAATTCTTTGTTTGTAGCGAGTGACCTGCAAAAGCTGTTAGAAAATTCCACCCTGTTTTCCATCCAGCTTAAACGAAATATTTTATTCGTTTTTATTCAAATATTTAAATTTTTGTGAACTTTCATTTTATTTGTTTTTTTTTTTCTGTTTTTATTTTTTAATAAATTGTGATGTTGTATTTTGTTAAAAAAAAAAATGTTAAGTGTTTTTAAGAAAATAAAATGGGTTAACATAATAAAATAGAAAAGATGCCCCTTAAGGTGTTTTTGTGGATTTCTGAGTTTGCACAAAAATATAATGGGGAATTTTGTGTTTAATACTAGACCTACCGCCTAAACGAGGGAGAATAGCGACCCTCTTTCCAATACGATTTTGTTCTTGTCTCGAAAAAACCTACATGCACACCAGAGGTGAATCACCCTGTATATGTATGTATTACAACTGGGTGAATCTCCTAACCTACTGTAAACAAAATAGTATGTATTTAATCACATTTAACAAGAGTTCAAATTGTTTGAACTTAAGAAAATACTTCCTCGCAAGTGGGGGTATTTGGTTATCTCTATGTTGTGTTATCACTCATAGAGTTTTTTTTGGTATAAACCTAAACATGAGTTAGCATTAGCATCATAATCTTCCAGACATAATATGCACGTTTACGCATCATTCTACACGTGTCAACCGACTTGACTTGACCTAGTTTTTATTTACAATACAGCCGTAAACTGGCATCTGCCATATGTATAAGCAAAGTATGCTTCATTCTGTTCATTACATCTTGAATAAATGCTTTCACTGATAACACTCTCCCCTTGTCTGACACAATTCTACTTATTCAAGTTGAAGACAAGACATGACAATCACGCGAATCCCCCGCAAAAGATACAATATAACCTACAATTTACAATCAAAACAGAGGGCTGTGGTCATCTTAGTTCTTTTGTGGTTCAATTTCAAGCGAAATCGAATGCACCAATTATTATTTATTTATATATTTTTTCGAGAAGATAATCATGGTAATAAAGAAGGTCACATGCGCGGCCGTAATGTGGACTTCGTATAGGTACACTTTTCAATTTTAAAACGTAAACAAACAATACAGGTACCTACCAGGACCAATTTTTTTTTTTAATTATTTATTATCTAATATCTGGCAAAAATGTGCTTAATCTAAACTTTGGATTTCTGTTGTCCGTTCAAGAACTTGTATTTTGGATTGAAATTAATTCTAGTATAATGGTAGGTACTGTTCCGTCAAGGCAAAGAAAGGACCTTGCGAAAAAAAGGCCTAGTGCTTCGACAAAATATGCATAATAGCATGAGGTCTGCCAAACTTAAGTCAGTTCAGGAAAATTAGATTTTAGAGATCTCACTATCACAATACTAAGGAAACTTAATTTTGGATTTGCTTATGCTTATGTATTTTTACATCGAGACCTCTGATAGATCTCATTTTCCATTCCAGATCAAGGAGAAATGCAGTTGCATCTTGTGTTAATGTTAATGTTGTAAAGTCAAGCCTTCAAATAAATATACTCATGAACACTGTAATAAACACTATAGAGTTCTGAGACATCACCCATGACTGCTTTCATTGTTTCTTTGCTGGACTATATTTGAGATTCTTGAAAAGTATGTGCAACTGAAATCAGCATTTATTTCGATTTTGTTCTTTTCAGCACTCGACCTCAAAAGTAATATTTTTTAGGTCGGACGTTTGACCTAAATACCAGTGAGTTGGACCCTACATGTTTATTAAATTCATTTGCATAAATGAAAGGAAAATGAAATGATTGCGGCAAAGGACATCAATATTAAAAATATCCCATTATTTGCACGCGGCATTACACGGAACGCGGTCTTTAAATAGAATAGTTAACAAACAAACCACAGATGCTGCAAACAAAAAGTAAGAACACATCGATATATACATACCTAATTACCTACTAGTGGTAAATATATTTTATGTTCTTTAAATAAAAATGTCAAAAACGAAAGAATTTTCATAACATTATTTTTCGGCTACATGAAATTGGAAAAGTACTAGGAATTCATATAAAAATGCTTCACATAAAATTTAAATTGCTAAGGCTCTAGCTCAATGTACATCAGGAAGCACAGACCAATCAGTTTTTTGGACTTCTCTATTAGCTATTGACTGGCAGTGATTTGAAAGGAATAGAGGAACAGTTGTGCTCACGAGTTTTTATTATTAAATATGTTTGTCTGGAACTTAAGCTCAATATTTTTGGTATAACTCGAAAACTTAGCCGACTTTGAGAATTTTACTTAATTGACTTTTTGTTGGAAATTAGATATTCTTTAAAGCTGATATAAAAACAAATTAAGCAGGGAAAAATACTTAAAACTGACATAAAAAAGTTGAAAAATCATTGACCCTAAGTATTAAACGAATTTGGAGTCGAATCTTAATTCAATTTTGTTGTATGGATTAAACTCGACTTAAGGCTAAATTCGACTCTAAATTTGTTTATTACTTAGGGCCATTGATTTTAATTCGTTTACTCAACTGCTCAGAACTTATTTTGTGCAAAGATAGATGCAATATACATTATATTCAAGTGAAAAGAAAAAATGGGCACGACTGTATCGCACAAAACTTGCTCTCGTAGCTAACAACTTTAAGGTAGCTTGAAATAGACAAAGTACATATTAATTGGTTCCATAACATTATGATATCATTAAAAAAAATTTTTAAAAACAATTTAAAATATAAATGATTATTATGAATTATTATAAATTAGTTATTTTAATAGCTCAAATAGATAAAGCTCAAAAAAAAGTATGCCATCTGATTTGTTTAATAAATATGAATTTATGAAAAAAAAAAATTCAAAAATCGTTAGAGCGTTTTTTTTTAAATTCATTTTTTATATATAAAAAATCTTGGACATATGTATTTTAAAATAAAATTTGGTATACCAACTTTTAGTTTTTAATAAAATACAATTTTTCACAAAATTAAAAAAAAAATTCATTGGCCCGCTTTCAAGATATTGAATTTTCAAAAAAAAAAAATCAATATTTTTTTTTTTAAATCCAAAAATTATTTTTTCGAAAATTTTTATATGCAAAAATTGTAAGTGACCTTTTATATAAAAATTTTGGTTGAAATCGGTGTTGTAGTTAACGAGAAATTTGAAAACCAAAAAATTGGTTGTATGCCAGGTACCGTTATTAACCAATATACAATTTTTTTTTTCTACCAAATTATTTATTTTAGTAATTTTAGTACCTCGTAATCGTTGAGCCGTTTTTGAAATAAATCAATTTTTGTGTATTGGTTGTTTGAAAGTACCGTTATTTTTTGAACTAAAAACAAATTTTAATAATTTACATAAGAACCTTAATTCCAAAGTTTGAAGAAAACTGCTTCAGCCGTTAAGGCTGCAGGTCGAGGTTCAGACAGACGGACAGACAGAAAGAATTGCGAGATCCACTTTTTTCGCGTTCTCTATCATCGTAATGTTAGGAAAAATTCTTATCTGGAATTTTGTTTTTGCACGAATCCTAAACTTGCCATCCTATACTATGTACATATACCGCAAGTAAAAAGAGACTCAAGCCTTTAATATGCGATGGATCAAAAAAGATGGTTTGATAAAAATTGGCATAAATACTCATCCAAAAATAAACATATTTTTTTGAGGTTTTTGGTCGTAAGCCTATTGTTGCCACCAGCAGCAATTAAAGGAATTATGCTAGCATCGGCAACAACAAAGAAATTGGTGAGGACTTCCCTAAGAAAAGAGCAAGATTAGTTTGATACCCAAGACTATCACTTTATCGTTTTCAAGTTTTATATATTTATTATTTTGTATCATGTTTTATTTTACTGTCGTTAATTTATTATTATTAAAAAATCATTCAAAGCAAATAAAAGGTTTTCCGGAATATACAAAAAATAATAAATATTGGTTTTAAGAGATAAAAATTGAATTTAATTGCATATTTTAAGAAAGAAAGTAAGTAAACAGGAAAGTAAATATACAGTCCAACAAAATAAGAAGAAACTGACTATCAAAACACCTATATATTTTAATTATTTCTTTTTCGTGACATTTTTTTAAAATAATATTTAAATCCTAAGTGGGCATAGACCTAAAGCCCACTTAGGATTTAAATACTTAATATTTTAAGAACGGGTTGATTATGATTTTTTGAATTACATGAGCTACAATGAGCTCATCTTGAACGGGTAGCTGCCATACAATGATTTCGGTTGTATCGAGTTTGCTCGAAAACGGCTCTAAAGATTTTAATAGTAGTATTGTATACAATTCGGACGTATTGCCAAGCACAGAAATGCATTCTTATATCGTACTACACGAATGTGGAATGCTCTTCCCAGCCCAATTGCTCCCCCCCCCCCCCATTGTGATATTCAGACGTTCATTCAAAAACAATGTGCATAAAACAAAATAAACTCAATGAAAAAATCAACCTCTTTTTATTCTTAACTTTTTTCTACATTTTTACTTGGATTCGTAAAAAAAAAACAAACTCGAAAAAATTAATTTTCCTTAACATTACGATTTTAGAGGACGCGAAAAAAATGGGTCTCGCAATTCTGTCTGTATGTCTGTTTTTCTGTGTTTCTATCTGTCTGTCCTCGCCCCTACAGTCTAAACGGCTGGAGGTATTTTCTTTAAACTTGGTACATAGTGTTTTTTGACTAATATCCCCACACGTTTTTTTAAAATCTTTTTCGGGACCAAAAAGAACGGTTCCTGCCATACAATTTTTTTCACCAAAAAGGAAAATAATGTTTTTCTCAAAAACGGCTCCGAGGATTTTGTTAAAAAAAAATTAATTAATAAAAATAAGGAAATGCTACTTTTTTTAATTTTTTTATTTTCAAAAATTGGTTATTTTTGGTATCTCTAGCACAACCATTTTTTTTGGCTTTTTAATTTTCTCGAAAACAGTTAAGTCGACATTTTTCATGGTAAATCTTCTAAAAAGTATAAACTTAATTGTAAACCAAAATAAAAAAAATGAAAATGAAAATTAAAAAAAAATCAATTTTTTTTTTTTGAAAACTAAATATTTTGAAAACGACTTGGTAAATATTTTTAAAACTAGGTGTAAAATAATTTTGTAGAATACTTGAAAAATTATTTTTTTAAATTCAAAATCAACGGTACTTTCCATACAAAGTTTCAATGGATCTGGAATTAACTTCGGTTTCCTTTTGCACCATTTTCTTCCTCAAGCTCCTATGACTGTGAGCTAGCAGACTAGTGGTTTTTGAAGGTGGCTCATGGTGCACGAGGACCGGACGATCACACGGTTGTGCCAACCTTCGCTTCAATACCAGTCAACAAGTTGCCTAGTTGGCACAGTGTAGATGGTTTTTAGTTGCGAACTTTGGTCCTATCGGGTGTTTTTCCTATGCCCAAATCCTTAATAAGTTTCATCACATGTCTTAATCCAATAAAAGCGTCTGGTCATACAGGCGGGTGGTACTTTCTCTGGTAACCACAAGTCATGTTGTGCAAACAGACGGAGGTGTACAGAGACATATCCGAGTGTGCGACTAGATGATCACCCTAAGGGATCAGATCGTATGCGTCCTGGGCAAATCAGCAAATTGCTTAACGTAGCATACTGCAGCCGAGCTCGGGCGTAGGCGATGAACCGTTGGGAGATCTATCACCAAATACCCTCATTATCTTAAAAAAAATGTTCTTTTAATCCACAGGTCAAACGAGTTATGGTATCAAAACGGCGCACTACAGCGTCAATTGGATCATTGAGCGAGGATGCTTGCTACCTACCTACCTTCCATACAAATGTTGAAAAACCGTTAAAAAAGAACTTATTTTTCTCGAAAACAGCTCCAAGAATTTTTACAGAAAGATGTGCGTTGTTTTTTACTTTTTAATTAGAAAATATTTTTTTTTTTTTGAGTTCTTCGATTTTCTCATTATTTAATTAACCGATTAAGATAATATTTTTATACAGATGCTCGTTAAAAGTATAAATAATATTATATATCGAAATTTTCAAAACAAAAAAAATTGTTTGATAAACCAAAATCAATAAAGTGCAAGGCTGGTTCCCTTAACGCCCTAACTATATGTCGTAAAGAAAATATTCGTACAAATTTTAAATGCAATACTTATTATTTAACTTAGAAGTATCAGGACGCAAAATTATGACAACGAGATATTTGGGAATATCCAAAAACATCTAAACTAAACTGCACGACTGGATCGCACAAACTTGCTCTTGTAGCTAACAACTTTAATGTATCTAGAAACTGACGAGGGACACATCCATTGGTTCCATATACATAATTATAAAGATATCATTAAAAAAGTTCTAAAAACTAAATTGGAACACGAATTTCAAGCAATTATTTATGTATACGCATTTATATTTAATTTAAAAAATGTCTAAAAAATCGATTTTCAAAAAATGGTGAAGAAACTTGGCACACATGTTTCATTTGTCGTAAAAAATAAGAAACAAAAGATTCCAAAAAAAATCATGAACCATATTGTATATTTGTACCCCGATTACATAAAAATGAAATGTTGGGTTTATAACCCATATTTTCCTTCGACCTAAAGAAACACCCTGGGACCAATATATGGAACTTTTGAGTCTTGGTTCTAACAAGAAATAAAACATAACCAACTTTCATCAACATACCAGTTTTGGGAGGGGTTTACTGGTAATAGTAATACACTTTTCCCTTTCACTCAAAAAAACACCCTTTCGCCCAGATATTTTTTATGGACTCTTTTGAGTCTTATTTCTTCAACAAATGAGACATGTGTGCCAACTTTCATCACCATACCATTGAAATTTGGTAATGTAATGCTCGTTTCACTGAAAATTTAGTCATCATTTTATATAAATGTTATAACCTTTTTTAGGGAAATTATATTGAAATTATTTTGATTGCATAAGATTGGGCATTAAAAATTACCCCAAGATCATGTGTCATAGGCTTAGATTATACCAAACAAAATATATAGTGGTTTGATATACTTCCACCTTCCCCTCCCCCCATTTTGAAAGTGATTATACAAAAAACTGATACATGGATAAAAATGGACTTCGGATATGCTGTAGAGTATGAAATTCTACGTCGACACTCATCTTAAAATTTTATGATTATTCATTTTACTACCATTATTTTCTGACAAATAAAATCCCTTATCCGCCGAGGGTATTTTGCTCCCCCAGCGTACTGGGGTCGGGGACATACATACATGAGGTCGGGGACATATATAACATATTCATATGGCTTCAAGTGTTCTAAATCTAACGAGACGTTCCACGACATCAACCGATGTCTGGTTCCCGATTTATAGGCTAATTTATGTGAAATTTAGTGTTAAAATATGGTCAGAAGGCAACCCTTATATATCCGGTCTGCCAGTGTAACCACCGTGGAAACTCTTCTTAAAAGTAAATATGGGATGTGGACTATTAGTGGTACCAAAACTCATCGCGTCAGAATGAAGTGCAAGGTTTGATCTAAAATAAGGCCTTAACGCCCTAACTAATAATGAAACCAATGAAACAATAATTTTTTGTATTTTTCACTTGTTTTCCACATTTTATCCGTATTGTTATTGAATCAGCTTTTTGAACTTGTTCTTATTTATTTCGCATTAACGATATATAATGCATTACTATTACTATAAACAGCGTCAATGTCTAGCTACATTCAAGCTGTTAGGCCCAAGAACAAGTAAGTGCGGTCCATTCACGCATTTTATTTTTCTAAAATATACAAAAACAAAGTTAATAATTGATATGACCTCCTGTAGTTTGATATCTTTCTGGACCCTTTTCCGCACCTATCTAAAGAGGTTTTCGCAACTTTCCTTAATTTTAGCTTGGTGAAACTACGCACTTTACTCGTATAATAACAGTTCTCATCTATGTGTTGGTGCTGCAATCCATCTTTTAAACGAAGATTTTGAAAACTTGTCCATACATATTTATATTTGATTAGGTTAAATCAAACGAGCGAGCTTCTCCAATCCATAAGACCTTTGTTTTTTTTCTTAACCCTTCAACCGATAAAAGAGGTCCAATATTGTTCTGTACTGTACTGTCCAGTACTGTAAATAAATTGTACACTTGGGCGTATACGTACTTTTTTAAATTTGTAATACTTTTGGTTTTTTTTTATAAATCTTTAGAAATACAAAATACCCGGTGCTTAGACAAGCGAGTAGAACTAGTAGCATTTGTATCATAGTGTTAGTTATATGGATGTATGTGTAACTAGTAGCTCTCTGCGCGTTTTGTCAACTAGTATGATTTTTTAAAAATATTTCATACAGAAAAATTTACAAATTATGTAAACTATGGAAACAAAACAAATAAATGAAAACAATACACTACACTAGCAGGATAACTGGCAGGATAACTGGCAGGCTACTCGCAGGCAAAAATATTATACTATTTGGACTACTAGTTGGCTCTCTCGTGTTCTAATACACTAACACACATAAACGCTACAGTTCTACTCGCTTGTCTAAACCCCGGGATAGGCAATAAAATAAAAATCGTTTTGTATTTAATGTTTGTTGTGTTTTTAAAAGCAAAATCGTTTTGATTATCAAAACGATCCTCTCATGCTTTCTTTAATCTTACGTTCCTTAACACAACATAATTAAGAACGCTAATTGTTAAATTTGGAAAAAAAAACAAAAAATAGCTTTCAAAACTAGCTTATGTACCTACAATAAATTTTAGTAAGAAATCGCAATTTCGAACAAGCATACCTACATTAAATAAAAATGACTCATCTAAGCAATTCGCAGACATCAGTCAATATAGCGTGTGTGTTGTGTATACTGAACTTTGATTTTTTAAACATACTTGATTTCTAATCGGATAGGTTGTTTTTCAATTAAAATACATTTGAAATAATATTAAAATATTAACAAAAAAAAAAAAACAAAAAGGTAAGACAATGTATTGTATTTAGATTATAACGGTTAAAAACGTTTCTATTAATAGTCGTTGAATGTTCATTTTGCAGATTGGGTCAGCAAGATTCTTTTTTACATACATATGTATATGTATGTCATGTGCAAATACTTATTGCATTATAAATATTATTTCTGACGATTGATAAAATAATTTCATTTCAACAAGCCAAGCTACTGCAAGGTGTTTTTAAATTAATTGGGGTTGTATATAGGCTAAAAATAATTTTGCTACCTGAGGTATACCATTATCTACGAAGTCTATATAATACCCATTTTTACTATACCACTAGACTAGAGTACTACAAGAGGATGTTTGTGTGACTCAGTAGTTTTTTTCAAATTTTCATACTTACTTACTTAAGTCCTCGGACCTATTACGTCCGTGATGTTTCCCTTACGGCACAAAGGGCCTCCACTACACCAAGGCGCCATCCTGTACGATTTCTTGAAATATATTTCAGCTCTCTCCAACTTTTCTCCAGTCGTGTTGATTCCTGTTCGACCGTTTTTCGCCATGTACTTCTAGGCCGGCCCACTTGTCTGGCCTCCTGTGTGAGCGGGTTCCACTGCATTTCTTGAGATGCAATGCACCGATCGCCTTTTCGAAGCGTATGGCCAATCCACTGCCACTTTCTTCTTCGTATAATGGAGTCTATGGGCTCTTGACCCGTTCTCTCATGAAGTTCGGTATTGGAGATACGGTTGGGCCAGAAAATCCTCAAGATGTTTCGTACACTTCTATTAACGAAAGTTTGCAGCTTTCTAGTGACAGTGTCAGTGACTTTCCAAGTGCTGCAGCCGTAAAGCAGAACGGATTCAACATTGGAGCGGAACAGTCGTAGCTTGGTCTTTAAGCTAAAAGAGTTGTTTCTCCATATTTTGGACAGCATTCCGAACGCAGCCTTTGCTTTTCTGATTCGGCTGTTTACGTCCAGTTCAGTTCCGCCACCCGTAGAGACAATACTCCCAAGATATTGGAAATCCTCTACCATCTCTACCGGTTGTCCAGAAATATTTACTTGGATTGATGAGGAAGTTCCAAGGCTGATCCTTTTAGTTTTTGCCGAGTTGATCTTAAGCCCTACGATTTCTGCTTCTCTCTCCACCCTTGTTGTCATTTGATGGAGATCCATGATCCTATGAGAGAGTAAGCATACGTCATCCGCGTAGTCCAGATGTTTGAGGTGAGATTGCAGAGTCCACTGAATTCCTCCATTTCCATTTGACAAAGCTGCGTGCAGTACGTCACTTATCACCAACAGGAACAGTATTGGTGACAGTATACAGCCTTGCCTAACTCCACTTTGGATTTCAAACTCCTCTGACAGCCTACCTTTGTGCAAAACGTGACACTTGGATCCATCACATGTAGCCTTGATAATAGCAATTAATTTATCTGGGATGCCCCTCCAGCAAGCCAAATAAATTCTCTATTGACACTGTCGAACGCCTTTTCAAAATCGATGAACAGCAGGTGAAGTGGTGATCGATATTCAACGCACTGTTCGATGATGATCCGCAAGGTGTTGATGTGATCCACACAGGCAGATCCAGTGCGGAAACCTGCTTGTTCGGCGTCGAGTGTGTCTTCGAGGTGGTCTTTAATTTGGTCCAATACTATCCTTGCTATTATCTTGGCTACTGCAGGCAGAACGCATAATCCTCTCCAGTTTTCGCACTGTTTGAAATCTCCTTTCTTTGGGAGCTTGACAATCATTCCTTTTTCCCACTCTTCAGGAAAGCTATCTGTTTCCCAAGCTCTCTTAATAAGTGGGTAAAGTTTAATATTATGGTATTAAGGTATAAGGGGTACGTTCATAATATTAGATAATAATTATCTGAGACAGAAAGGAGACTACACTTTTTCGAAGGTTTTTGTGTTTCGATGCGCTTGATACGAACCTGACCTTTAAGTTACTCAATTATTTCGTTTTTTTTTAAGATATTGTATAATATTGTAATCAATACTTAATCAAAAAAATCTGTCAATACTACCAGTATAACCTTTATAAAAAAAAAACAAATTTTGTTCTAACAAGTTTAAAAAAAAAAAAAATCTTTAGTTACAATGTAAATATCACCAATAATTGCTTTCGTTTATAATATCGACATAATAAGCACTCATATTTATTTTACGTTGTTTGATAAATTCCTTCTAATACAATTTAGACTTTAAATGCAACATTGTTTTATATCAACAAAAGATCTGTTAGTAAGTAGTTATGTTAAACTGTTTTACATTTGCCTACCTTTCAACTCAATTCACGGCTGGTTAATCAAAAAGTTTGGTTGATCACTTAAAGTGGCAGTGGGCGCATTATCCGAGGTGCATTCGAAAAATTGAAATGCATAGGACATAACAGTTGTACTCGTCTTATTCAAGATCATATATCACATAAACTATTGGATATTGACTCAATGAAAATAAAATATACGACTGGATCGCACTAACTTGTTCTTGTAGCTAACAACTAGAATGTAGCTAGACATTGACGGTGTATAGTAAAGGTTAGATAATATTTGTACATAACGGGTGGGCCAAATACAAGCTTCTTTTTAAAAATGCAATAAAATGAAAAAAAAATAATTTTTAATGTATTATGGCTTCATTAGTAAGAGCAATCATTCCCATTAAATATGGAACACATCGTTGTTCAAGTGGCTGCCTCGGCTGGCTTCGCAGTAGCGCATTCTGTAACTCCAATTTTCCAAGTTCTTGTTGATGGTTTCGGGCTAACGAATTGATTGGATGATATATTGACCTTAAGTGCTTGAATTGTTTCCGGATTGTTGGCATAACATCAGTCCTTCACGGTTCCCCACAAAAAGAAAAGGCCAATAAGGTCAAATCGCAGCTTCGAGGCGGCCAATTGACATCGCCAAGACGGCTGATAACACGATTTGGGAATTTGGTGCCCAAAAGATCGATTGTGGCATGGACTGTGTGGCATGGCGCGCCATCCTGCATGAACCAGAGGTCATTCAAATCCATGTCTCTAATTTCAGTAAAAAAAAAAGTCGGTTAACATGGCTCTGTAACGCTCAATTTTTGACCGAAAACGTTGTCCCCAGATCCGCCAATTTTGTTAACATTGCAGGAGCGCGATTGGTGCTTCATCTGGCCCAAAACTTCTTTTCAGAAAACGCACAAGCTGTTAGGGCTACACAGCACTTACTTTGGAAATAAGTTTTCAATATTTCCCAACGATATTCAAGCGTAAAGCGAATCATTTCGTTCCGCGGAAGTATGATTCTGTCAAGATTTCGAGCGGGAAACAGCTGTCAGTGTCAAAATAACCTGTGATTTAAAAAGAAACTACTAGATGGCCCACCCGCCTATAGCTAATAAAACTGAAATTGTTGTATCGCAACTACCCGTTGAAGAAGATCTAAAACAAACATTTTTAATTGTCCTCTAGAGAATTACATACAAATGCTTCCAAATCAAATTTGAGGCAAATCCGTCCATTATTTTAGGCTCGATGTACATCATGCATGATCATGATGCACGGACTCACAGTAGCATGGACGAAATGACAAACATACCAGAATCACATTTTGGAATCCCCTATCATCGTAATCTTAGTTTTAATTAAAACCACGTAATGTTTAATGGACACGAAACCGAAACTTGTCTTAAGTAAGTAAAAATACATTCATCAATTTACTGAGGGCCCTATTTCATTAATCTAACATCCTTCACTTTCACTAGATACAACACTGCTTCAACTTGAAATGATAACAAAAACTGTTGTCACAAAACTGTTCTCGCAATCTACGCAGATAAAATATAATCACATCGCAATTAATTAAATCAATAAACATAGAAATTAACCTATAACAATATTCATACCTATTATAACCTACTTTGTATATCTGAAGGGTTTGATGATTGAAGTTGATAAATAACTATACAAACTAAACAAAAATAGTAATACATTTTGTACGAGTAAATGGGAATTTTTTAATTTTTTTGTATTAAACGTCTTCATTAAAATGCTGATAAGTGTTCCATAGAAACTAAAACGAGTAAATCAATGCTCCTTATATTTCGCTTAACCTTTCACTTAGTAATTAATGTTTAGAACAATATTAAGTGCGTATGTTGTACACGTATGTACATAGATTTAGATAGCTACGTACAGGGTGTTGCTTATGCTGCCATCTATAACATTATGTTTAGAATGTCTGTAAGTCATTCCCTCACTTAAAGTATGAACATGGTGTGAATCGAAAAGAAATTTATAATGTTATTCGTCAGCAGTAAAATGTGGGTTTTTGCATTTTAAACCGTGTTAAAAATGAATACTTGAAATTTGCAGCAAAAAAGACTATAGACAATATTGTGTTTACTTCTAGCAAAATAATTCTACTACCTATGCTACTCTGATACCTACCTCAAAAGTTATATCAGAAATTTAAGGAGCAAGATCGATTCGTATTATGTACAGGCATCGATTACAAACAAAAAAGGAAACATTTTTTTTTTTTTTTTTGAAAAATCATACTCGCATCTCCCACAATAGCTTTCTTGCTACGGGCTTTAAAATAGATACACTTTTTTATCTCTAGTTAATATTTTGGTTGTTGAATAAAAAACAACGAATGTATTGTAATTGGGTTTTAATGTTTAAACGATCGATAAAAGTGATCGAATGTGGCCGGTTACCTAAAGTACAATGACAGTGGACACAACTTATTCGCTATTGAGGATAGATTTCACGTGGATATGGAGCAAATGCGCTAAGGTATGACCATTTTTGGTGTTGCGCCTTTATTGAAAAATGGTCTTTCCGAGCCCGAGTATGATGCCGGTCGATTATTTTGTGAAGATCAAACAGATATGTGGGGATGGGATCTTTGACAGAAAGTGGAATGGAGCGTTTAAGACGATGTGAGCGCACATAAAAATGAAAAACACCAACCATTAATTTTCTCATTTCAATGTGCCTATTTCATCAAAGTAACTGACATATTCATTGTTTGATCTCTGAAAAGTAAATGTTAAATAAAAAAAGTAGTATATTTTTATGGTTAAGCCTATAGTACGCATCAGCTGAAGTGCAACGAAAATTGCCTATGGTCTCCAAAATCACGGCGAAAATGTAGACGAAAAGGCTACGGAAAAATATTGATGTAGAGCTCTATCACATTATCTCAAAAATAAAGATAAAAAACAAATGGAAGGACATTTTTAATTTTTCATATACAGGGTGTCCCATTAACAATGATCCAAACTGAAACTGGTGAAAGGCCAGGTGATGACCTATCAGAATTTGGTAACTTTTCCATACCGAATCATAGCGGTTCTCGAGTAACGGCTATTTTATGAAATTTGTAAAAAAAATCTTACTTTGAACCAGTTTTTTGCTCACCCTGTCCATAATTGATTTTTGTTTTTTACAAATTTTGCATTAAAACATTGACATATAGTTTCACTAACTTTACTAAGTAAAATATTTGTTGCCATTTTCCTACAATTTATTTGTTAATATTTTTTTTGACCTCAATCTTCTGAAGAGCCCCTGAACAAAATTTGTATAACTCAATGCAGGTTTTTATTTCAAAAATTGCCTTTTTTCAGTAGTTTTAAAAATAAAACATTTTTGTTTAAATGTTTCGATAAATTAGAATTTCACTTCAAATATAACTCCGAAAGAGCTGAACTTTGGTGGTAAGCTTCGTTTTGATGTCTTTCGCATTTCTTAAATAAATACCTTAAATTTGGACAAAGACTTTCGATTTTGTGTTGTGAAAGCGTTTAATTCCAGTATTTTTGAATTCTTTTTTTCCAAAACATCAGGTTTTTTAAGAAGTGTCTTTGGGAAACTTGTAGCTTATGACATGCTAAAAACCATTAGGATACTTTTTTCCGGTAGACCAATAAATTCATCAAAACGGAGCTCTCCACCAAAATTCAGCTCTTTCTGAGTTATATTTGAAGTGAAATTCTAATTTAATCGAAATATTTGAACAAAAATGTTTTATTTTTGTTTGATTTTGAACCTGTTAGATTGGGTTCAAACGGTTATAACTGTCTACTTAAACATAGATTTGGCAAGTTTTATATTTTTTTTTTTTTAAACTACAGAAAAATAGGGGAGAGTACGATAACTTGGGCGCCAAAATTTGATAACGGATTTTTGTAGAAGGGTCAAATACAAGCACTTTTTACTATGGGAGGGTGGGGTCTATCTCGCCCCGTTTAGGAGGTAGGGGCGATTTTTGATAAAAACTACTTAAATGAAAAAACAAATATTAAAAAGCAACAACAATACTTAAAATTTCAAAACAATAAAGGTTTTAAAAGCCAGAAGTCTGATCTTTAATCCTAAATTTAAATTTAATTATATGTGTGAATGGTTTTCAGAACATTTGCATTCAAACTCAAAATTTTAATAAAAAAACGCAAAAAGAAATGATTGGATCAATTTTGCTCAAAATTGTGAAATGGAAAACTAAATTTTCTTTTTGTGGTCAATGATCAATTCTAAATCGTACACAAAAAAAGCTTTTATGTCCTCTTGTTTTTGAGAAAATTGAAAATTACTAAAAGTACTTACTACTTTTCATAAATTTACATTTATCATAAATGTAGCTGTTGACATTGGAAACAGAGATTACATTCAAAGTTCCTTGAATGCAAACAAAATTTGGCATACACCGAACCTCGCACATACCCCAAATCCTATAGTGAGCTCAAGCAGGGGGGTTGGAGGGGGCAGTATACATACCTCGCTTTTAAAATGCCCGACTAATGCTGGGCACTGTAGTAGCCCGTAGCGTAATGGTTAGTGCGTTCGACTGTCACGCTGGAGGTCTGGGATCGCTTCCCAGCCTCGTCCACCTAAAAACTTAAAAAAGTTTTTTTCAGGGCTACTGCCTATTGCGAGGAATTGACAAATCCTCCAAGAGTATCACTTGTCACGAATAAGTGCTTCTCGTCTAGCCGTTCGGATTCGGCATAAAATTGTAGGTCCCTTCCATTCCTGTCGAAAGGCGCACACAGGAATGGTTGCGAGTTGTTAGTCACTAGGCCCTGGTTCTTCATGAGCCGTTGTGCCACCCGATTTATTTATTTTTTAATGCTGGGCACTAGGACTTTATTTTAACATCAAATTTTGCATACACCCAACCTCGCACATACCCCAAATCCTATAATGAGCCCAAGCAGGGGGGTTGCAGGCGCCGTAAGGCTGGGTGTTGTTAAAGTATAATAATTTAGAGTCAATTTGTGTAAGAATTAATCCATATTCTATTTTTACTATCAAAATAAGAAAATCATTTTGTTTTCGGTTTTTAATTAAGAATTAATATGAGCAACGATTTCTAAGAAAAAAAAATATAATATAAAATCTCAAAGTTTAGAAAAATTACACTAAACATTTTTTTTATGTTTTTTCCGCAAATTTTGAGTTTGGAAGTAGTTTTTTCAAAAACTATGGATAGATTTCACTTGATTTAAAAACTGGCTCATGTAACAGAGTATTGGCTTTCAAAAAAGATATAATACTTAATTGTAGGTAGTACCTTTATTTTTAAATGATTTTTTTACATTTTTAGTACTTTTTTCATTAAAAAAATGTTTGTATCTGACCCCTCTACAAAAATCTGTTATCAATTGTCGGCGCCCAAGTTATTGTACTCGTGCCGAAAAATAGGCAATTTTTGAAATAAAAAAAACAGCATTGAGCCATAAGAATTTTGTTCAGGGGGCTCTTCAGAAGATTCAGGTCAAAAATTAACTTTGGCAAAGTTCAATATTAACAAATGAATTGTAGGAAAATGGTGATGCCAATGAAAAATATTTCACTCGGTAAAGTAAGTGAAACTAAAAGTCAATGTTTTAATGCAAAATTTGTAAAAAAAACAAAAATCAATGATGGACAGTGTGAGCAAAAAACTGGTTCAAAGTAAGATTTTTTTTTACAAATTTCAAGAAATAGCCCTTACTCGAGAACCGCTATGAGTCGGTATGGAAAAGTCACCAAATTCTGATAGGCCATGACCTGGCCTTTCACCAGTTTTGGCTTGGACCATTGTTAATGGGACACCTTGTATACAAAATATTTTTCTTTATCGTGCTTTGTGCATGGTGATACAGCTTTTAAGGGTCCTGCAGAATAGTGCTACTCATTTTCTAATTCTTTCTTTGAAAAAATAAATAAATTTCATTTGAAATAAATTAAAGTTTTCATCTATTTTTTTTTTTTCAACGGCAACAAAAAAACGTTTAAACGCCAAATTTGCAATATCAATAATGTTACGGACAATTAACTGTGTGCAGAAAATAGTGGAGATTTGACTCTTAGTAACCTACTACGATATTCCATTCTAACTATTGAACTGCGTACGGCTGAACAAAACGAGAAGAAATTATTTCGTTTATGATTTCGTTGTGTCAATTTTTGTATGAAAATTTTCGGTTCGCTTCAGCTGCCCACTATGCTTAAAGTAAAAAAAGGAAATAAAGAAAATCAATGTTAATTTCGAAGAGCAATTAAGTGAATGATATTTTTTGTTTGCATCGCAAACTGTATCGTCTATCGACCAATATGTATGTACATATATGATTCCAAGTCGCCTGGCAAAGATTGCTGCATCTTGGAGTTTAAATCGTCTTTCTGGCTGATAAAAAACGGTATGTCGATAATTTATTTGTTCTTTTAGTATTTTACTATAAAATAAATAAATAAATTGGGTTGCGCATCGGGTCGTGAAGGACCAGGGCCTAGTAACTAACAAGAACAACTCGCAACCATTCCTGCGTGCGCGTGTCGATAGGAATGGAACGGACCTATGTACAATTTTATGACGAATCCGAACGGCTACACGAGAAGCACTTATTAATGACAAGTGATAGTCTTGGAGTATTTGTCAATTTCTCGCAAGAAGCAGTAGCCCTGAAAAATACTTCTTAGTTTTTAGCTGGACGCGGCTGGGAAGTGAACCCAGACCTCCAGCGTGACAGTCCAACGCATTAACAATTACGCTACGGGCTACTACAGTATTTCACCAACCTTTTACATTAAAAAAAAACACGTTTATATATAGTATTTCTTTTAATTTAAATTAATAGTGCAAAATTTTGCATGCACTGCGTTGTGATACATAACAAGTGCAGAATTAAATGTCAAAGTGATGCGACAATTCACTGTCATTCAACAACATAAATAATTTCGTTCTGTTTGTTAAATTATTTGAATATTGTTCATACAAAATACTACATAATGCTATTGAAATAGGGGTGGTTTTTGATGCCAATAATTAAAAAAAATACAAACACAAATTTATGAAATATACTTACAACCTATTTTCATACCTACCAAATACACACCACAAAAATCATAAAAATCAGTCAAGCCGTTTCGGAGGTGTGCGACCACAAACACTGTGACGCGAGATTTCAATCAATTTCATTCAAACTCGTTAAAGCCGTTTTCGAGAAATACTTGTATCAAAATATTGTTCTAGCTCATAGGACCTTTGACCTTTTTTGGGAACGTTGCACATTAAATAACAACATCTTTAATTAATGACATAAAGCCCACTTAATGTTACATCTTCAAAATTATTACAACCAAAATACAATATCAATGCAAATAATATCAACCACCCTATATTACTCAAAAAATTTAAAGTACCATTGTAATGGAGCAGAGAATAACAATCAACTTTACTAATAGTCAAAGTCAATGTTAACGCATTATTTAAAATTTCACGAGATAAAGGTCCACGAGGCAAGCATCAATAGATAACCAACAGCAAGCAGAAATAATTGACACACATAAACATCACCATCTCAACCCCAGCCCCCAACATGATATGCAAGCAAGTTAGTAAGTACAATAATAACAAATATTCTGCGAAAACAAAATACTTTAATATAATACCCGTGTCAAGATTCAGACGAAATCAGTTGCGTGCTTGCTTTCAAACCATTAAAACGTCTCGTTTTGTTTGGTCATTGTGTATCTCTGTCCATTATAACGTTTTATTAGCGCGACACACGCCTCCTCAATATTGTATACCCTTTCCATTGATAAATTAATTAGATTCAAAAAAGAACTTTTATCAACATTTCTTTAAAGTGATAAAAAAGTGATCCCAAAGTGACACATATTAATTTTGAAAACGAAATAATTGACAGCGCCTGCGCGGCACTTAGTGTTAAAAAATAGAGGTTGTCGTTTGAATTTAAACACTTTAATAGAATTTATATTTGTTTGAACAGGTGAGTTCGTCAGAATATTATTTACGATTGTGTGTGGCTCTTTTTTAGCACATTAAAACAGTTTCCAACATGTACATTGTACACTGTACAATATGTACAATTTTTATATGTATGGCCGTTGAACATAAGTATACATACATTTAAGTAAATAAACAAATTTTTTGCTCAAGTAGATACAAAGGTAATAATATAAATTTCTGCAGAATTAAGAATAGAATAGATAAGATTAGATTAATTTAAACGATTGTTTTAAATATTACGATCGCAAAATGTGATAAAATTAACGATTGTATGTTTAATAAAAAAGATATCACTTCTTAGTTTAAATTAGATTTTTTACTACATAAGAATGGATAAAGAAAATGTGGTTTGGTCGTTCAAAATCCGTCATTTTCTCAAACAAGACTTGATGGAAAGCTTGGCTTATTTGGTTTAAGCGCCCTAAGCTAAGGACTGAAAAAATATTTTCGTTCGTGCATATGGGAAGACCTGAATTTGTTTTCTATAAAATACATAATTATATGTATGTACGTATATAAAAATGTATCCATTTTTAGCTTGTAAAAGGCATTTCCTTAAAAACATACCACACATTTTACTTCCTGCGAAGTCATAAACCCAACTATAAGCCTCATGTTGTTCCGTGTTTGTAAATATTTTCCATATCTACCCTCTTCACCAGTCCTTGCGGATTTCTTGGATCAATTTTTTCGCTATACCCTTTTTTTACGGCGCGACCACCACAATCCACAATGTGTCACCGATCCCTTTGGATAGGTAATATACGACTTCTTATCAAAAAGATTGATGGTTTTCCACGTTGTACATAATAAAATAAAAAATAATCGAGGCACTTGTAAATTTTCCATATTATCTAATTGGATGAACAATGAACACTGCCAATATTATTGATGATAGTTGGTGTTTTGGTATAAACATAATAACTCGCCTAAATGATTTTTAAGGTAAATGCATTTAAATTTGTATTAAAATGTGGATCTCTTTTAAAAATAAAGGAATCAGTTATTTTCAATTCAATGTGTATTTATACCAAATTTTAAGCAAATCGGTCAACTCGTTTAGGCTCTAGCGCGATGAAAAGTGGGCGTCAAAAGGGATTTTGTTTTATGGAGTTATCATTTTTATACCATAAACACAATGGAAGTCACAAGTTGTCCTATCCTATAATACTAGTTCGTTTAGATTAAAATTAAATTTAGGTACAATTGAGGTCGCAGTGGCACGTTCTCGTAACCGTTTTAGATAAGAGCGGGTAGCTCCCATCAGTGTTGTCACTTTACCACAATTATGGTAGATCTACCACTTCTTTTGAGCAATTTTCAAATCTACCACTTCCACCACGGTAACCAAAAATTCTACCACTTTTTATCAGCCATATAAAAATTGAGGAATTCCTTTAAATGCAAAAAAAAGAATACAATGTTTCTGAGGAAATTAAAAAAAAATTCGAAATCGAAAAATTTTAAAACACCTTTTTCTTTAAGCCAAGTATGCAGATCGCGCTAAATTTTAGCTAGCACTATTCTCCCCAAACATTGGCTAAAATCCTAGCTAAATTTTTGTAGAGAATGTCACAGAAATCAAAATTGAAAAAAAAAAAAAAAAAAAATATATACCAAAGAAATTGTTTATAAAATGCAAATCTTATTTTTTATTGTTGAAATAATTTATAGACGATTATTTATTGAGTTTTTGTGTCACTATTGTAGCGTATACTACGTTTTATTAGAGCCGAAATGAGGTAATTTCGAAATGAGCTCATTTGGAACGTCATTTCCTATACAAATTTGACGTTCCAAATGAGCTAATTTCGAAATAACCTTATTTCGGCTCTAATGAAAACGTAGTAGTAATGTCCTCTTAAACTATATTTGTTTTGTTGTTTGCATAAATTCATAGTTTGTTCTACTAACACTTCTTTCCTCCACCCGTCTCAGCATTCCACTTATAGATTTTTCATTCTACAATCGTTCAGAACAACTCATCAATTTACAACATGGCGTTCTGGATTTGCACAAAATTATCACAATTTGTTTCAAGCTAGTGATGGTACACGTAGGGAAAAATCCCTACACATAGGGATTTTTGTCTTAAAAAAGATACCGTAGTTGAAAAAGGACATATTTTTGAAATATCAGAATTTTCAATGAAAGCGTAGGGATTTTCAGAATTTTATTATAATTTTTTTTTTTTTAATCACATACCCTGGAATTTTAATACTTATCATACTTATAATATTATTACTTAGAGGAGTTTCAACAAAGACTACCTAGTAAGAATTCAAATATTTTCAGTTTGGTTTTTTGAATTCTAAGGTTGTATTAATTAAAATGGGGACAGAACTGAGTTCCGTTTTAAGCTTGTGTCCGAGAAACTTTCCTAAGATATCAACATTCAATATGCACTTTTGCAATAGCATAGGACAAATGAATTTAACTATTTGGAAAAATAAAAGAACAACTTAGCAAACGAATTTAACTTTTTGGAATTATAAAAGAACGACTTAGCTGTTAGAAGTTGTGCAATTTTGGAATAAAATGAATAAAATTCAAAACGTTTATGAGGTCTTGTCAATTCTAGCTAAGCATGAGCTGGCGCATTTTAAGCTTAAATTATAAACTATTATAACCCTTCAAAACAGTTTTTTAAACAAACATTAAACAAATATCTTATTTTTGTTTCCTTAGAAATGTATATGTTATTTTGTGGATTTTTTAGGTGTAGGGATAAAATTCATAAAGTAGGGATTTTTCGTGTATGCCGTACGTATTTATTTTGTTTTCATGTACCATTCAACACGTACGTCCTCGTACTTCAATCTTTAAGACAACAAACAACACTCGACGGAACTATAAGTTCACATCGTATTCGTATAACATTGTATGTAGTTCAGTTGCCGCTATAATTTCGATTTTTTTTTTTAATACCTTGGTTTATAATACCAACAAAATAAAAGCTGCAGAAATTTAAATTTTAAAATCTACCCCGAAAAATCTGAATCTACCACTTTTTCGTAGCTCAATCTACCAAGTTTTTAAATTTTGAAGTGACAACACTGGCTCCCATAACACAAGTATTAAAATATTATACTATCATTTATTATTGAAAATTACGTTGAAACGGTAAGTTCAAGTCTTGAATTCGTTAAGGTTAATCCAACAAGAGAGTTCAATGAGACGGGAAATTACAATAATAGAGTAAATCCAAAACTTGGGTCTCATAATTCAGTCTGTCTATGAGTTCGAGTACCTCAACGCGACGTAAGGCCTAAACCGTTCAGCAATTTTCTTCAAATTTTGAACTTAAGAATGTGTTGTGATTCATGTGAGGTGAAATTAAAATTTTATTTCTTGCAGCTCTGAAAACATAAGGGTACCTGCCATGTAAAACCGTTAAGAAAAATATTATCTTTCTCAAAAACGGATTCAACAATTTTAATTTAAAACAAAAAAAATGCAATAATTATCAAGCAAAGCCTAACCAAATTGAACATGAAAACCTAAAGATTCTAAAATATTTAAGAAACTTTTATTTTTATTTTATTTTCATCCTTTAATGAAATTTTTTTTACTTGCGATATATACATGGAACTCGAAATTATAATTTTCCCTAACATTACGATGATAGAACGAACGCGAAAAAAGTGCGTCCCGCAATTCTGTCTGTCTGTCCTCGCCCCTACAGCCTAAACTAAATATTTTGAAAACGACTTGGTCAATATTTTTAAAACTAGGTGTATAATAATGTTTTATTATTTTGTATAATATTTGTAAAAATCATGTTTCTAAATTCAAAAATAACTCTACCTTCCATACAAATTTTAAAAAACCGTTAAGAAAAAACTTATTTTTCTCGAAAACGGCTCTTAGAATTTATATAAAAAGAAGTTCTATTACTATTAAGAAGTTCTTTTACTATTTAGGTTATGGTCAATATTTTGATAAAAAAAACTATACTAATAACAGTTATTAACGGTACCTGTCATAGAACCGATTTTTTGATTTTCAATTTTCTCGCTACACCTATTTCAACCACAATTTTTAAAGAGGAGGTCCTTCACAATTCAAACGATTTTTCATGTACAAATTTTCGAAAAAAATATTGAAAGTTTTTTTTTTGGAAATTCAAAATCTTGAAAACGGGCTTTTAAATATTTTTTTAATTTTTTTTTTTTATTTTATTTTATTTTATTAAATACTAAAAGTTGGCATACCAGATTTTATTTTTGAAAGTGTGCAAAAAAAATCTATATATGTATCTACATATAAATATGTACATTGCACATATGTATATAAAAGATAAATGTCGTCCGTGTGTGCACGCATAACTCGAGAATGGATTGTTCGATTTTTACGATTTTGATTTGAAGAATTCGTATTGGCTTAAAGAAAGACATAGTACACTGGAAGAAAATCCCGAAAAATGTCCAGGAAAATTGGAAATTAGGGATCATCCGGTTTTTAGTGCATATCTCGAGAACGGTTACTTCGATTTTCATGATTAAGGGCTTGATAGATTCGTATTGGCTCAAAGAAAGACATATGACACTGGATGAAAATCCCGGAAAATCGTCAGGAAAATTGGTAATCCGGGAACAACGTTTGATTTTCAAGATTTTGGCCTGATTGAATTTCAGTGGATTCCATGATAGATGAAAACGAAGCCACCAACTATCCCACAGAATTTTTGAATTCTTTAGATGTTCCTGGATTTCCGCCACATAATTTAAAATTGAAATTAGGCTCAGTTATAATTTTGCTGCGCAACCTCAACGCACCAAAACTTTGTAACTGAACGCGTTTGATTGTAAAGAACATCAAATCAATTATATTTAAAGCCACGATTTTGAGGGGAAAATTCAAAGGCAAAGATGTTCTCATTCCACGGATTCCGGTTCTTCCGAACGATTTACCATTCGTATTTAAGCGTCTTCTGTGCGTCTCGCTTTTGCTATGACAATCAATAAGTCGCAAGGACAATCGCTGGTTGTTTGTGGCATCATTATTGAATTCCCATGTTTCTCATATGGTCAATTGTATATGTGGCGTGCTCACGTATCGGCAAACCTACCGCTTTGTACGTGTACGCACCCGAAAATAAAACTAAAAATATCGTGTACCATAAAGCTACTTCAGTTAAAAAGCAAAAGGTTGGCCGACACGCCAATCAACATTGTTAATTTATAGTTATTTTTATTGTATTTAATAAAACTTTAGAATAAGGAATTTTAATTGACTGAATTACATGAAACAGCATTGTAAATGCTCGGAATTATTATTTTCTCTACATAAATGAATTTAGGCGGAACGAAGTTCGCCGGGTCAGCTAGTTTTATCTATAAAAAAATTAATTTTTAAAAAAACGGCTCCAACAATTTTTTCAATTTTTTTTTCTCATAAATTCATGTTTATCTAACAAATCACATCGAATATGTACTTTTTTTGACCTCTATCTGTTTCTATCTGTCATCTACTTGGCTGATGTATTTCAGTAGTATATAAAATTTGTATTATAAAACACACTCATATCTATCTGTTTTAGCTATTAAAATTACAAATATGTATTTATTAAATAATAGTTATTTATAGTAATAATTTATATTTTAACTGTGTTTTTACAACTTTTTTTTAATGATATACCTTATGTTATGGAACCAATTCATATGCACATTGTCAACTTCAAGCTACGGTAAAGTTTTTAGCTACGAGAGCAAGTTTGTGCGATCCAGTCGTGCCCATTTTTTAATGCAGTTTTGTTTGTTAAAAATATATTTAATTTACTTTAAATTACTTCTGTTGTAAGTGGAGTGAATGAATATAATTCAATTAAAAAGTACAAGTGACCTAAACTTATTCACTCCACTTAAAACAGAAGTAGTTTCAATATTTTCATATTTAAATTTCTTCATCTTCTTATTATAAAAAAGCCTGACCACGGCTATAAAATTCAGGGTATAATAGACTGACTGAAGAGCCTATTGTTATACCTGGGCGAAACACAATTATTTCTGGAGTTGAGGTCACTTGTACTTTTTAATTAAAAAATATATTTAGCGCATTTGAAAAATTATTTTTTAAATAGTTAAGTTTTGATTCTCTAATGCATGTCAAATCAAAAATGAAGAGAAATATTAAGTAACAAAAAGTTTTGTTTTATTGGAATTCATTAAAACTCATTTAACAGTGATAGTTAGCAAAGAAGTACACTAGCCGTTTACTTGTTGAACAATTCGTTGAGCAATGATCTCCAACCGGATCAAACTCGTTGATTGAATAGAATTGAGGACATCGTACATTACAGTTGAATGTGTTGAACTTAAAATTTCGCCTAGTGGCATTATACAACTTACTTTTAAAATAAACCGTTCATATAGTTTATCGGCCTTTTAATGGTTGGTAGGTATACATTAGTTATCGAATAGAAAATACATAGGTATTTTCAAATTCACAATTTTACGATTTTATCACAACGTTTTCGTTTAAAATAATATAATTACCTAATTAAAATACGAAAACTATAAACTCATTTACCTACGTATGGTAGGAATTAAATCAACTTTATTTAACTATAGCTTCTGGTATTAATACATTAGCAGATGATGTAAATTAAGTAGAAGTAGGTAGGTACCTACATCAATTATTGGTTTTATGGGTGTGTTATATATTTTTAAAGTGAATAATTTTCTCATAAATATTTTTATTTATTTTATGCCTTTGATTTAAAATTATAAAATTATAAAATAATCTTTCTTTTATTTTACAGACATTACAACAAAATGATCTTTTCGACTGTATTGGTAATTTGGCTGATAAGTCCCGGTGTTGTTAAAGCCGCACCAAATGTTTGTGTGCCAGATTTGGGATGTATGCAAGGAACATATATGCCTGGCTTTCAAAGTGATGATTTTGAAGTTTTTATGGGAGTCCCTTTTGCCCAGCCCCCAGTTGGTGAATTAAGATTTAATGTGAGTTTTTTTTTAAGTCGTTGAAACATTCATTAAACTTTCATAATTTTGGTAAAATTTATTTAGAATCCAAAGCCAATTAGACCGTGGGAAGGTATTCTTGATGCAACCAAAGCTAAACCTGACTGTATTCAAAAAAATTACTTATTACCTCAACCGTTTGTTAGTGGAGAGGAAGACTGCTTGTATCTAAACATCTATCGTCCTATAGTAAGTTACTATAATTATAAAGAACGTTCACATGCATATAAAATCAACATTTTTGTAGAAAAAAGATAAAAAGCCACTTACTGTCATGGTTTACATATTTGGTGGAGGATTCTTTTCGGGGTCATCAAATCCCCTCATTCATGGCCCAGAGTATTTTATGGACACTAAGGAGGTGATTCTTGTAACAATAGCTTACCGCTTGGGTGCTTTAGGTAAGAAATAAATAATTTAAAATTTAAATAAATAGTTTAGTTAATTTTTCAAAATAAATGAACAATTATTATTTCCAATTAAGGTTTCCTCTCAACTGGAGATAGCAATATGCCTGGAAATTTTGGACTCAAAGATCAAAATTTAGCATTGAAATGGATCCAGAATTACATCTCTTACTTCGGTGGAGATCCTAACAGTGTCACAATATTCGGACAGAGTGCTGGAGCTGTATCCGTTCATTTACACATATTGAGTGACTTATCATCAGGTGAGAAGAACTTTTATCGCTGTAAGTGGGAAAGTAACACAATTTATCTTTAATATCTAGGGCTCTTCCAAAGAGCAATCGTAATGAGCGGAAATGCCGGTGCACCATATGCTACTCCAATTGCCAATCCCCTTGCACAAGCTCGTAAACAAGCTCAGTTACTTCAAATTCCAGATGCCAATAGTATTAGCTCAAAAGAACTCACAAAAGCTTTGCGAAAAATCAACGCTACAAAAATTATCGAATCTGGCGACGGGTTCAAATATTGGCATGTAGATCCTCTGACAACATTCCGCCCAGTTATTGAAGAACCTTCTCCTGATGCATTTTTAACATCTGATCCAGTTGATTTAATCGCTACTGGCAGATATACTCAAGTACCTTGGATGACTGGTATGGTGCCTTACGAGGGCGCTGTTCGAGCTTTATCCATTCTTTCTAATGAAGCCTTGCGCAATGACTTCAATAACCATTTCGACGAATTCATTGGGAAGCTTATGGAGTTCCCTTTTACAAAAGATGTAGACTTAAAAATTAATGCTCTTATTGATCATTACTTTTATGGAATCCATGAACTTAACAATAAAACTGCTCAAAGTTTCGTTGATGTATGTATAGTTTTGTCGTTGCTGCTGAATTTAATCAAAATAATCATATCATTTATATTATTTCTTTCTAAGATCATTACTGACCGAGCTTTCGTACACCCGTTCTACAAAAATATCAAACAGTATGTTGAAACGGCCGATCTCAAAAAGAATCCAGTCTACCTCTACCGTTTCAACTATCGTGGTCCATTTTCCTACTCAACATTATACACAGGAAATTTCAACAATTATGGTGTAGTCCATTGTGATGATCTTATATACCTCTTCCGATCGCCCTTGGTGTTCAGTGTGGATTTTGAGAAGAACTCAATTGAAGCTAAAGTAGTCAAAGAGATGGTAGAAACTTATGTGTCCTTCGCTAAAACCGGGTATGTTAAAAAAAAAAACTTCCTATATTTTTCATATGCCAAGTACTTCATTTTTCGTAGACGCCCTAAAGCAACCAGTGATGAAAGTTTGGCAGAGTGCAATAGACAAGCCCTGGAGGAAACTGATGATAACAAAATGTGTTCGTACAAGGAAATCAAAAATGCAAATAATGGATTTTCCGTCCAAATAAACAATTATTTTGACGTGTCGAAAGTAAAGCTATGGGACGAAATACTTAATTGATTTATGTATATATTATAAATATTTTTGAGACAAAATTTTATATTTTCATTTGTATTTCTACCATGTTTCTTAACTATTTATTTTCATTTTTATCATTTCATGTAAAGATTATTTTTAAGCAGGCCTTTTTTTCATAATGTAATTGACTTCCTTTTATAAAATAAATAAATATAAAACATTTAAAAAAAAACTTAAACATTACCTGTGATACAATAATCAATGGAAAATATAATAATCGCTATAGCACAGGAAAGATAGATTTTTTTGTGGAACGAAATATAGAACGGCTGAATTTTTTATACTTGAAAGAGGGATATTAGAAAAGTCTATGTCCAGTTTTTCGGGACGCCATCCCCCTGGGGAATTCCACCATTTTGGAAAACGCGAATTGATCTATATATCCCTGAAACTATTTATCTTAGAGAAAAAGCTTGTAGGCAATTAAATTATCTTTGGTTCATGCGATACTTTCAAGGTTTTGTCGTTTTATTATTCATTTGCACATTTTTGCCGTTCTCGAATAAACTAACGAGAATTACTTAACAAATTAGTATTTTAAAACAAAATTTAGTTTTCTAAATTTCTTATTTGGAAAGCAATTCACGTAACTATACTCGGGAACTTCAAAAATGTGTTCGTGCAAAAAAAATAAAAATAAATTAACATAACCTTGGAAATATTGCCCGCAGCGAAAAAAATGTATGTACATATAAACGAAAGATTGTTTAATTTCCTACAAAGATGGTCTTACAGGTTTTCCTCTAAGATCAATATTTTCGGAGATAAAGGTCCATTCGCATTTTCGAAATTGGTGGCATCCCAAATACCCTTACATATGATGCTTTTCTAATAGCCCTCTTTCATTTATAAAAAAATCAGCTTACCAATATATCATTCCACGAAGAAGTCTATCTTTATTGTAATCTATCGGCTCAATAGATTTAGCAGCTAATTTTCCAAAAGCTCTAACTTTGGACTGGAATATCGCATCATCTTCAAAAATATATGAAAATTTGTTAAACTTTGTGGTCTACAATTTGTGTCATGAGAAACGTAAGTTTCTTGCGAAATGAGAAAAATGTGAAGAAGTAAAAAAAAATAAAACGAAATAACCTCAAAAATATTGGCCACGCAGATAAAAGTTTTGATGAAAAAAAAAAGATAATTTTATTTCCAACAGATTTGATTACCTATAACAATTTTTCACTTTAAATCGATAGTTTCGGTGATATAGATCAATTCGCGTTTTCCAAAATGGCGGATTTCCCCAGGGGGATGGCGTCCCAAAAAAGTGGACATAAGCATTTCGAATAGCCCTCTTTCAGGTAAAAACAATTCAGCCGTCCTGTCCTATATTTCGTTCTATAAAACGATTGTTTTTCTGCTAATTTTCATGTACTATGTTAACAACTTCGCTGTCCCATGAACCATATATGAATATATGAACACAGCATTCTTCGCCTTCCCTGTCCCATGTAGGTATCATATATGAACACAAAACATATTGTATGAATCAAGCTTTACTGTCCCCATACAAACTGCCTTAAATTAAAAAAAAAAAAAACAAGACAACAAAACAAGTCCCATGAATCATATATGATACACAAAATTTTGTTTTTTTTTTTTCAGCTTCCCTGTCCCATGTGTCATATATGATACACAAATTTGTGTTTACTTATAACAAATTTATTATACGAAAAAAACTGAATAAGAATTTAATTTTCACATAAACGTAAAGCTTACATCGAGTTTTTAACAAAACGTTGGAAAAATGTTTTAGAAAAAAAATTGGAAACAAATTTTTTTTTCTAAAACATTTTGCCAACGTTTTTTTTTGCAGTTTTGTTAAAAACTCGATGTAAGCTTTACGTTTATGTGAAAATTAAGTTCTTATTCAGTTTTTTTCGTTCTGCCGACAATGTCTATGTCATCCGCATACGCAGGCAATTGAACGGACTTTTGATAGATTGTACCGCTGGTGTTGACATGTGCGTTGCGTACAATGGCTTCAAGAAAGATGTTGAATAGGTTGCATGATAACGCGTAGCCTTGCATCAATCCTTTCTCAACATCAAAGGAATCGGTGGTGTTCTTACCAATTTTGACGGAGCAGCGAGATTTCTCCATCGTCATCCTGCACAGGCGGACGAGTTTGGCAGGTATGCCGAGACTCGACATGGCTCTGTATAATTCGTCCCTTTTCACGCTATCATACGCGACTTTAAAATCGATAAAAAGGCGGTGTGTATCGATCTGGAATTCCCGGAATTTTTCTAAAATCTGTCGGATTGTGAACATTCGATCGACGGTTGACTTGCCTGGCCTAAAACCACACTTATTGGGGCCGATCAGATCGTTGACCGGTTAGGCGGTCACACAGGATAGCCGACAAGTTTTTATAAGCGACGTTTAGGAGACTAATTCCTCTGTAGTTGGTGCATTTCAGAACATCTCCCTTTTTATGGATGGGGCATATTATACCGAGATTCAACGGGCATACTTTTATCCGACCAAATTTTGTATGCTCCTAACCAATTCATCTCCCGCTGATTTAAATAGTTCGGCTTGTAAGCCATCCACACCAGCAGCCTTGTACGACTCAGGTTTGGATATCCCCAGCCGCACTTGGGTTAGGTCGGGTGGACGGAACTCTTGGCCATCATCGTCCAAGTCGCCATTAAGCAGTCTATAGAAGTGTGAAGGTTGGCCATGAACCATATATGAATATATGAACACAGCATTCTTCGCCTTCCCTGTCCCATGTAGGTATCATATATGAACACAAAACATATTGTATGAATCAAGCTTTACTGTCCCCATACAAACTGCCTTAAATTAAAAAAAAAAAAAAACAAGACAACAAAACAAGTCCCATGAATCATATATGATACACAAAATTTTGTTTTTTTTTTCAGCTTCCCTGTCCCATGTGTCATATATGATACACAAATTTGTGTTTACTTATAACAAATTTATTATACGAAAAAAACTGAATAAGAACTTAATTTTCACATAAACGTAAAGCTTACATCGAGTTTTTAACAAAACGTTGGAAAAATGTTTTAGAAAAAAAATTGGAAACAAATTTTTTTTTCTAAAACATTTTGCCAACGTTTTTTTTTGCAGTTTTGTTAAAAACTCGATGTAAGCTTTACGTTTATGTGAAAATTAAGTTCTTATTCAGTTTTTTTCGTTCTGCCGATAATGTCTATGTCATCCGCATACGCAGGCAATTGAACGGACTTTTGATAGATTGTACCGCTGGTGTTGACATGTGCGTTGCGTACAATGGCTTCAAGAAAGATGTTGAATAGGTTGCATGATAACGCGTAGCCTTGCATCAATCCTTTCTCAACATCAAAGGAATCGGTGGTGTTCTTACCAATTTTGACGGAGCAGCGAGATTTCTCCATCGTCATCCTGCACAGGCGGACGAGTTTGGCAGGTATGCCGAGACTCGACATGGCTCTGTATAATTCGTCCCTTTTCACGCTATCATACGCGACTTTAAAATCGATAAAAAGGCGGTGTGTATCGATCTGGAATTCCCGGAATTTTTCTAAAATCTGTCGGATTGTGAACATTCGATCGACGGTTGACTTGCCTGGCCTAAAACCACACTTATTGGGGCCGATCAGATCGTTGACCGGTTAGGCGGTCACACAGGATAGCCGACAAGTTTTTATAAGCGACGTTTAGGAGACTAATTCCTCTGTAGTTGGTGCATTTCAGAACATCTCCCTTTTTATGGATGGGGCATATTATACCGAGATTCAACGGGCATACTTTTATCCGACCAAATTTTGTATGCTCCTAACCAATTCATCTCCCGCTGATTTAAATAGTTCGGCTTGTAAGCCATCCACACCAGCAGCCTTGTACGACTTAGGTTTGGATATCCCCAGCCGCACTTGGGTTAGGTCGGGTGGACGGAACTCTTGGCCATCATCGTCCAAGTCGCCATTAAGCAGTCTAGAGAAGTGTGAAGGTTGGCCATGAACCATATATGAATATATGAACACAGCATTCTTCGCCTTCCCTGTCCCATGTAGGTATCATATATGAACACAAAACATATTGTATGAATCAAGCTTTACTGTCCCCATACAAACTGCCTTAAATTAAAAAAAAAAAAAACAAGACAACAAAACAAGTCCCATGAATCATATATGATACACAAAATTTTGTTTTTTTTTTTTCAGCTTCCCTGTCCCATGTGTCATATATGATACACAAATTTGTGTTTACTTATAACAAATTTATTATACGAAAAAAACTGAATAAGAACTTAATTTTCACATAAACGTAAAGCTTACATCGAGTTTTTAACAAAACGTTGGAAAAATGTTTTAGACAAAAAATTGGAAACAAATTTTTTTTTCTAAAACATTTTGCCAACGTTTTTTTTTGCAGTTTTGTTAAAAACTCGATGTAAGCTTTACGTTTATGTGAAAATTAAGTTCTTATTCAGTTTTTTTCGTTCTGCCGACAATGTCTATGTCATCCGCATACGCAGGCAATTGAACGGACTTTTGATAGATTGTACCGCTGGTGTTGACATGTGCGTTGCGTACAATGGCTTCAAGAAAGATGTTGAATAGGTTGCATGATAACGCGTAGCCTTGCATCAATCCTTTCTCAACATCAAAGGAATCGGTGGTGTTCTTACCAATTTTGACGGAGCAGCGAGATTTCTCCATCGTCATCCTGCACAGGCGGACGAGTTTGGCAGGTATGCCGAGACTCGACATGGCTCTGTATAATTCGTCCCTTTTCACGCTATCATACGCGACTTTAAAATCGATAAAAAGGCGGTGTGTATCGATCTGGAATTCCCGGAATTTTTCTAAAATCTGTCGGATTGTGAACATTCGATCGACGGTTGACTTGCCTGGCCTAAAACCACACATATTGGGGCCGATCAGATCGTTGACCGGTTAGGCGGTCACACAGGATAGCCGACAAGTTTTTATAAGCGACGTTTAGGAGACTAATTCCTCTGTAGTTTGTGCATTTCAGAACATCTCCCTTTTTATGGATGGGGCATATTATACCGAGATTCAACGGGCATACTTTTATCCGACCAAATTTTGTATGCTCCTAACCAATTCATCTCCCGCTGATTTAAATAGTTCGGCTTGTAAGCCATCCACACCAGCAGCCTTGTACGACTTAGGTTTGGATATCCCCAGCCGCACTTGGGTTAGGTCGGGTGGACGGAACTCTTGGCCATCATCGTCCAAGTCGCCATTAAGCAGTCTAGAGAAGTGTGAAGGTTGGCGTGTCGGCCAACCTTCCGCTTCTTTACTGAAGAGCTTTAATGGTAAAAAACATTTTTCGTTTTATATTCAGGCGCGTACACGTAAAAGGTAGGTAGGTTTGCCGATACGTGATGAGCACGCCACATACAACTGGCCATGTGAGAAACATGGGAATTCAAGATTGATGCCACAAACATCCAGCGATTCATCTTACGACTTATTGATTGTCAATTGTCATAGCAAAAGCGAGACGCACTGGAAATTGAAGACGCTTAAATACGAATGGCAAATCCCTCGGAATAACCGGAATCATCTTCGACTTTGAATTTTCCCCTTAAAATCGTGGCTTGGATATAAGATTGATTTAATGCACTTCACAATCAAACGCGTTCCGTTACAAAGTTTTGGTGCATTGAGGTTGCGCAGCAAAATTATAATTGAGCCGACTTTCAATTTTAAATTGTGTGGTTAAAAGCCCGGAACACCAAAGAATTCAAAAATTCCGTGGGATAGTTGGTGGCTTCGTTTTCATCCATCACGGAGTCCACGGATTTGAATATATTAACTCACCGACGATTTGGTTTTGAATGACGAAATTCAAATGATCGACATTCTTGTTTTTCGCAACCAAATAAATCGCGCGTGAACTCAGCCAATCATGGTTAACATAATTTTGAGTGAAATTCGGAAAAACATTCGCGATGAGCTCTTCCGGCGTTGTTGTAAAGTAGCAAAAATTCGGTGGAAATTCAATAAGGCCGATGACTAAGTCCACTGGTATCATTGCCATCGCTAATAAATTGACTGGAGAAATCTGCAGCGAACTGATCATTTCATTAAGCGACTCGCATGTTTGTGTGCAATTTCTCCACCTATTGCAATAAAGCCTTCCTGGGGCAATTACGAATTTATCAAGCCCTAAATCGTGAAAATCAAAGTAACCGTTCTCGACTTATGCACTAAAAACCGGATTTTCAAATATTTCTGGAAATTTTAGGGGATTTTCTTCCAGTGTCCTAAGTCCTTTTTTGAGATAATACAAATCCATCAAGTCCTTAATGGCGAAAATCAAAGCCATCGTTCTCTAGATATGCATTAAAAAGAGGATGATCCCTGATTTCCAATTTTCCTGAAAATGTTTCGGGATTTTTCTTCAGTGTCCTATGTCCTTCCTTGGGTCAATACGAATTCATCAAGCCTAAAATCGTAAAAATCGAACGATCCGTTCTCGAGTTATGGGCGCACACACGGACGAATTTTCTCTTTTATATACATACATATATAGATTTATATAATATGAATGTATGACATATGAGTGTTTTTTATAATACAAATTCTATATACTACTGAAATACATCAGCCAAGTAGAAGACTTAGCATTATTTAATTGGACTTGTTGAATTATTGATTCAATATAGCTTTTAACGGCCTTTAGTCCATAAAAATTGGCGTTTCGTCCCGGCGTTCTCACTTGGACTCTTCAGTTGACAGTGAGGGCCTTGTCAAGACGCAATTTTTATTAAGTTCAGTCCAGCTTACATCAATTTTACAGCGAAAATCGAATGTGAACTATATCCAACCCAATTAGAATTTCTAATCAAGAATTGTTGGAAATTTTGTTATTCGTGGCCTGGCATTGTTAACATATGAGTGTTTTTTATAATACAAATTCTATATACTACTGAAATACATCAGCCAAGTAGAAGACTTAGCATTATTTAATTGGACTTGTTGAATTATTGATTCAATATAGCTTTTAACGGCCTTTAGTCCATAAAAATTGGCGTTTCGTCCCGGCGTTCTCACTTGAACTCTTCAGTTGACAGTGAGGGCCTTGTCAAGACGCAATTTTTATTAAGTTCAGTCCAGCTTACATCAATTTTACAGCGAAAACCGAATGTGAACTATATCCAACCCAATTAGAATTTCTAATCAAGAATTGTTGGAAATTTTGTTACCCGTGGCCTGGCATTGTTAACATATGAGTGTTTTTTATAATACAAATTCTATATACTACTGAAATACATCAGCCAAGTAGAAGACTTAGCATTATTTAATTGGACTTGTTGAATTATTGATTCAATATAGCAACATAAACAGAGTATGCATCGATCACTTGAAGAAAATTTAGCACTTCATTTCACAATTAAAAAAAAAAACAGGTCTAAACATTTTTTTGTCCGGGCGTCAATTTTTTTTTGACTCCCGGGCGTCATTTTATTTTTGACGCCCGGGCGTCATTTTGTTTTTGACGCCCAGGCGTCAATTTATTTTTGACGCCCGGGCGTCATTTTATTTTCGACGCCCGGGCGTCATTTTATTTTTGACGCCCGGGCGTCATTTTGTTTTTGACGCGCGGGCGTCATTTTATTTTTGACGCCCGGGCGTCATTTTATTTTTGACGCCCGGGCGTCATTTTGTTTTTGACGCCCAGGCGTCAATTTATTTTTGACGCCCGGGCGTCATTTTATTTTCGACGCCCGGGCGTCATTTTATTTTTGACGCCCGGGCGTCATTTTGTTTTTGACGCGCGGGCGTCATTTTATTTTTGACGCCCGGGCGTAATTTTTTTTTAACGCCCGGGCGTCATTTTTTTTAACGCCCGGGCGTCATTTTGTTTTTGACGCCCAGGCGTCAATTTATTTTTGACGCCCGGGCGTCATTTTGTTTTTGACGCGCGGGCGTCATTTTGTTTTTGACGCCCAGGCGTCATTTTGTTTTTGACGCCCGGGCGTCATTTTTTTTTTAACGCCCGGGCGTCATTTTTTTTAACGCCCGGGCGTCATTTTTTTTAACGCCCGGGCGTCATTTTGTTTTTGACGCGCGGGCGTCATTTTATTTTTGACGCCCAGGCGTCATTTTGTTTTTGACGCCCGGGCGTCATTTTATTTTTGACGCCCGGGCGTCATTTTATTATTGACGCGCGGGCGTCATTTTATTTTTGACGCCCAGGCGTCATTTTGTTTTTGACGCCCGGGCGTCATTTTTTTTTAACGCCCGGGCGTCATTTTATTTTTGACGCCCGGGCGTCAATTTTTTTTTAACGCCCGGGCGTCATTTTGTTTTTGACGCCCGGGCGTCATTTTATTTTTGACGCCCGGGCGTCATTTTATTTTTAAAGCCCAGGCGTCATTTTATTTTTGACGCCCGGGCGTCATTTTGTTTTTGACGCGCGGGCGTCACTTTATTTTTGACGCCCGGGCGTCAATTTTTTTTGACGCCTGGGCGTCAATTTATTTTTGACGCCCGGGCGTCATTTTATTTTTGACGCCCTGGCGTCATTTTGTTTTTGACGCGCGGGCGTCATTTTTTTTTAACGCCCGGGCGTCAATTTATTTTTGACGCCCGGGCGTCATTTTATTTTTGACGCCCAGGCGTCATTTTGTTTTTGACGCCCGGGCGTCATTTTTTTTTAACGCCCGGGCGTCAATTTATTTTTGACGCCCGGGCGTCATTTTGTTTTTGACGCCCGGGCGTCATTTTATTTTTGACGCCCAGGCGTCATTTTGTTTTTGACGCCCGGGCGTCATTTTTTTTTAACGCCCGGGCGTCATTTTGTTTTTGACGCGCGGGCGTCATTTTATTTTTGACGCCCGGGCGTCAATTTTTTTTGACGCCTGGGCGTCAATTTATTTTTGACGCCCGGGCGTCATTTTGTTTTTGACGCGCGGGCGTCATTTTATTTTTGACGCCCGGGCGTCATTTTGTTTTTGACGCCCGGGCGTCATTTTTTTTTAACGCCCGGGCGTCATTTTGTTTTTGACGCCCGGGCGTCATTTTGTTTTTGACGCGCGGGCGTCATTTTGTTTTTGACGCCCGGGCGTCAATTTATTTTTGACGCCCGGGCGTCATTTTATTTTTGACGCCCAGGCGTCATTTTGTTTTTGACGCGCGGGCGTCATTTTATTTTTGACGCCCGGGCATCATTTTATTATTGACGCCCGGGCGTCATTTTGTTTTTGACGCGCGGGCGTCATTTTGTTTTTGACGCCCGGGCGTCATTTTATTTTTGACGCCCAGGCGTCATTTTGTTTTTGACGCCCGGGCGTCATTTTTTTTTAACGCCCGGGCGTCATTTTGTTTTTGACGCCCGGGCGTCAATTTATTTTTGACGCCCGGGCGTCATTTTATTTTTGACGCCCAGGCGTCATTTTGTTTTTGACGCCCGGGCGTCAATTTATTTTTGACGCGCGGGCGTCATTTTGTTTTTGACGCCCAGGCGTCATTTTGTTTTTGACGCCCGGGCGTCATTTTTTTTTAACGCCCGGGCGTAATTTTTTTTTAACGCCCGGGCGTCATTTTTTTTAACGCCCGGGCGTCATTTTGTTTTTGACGCGCAGGCGTCAATTTATTTTTGACGCCCGGGCGTCATTTTGTTTTTGACGCCCAGGCGTCATTTTGTTTTTGACGCCCGGGCGTCATTTTTTTTTAACGCCCGGGCGTCATTTTTTTTTAACGCCCGGGCGTCATTTTTTTTAACGCCCGGGCGTCATTTTGTTTTTGACGCGCGGGCGTCATTTTATTTTTGACGCCCAGGCGTCATTTTGTTTTTGACGCCCGGGCGTCATTTTATTTTTGACGCCCGGGCGTCATTTTATTATTGACGCGCGGGCGTCATTTTATTTTTGACGCCCAGGCGTCATTTTGTTTTTGACGCCCGGGCGTCATTTTTTTTTAACGCCCGGGCGTCATTTTATTTTTGACGCCCGGGCGTCAATTTTTTTTTAACGCCCGGGCGTCATTTTGTTTTTGACGCCCGGGCGTCATTTTATTTTTGACGCCCGGGCGTCATTTTATTTTTGACGCCCGGGCGTCATTTTGTTTTTGACGCGCGGGCGTCATTTTATTTTTGACGCGCGGGCGTCACTTTATTTTTGACGCCCGGGCGTCAATTTTTTTTGACGCCTGGGCGTCAATTTATTTTTGACGCCCGGGCGTCATTTTATTTTTGACGCCCTGGCGTCATTTTGTTTTTGACGCGCGGGCGTCATTTTTTTTAACGCCCGGGCGTCATTTTATTTTTGACGCCCAGGCGTCATTTTGTTTTTGACGCCCGGGCGTCATTTTTTTTTAACGCCCGGGCGTCAATTTATTTTTGACGCCCGGGCGTCATTTTGTTTTTGACGCCCGGGCGTCATTTTATTTTTGACGCCCAGGCGTCATTTTGTTTTTGACGCCCGGGCGTCATTTTTTTTTAACGCCCGGGCGTCATTTTGTTTTTGACGCGCAGGCGTCATTTTATTTTTGACGCCCGGGCGTCAATTTTTTTTGACGCCTGGGCGTCAATTTATTTTTGACGCCCGGGCGTCATTTTGTTTTTGACGCGCGGGCGTCATTTTATTTTTGACGCCCGGGCGTCATTTTGTTTTTGACGCCCGGGCGTCATTTTTTTTTAACGCCCGGGCGTCATTTTGTTTTTGACGCCCGGGCGTCATTTTGTTTTTGACGCGCGGGCGTCATTTTGTTTTTGACGCCCGGGCGTCAATTTATTTTTGACGCCCGGGCGTCATTTTATTTTTGACGCCCAGGCGTCATTTTGTTTTTGACGCGCGGGCGTCATTTTGTTTTTGACGCGCGGGCGTCATTTTGTTTTTGACGCCCGGGCGTCATTTTATTTTTGACGCCCAGGCGTCATTTTGTTTTTGACGCCCGGGCGTCATTTTTTTTTAACGCCCGGGCGTCATTTTGTTTTTGACGCCCGGGCGTCATTTTATTTTTGACGCCCAGGCGTCATTTTGTTTTTGACGCCCGGGCGTCAATTTATTTTTGACGCCTGGGCGTCATTTTATTTTTGACGCCCGGGCGTCAATTTATTTTTGACGCCCGGGCGTCATTTTGTTTTTGACGCGCGGGCGTCATTTTGTTTTTGACGCGCGGGCGTCATTTTGTTTTTGACGCCCGGGCGTTAAAAAAAAATGACGCCCGCGCGTCAAAAACAAAATGACGCCAGGGCGTCAAAAATAAAATGACGCCCGGGCGTCAAAAATAAATTGACGCCCAGGCGTCAAAAAAAATTGACGCCCGGGCGTCAAAAATAAAGTGACGCCCGCGCGTCAAAAATAAAATGACGCCCGCGCGTCAAAAACAAAATGACGCCCGGGCGTCAAAAATAAAATGACGCCCGGGCGTCATTTTATTTTTGACGCGCGGGCGTCACTTTATTTTTGACGCCCGGGCGTCAATTTTTTTTGACGCCTGGGCGTCAATTTATTTTTGACGCCCGGGCGTCATTTTATTGTTGACGCCCTGGCGTCATTTTGTTTTTGACGCGCGGGCGTCATTTTTTTTTAACGCCCGGGCGTCAATTTATTTTTGACGCCCGGGCGTCATTTTGTTTTTGACGCCCGGGCGTCATTTTATTTTTGACGCCCAGGCGTCATTTTGTTTTTGACGCCCGGGCGTCATTTTTTTTTAACGCCCGGGCGTCATTTTGTTTTTGACGCGCGGGCGTCATTTTATTTTTGACGCCCGGGCGTCAATTTTTTTGACGCCTGGGCGTCAATTTATTTTTGACGCCCGGGCGTCATTTTGTTTTTGACGCGCGGGCGTCATTTTATTTTTGACGCCCAGGCGTCATTTTGTTTTTGACGCCCGGGCGTCAATTTATTTTTGACGCCCGGGCATCATTTTGTTTTTGACGCGCGGGCGTCATTTTATTTTTGACGCCCGGGCGTCATTTTATTATTGACGCCCGGGCGTCATTTTGTTTTTGACGCGCGGGCGTCATTTTGTTTTTGACGCCCGGGCGTCATTTTATTATTGACGCCCGGGCGTTATTTTATTATTGACGCCCGGGCGTCATTTTATTTTTGACGCCCAGGCGTCATTTTGTTTTTGACGCCCGGGCGTCATTTTTTTTTAACGCCCGGGCGTCATTTTGTTTTTGACGCCCGGGCGTCAATTTATTTTTGACGCCCGGGCGTCATTTTATTTTTGACGCCCAGGCGTCATTTTGTTTTTGACGCCCGGGCGTCAATTTATTTTTGACGCCTGGGCGTCATTTTATTTTTGACGCCCGGGCGTCAATTTATTTTTGACGCCCGGGCGTCATTTTGTTTTTGACGCGCGGGCGTCATTTTGTTTTTGACGCCCGGGCGTCAATTTTTTTTTGACGCCCGGGCGTCATTTTATTTTTGACGCCCGGGCGTCATTTTGTTTTTGACGCGCGGGCGTCATTTTATTTTTGACGCGCGGGCGTCACTTTATTTTTGACGCCCGGGCGTCAATTTTTTTTGACGCCTGGGCGTCAATTTATTTTTGACGCCCGGGCGTCATTTTATTTTTGACGCCCTGGCGTCATTTTGTTTTTGACGCGCGGGCGTCATTTTTTTTTAACGCCCGGGCGTCAATTTATTTTTGACGCCCGGGCGTCATTTTATTTTTGACGCCCAGGCGTCATTTTGTTTTTGACGCCCGGGCGTCATTTTTTTTTAACGCCCGGGCGTCAATTTATTTTTGACGCCCGGGCGTCATTTTGTTTTTGACGCCCGGGCGTCATTTTATTTTTGACGCCCAGGCGTCATTTTGTTTTTGACGCCCGGGCGTCATTTTTTTTTAACGCCCGGGCGTCATTTTGTTTTTGACGCGCGGGCGTCATTTTATTTTTGACGCCCGGGCGTCAATTTTTTTTGACGCCTGGGCGTCAATTTATTTTTGACGCCCGGGCGTCATTTTGTTTTTGACGCGCGGGCGTCATTTTATTTTTGACGCCCGGGCGTCATTTTGTTTTTGACGCCCGGGCATCATTTTATTTTTGACGCCCAGGCGTCATTTTGTTTTTGACGCCCGGGCGTCATTTTTTTTTAACGCCCGGGCGTCATTTTGTTTTTGACGCCCGGGCGTCATTTTGTTTTTGACGCGCGGGCGTCATTTTGTTTTTGACGCGCGGGCGTCATTTTATTTTTGACGCCCGGGCGTCATTTTATTTTTGACGCCCGGGCGTCATTTTGTTTTTGACGCCCGGGCATCATTTTATTTTTGACGCCCAGGCGTCATTTTGTTTTTGACGCCCGGGCGTCATTTTTTTTTAACGCCCGGGCGTCATTTTGTTTTTGACGCCCGGGCGTCATTTTGTTTTTGACGCGCGGGCGTCATTTTGTTTTTGACGCCCGGGCGTCATTTTATTATTGACGCCCGGGCGTCATTTTATTTTTGACGCCCAGGCGTCATTTTGTTTTTGACGCCCGGGCGTCATTTTTTTTTTAACGCCCGGGCGTCATTTTGTTTTTGACGCCCGGGCGTCATTTTATTTTTGACGCCCAAGCGTCATTTTGTTTTTGACGCCCGGGCTATTTTTTTTTAACGCCCGGGCGTCATTTTTTTTTAACGCCCGGGCGTCATTTTGTATTTGACGCCCGGGCGTCATTTTGTTTTTGACGCGCGGGCGTCATTTTATTTTTGACGCCTGGGCGTCATTTTTTTTTAACGCCCGGGCGTCATTTTATTTTTGACACCGGGGCGTCAATTTATTTTTGACGCCCGGGCGTCATTTTGTTTTTGACGCGCGGGCGTCATTTTTTTTTAACGCCCGGGCGTCATTTTATTTTTGGCGCCCGGGCGTCATTTTGTTTTTGACGCGCGGGCGTCATTTTATTTTTGACGCCCGGGCGTCAATTTTTTTTTGACGCCTGGGCGTCAATTTATTTTCGACGCCCGGGCGTCATTTTATTTTTATTTTTGACGCCCGGGCGTCATTTTTTTTTAACGCCCGGGCGTCAATTTATTTTTGACGCCCGGGCGTCATTTTGTTTTTGACGCGCGGGCGTCATTTTATTTTTGACGCCCGGGCGTCAATTTTTTTTGACGCCTGGGCGTCAATTTATTTTTGACGCCCGGGCGTCATTTTATTTTTGGCGCCCGGGCGTCATTTTATTTTTATTTTTGACGCCCGGGCGTAAATTTTTTTTCACGCCCGGGCGTCATTTTATTTTTATTTTTAACGCCCGGGCGTCATTTTATTTTTGATGCCCGGGCGTCATTTTTATTTGCTTTAAAAATAAAATTTGTACCTAATCCATTTTGTATAGCTTTCAATTAGCTTGCTATTTTTTTGATTCCGCGCTTCACATGGAATGAAAAATTATTCAAAATGCAAAATTAATTCTAATGCAAAACAATAGTTGAAAATGACGTCTTGTGCGTCATGTGTCACAAATATCCCAAGGATATTTAAGAAACTGCAGGTTGGTCAACTTTTGAATTTAAACTCAGGAGTTCAGATTCAAAGTAGTGAATAAAAGCATTTTTCAACTTTCAGTTCAACTACGGATTTGAAGTCAACTTGTAAGTTGGCCAACTTTGGAGTTTTCATCAAGTTGAGCAATAGTGAATAAATTGGCTCTAAGTATGTCATGGTTTCCAAGTATCAAAAGAGTCAATTAAAATAACTTGATCCAATGAGTTTTTTTTATAGAGTTTATGTTTGACCTGTCCTATACGGAGCAAAATGTTAGGTCTTACGTAAAATTGTATTTTCATGTAATAGAGATAGTACATATGATATATGATTTAAAGGTATTTTTTAACGCCGAATCTATTAAAATAAAAACCAATATGATACAAGCACCCTAAAAAAGATAGATTAATTTTGCAGGTAAAATTACTGTTTTTTCCGTTAAACATTACACCCCCAAACAACACCATTGGACCTTAGATATTTGTATGGACTCTTTTGATCGTTGGGTGCCAATATAAATTTAATATTTTTAGCATATTTCATAAGTGTCAGAATTTGTTCATGGGTGGTATTTTTGTTTTGATGATGATATTGTTAAGTTTAAATACCACCATCGCAATGTCTCTATTCGTAAACTCTCAAAAACTTTGCACCAAAAAAGACGACCACATACGACTTAATAATACGAATTTGGTAATAGGGGTGAATCACTCACTCAAAAAAACACCCTTTAAGCACAGATATGTTTGGAGACTCTTTTCATTCTTGATGCCAAATAAAACATTTATACCAAATTTCAATTTCATCAATATTTTTGTTTTGATGATGATATTGTTAAGTTTAAATACCACCATCGCAATGTCTCTATTCGTAAACTCTCAAAAACTTTGCACCAAAAAAGACGACCACATACGACTTAATAATACGAATTTGGTAATAGGGGTGAATCACTCACTCAAAAAAACACCCTTTAAGCACAGATATGTTTGGGGACTCTTTTCATTCTTGGTAAACATGCCAAATAAAACATTTATACCAAATTTCATTAAAATCCCATTATTTTAAAATGGTTTTGGATAATATATTACTTGCACTTTTAAAAAAGTGATCATTCCATAAAAATGACACTAACTTTCCACAGTATACATGTATCTTTTCTTTTTTATCAGCACCTTTAAAACATGTGTTATATGATTAGATTGTATTATAAAAAATGTTTCAGCTTGATAAACTCCCGCCTCCCTCCCCTCTCCACCTCTTAAAATGCGTCTATACAAAAAGCTAATGCGTGAATTTTGGCGGACTTTGAATATGTTGTTGAGGATAAAATTCTGCGTCGATACCAGCAATACAATTCCATAAATTAAGTTGTTCCCGGTCCGATCCTATCTTTCTTAGACTAAACAAAACTGAACAAAAAAAAAGATGATTTTTTTTTTCAAAAATAAATATGAACTTTCCTATGATTTTTTTTTTTTATTTTAGAAGAAAACATGACTTGATTATATGATTAAGGCTTGTTTCACACACATTCGGTTTCATTCGGTTCGGTCTCTATTCGGTTTGTATTCGGCTGTGCCTGATATGTGTGAAACGATAAAACGGCAAAAATAAAAACCTAATAGAAATCGTAGAGCACCTAACATTTTGCATCTTGGACTGTTCCAAGGGATTTCAGAATGAGTGAAACCTTGAGTGAAACCAATGGAAAACGGCATACGTAATTTTAAAAAATGCCCCTCCCACCTATAAAGGGGTAGATAGACCCCCCTCCCATAGCAAAAAATACTTGTATTTTATTCCTCTACAAGAATCTGTTTTAATGTTTCCAAAAAAAATTTGTTCTTCCCGTGTATCATGAACACAAAACTTAACCCCTTTTTTAACTACAAAAACTCATTATTTACGCGAAAAATCCATTCCACACTTAATATTACCAAAAAGTGATTAATTTCATAAAATGTTTTGTGTTCATATATGATACATGTGACAGGGAAGCCGAAGGACACAAACAAATCTGTGTATCCATGGGACGTGGAAGTTTTTTTTCCTGAACAAAAATAGTGGACGTTCAGATGTGTGAAGTTGTTAAACGTTCATAGATTTTTTTAAATTATTTAATTACATACAACATATAGGGAATATATTTTAGTTCAAGACAAGATAAAAATCGTAAAGGAAAGGGGGTTTATTTTTCCACGATTAGGAGGGAGGAACAATTTTCTAAAAAAAAACAATGTCAAGACTTAAGTTCATACAATCCAGTCATACTGCCAATACAACATTTAATATTGAAAATATGAATGGAACATCAACAACTTGAGTTTTCTAGCATGATGAGGATCAGAATGTTGCTTAGGTAGAGCGGTTATTATGCTGTCTGCTACCAATTCCAGTCACAGGAGATGTCTTAAGTTCAATGTCCGACAAAGCTTTTCAAATAAGAAAGTTAACATATTAAGGCTCAGCAACACACAAAGAAGTCTGATGATCCGGTCGGCACTCGTGAAATAACTATAACCTCAGCTGAAAAATAACTTGGTGCGATTTACTATCGTAATCGGAAATACGTTCATATGTTCCGAATACCTTAAAACATATCACTGAATCTGGCAACTTGTATGAGATTTTATCATCTTATTTTTTTTTTTAATTCGTTACACAATTCGTCTAGCAATGGATTTTACGAATTAACTCAATTCAACAACAAAAATTAGTCCAAAAATAATTAGCTTTATAAAAAAAAATATAATAAATTTTATTTTCATTGTAAATTTATACGATAATATAAATAACATTCGTAAATATTTGTTTTTTAACTAAGTCACAGTTGTTTGATCGATATTTTGAAATTCCCTTTTTTTTACACTATTTTTAAGATACAAAATACCTATTTTTTATTTATCTTTTAAAACATGAAAATAATAAACTAATAATCAAGTAATTAATTATAATAGCAAACAGATACATATTTAATTGAATAAATACATTTATTTTTGAATAATAAAAATGTAGGAACTCGTAAGGATTTATTGAAAAATGTTGCATAGAAAAAATACTTTCTTTATCTTAAAAAAAAAATAATTGTTAACTTTGGATCCCTAAATAGGTGATAAACTTTGGCGTTGTTGTTCTGTTAAATCTGGATGCCAGATATCGACGATTAAAACAAGGCGTGAGCTGGTGCCATTATGCCAGACTTCATGTTCAAAGCTGTCATCGAATATAAGAAATTTACCTTCTTCCCATGTTCTGCAAAAATGAATCATTGATTTACATTTGATATTGTTTGTTTTAAGAACTTACCTATTCTGTTCAGCGACTCTCAAAAGTGTCCCAGGTGGTACTTTAAGTCCTAAATGTGCTCTTAGCCGGCAATTAGTAGGCCCGCAGTGAGGCCATACATGTGTTCCAGGATGCATAACACTGAACTTCACTTGACCTCGTTTGCAAAATCGAGCCGACGGAAACATTTCAATTATGCCACAAGTGACAGGGGCTTCTAAACAATTATTTAACCGTCTTTGACCCCTAGCATAGAGTTCAAATTGTTTCCAATCACCTGAATCTCGTAAATTCTCTGTTTCATTTTCAAATACACCTTTGGCTTTTAACGCACTTAGACCTTCGTCACGAATCACTTGCCAAATCTTTTCAATTTGATTGAGAAATTCTTCATAGCCCGTCTCTTTTTTAGACCAAAAAGGCTGAGCTCTAAGCGAGTCTATATTGTACAGCGATCTTTGGTATTCAGAAAGAAACAGTTTTGCAGCTGCCCCTCGCCTATAGATCGCACGTGCCTCTTCTACTCGACCCAATCTTTGTAGGCTATCTCCCAGACTAAAGTAAAATCGTCCATCTTGAGTGCCTTGGCTTTTGGAATCAATACCTTGCCGCAAATAACCTACAGCAAGATGAAGATTTTGATTGAGATTTTTAAGAACAAATCCATAGTGAACCATTGCAAATCCATCATTTGGCCATCGGGCTAAGTTTTCTTCCAGTGCATGCTTCGCTTCTGAAAGACTGTGTAATTACGCTGGATACTATTATGAAATCCGTGAGGTACATAGATCGATGGACATGGTACAGTGTAACAGCTTAACTCACCGATTCTGCATAAGATATGTCACGGCCAATTGATTTCGATGCGACACTTCATTGGGATATCTTTCAATGAGCATTTCATGGATCGGTACGGCTTGCAGATTAAGACCTGCAATTAAAGTGGTTAGTCACCACTTAAAAAAGAAGTATCCTAAAAATAATTAATGTTACCCATAAACCGCATTCGATCCACACATCGCTGAGCGACTTCTGAAAATTCCTTATCATCATGAATATCTTCGTCGAAGGCCAAGTATCTTTTATATGCATCAAGTGCTTGGGTCAATTTCGAATTACTACGATGAATTTCTGATTGTTTATCGAGGATTTTGGCTTTTCCAAGAAATGCTTCAGGTTTGTCAGGGAATTTTTGTGACAAGGATTCAAATAGGGTTAGCGCTGAATTAAGATTCTACATCGTGTTTACAGCATATAAAACACGAATAAAAAAGACACACACACACATTTCAAGCGGGAGCACATTATTTTTGTTTGGATAAGCAATATTTTATGAGCGTTGTTTTAAAATAAATAAAAAAGAAAATTTATATAAATAAGCTGTTATTTTCATTATTGGTAAAAAAAAAACTGTATTTTAAAATAATACTTAGTACTAGAATACATGCAAATTTAAGTCTTCGATAAGATTCATTAGGAAATTCTGTGGGTGGGTTTCCGCAAACAAATCTCATCGAAAAATTAAATTAGTTTTTAAAACAAATAAGTGTTGTTGATTTTGTTGGTTTTAATATAAAACAAAATGCAATTCTTTTTCTTAATTTAATTTTAAAAAAAATAGGTAAAACTAAAAAAAAGAACTAGTATTAAAAAACAAACAAAAATCAAGAGGATTTTTTTAAGATAAAATACTATGAAAGAGATGATAATATTCTATTGGTATCCGAACTAAAAAGATTTTACAATTAAGTTAAGAATAAATAAATAATTAATTCGATTAAATCATAATAATTGCTTATTGTAGAAAAATACACTTACCTCCCGAAGCATTTCTTCGTTTGCTTTTTTAAGTTCCTCTTCAAATTCATCGTCGTCCATTGCTTGAGGACCTCCACCGCGTGGTTTTATTTCTATAAACAAATATTTTATTATTTAATTTGAAAACAATTGCTACATATTTACAAAAATATAACATTAATTAAAAAATAACTTTCGTTGATGAATAATGAAAATAATTTAATAAAATAAAGGAAGGATTACACATGTTGTCTAAGGCATTAAGATTACCCAGCTACATATATGTATATGAAAAGTCCTTAAAGTAAGACAAGACTCGATAGCTCTCCATGGGAACTGCATGGTACGTTATGACATTACGTCTAAGCCACTCGAAAACAGGCGATTTGAAAAAAAAATATTGATTTGATATATAACAATTTTTAAACAGTAGGTTTAACTATGGATTTTTATGATGAGTCATGGCCACGCTTGAAGCTTTCTCTTGTTCGATCGGCTACCACACAATTTTTATTAGTCTATTCAGTAGGATTGTCCAGTAAAAACTAATTGTGTTTTTGTTTACGTATAAGTTTGGCTAAAAAAACCTTAAGGTCAGTTTTTCGACGACGAGCTAATGTTAAACTCGAGTTATCTCAGCAAATTCCAAGGTTATCTCAAGTTTTATTCGGAAACTAGGATGATCTCGCACTGAACTGAAAAACTGGGCCTTAATATATGTATGTAGTGTGAAGCTCATGTCAAGCAAAAACTTAAATACTTCACGCCATTGTAAAGTTTTAATAAATGGCCGAGAAGAAACTACATTTCAAAGAATTCATTAACCATTTTTTTAAACGGGGCAAAGTAGCTTTCTATTTGTATTAAATCATAGGAGCTATTTTTGAGAAAATTAAAATTTTTAAACTGTTTTTTAACAATTGTATTGCAAGTAACTACCGTTTTCGAGAAAATCAGCAATCAAAATAATGGTTCTACTGGATTATTTTATTTACCAAAAAGAAGAATTTTCCTAAGTAATTAACTTATTAACTTAGAAAAAATGGAGAGGTGTTCGAAAAGACCAACAAACATAATTTTGAGACCCACATTTTGTGTCTTCTCTATCATCGTTTTTCAAATTGGATACCCCTTAAATCAAAAATATACCCCGTATTTATAAAGAAAAAGTAGTTATTTCAGCTCCCGTACTTAGGAAAACTACACGATGAAATATGAATATTCCGGACTAAAATGGAATGTTAAAACAAAATTTTTAATTTATATCGCATTTTGAAATTACTCCATATTTTTACTTTTACCCTTTTTAACATTGTCAAACAAAACATATAACTGCCGTAGTTCGTGAGAAGAAAAATTAAATTTAAAAAAAGGGTAAAAGTAAAATAAGTCATATTATATATAGTTTTAAAAATCGAAAAAAAAAATATGTTTGTTTAACAAAAATTGACAAAAAAAAAAAATAATTAGAGTGATTGGGGTAGTTCGTACAAAAGAAAATGTTAAAAAATGAAAATCTACTGATGACATCCAGCTGAAGCAGAGTATATATTAAAAAGAATGCTTCCTAGAGTGAAGTTCGATCCACACAGCAAGTCAAGTAATATATCCATTGTACCATTTCCAGGCGCAGTTTTTATACGAATCCAAAACTGTCGATACTGTTGAAAAAAAACTGAAATAAAATGTGGTTTCCAACCATAATGCACAATGTTAATTATTTTTTGTTTTTTGCCAAACTTAATTTGACATTTCATTGTTTCAGTGTTTGACTAATTCAACCATGGAGAGGTACGCAATTGAGCAGCGCGTTCAAATCAAAATGTATTTCGTGCACTTCGTGTTTTTTTTTTGGGCAGCATAATCGGCCAAATGTGTCCACAATCCGTAGAATTGTGCGCAAATTTCAGCAAACCGGGTCTGTAGGAAAAGTGAAAACACCTGTGCACCATGCTCGCCCAGTTCGTTCAGCGAAAAACATTGCTGTTGTTCGCGATAGTGTGGCAGAGGAGCCCTCAACTTCGACTCGTCGGTCGTCGTGCCCAACAATCGAACATCTCACGAACATCACTGATGCGAATTTTGAATAAAGATTTGAATTTACACGCTTACATGGTTCAATTAACTCAAGAATGGTTGGTTCAACAGACAGAAGTGAATGGTGAATTTACAAAGAAAATCATCTTTAGCGACGAGGCACACATTCACCTCAGTGGATTCATTAACTAAAGGAATTGCCGCATTTGGGCAAATGGAATCCACGAGTGACTGTTGAAAAGCCGATGCAACCACAAAGAGTGACTGTTTGGTGCGGTTTATGGGCTGGCGGTGTCATCGGGCCGTACTTCTTCGCAAATGAGGTCGGCCAAGCAGTTACCGTGAACGGACTTCTTCTGGCCGATATGCGCTTTCAACAGGATGGTGCCACTTGCCACACAGCCAACGAAACAATGGCTCTTTTGCGCGAGAAATTCAATCGAAGTGTTATCTAACGTATAGTGGTGATGTTAATTGGCCGCCACGATCATGTGATTTGACACCGTTGGACTTCCTTTTTTAGGGATATTTAAAAGAAAAAGTGTACCTACGTCAATAAGCCAAGAACAATTGAAGAGCTTAAGGATGAGACAATTCAGCACATTAACGACATTGAACCTCAATTATGTCTCAGAGTCATTGAAAAAATGGACCATCGGATAGAGGTAGGCCACCGAAGCCGTGGCGAGCATTTGACCGATATTTTGTTTCACACATAAATGTCATAGATCCTTCTATCATAATAAAAAATATTAAGATAATTCTCTAAAAACTTGTTGTTTTATTTACAATTAACATCGTGCGTTTTCGTTGGACCACCCTTTACTAGTCTGATTTTCCTAAAATTAAGTTGTTTTTATATTTGTGTATTTAACTACAGTATTTAAATATTTGTTTTCATATGTATTCAGTTCAGTCATTTTTTTGTTGAATCTGAGATGAATTTCGAAACTAGTTTTGAGAAATCAGACCTTTTGCCTGTTTTCAGATGAAGTATTCTTTATAATATTCAATGCTTTATTTTGAATTGAATTATCGCTTGCATTTGGCAGTAGGGGCTCAATATGTACATATCCAAGCCTTATTTTTACTCTACTTATATTTAACACATAAAAGAAAAAAAGAAGATGATTTTAATAAACAATTTACTTGTCCACGATTGATCTCCAACATCCTCGTCACTCTCAAGCTCTTTTGCTGGTAGTCGCCCATACTTAGCTTCCAGTCTATTCATCAACTCAGAATCATCAACATCTGAGAGGTCCTCCTCGTCTTCTTCATCATCGCCAACATCTTCTTCTTCCTCCTCATCTAACATCTCATCATCGTATAACTCTTCGTCATCATCATATTCTATATCTTCTTCATGTTCGTCCGAATAAGTCCGACTATCTTTCGATTCGTCTTTTTCTGGCGGTGGTAAGTTTGATGATAATTGTGGTAATTTCATTGGAACTGCTGGTGGGGGGGATTTTTCTCTGTGATAATGAGCAAAGCGAGATTGTGATGGTTTGCTTGCTGGCACTGGCATCTGTTCTTCACGTTGATAGCCTTGAATTTGACTTGATTTCGGTTCGTCCGAAAATAATTTTGGTGGAGTGGTTTTTTTTGTGGTTTCAGTCTGTATTTCAGTTGGTTGGGACTCCTTTGGTTGTCGGTACATGGCATTTAACTGCTCAAAAGTTTTTGGTTTGTATTTGAATGGTTCTTCGATTTTTTCTTTTTCGTACTCTTCATCGGTTACTTCAATTTCTTCCTCTTCTTCGATTTCTTCTTCAATATATTCTTCTTCGCCACTCTGTTCCAGATTCATTGCTTCATCTTCTTCGGTTACATCTGTTTACCATAACAAATACATATAATTTATGGAAATAAACTCTGTATGCAGTTTAAAGTCAACAAGTATTTACGAAGTAACATTTAACATTGAAACAATAATTAAGGAAGTTATTCAAAGTGAATGTAGATATTACTTGTTATCATTACTTCGTAAATAGTTTCATTTCTTTATATTATTTTAACCATATTCTAGTAGCTCATCGTGGTCCTCGATAAATGTATCTTCTGGCGTAGCAATTGTCAGTCGACGTTTCATTAACACTTCTGCTGATGGTTCGTCTTTTTATATTTCCAAATTTGTAACACGTAAAATTAACAATAAAACATACATTGTTTAGACATACAAATATTTGAATTGTATTTTTCACATTAAGCTTGTTAACAAAAACTCTAAATCTAATATTATAAAACAAATTGTTTACCTAAGAAAGTGCAAATTAGAAATATTTATTAGGTTTTACATTTAGATAAACATGCTTTGGCGTGCTACACAAAAACAACAACAACATTTCATTGAGTAACATTATGGTTGTACATTTAAATCAATAAATACAAAACTAAAGGTTTGCAAGCATCAACAAAAACGCAGGTTGTTATTTTGAATGCTATTGTTTTTTATCAGCTACAAAATAAAAAGCAGACTAAGTTCTTAGTCATAAAATAATAAAAATAAAAAAACGATAAAGCTTACTAGAAATTCTAGCAATTTGTTTTATACGCTAATTTTGTGTAGTTAATAGAAAAATAAACACTTGGAAAACTCACTTGTATTCGGATTTTTCCTAATCAATACAAGGCGTGCAACTAACGCAAGTGCCACACCCACACCAATTTTAACCGCAACTGCAAAATTTATGTGGAAAAAAGGACGCAAATTAATTGTTTTATTTTATTATGTTATGAGTTTCTCAATTTGCACTTTCTTTTACAAAATAAATTAAAAGTTATATCACATTATGTATCTACTACTTAATTAAAAAAAAAAATCCAAATGCATGATTCTAGAAAAATGTTTGAACTTTGCTTACCTTCTAAGGTTTGAAAACAATAATATAAAAATAATTTTTTTGTCAGAATTTAATAATGTTCATGTGTTTCTTTGTTCCTTGTTTTTGTGTATGAGAATTTTAAAACGCAATTAATAAACATAATTGCAATTTTAAATTTAATTGATGAATGATGGGAAGGTTTAAATTGTTTTATTTTACTTTAAAATTCTAAAACATAATTGAAGAACTCAATTAAAAAAGACAATTATTATTCTTATTTTTGGGAAAATTCGAATTTTAAAAAAAATCTAGCAGATCGATCATAATGTAAACAAAAATACATTTTCATTGTATAGAAAATGACAGAACCAACCCGGCGAAGGGAGTCAGACTCACTTTTGCCATATTTACTAGTCGTTAATAATTCAATATTAGCTTCGTTCGTTGAACTTTACCCAAGGTTGGCCCAGGTTTTATCAAAAATCCCAATAGTTGTCAAAAAAAAACGGTTTTCAAAAACACTCAAAAGCTTTTGCTGCCGCTTGTAAGGTGCTTAACGCATTTGCCAATTTTTCCCCTCAATTTCGATATTCAAAGGTTCAAAACCAAGACCGCTTACACAGAAGGTAACTGAGTTTAGTTTGTAAGGGGAAGGGGAAGAAAAAAAATCTCCCCTCTCACCCTTCTCGCCTACAAACTAGCTAGTTTGTGGCAACTCAGTTTCCTTGTGTGAAAGAGTTCCCATGTGCATCGGTATCTCTCTTAATCCTTCTTATTCCATTTTCTAGATTATTTATTTATTTAACTATTTATTAAATTAAAACTTTCAATTTCTATATCAAAAATAAATAATTTGTTTCTGGTTCACAACTCACTACAATTTGACAGTTTATTAGTAAGCTCAAATCGCCTCAGCAAAAAACCTCGATCAATTTCATAGCGATTTCGGGGCTACCCCAGGTTTCCTTCAAGCAAACAAAAAAACAGTTTAACCACAACGCCAAACTCTATAGTGTGAAAGAATGTGGGTAGGTCTAAAAACCCATTCTAAAGAGTTCATTGGTGCGTTCTTTTACTAACCATAGTTAACTTTGGTTAACTATAGTTAACAATGGTCGTTCCTTTATTACAAAATAGTTACGATTTGTAACTATATGACGTCATCACATCGTTCCTAAATTCAGTTTATTAGTGTCAAATAGTTACAATTCGTAACTATTTCCAACTCATCTCCACGATATGAGTTGAAATAGTTGATCTGTGTTGATATGCACATGTGAGAAGGTTTGTGTACAAAAAATAAAAAATTAAAGAATCAAAAGAAAGCTTTTGGTGAAGTGAAATGTATTAAAATTACATTTTCTACCATTTTTAATGAAAAAGGAGATTATATTGTAGAAAAATAACATGATTTTATGGTAATTAATGATAAAATAAAGTTTTCCAAAGTTTTCGTTTGACAGATCAACAATATTTGACAATAAATCGTTCCTAAATGAAATGTAACAATTTCCAACTAAATCTAACAATGACACTTCAACAATACATAACCATAGTTAACTATGGTTAATAAAAGAACGCACTACATGTATAAACATATGTCAAATCTTGAGGGGGACTGTGACTTTGTTTAAACGGGCTGTCAGATCTTGTGTGAAGAGATTTTATATACGTTGAGTTGGCCACATTTTTGGCACAACCACAATTGCAATAGAAATAAGCCGTGCTTTATTTTTTTTTTTTGCCACAATGGTTAAATACCGAGTCAAATCAAAATCTCTATCTATCTATCTATTAGATTTCAGTTATATTAAGTTAAGCAGCTATACAAATAGCTTGATAGGGTGTCAACAGGATCTCAGGCCCTAAATATTTGTTAAATAATAAACATAATTTTAGCTTCACATTTTTGCACTTCTGGTGTGAAAGATTTATTACAAACAAATATTTTACTGAAGCTAAAATTTCGATCTATAAGAAGATCGATAAAAACAATAATTTTACTATGAGTTTGTTTGACACATTGCATTGATCAATTAGGGACGTCAAATTGTACACGCTATTTTTATTTCTCTTCTTTTCAGAAGAAGAACTGACACCAATTGAAAGGGCCAGACAAAATTAATATCAGACAGTATTAACTTTAATAATAACAACTAAAGTTTTTTTTTCAGGACTACTGCCTCTTGAACTGACAAATCCTCCAAGGGTATCACTTGTTAAAAAAGTGCTTCTCGTCTCGCCGTTCGAATTCGACATACAAATTGTAGTTTCCTTCCATTCCTGTCGACACGCCTAGACATGACTGGTTGAGAGTTGTAAGTCACATGGCCCTGGCTCTTCACGAGCTTATTTATTTGTAACTTTAATAATGGTGTTAATATAAAGTGGACTTAATAGCCTTTTCGATTGGTGTCATAATTACAGCTCTTCTTCTAAAAATATTTTAGATTCGATTTCAGAATCAAAACCAGAATCGTTTACACACATATCAAATTGTTCTTCTAGACATAGCCATAATATACAAAAACGTCATATTGGCATATAGTCAGACTAAAATTGTTTTAGTGTGAAGTTTAATTCACTATTACTTTGAGCCATTGGCACTTTAGCTGATGATCGTAGGTTAGCAATTTAATAAAATAATAAATGTTCTAGGTAACTAAAAAGTTTTTAACAATTTTCTTCATATCTATTTTAAGCACTTATTTTAATTTTATACGCTCAAATATTAATATAATTTACTCACGTGACGAAGTGTAAGATGGTGTTTCCTCTTCAGGCTCAGGTTCTCCTTTTTTTAAAGTAGCTTGTTGTTGTCGTGCCTTTTCCTGAAGAATCAAAAGTTCCTCTCCATCATTTTCCACTACTGATTCTAATGATTCGAAAGTACCATCGTCATCCTCCTAAAATAAAAACATTGATTGATTTCAATTTAAATGTTTTGGAAGGTGTTACCTCCTCGAATGGTTCGTCATCATCATCATTATCATCGTCTTCTTCTTTGATTTTACTTTGTGCACTTGAAGCCATTTGAGAAGATAGTTGTGACCGAGTTTGAGGTGGTTCTATGTATTCAGTTGTGTCTTCATTGTCTTCATCTTCATCTTCATCTTCATCGTCTTTATTTTGATCATTTTCGTTATTTTCTTCGTCGTCGTCGATGTCATTGTCATTGGTATTTTTCTCATCAGCCTCTTCATCCTCATCATCTCTTGTCTCCTCAACAGAATTTTCAACTTCATTTTGATTTTCATCATCATCATTTTCTTCATCCTCATGAGTTTCGTCTTCGGCTTCTTCAGCTTCTAACTCTTCAGTTTCGTTGTCATTCTCTTCATTTTCTTTGGTATTTTCTTCATCTTCTTCATTCTCTTCGTCATCTTCCTCGTCATCATCATGATCCTTTTCTTCTTCGTCATCCTCTGTTTCGTCTACTTCAGAATGATCCTCCTCTTCTTCAAAAGGTTCATCGCCATGCTCGTGCTCTTCGATTGAAGCAGTCACAGCATCATGCTCATCATGTGCTTCCCGATGTTCATCAACCCATCCATCAAAGTAGTTTGAAAACCTCGATTCTGATAACGGTGTATCCACTTTAAAGTAGATATATGTTTTTAATAAATAACGTTTTAACTATTCATACTCATACTCACAATCAGCCAGTCCTCGATTTTCAAGTATAATCAATCCAATTAAGCCCAAAAGTATTACCAGAAGGGAGAAGAAAAACAGTTTAGCACACCAATGGCCTCCGGTTTCATGCTCTCCTTGCACATGCAAATGTACATCTTCGTTTCCCATTTTCGAGCCATGAACTCCTTGATGTTGTTCGCGGGGTTCATCATCTACGGAAATATTATATTTATTTGAAAAATTCATATAAAATTAATTTGAATTAAATATCGAAATGTAAGAATGAGTTAGTATGACACATTTACATATTTTTAATATTACATTAAACAATCAGGAAACATATAAATTTCTAGTTGGATACTAATCAATGATGGATGTTATTGGGAAACTAACTACCTTGTAGGCTTTGTTTTCGGGCGAACACAAAATCACCGTCGGACCTGCGATCCAGTGAATCTATTTAAATTATATAAAAATTACACACAATGAACAATGAATTCTTATATGTTAAAAGTTAGATGAAAATTAAATTTTAAGACAATCCAAACATCGTTATTATATAAACCGCTAAGATCAATTTTGTTTATTATGAGTTTTATATCGGAGTGAATGAAAATAGCCCCGAATTCGTCTTATACAAAAGATCATTTTTTTTAACTAACAGTCATCATATCATACTTTAAAGACTAAAAATATCAAAAAAGGAACTATATTTGTAATCCAACAATTGGGACGATATCACGAGGGACATGACCGCTTACATCTGCTAAGAGATCTGCAAAAATACACAGATTATAAGTGAGCTTAAGTTCAAAAGTGGTGTAGCTCATATTTTGTTAAACCAAGTTTTGCGTTCAATCCATATTTAATAATATTTATAGTGATTCATGGGTTATACAGTATTTTACCTATAGATTTTGTCAAAAAATGGGTTATATTACTTTTGCAGTCACAGCCTCAATTACGAGGAGGCGGTGGAGGGCTCATACCACTTCCTTTGCGAATGCCCCAGCCTAGTTAGAAACAGAAGAGCAACTCTCGGAGAATACTTCTTCGACGATTTAGATAGCGTCTTTTTTTTGCCACCTGGAAACATCATAAAATTTATTCAGTTTCCATGATGGTTCAGGGAGGCTCCTTCCACAATAAGCCCTACCTGATACCCACCATGTCCTCTCCTCACTCATCCTTTCTCCTACCCAAGTCAACTCCCGGGGAGCACAATGGATCCACTGAGATCCGAGTGAGATGATTCGACTTGCCGCTTCATCACCCCTTTTAACCTAACCTAACCAAAGCCTCAATTATCTTTTCGAATAACGAATCGTTTTGTTGCAAAAATGGTTGGCTGGGATATTCAAATTCATCTCGAATTTAAACAATTATTGAATTTTGATTGCAACACAGTTTTCTGCAAACGCAACTTCTCTAAATAACATGTACCACTTCAATTTCAAATTTCGTTTTTTAATGAAAATAAAATTCATTTGAATAAATTCCTAAATTTGTGTGCTAGCATATTATTATCATAGCTAACTTTGAACTGAATTTTAACTATTGGATGCATTTAATTTTGCCCAGATCCGATTTGGATTCGATTTGCATACAAAAATACATACAGTGTCGGCCAAAACTAAAGCAACTTATTGAATAAACAAGAAATTGTGTGTGCAAATGATTAAATTGGAACAAATTGTATTATATTTGTATTAATTGATATTTTTTAGACTGTCCACATAATAGACAAAAGAACAATAACAATATTTCATAAATAAAAAATAAAATAACAACGATAAATTATACCTTTTGACATGGCCAAAACTAAAGCAAGTTCTTTAAAACTTAATAATTTTTATCAAATTAATCAATATTTTGTTGCAACAGCTTTGTTAACAGCATAATCTCTATTAAATTTGAAATAATTGAACTTGGAACGCTGCCTCTTTGACCTGAATAAAGAGGTCGTTCACATTTCTAGAATTTTCTCTGACAAATCTCTGATCTCCATGTTTTAGAAAGCCTTTTGTATACCGAGGATTTAAGGCTTGGTTGATTGGGCGGCAAACACGTTGGTATCCGTCCGATCCTTTCAAATTAAATTTAGACTCATCGGAAAATAGCACCGTCTTCCATTTTGACACAGTCCAAATGATATGATCTCTGGCAAATTTTAATCGTGCCCTTCTGTTCTTTATAAAAATAAAAGGCTTTTTTACAGCCATATAAGTTAAAAACCCGGCATCGACAGCTCTCTAGCTTCTAGCCTTAGTTCATTCTTTAATTCTCTTGAGCATATGATGGGATTTGTTTGTATTGTTCTTATAAACATTTTATCCTCCCACAATGTTATGGCCTAACACCTCTATGAATCGTTTTCACAGAATCGTTGAAAGTATAAAATTTAATTAAACGGGATATCACTGATTTAGGAATGCAATATTTGTTTGATAATTCGGCTTGAGAAGATCCACTTTTAAATTCATTTATTAATTGTGATTTAAGCTCAGTAGAGTATTTATTTCGCGTCATTTGAAAAAATAATTTGGTAATTTGTTTTGTTTAAGCAAACTGCAAAGAATGAATGAGTCAACTTTCTTGTTTTTCATTGTGACACGTAAACCAATCCAAGCTAACGGTTTTTTTCATCTCATGTCATTAAATTTTTAGCAAAAAAAAAACAGAGAACTCGAAAGTTGCTTTAGTTTTGGCCAACGGTAAATTGAAGTAAATTGAACTTAACTTCTTAATTTTCCTATGAACAACTGATCAGAGCTTAAGCCCGTATGATACTACATTTTTTTCTCATTTTTAATTCATTAAATCATGACTTATTGTCAGCAAAGAAAAAAAGAGAAATTATGATTTTTTATGAAAAGAACGACATTATGATTTGACAATTACAATGTCCACAAAAGTAAATATACACCAAAAACCTAGTGTTCTCATAAGCCAAGTGTATACTTTTTTTTGTAGTCACAGTGTCCTTTGAAATAATTTTTAATTTTCAGTTTATGAAAAGTCAAAAAACAACTGCCAGAATCTGAAATATGTTCATTTTCAATACATTTCTTGTGACTTTTTTACATTAATGTGGTTATTGTGTACGCGCTCACTCATATCGGTATTCTCAATAATAAATTGTTTGAACTACTCTAGTTTCATTTTTAATGCATTAAAAATGAGAAAAAAATGTAGTATCATACGGGCTTTATGGACTTTACAAAATAAATAAACAACTTTCATAGACATTAGAAAAAAATATTTTTAAATTCTGGCCGACAAGTACGAAGAAAACATGTAAACATTTTCTTAAGCAAATAGGCTTTAGTTTTGAGCGACACTGTATATTTCAAAAAAAAAAGACATAAAATCCAGCTTTGCTATTGCATTTGGATTTTTAAATCTACTCTTATCACACACTCTAATCACCTCCCTCTGAGTAGTACATAAACATGTTGCCGTTTAGTTAGTTTAAAATGAAGGACAGAATTCGTGTTCAAGTATTAATATGTATAGATTTAATAATTCAACTTCTTAAAAGTAAGTGTAAGCTAATATTTATGCTCATAAAATGTAAACAAGGGCGAATATAGAGCAATGCCTTGTGCCTACCAGCATGTGGTTTAAAAAAAAACGACTACTGACCGTACACTCTGGGATACGAATCTTTTGTTTTTCCAGGTTGAATAATCTCAAATGGACGTCACACACTGGCTCAATTTTGAACTGGACTAAACTGGGGAAATGAAAGTTTGTAGGCAAGGGAGGTGAAGCGTGAGGAATGAAACGAGGTAAATGTTCATCCTTGTTCCGAGCGGACTTACAAAGTTTAATTACTAATACATACACAGTTGTTTGTTTCCAGGCAAAATAAACAAATAAAGGAAACTATGTTTATTTTTTTTGATTCTCAAACTGAAAGTACTAATACAATTAAAGTCGGTTCATGTACACAGAATTTTAAGCCAGCTTTGCTCGTCCCCGGGTGCGATTGAAGGAAAAGTTAGCCTGGCTTTATTTCAGCTAAAAATTGAGCCAGTGTGTGGTGGCCCAAAAGGAAGGTTTTCGTACTACCATGAGATTAATAAATCTTGTTTTGGTATGAAGAGGTTTATACTTGTCTCGGACTCGTTTTCAAAAAGTTTGTTGACAAAATGAGATTATCATTTTGAACCACTACAAATTAGTTCAAGAAAAATTGGCGTGCTATATGTTTTATTGTTGTTCATTTAAAAATTATATACGCGGTTATTATTTAATAATGGTACAGTTCACTGTGGTTCCACCGTAGGCCAAAATTCAAAAAAAAAAATGTAACGGTTATTATCAAAAAACCATTTAAATAAGCTAAGAACATCTCAAACTAATTATATGTGAAAAAAGAAATATCACTTTTAGTACCGTTAGATTTGTATCTGCAAAGTAATCGCATCGGAAACAAAAATGGCTTTTGAGTTTTAGTGATTCAAGTGTAAGCGCGACTGCATTTATTTACTTTTTTGCGTTCTCAATTTTTGGATTTTTTTTTTTGTAATGGAGATATTAGTAGAAGGTAAGACGTCCATTATTTATTTTTTGTGAGTCTATTGTTCAACTGAATATAAGAGTTAAAGTGTTTATAAATTAGGCTTAAATAAAATTTTAAAAAAATTCTTTCTGCATTTTGTTTTAAACTTTTAACTGTTACGCCCCAGAAACGTCATTTTGTCTACTTTTTAATGCAAGTTGAATCAGCTGCGGAAACTTGCATATTAACTTTTAATTAATCTCTTAGCGGACTAAAGTTTTTTTTTTTTTTTTTTTTTTATTTCAGGACCTTTAACAAAAGTCTCATTAATGGGAATGTTTCTGCTTCAGCATTGGTTAAAAGCTTCTGGAAGTAAAAGAAACAAGTCCTTTTCAATATTATCCGTCCTTTTCAAGTCTCTTGATAGCATTCCAAATGCAGATTATACAGGATTGGAGACTAGAATCGTGTATTTTTGCAAAAAAAACAACGTATCAGAAAATACTTCAAACTAAAAAATTATGTCATCCTGCAAACGAAACCATTACACAAGTGTCTGCCGAAGTGCAACTGCAAAGTGAATTTGACCAAGCGTATACTTGAGTCCCAAAAAAATGTTTTGCAAAATTTTTTATTTGATTTTTCTAATATGGTTTTAGTTGGAAAATTTTGGTTTGACTGCGGCATTGGACAAAGTGAGTACAAGCAGCACTTAACAGATTCAAATTCAGATGATGACAGTAGCTTGTTTGTGACGTCATTTTTTCCTTTGCAGGTGATCTGTAAAGCATCAAATCAAGTTTTCTAGAAAAATCCAAGCGCGTCATCTACTGGATACTGTAGGCCGATTCGTTTCAAATTTGTAAAGGGATTTAAGGAGCTTTATCTTCAACAAAAATCTTATATCAAAAATATAATCTCGAATTTGAATCCATTTATTTTTGAATGGTAGACGGAAACACATACATATGTTGATATTTACCCATATTTTGTTGAAAAAAAAAACTTTTTGGAATAAACCTAAAGAAAAAGAAACAAAAATGAATTTGAATGATGTTAAATTTCTTTCTGCGTTTTACTAATAGTGTAATGAAGATTTTATGAACATATAATATAGTATACGCTTATAATATGTACATATACATACAATAGACAAATTATTTTAAAATAAATAAAATGGGTACCCTTTACCGAAATTTGTTAAGTCCTGATAGTAAAACTGGAGTAAACAGACCTTGAACCCTTTCACCGAATGTATCTTAAAATCCTAACAAGATACATGAAAACTGATCACAGATTCGTAATCAGAGACCCCATTTTACCTTAGAACCATTTGTTTTTCGATGTTATCAAGTGAGTAAGTAATTATGGTGGCCTTTGTTTGAGATTGGAACCACTGTGCAGTGGCGGCAAAAGCGGCATCCCAAGGGATTTTGATATTATGTATTGCCAAACACTTTTTAGCGACCACAGTGATGATATATTTGGCCATTTGGTGATTTTAACTTTATTAAATTGGGTTTTTGTGTGATAACACACTCGCTGTTAGGCTGCATAGCTTTCGCTCCGTAATTTATATTATTAAATGTTTGAATTTTCAACAACCACTTGAGTGGGCTACCACCATTGTATTTGGCTGCAATTATTGCAATTTCATGGCTGACCCATACATCATCAGATTCATTTCAGTGGTGCTTAGTCTTTATGCTCAATTTTACCTTATAAATTAGTGCCGTCAATTGGTATCGAACCTAGACCAGCTACCTCTGAGGCCTATGCACTACGCATTGCGCCACCGAGGTCACCTGATCATGCCCATCCAATGTAAGGTTTTGTCTTTATAAATTGCAAATTGAGACAAAAAGCATTTTTACTAGCCGCACACAAGTTGGTTGTTGATTATTCGGGTTCTTTCTCTTTTCTCCGTACACTGTTTACAAACCAACAATTCGTTGGACAATTGTAAGGTGGAAGATTGTATGAAAGATTTGACACTGGTCTAGGTTCGATTCCAATTGACGGCACTAATTTATAAATTCAAATTGAACATAAAGACTAAGCACCACTGAAAGGAATCTGATGATTGGTGTGGCAGCCATGAAATTGCAATAATTCCAGCCAAATACAATGGTGGTAGCCCACTCAAGTGGATGTCGAAAATTCAAACATTCAATAATTTTAACTTTAGTAAAATGCTAAACTCTTTGAAAATTAGCAAAATCGTCTTTTTTGAATTAGTATAATACTAAAAATGATTTAACATCATACTAAATCGTTACAAATTTTGCGCTATATCTTTAAATCTAACATTCCTACATATATTAAATTAAGGATATTTTAAGGTCCACATAATGCATCTGTATTAAAAAAACTGTCTGCTTCAGGTGATGAATAAATATTAAAAGGAGAAATGGCATCTTTGTTTTATTTGGGAGCATTTTCAATGCTATTCAAAACGATTTCGATACGTTTTTTTTTTTCAATGCAACGCAATTATTTGAATAATAAATAAAATATTAAAATGAGACAAAGTAAATAATGCAAGCAACAAACACCCGGCATTTCCAAATCTAAAGTTGACTTTTTGGTCTTATAGCAATTATTGGAATAGTGCCAATTTATTAAATTTAGCTATTATTCTCCTAGACAACGACTAACGGAAAACGGATAATCAAAGCAAAACAATATACAAATTGTCATCGTGAAACTCATGTCACAGAGAAAAACATTTAGTTGCGTTTTTTTTTTGTTGTTGTTTCCTGTTCACCGCGAAGAAAGTCGTATTCATGTATAATGTACGTAAACACACCCCGTTTCAATTGATTACAGACAGGGCACTTATTATTATTTTAGTTTTGAATTTTTAAAACAAAGGATGTGTAATGATCATGTTTCTAAAAGAATTTTGTGATTGTGTTTATTTTTTTTTTTTTTTGCCAAAAGCTTCACTGCACAAAATAGTATTATTATGTAAAAATCCTAACAACAAACAAGAAAAATAAATAGTTGTTAGAGATTTTGTTGATCCCGATTATTTTTTCGTTGGGATCATAATTTCGAATCCTGATTTCAAGAGGGATTTACACGTACAAAAACCAAAAGGAAGACGACACGACGATGTCAATCGGAATAAAATTGAATTGCGTTTAGTACAGTTTGAAGTTCAAAACACTTATGTGGTTTTCCATTGGTGCAAAATTTCAATACTTTTTTGATACATATCTGTCAAAACACCGATTCTGACAATTAAAACCTTCCATTGGCCAAAAAATATTGATATTTTTTTGATTCTGAATCAATTTTGCAGATCCGTATTTTTCGGTGGATCAACCCCTCCTTTAACTAACACCAGTACAATTGCCAGCTGTTATTTTGACAAGTGCATGTTTTCATTAATTCATTTCAGTAGAGAAAGAAATTTTTTGTGAAAATATAGGGACTAAAAAGTAATAATTGAATTAGAATGTAAGCAGTTTGAAATGAGTCGATAGCATAGAATTTATCCCTCATCATTAATTACAACCTTGTAATCGTCTTCTATTTGACAGGAATGGAAGGGACCTACAATTTTATGCCGAATCCGAACGGCTAGACGAGAAGCACTTATTCGCGACAAGTAATACTCTTGGAGGATTTGTCAGTTCCTCGCAAGAGCCAGTAGCCTTGAAAAAAAACGTTTTTAGTTTTTAGGTGGACGAGGCTGGGAAGCGAACACAGACCTCCAGCGTGACAGTCGAACGCACTAACCATTACGCTACGGGCTACTACGTAGCCCATTCCTGTCGACAGGCGCGCACAGGAATGATTGCGAGTTTTTAGTCACTAGGCCCTGGTTCTTCACGAGCCGTTGTGCCACTCAATTTATTTATTTTATGTAATCGTCTATTTATAATTTAAAAATTGAAATCCCATCAAATTAAAAAACAAACTTGAATGTATAAAAACTGTTGACTGATTTTTTTGTATTCGTCAGTCGATACCATTTGCAGGTTCACAGACACAAAAATACACCAATACCATATCAAAAGAAAAATCAATTCAAACATCATTCCTTTTGTCACGGAAAAAATCAAATTCCGCATCAAATTCTTAATTTACCAATGGAAAACCCTATTAAATGTAATCATCAAATATTGGAGACATTAACGTAGAAAAAATAGACCAAACACAATAAATTTATGTGGAGCACTCTTCGATATTTTTTCGAACCAAAAGTTTGTGCCGAAAAATTTGATTAAGAAATTTATTGGTGTTTGTTATGTTTTTTTTTTAAGTGATATTCTTTAAGTGATATTCTTTTGTTTTAGCAAGTTTCTGTGAATAATATTTTCTCCCATATGTTCGTTAACATTTTGTTGGAAACTATAGTCAAATTTTGGTTACCAGTTTACAAGGTTTTATGCCAAGTTTAAAGGTAAACAGGAGTAAACTCACCAAATTCAAAGAGTTGAACTCGGATGTTCTCGCCCTAAAAAAATGGGCCTTAGTTTTATCCATCTTTCCTTTTACTTTATTCTTTCCTTGCGCTTTTTTCCATAGCTTTTAGTATTTTAAGAAAGTTTTGTAAGTACAACTGTATGAACTCTTACAATTACATGAAGCCGATAATTTTCCCCGAAAATGTTCTATATGTAATCAAGTGAAACTGAGTGTATGTAGACGTAAGAGAGTATTTAACTCAAAGTTAAAAAGACAGAAACAACTGAAAAATTATTGAGATGGTAAAACTGTTAAATGAACTAACAAACTTGGCGGACAAACTTCACTACACTTATTTTTTTTAGCAGATTTTTTCAATGTCACGTGCAACTAGCTCTCATTGATCTCCGATTCTTTCACTTTTTTTGCTTCAGCTAGGATCCATGTTAACAGAAGTATTGTTTTTTGCTCTTAGTAGGAAGGGCCAAACACTGTACTGAAAACCAACGCGAGGTCATTGTAGGAAGCGAAAGTCGATCTGGGAAAACGCGAAAGCTAACGGACGATCTGCTAGAGTTATTTTTAATGCCATCAATCTAAACAAAATCCGCGAAAACCAAAGGGCACTCAAAAATGCCAGAAAACACAAATTATTATTGATTAGGAAGTCTAAATCAGATCCATTTCTATCATCCACAGATCCAAAAACGGGAAATATGGCTCAGTGTTAGTTGCAGAACGAACGACGTTTACTACAGAATGCATCAGATCTACCTTTGCGATCGGCAAAAGGCTCCGTTACTAAGGAGGACATAGGCAGAGCCGAATTTGTTATGCCATAGTAAGAGGCTATGTATGTAGAACTTATGTAAGGAATATGATGACGACATCAAACATCGCGTAAGCGTAGGGTGGATGAAGTGGCGGAAAAAACTCTGCCATGTTCTGTGATAGAAAAATGCCCCCTAAGCTGAAAGGAAAGCTCTACACGGCAGTTGGTCGTCCAGCGCTTACCTACGATTCACAGTATTGGACAATGTACAAGAAGTATGTGAGTAAATTGACGGCAGCTGAACTGAAGATGCTTCGCATGACAGCAGGGGTGACGAAGCGCGTTCGAATACAAAAATACCATCTTGGACAAAATACAACATGACCAACGTAGCTGGTACTGTCATGTACAAAAAAGATGCCTTGAGAACCCAGTTCAAAAGACAATAGCATATGGTAATTAACGATGAAATAAAGTTTTCCAGTGTTCGTTTGACAGATCAACAATACCTAACAATAAATCGTTCCTAAATGAAATGTAACAATTTCCAACTAAATCTAACAATGACACTTCAACAATTTTTTTTGACATAACAACCATAGTTAACTATGGTTAATAAAAGAACGCACCAAAGACCATGAGTATTTATTGAACAACAATTTCCAAGTTTTGTAACGTATAATAATTGATAATTGAAAATAATTTTTTTTGTAAATTACGTCGGAATTTTGTATGATGTCGAGGATTCTCAAGAAATCTTTTAGCTTGAATGGAATGGTAAAATAATTTTTAAACGAATACTTGAGGTTGAGTATTGAAATAAACTTTTCAGTTTGACATATGGACAAGTCAACAAAAAAATTGTTCTTTTGCGTCAAATTTGCTTTATTTAATTTGGATTAGTTAGCTCCATATGAAGTTGCCTGTCTCCTGAACGTAGCCAGTTTAAAAATCAACTGAACCCTTTTTAAGAAAGTAAAAAAATACATGTATTTTTCACAGTCTTTTGCTAAAAACTTTAATTCTGTAGCTTGAAAACATTGTTGCAACTCCTGTAAAACATGAAATGAATATTATTTAGATACATAGGTGTAATAGACATATGTATGTAATTTTAATTTTTGGTTTGAAAATTTTGAAGCGTAAGGCACCGTACGAATAATGAGGATAGAAATTCTTGTGTCTTAAAAAACTAAGAACAGAATAAAGAGGTAAGCTGTAGCTAGCTATATAAGCATTTTTTAATTTAGTGCTGGGGAAGATGCATATTATCCTAAGTCAAGCGCTTTTAAAGGATAATCCATAAATAAAAAATAAAAGTGGACATGCACCCCTGAAATAGAATAACCCTAACTCTAGCCTAGAAACTTAGTGGTAGCTCATTCAAGTCACTGTTTCATTCAAACCTTAAATATTGAATCCAATTATGGTGCGAAAAACTTTGCAGCCCACACTGCATGTATTGTAGGAAAATATACCTATATCATCCCCTTTAAATCGGATTATGCAGGTACCTCCATAATAAATCAAGTTCCTCAATAAATTCCACTTGCCAAATGTTGAATAAATTGTTGGTTGATAACAGAGGATACATATTTAAGAAAAAAAAAATAATAAACTGTTTCAACGGTTTATTTATTTCAATCAATTTTCTACAAGATCATTCCGTAAATTCGGCTTTGTGGAGCCAAAAATAGTCTAGAGCATTAAAAACCACAAAAACGCAATTTCAATGTACAAAGTGAAGGGAGCAACGGCCAAGACGTACACGCGACGACAACAAAGTGTACAAGAAATTCTCTGCTCCTCTGAAAGTGCCATCGGTCGTGTGGAAGAGAAAAAAAAAAGTTCTTTAAATAAATTCGAGCCGAATACTTTTCCTTTCTATAAATACCTAATAATAATTTAAAAAAAAAGAAGAATAATTCTGAGAGGTGTATAAAAATTGTGTTCCGTCTTTTGTTCTTCACTATTCTGCGCTCATCTTTTATATAATATTTCGTTTTTTTTTAGTTTGTACCTATATGTATAATGATTTAAGGTAGTAAAAGCGTGGATTACCCTTTATGATATTATTTTTATTAAGCTATAATTCTGGCACCTAGATAGCTAGATTATTTTAATACAAAACATAGGTTACAAGAATATGGTTTAACATATTTGAACGTTTTAAGTACCTCGTTTTCTTTTTTTATCCTTTCGCTTGCGCGGTTGTACGTCGCCCGACATTTTCACTAAATTCACAATTTATGATGAAAGAAATTGATTTTTTATTTGGTTTCAAATTTTTTCATTTCAATTGGAAAAAGATTATAAATAAACTTATTTCCGGGCCAGAGTGCAGATAACCCGCCTGCCAAACCGAACGACACTTTTTTCTGCTGTTTTGAAAACGGTGTAGTTTGGTGACAGTTGTTGTTGCTGGGTTCTTGGCATTTTTAACGTCATTTTTTAACAACAAATTCGAAAAGTAATAGAAGAGTAGTTTTAAGCGCTCAATACACGATACAATAATTGTACCGATTATTACACCTCGACTGCACAGGCCATGAACGATTTCCATAATCCAATCTACAATCCAATCCACAATCTGATTTGTATGGATATGTCACTGCTTGGACATGGATTTTTGCGACTCCATGGGAATTTTTTTTGACATGTTCCAGAGTCCGGCCATCATTCATCAAGGTACATATATTAAAGGTTAAACCGCACTAGGCGGCAGCGGAACTGCGATTCAAAATAATTTGTATGAAATTGGTTGAAGTTCAGTTGCCGCTTAGTGCGATATAGCTCATACAATTTCATACAAATAATGTTTTGCCGCGTCGTGAAGTGTAGTTCCGCTGCTGTTATGTGCGGTCTAACCTTAAAGCTAATATCATTAGCGTTTTCATTTTCGTTCAGTTCTGCGCATGTGTCAAAATCAATAGTAAAAAAAATTAGTCACAATAAATTTGTTTTTGTTTACTGTGAAATGGCACAACGGACAGCCATCTTGAACTGCGCAATATAATACCTTAGATATGTGTACTGTGATCGTGTAAACGTAAGTACCCGCTGTACTGAAATCGCATGGTCGAATGCTATCGAGCGAAAACAAGAAGTAGCTTGCGACTGCTGGGATAGGGATTGTACCGTTTGTTAACGTCTGTACGACCAAATCAACTTACAAAGAATGGAAGAGGAAAATGAGGAACTTTTTGGACAGTTGATGAAATCGCAAGTTAATCGTATGGTGTGTGAGCTCACTTGCCATATCGCTACCGATATCCGTACAACTCAAACCGGTACGATGGGTTGTATCGTGTATTGAACGCTTTAAGCCTTAACTACATAGACCTACTTTTGTACAAAAGTACAAAAGTGAGAAATTAAAACGCTCGCTAGAGAAACATGCTTGCAAAAAAACATACGAAAATTGTTCTGACACATAAATTAAACCACCATGCACAATTTTCCATTGTTTTTTTGCAAGCAGGTGTATTCAGAATAGATATTCATTTCTCACTTTTGTACTTTTGTACAAAAGTAGGCCTATGTAGTTAAGCCTTTAGAGGTCTATTGTCACTTGGGTATGTCCAGATCTACATTGAACGATTTGTCCAGTGCCGAAAAAAAATTCTTGTTGTAACACCACAGGCCATGAACGATGGCCGGAATATGGAACATTTCTAAAAAAAATCCAATGGAATCGCAAAAATCCATGTCCAAGCAGTGACATATCCATACAAATCAGATTGTGGATTGGAATTTGGTAATCGTTCATGGCCTGTGGAGTCGGGGTGTAATCGTGTGCGATTGAGAGGTACAGCCGACATATTGCTTCCTGTTTCAGCCAATTTTTTCGTTCAGCGCTGTAAAATCGTTCAATGTAGATCGGGACTATTGGGCACCTTGCAATCAGAAGATATAATTTACACGACGACTCATTTTTCGCTTTGTCCCGATCTACAATGCCAGAATTTTCCAGAAATCGTAGGAAATGTACAAACAGAATGATTTTTTCAATGATTTTTTCATTGTGAATGAATGAATATGCTTTATTTAGCTTTAAAAGCCATTTAGTTTACAATTTACAATTTTTTTTATAACTTAAATTTAACTAAATAGATACATAAATAGTTTATACTTATTTAATATTTACATTTTTTGTTCATATAATTACAAATTTTATACATTAGTATTCGATTGTACATAATCAATTATTTTTCTTTTAAATACATTTATATTGTTTATGTTTTTTTATTTCTCTTGGAAGATTATTAAATGCATTAAATCTCATGTAAAATATAGTCTGTTGAGCTTTTGTAGTTCTCGCTCTTTCTATTCTCAGGTCATCATTGTTACGCAAGTTGTGTTTCTGTAACTTTGACAGGCAAAAACTTTATCGACTGGAACAAACGGAATAGAAAAACTGGAAAATGCCATTAAATGGGTTTCTGTATCTCTGAAGGTAGATAAGTTTATCATTTTAAACGTCAAAACTTATCGCTGACCTAAGAGATGGTGAGTAAACATAAATATACAGAAAAATGGTAACAAATTATTTTATTTTACAATTTTATTTTGTAGGCCTTTGAAAATATATATTAATAAAGTTATTGCAATACTATCAACAAAAAATATAAAGACAAAATGCTTTGCATTTTATGCGTAAATTTCCCAGAGCAAATAATCGATATTTATTGAAGAAGGATTTACTCTGAATGTTTGCAGTGTAATTGGCAAACACTTTTGGATGAGGTAAACAAGAAAAACAATACTAATAGAAAATGTTTAATTAATTAATCAATAATAAATATTCAATAACAAAACGCACTCTTTCACAGTAATTTGGATCGTCATAAGCTCGTGGGTTCCAAATACTTTTGCCATTCATACATTCCGTATCGTGATGATTTTGATTCAGCCACAGCCACAGTACTCATTTACTGCTGAAGCATCTCCCCGTACTAGATAACATCTCCAGCGGTTGTCCTTTAAAAAATTATCGCAATAGCTGCCGGGGAAAGTGTCGGCCCGTCAGCCTTGGATATAATAAAGAATCTAGCGCTTTGGCTGAAAATTTACAAAATGCTGGAATGGATTATAACCGGTTGCAAACAGGAAGTCCATATGCATTGAATCAAATAAAATATTCAGCCCATAGACATTCGTGGGTTGAACCAGTTAGTAATATGCCTACAAGAAATATGTAGCTCTGGTGATCATCCTAAAATGATGATGCTGATAGTGTAATGCTAGGTTTCCACTTTCATACAAATTCTCATTCATATATTTTAGTTCTTCAAAAAGAGAACAACGAACTGAAATCTAAATTTGAAACAAAAACTGAAGATCTGGAACGTCTACAAGCCACAACCCACAACCAAGGAGCATATACACATTGCATCCATGTTATTGAAGACGGTATAGGGCACAGCAAGAATTTCACCCTTTCTCACCGAATAGGGTTTGTCGGTGGAAATTTAAAAGTTCCTAAAGGACTGTGGATTGACTGTCGGATGAGATAATCCGAAACCAGAGACTGGGTCCAGAGAGAATCCGGTAAGAACCCATGAACGCATTTGGCTTGGTAGGCGTTTATGAATTGTAGTTTGACCTTCGTTTCTAGAACAAAGAGCGATGACAATGAAAGCTATGTACATGCTATAAGGTGCTGTTGTAACTGGGAAAAATGCTGCGGAGTGCATTAATGAATTTCTGAACTTGTACGTGCATTTTGGCATAAATAACAAACATGCATACATTTACCGCTATTGGTGATGATATTGTGGTGAATATGCCCAGTTATGTAAACAACCACACATTAGTACAACTTTCTGCGCCATCTTTGAGTGAAATAAATAATTAAATCCATCATGGTTGGTGTCCAGGCTACTGAAATAATTGAACAAAACGAAAAAGAATCATCTAGCAGAATCCAGAACCCTATAAAATTCTAGAACCCTTTATTTCGGATATAAATACAGGGCCACCAGTCCGAGAAGAGCAGTTGGATTTTGAAAGTGAATGAATAAATGTCAGTGTGAATAAAGAGTTGCATACTTGTGCTTGGTTATAATAAAAGTAGTAGAAATAAAAGTATTTGAAATAAAAACGTTTCATTTTGTGGAGTAATTGTAATTTCAGTTTGAATAAAGGAAATAAGTTTTATTTGCGAACCCGTAGTAAAATATAACATTGGTGTCAGAAATAGTGGAATAAAACTTATTTAGTCTGTGAATTCCGATAATCCATGGTGAAAAATTGATAAAGTGTGTGGATTAGTAAACAAATAAGAAAGGTGCTTGTGAAAAGTGACATACAAATATATAAACAAAAAATTGGGTAAAATTGTGAATGCATTGAATTGTGTTGAACTTAAAGCAGAACTTAAAGGTTAGACCGCACTAGGCGGAACTGCACTGCAGCGGAACTGCGATTCAAAATAATTTCTATGAAATTGTATGAAGTTCAGTTGCCGCTTAGTCCGATATAGCTCATACAATTTCATACAAATAATGTTTTGCCGCGTCGTGAAGTGTAGTTCCGCTGCAGTTGTGTGCGGTCTAACCTTTACAGACGAGGTCTTCCTACTGCTGGAACGAAAAATTACCTCATTATTCGTCTGCAGGAAGATTTAAGGCAACACGATGAAAAGCTATTTGAAATTGAAATGCCGGAAGAACAAGTAAGTACAACCATAGACATGACCAATATGATGGCTCAGCTGCTTGCCCAGTTTCAAGACCAACGAAAAGAGCAAAAGAATCTTCTAGAAGAGCAACGCAGTGAACGAATTGAGCAGAAGAATGAACAAAAGAATCTGCTTGTACGATTAGAAGAACAGCGAAATAACCAAAAGAATTTTCTTGAAGAACAACGCAACGAGCAAAGGAACTTTCTAGACGACCAGAAAAACCTAATCGAAAGTAAGCTAAATTCATTTGAAAATAAATTCATGGCTCTTGATAAACGTGTTGAAAACGTCGAAAAACAGTTCGAGAAATTTGAAGACAAAATGCAGAACTTTGCCAATGAATTAGATAAGGTTAGGAAAATGAAGGTAAGAGAGGGCAGTTGCGATTTTCCTAAGAAGAAAGAAATGCATCCACCAACCTTTGATGGACAGTCTTCTTGGTCAATCTACAAGAAGCAGTTTGAGGCAGCCGCAACAACATATGGCTGGGATGACGAAGACAAGTTTATTGCCCTGACTCTTGCCCTCAGAGGTTCTGCTGCTGAACTTTTGCAAACCATACCAGCAGACCAGAACGGCAACTTCAGTGCTCTTGTTCAGGCCATTACAAACGTTTCGGCGATAGCCATATGCAAGAAGTCTTCCGCGTCCAGCTCAATACCAGAATCCAGAAAAGAGGTGAAAGTCTGCAACAACTCCAAGCAGACATCGAACGGTTGACACACCTAGCATACCCGACTGCAGGAGATGAAATTACCAACCAGCTAGCAACGGAGGCTTTTGTCCATGCAGTTTCCGACATCAACCTCCAGCGAGCAATTCGAACTGCTGGAAAACGCACGCTTTCTGAAGCATTAGCGTTCGCTTTGACTATGGAAGCATCAGAACAGGCTTCCTTAGGAGTTCATCGGGTAAGAGAACTTGAAGTTGAGGAATGTTCTTGCCAGAGAGCTGAATTCCATAGAAGTCAGCGAGAAGGACCTGCTCAATGCTGGAATTGCAACAAAACCGGACATCTCCAGCGCCAGTGCAGATTGCCACCAAGAAGAGTCACCTGTCAACATTGTGGAAACAGGAATAATACCCGCGAACAGGCGAGCAATAACATCAACGCTCCTGCTCGCCCTGTTTACCAGTCGGGAAACGAGTAAGAACCAACTTCGAGGGGCAGAAGCTGGTTTCTGGTATCGATGGCTCCAGAACCACCATCCAAGTCTCGCAGACTAAACGAAAAAATAAAAGTCTGACAGTGGATGCAACATTAAATAGCAAGAAACAGTTGGCTACAATTGACACCGGTGCCACAGCCTCCATTGTAAAGGAAAGACTTGGTCAAGATGACATGGCTACATAACACCAATAGCTACAGTCTGAAAACTGCGACAGGTGAGGCGGCAAGAGTATATGGAGAGGTTCGTCTGAAGATCTGTTTGGCAGAACTAGAGTTTTCGCACCTATTTTTGGTAGCAGACATATGTGATGAGTGCATAATTGGAATCGACTTTATGAAGGAGCACGGAGTAATTCTGGATATCGGTAAGCCAGTGCTGAAGTACCAAAATTTAGAGATTCCTATGGTTTATGGCAACGAAAACTCATCAATTCTAAGAACCGTCATCAAAGAAGACATGTGCTTGCCTCCCTCTTCAGAAGTGTTTGTTTGGACGAAAATAGAGGGTGATCTAGGTAGCCATCGATACCTCATGGTGGAACCAATAGAACCAAAGAACAACATGGTACCCGTACGGATTCTGAACATCAAACCGTACGAGGTCAAGCGTAATTGGAAAATGCGAATCTGTGACCGCAATAACTAAAATTACAGAAATGAACGCAGAAGAACTTATGGACCCCGGAAAATTCAGCTCCATGAAAGCCAAAATTCTCAAGCCATCTAATCTAACCCAACTAACAATTTAACTTGTTTAAGTGTCTACATAAGCTATTTTCTAGTTTGTATAGTAACTAATAAAGACCTTATGCAAATCAGTTTGGCGCACATTATACAAGCTATTTCATTTCCCTTAAGACATTTGACCAGAAGTTCTATATAATTAAATAGTTTTCCATGGAAAGTCTTATTGATAAAATAAACAAAGCAAAACAGTGTTATTGCTCCACTAAACAAGTTGTCTGACTTTTATAAGACATTCACTTTCAGGTCGCATAAATGAAATGACTCACATTGTAAGGCCTTACAAAGGCCTAGTAAAGCAGTGTGTTATTTAAAAAAAAATCGTTGCTTTAAATTTTATTATTATTATTGTTTTTATTTTTCCTTCCATTTTCCCATGACTAAAGTAAAGGGTGTTAGAACCGCTTTTCTATCTATTCTGAAATGCATAGAAATTTATTTTATATGAAAAAATTCAACTTTTACTCACATAAAATTTCAGAATCCAGGGATCGAACTCAGCTCCTCTCTATTAGTAGGCCACCACGCAACACACCAGGCCGATTGGCAATATACCATACGCTTGTAAAAATTTTAATGAGTTGATACTTCAAGCCCAAAAAAATCAAACTAAATTTTCGTTAAACATTGGTACCCATAAAGGTTAGACCGCACTAGGCGGAACTGCACTGCAGCGGAACTGCGATTCAAAATAATTTGTATGAAATTTAATGAAGTTCAGTTGCCGCTTAGTGCGATATAGCTCATACAGTTTCATACAAGTAATGTTTTGCCGCGTCGTGAAGTGTAGTTCCGCTGCAGTTGTGTGCGGTCTAACCTTAACAGGGTTTTAGAAGATTGAATTTAAAGTATCAATCATGAAATTCTTTAAGTATTTGAAAATTATATACCATAAGTTAAGTATTATATTTAAACTCACATTAACATAAGGTATGCATGACCTTTTTTATCGTACCATATGTTTGAAAAGTTCTTATACATGGTTTTTTTTTCAAGCAAGTGCGATGCAGTTGTGTAATTAAGTTGCTTAATTCTATCAAAGTCTCACCTGAGGGGACAATATGTATGTATAATATTTCATTTTCCGATATACCTTAGTTTGTTTTCTTATTAACAAAATACAAAAGATATAATTAGGGGGGGGGGGGCAATAAATGTAAAAAAAAAATCCTCTTTTTTCTTAGCTTTCATTTTTGATTTCTGTAAGCAAGCTATTAACAAAATGCAAAAGCTATACATTTCAAAGGGATGGCAATATCTGTCACAAATTTAAATTCTTGATTTGTATAAGTTTGCTATTAACAAAATGCAAAAGCCATAATTTCATTACGGAAGTCCAATATAGAGGTCACAACCAAAGCAAAATTCCCGCTCTATATTAAATTAATTTTTGATTTCCTTAAGTTTGCTATTAACAAAATGCAAAAGCTGTAATGTTCTCTTACGTAAGTCAATAAAGTGCAAGTCCCACTCGTGCAAAATGTTTGATTACCGTCATCAGTCTTGTTATACACCGATTTCAAAAATGAATCTCGTTTTTTTTGTTTTAATTTTGGTGAAGTGGTCAATGAAAACGAAGGATACTAGAGTTTACTCTTAAAAACGAATTGGGGCTATTAGGAAAAAAATATGAGACGTAGAACTCATTACATGAAGTCTCATGTAGAAACAAACTTAAAGGCACTAAACAAGCTATTTTGAAATAAATAAATCGTTAAATGCTTGACTTGCATTATTTAGCCTTAAAATTATTCTATGTCAGCAATAGCCTATCCGATTCTAAAAATTGGACCTTATACAAGTTAAATTGTTAGATGGGATCCCACCTTCTATCACACTTTTTTTAGGTTATGTTAATGTATATAATGTCGCGTGGAATTCTTTCCCATGGCATGTATTAATACACAGTGGGCTAGTGTGGAAGGGCTATTAGGAATTGAGAGAATAAAATCAATAAATCAGCTGTTCCCGCTCAGCCAGTGACGTAGCTAATAAGAAAGGGCTCTCCCAAACCAATACGAAACATTCGTTGCGGCGAAGAAACGTTCGTCAGTTAAAATGACAGGCTCTCCCAAACCAATGCGAAACATTCGTTGCGCCGAAGAAACATTCGCCAGTCAAAATTAATTCATATGTTTCTCCGCCGCGTTGGTGTGGGCACTCTCATATATCACCATGTAATTAAATTTTGACATGCGACGAAGGTGCGGCGAAGAAACATTCGAACAGTCAAAATTAATGTACATGATGATAAATGAGAATGACCACACCAACTGCGAATGCTTCCTCGCCGCACCGAATGTTCCGCATTGGTTTGGGAGAGCCTTTACTCTGATGAGTAGATGGATATTTGACGTGAAAAACAAAAACTCTAAAGCACGTGACAGGTGTGTTGACGGCCTTATATATAAATGAAGAAGAAGTTATACCAACACACACCCTTATGAGAGAATTATGAAACAAACAAACCTTCTAGCATTTTCGAAACAACAACAAAAGCCCTTTCATTTTGTTTCGACTTCGATTATTGAGTTGTCGAGTCGAACATCGAACGCAGAAATCATCATACCATTCCACCCTGAGAAAAAGAAACAAATCCTCGTTAATTTTATTTTAAACACCACTCGTCAAAAAATTTGTTCATTTTTTCTTATTTTAAATTGTGAAAGTTAAATTATATTGTGAAACTGAGTTCATAACTGAGTCTTCTTGTGAAACAGAAGACCAATAGTTTTAAATTTATTAGTGATAATCCCAAATTCATTATCGATATTCGAAGAAAGAAAAAAACTAGCTAGAAAATAGAAAAAAAGTGACACCGCTGTCATTTTTCTAACATCAAACCATCAACCAGCCAGAAGCAGAAATCATCGTAATCATGAGCAGCAGCAGCAGCAGCTGTGTAGACATTTTGTGGAGTTTTTCTCGCGAGTGAATTACGAATAACAATTTTCCGGATTTTCTTTTCTTTGTAAGGCAAAATTTTCTTCCCTAAAAACTAAGTGGTGTTAGGCGATTGATTTTCCATTTTCAACTGAAGAGCGAATAGCTTTTAGAAAAAAAAATACAGAAACATTTCTGTGGACATTTTGATTTTCTTTTTTGCTGTTGCTGCTTCTGAACAATAATTATGGCTGAATCTCCAGTGTTAGATTTTCGCAACGACTTTAGTCCAACGATTCCAGAAATAACGATCAATGTTCAGTGTCCATCTACGCCAGGACCTCAACTAAATATAAAATCTCCAGAATTAAGCACTGCGAGTAGTGCCGAGGAGACAGAAACTCATCGAGGTGATGGAACCAATTCCCCACCTCCTAATTGTGCAATTTGCCTCGGAAAGTGCAGAAACAAGTGCTTCACTGATTCGTGCATGCATCAATTCTGTTTCAAGTGTCTACTTGAATGGAGCAAGGCATGATTTAAGATGAGTCATAGTAGGCAATAGTGTTAACTCACGTCTTTTATTATTCTTGCAGGTCAAACCGGAGTGTCCTTTGTGCAAGCAAACATTTAAAGCAATCATACACAATGTCAAATCTTTGAACGAGTTCGAGGAGTATCTGGTGCAGCAACCAGTTTCGGTGTCGCCGAATGCAGATTTATTTCCTCCATTCACAATACCAGCGCACCTTTATCCAAGACTGCCGTCATTATATAACCGGCCTGTTCAAATCTATATGGATGACTTGGCCATGTAAGGAAGGATCTATGAACTCCTAGTTTTCATACTTAATTGAAACTTTTTATATTAATTTCTCAAGGAACACATTGGATCTTACGGGAACTACATCTTCGACATCAAATAATTCCAACGCAAATGTGATTCGTAGTAGTTCGACTTACTATCGAAGGATACTGCCACCTCCAAATCAGTTGTTAGACATGTATAGTCAGGAAACTATACAAGGCGAGACGGGCAGTGGCAGTTTGAGTCAACTTTGGCGAAGATATGTCTACGATAGAAAACTGTATGCGCTGCCACTGGCAGATATAACTGGAAGATATCGAGAGAGTAATGCTCGTTTTTATAGGTAAGTTACTTCCCAACCGACAAAATTGAACACAACACATTTGATTAAGAAAGTTAAGAAATAGGTATTGGAAATGTATCCAAAGTTGATAAAATAAGAACCAACTAAATTGTAAATTATGATGATGAGGACTTCGAAAATAGTTGTACAAAATGTACAATTAGTACAACAATCAACGAAGGAATTTTTCTTGCAAAAAATAAGGCCCTCTGGATTATTTTTTTATATGGTAGGGGTAACCCGCCGGTATAACATACCCAAAGTCCCCAGCCCAGGGCCGCGAGCTAATCTGAGGAGGGGGGGTTAAAGGTACCCCTCTTTAGATTTTCGTGAATATTGGCACAACCTAGCAAGTTAGACGAAAAGTCTATACTACTTAATTAGAGACAATTAAATTGTCTATAAAATGATATATTCTCATTTTTTCTAGGGTCAATAATAAAGGAGATGCGGGGGGTAGAAAAGTCAACAATTCTGAAAAACCTGTTATTGTCTTACATATTGAATGTTTTCTGACCAATTTACCTGGAAAAATCAAAAAAGGTAAATACACATTCATTTACTGTTATTTCATCATGTTGTGGGGCTAAGAAAGGGGTTTTAATTTCCTTTTTTTTCTATATATCCGAAACTATACGAAAAAATAGATGTATACTAAATTAGGCAAAATTTAATTAGCAAGAGTTGTTTTCATATGGCGGCGAAAAATGATAACGTTTTTTTTAAAGGAACACAAAACAAAATTTGCTGGCCATAAAGGGGGGTTCTTTCTCCCTCCCCCCCTTTGGAGAGGAGGGGCATTTTTTTTTTAATAATATTAAAAAACAAGTAAAAGTATAAGTGACCTCAACTCCAGAAATATTGTGTTTCGCCCAAGGTATAACAGTGGGCTCTTCAGTCAGTCTGTTATACCCTACTAAGACACAAATTTTGGTCGATGTGTATCGACTCTTATAAAAATCACAGCAAAAAGATACTGTGAATTTTATTATTCTAGGGGAATTTATTTAAATTCGTGCACCCAGAAAATAAATACCCGTGGTCAGGTTTTTTATAATAAGAAGATGAAGAAATTTAAATATTAAAATATTGAAATTACTTCTGTTTTAAGTGGTCGAAACACAATTATTTCTGGAGTTGAGGTCACTTGTACTTTTTAATTGAATTTTATTCATTCACTCCACTTAAAACAGAAGTAATTTCAATATCTTAATATTTAAATTTCTTCATCTTCTTATTATTAAAAAACAAGGACAACACTTACAACAAAACAAATAACCTTTATTGAAGGGCAGAACTCCGTTCTTTTATTTTCATTTCAAATCAAATTATTGATGTACATAGTTTTTGCAAAAATAACTTTCAAACTAAAAATTATTAAAAAAAAAATTGAAAATTTTGTTTTTGATTTTTCTTTTTAAATTGGGAAATAAAATGCTGAATTGGCTTTTATTATTCACTACCCCTAATAACTCTTAATTGAAAACTGAAAACTAAATAGTTCTATGTCTCCTAGTTTTTCAGAAAATTGAAAGTTGCGACGACAATTTTTTTGATTTTTTTTTTTTTTGTATAATTTTTATTATTATTATAGTAGTATGTGACAGTAGTGTTTCCTTGAGCTTGAGGTTAAAGAATCAAAACATTCTTTGAACCTTCGAAGCAAGCCACCTACGATACTGTGTGAGTGGTAGAGCTGCCCCTTAGGTACACATACTCAAAGTCCAAAGCCCAGAGCTACAAGTTTTAGGCAGGAGAGGGGCGTAAATGTCCCCTTTTGTAATTTTTCTTCAATAAACTAAGCGTAATAGAGGCAAAGCCAATATGACAAAGTGAAAGAAAATCAAATTTCCTACAAATAAAACATATGCTCATAGTATTATAAAAGTAAACTAATTAACAAACATTAAATTTCTAGGAAATAAAATGTTTTTTTTTCTGTTTAATATTTCTACTCTCGCATCTCTGTTGCTTCCAGCAAAGCCATGAGCATATCTTTTATTTCTAGGGAATTTAATTTTCTTTCACTTTGCTATATTGACTTTGCCTCTATTACGCTTAGTTTTCCAAATATTTAAGAAAAACTACAAAAGGGGACATTTACGCCCCTATCCTGCCTAAAGCTTGTGGCCCTGGGCTGGGGACTTTGAGTATGTTGTAACTAAGGGTCAGCTCTACCTACCACTCACACAGTATCGTGGGTAGCTTGCTTCGCAGGTTCAAAGAATGTATTCATTCTTTAACCCAAGCTCAAAGAAACACTACTCTCACGTACTATATACAAATTATACAACAAAAAACATCAACAAAATTGTCGTCGCAACTTTCAATTTTCTCAAAAACTAGGAGACATAGAACCATTTAGTTTTCAGTTTTCAATTAAGAGTTATTAGGGGTAGTGAATAATAAAAGCCAATTCAGCATTTTATTTCCCAATTTTAAAAAGAAATATCAAAATCAAAATAATTTTGAGTTTGAAAGTTATTTTTACAAAAACTATGGACATCAATAATTTGATTTGAAAATAAAATAAAAGAACGGAGTTCTGGCTTTCAAAAAAGATATTTTTTTTGTTGTAAGTGTTGCCCTTGTTTTTTAATATTATTAAACAACAAATGCCCCTCCTCTCCAAACGGGGGGGGGGGGAGAAAGAACCTTCCTTAAGTAACCTATGGCCAACAAATTTTGTATTGTGTTCCTTTAAAAAAAACGTTATCATTTTTTGCCGCCATATGAAAACAACTCTTTCTAATTAAATTTTGCCTAATTTAGTATACATCTACTTTTTCGTATAGTTTCGGATATATAGAAAAAAAAGGAAATTAAAACCCCTTTCTTAGCCCCCCACAACATGATGAAATAACAGTGAATGAATGTGTATTTACCTTTTTTGTTTTTTCCAGGTAAATTGGTCAGAAAACATTCAATATGTAAGACAATAACAGGTTTTTCAGATTTGTTGACTTTTCTACCCCCCGCATCTCCTTTATTATTGACCCTAGAAAAAGTGTGAATATATCATTTTATAGACAATTTAATTGTCTCTAATTAAGTAGCATAGACTTTTCATCTTACATGCTAGGTTGTGCCAATATTCACGAAAATCTTAAGAGGAAAATCTTAACCCCCCCTCCTCAGTTTAGCTCGCGACCTTGGGCTGGGGACTTTGGGTATGTTATACCTGGGAGTAACCCCTACCATATAAAAAACTAATCCAGAGGGCCTTCTTTTTTGCATTTATTTTATAACTAGCGGACCCGTGCTTGCGTTGCTTCGCAGTTTTAAGAATGAAAATTAGTTTACTGTTGGGATACAAACCGGGGCTCAATAAGACTATCTCATCGACAAAGTTTTTCAAAATAGGTTTTCCGATGTTTTTTTTAAAGCTTCCGGATACACAACGTTGTTAATTGGGTGCCTATTTTGTCTTCACTTATAATACGCATGAATTAAGCTTGCGAATTTGTTTTTTCAATATTGAAAATATTTATTTAACAGGTTTTTCTTGAAGTACACGCTTTTTGAATAATTTGTATAAAATTTTTTGTTTCCTTAAAACTAAGGAAAAACTTAGCTTGAAACACCCTTATGACAAATAATCTTCAATAATTTGATTTAAATATTGGCTATACCAATTTTTTTAATTTAATCTTAAAGCGCAAAACATATTTTAGCGGGAGGATACTTTTTGTATGATTGAATTAAAGATTTACCTTAGAACTGATCAAATACTTCCTTTTTTCAACATCCTTGGCAAATAAATTGTTCTGTAATTATTCTGTTTAAAAATTGACCAGTTCGAATTTTATTCAAATAAAATAATATAGAGGAAAGCATTTTTCAGAGGCTACTATGCACTGTTACCAAGTTAAACAAATGACTTAATTTACTTTTAATCTGAAAAAAAAAAAATTAATTAATCTATCTATCTATCTATCTATCTATATATATAAAAATGAATTGTTGTTCGTTGGTTCTCTTATATCTCAAGTTTGGCAGCTCCGAATTTGATGATTTTTTTTTGTTGGAAATGTATTGTTCTGTAGCAGGTTTGTATGTAAAAAAAAAATGACTTTGTGACCGCTTACAATTTTTATCCCAAAAAAAATCAAAGTAAAAAAAAAACAACAAAACGAAGAAAAATCAAACAACATTTGTTTATAGAATCAAAACGGAATTTCAGATTTTATTATTGTCATTTAAAGGAAAAAATCAAACAAAACAACAAATCTTTATAGATTCGAAACAAAAATTCAGTGTTTATAAATCATGAAAGCTGTTTATGATGAGAAAGTTGGATTTTATTTTGTGGATGCACCGGATGTACCGCGGAAAGACATTTTTAATTTCACTGATTTTAGCATGTATGTATGTATGTATGTTTGTATTCGGTCACAAAACAAAATAGCATTGGCGCTCGCTTCATCGTGAATTGCTGCTACCTTATTGGAAGGTGGTCGAACTGCACATTCTGCACTGTAGGCGGAATCTGGAAAGCGCGGCGGATCGCTTTCATTGGCCGATTTTTATTTTCTTATTCTCGAAAGCTCTTTTGCTTTCCAATTTTTGTTTGAAATCGATCATAAACTTTTCGATCAGCTAGAAACCTATCATTTTGAAACAAAAACTGGAAAGTGGAAGCCTTTTTAAGACTTAGAAAATACAAATCCGCCAATATAAGCGATCTGCCGCGCTTTTCAGAATCGGCCAACTGAAGTTACCATATTAAACATTCACATTAATGAAACACCCACATGTAACATTCCAAAGAACTTGGGAACAGCACAGGTATTACAACAATGTAAGAATATTGTGTGGGATAAATGTACGATGGCTCATAAGAAGTCATTGGAAAGCTTTGAATAGAACATGATGCAATTAATGCATGCTTGTGGAGATATGTCAAAACAATCAGATTGACAATTAATAGCTATTAGTGTCCAATATTGCAAAACGATTATTCGGTCGTTTAGTTTTCAAAGCAGTTGTTGAATATTGGAGATGGCAAAAATGACCATTAATGATGGATTAATAACATTGTCGGAAAATGTTTGTGAGATTACCCAAACTAAAGAAGAATTGATTAAAAAAGTTTTTCCACATATTGGACAGCGATACAAATATAATGCTTGGTTGAGCGAACGAGCAATATTGGCAGGAAAAAATAATGATGTTATCGATGTTAATTGGGATATTCAAAATGGAATAATTGGTGAATTAGTATCATGCAAGTCAATCGATACTATTATAGACGAAGATGACGTAGTGAACTATCCAACAGAACTTCTTAATTCACTAGATTTACCAGGAATGCCACCCCATAATTTACGATTAAAAGTCAGTGTGCCAAATCCATGCTTCGGAAAATAAATCAACAAAAACTTTGCAACGGAACTAGACTTAAGCGCTTAATGAATAATGTAATCGAAGTCACAATTTTAAAAGGAAAGCATAAGGGAGAAGACGTTCTTACCAACACCTTTGTGTTACAATTCCAGTCTTTAGAAGTTTGTGGCAGAGACTTAGAATACGTAGTATTTTCACATGGGCAGTTATATGTTGCATGCTCCAGAGTAGGCAAACCATCAGCGTTATTTATATATTCCACAAATAGAAAGACAAAAAATGTTGTATACCAAAGAGCGTTACAATAGATACACATTTTGAAGAGAACTTTGAGTTTTTATTAACGACCAGCGAAGCGGTCGCGGGCACCCTAGTACACTAATAAAATTGATACTTAAAAATTTGATGCATAACATTATTCTACATACCGTTTTTTTTAATAACTTATATATATATTAGTAAAGTGCTAATTTTGTTCAACTCTGTTCGCAAACGTGGATAATGGCATTTTTGAGAGACATATACTTTTTGTATGAATTAAATTAAATCTTACATTAAACTGAAGAAATACTTCTTTTTGAAACACCCTTATATAACTGTTGGAGAATTATTATTTTTTTCAATAATATTGTTCAAGTTTAGGAGAATGGCTTTTGTGAAAGTCTCGCTTCAGATACTTTTTGTACGATTTACATAAAATTTTACCTTAAATTGAACAAATGATTCTTTTTGAAACACACTTATATTTCTGTTGGAGAATATAAATCAGTTTTTTCAATTTCATGGCTTATGTTTAGGGAAATGGCTTTCCTGAGAGGCACCCTATATTGAAAATATATAATTTAACAGTAATTATCTAGAAGAATGCACGCTTCAGATACTTTTTGTATGATTTACATAAAATTTTACGGTGAAGCCGTACGTGATAAATTGGACGAAGATGGTGTACCTGTACATATGGTGCATTTGACCATTTTAATAGTAAATCGTACATGGTATGACCTATATATTTAAGTAAACACTAAATATTGGACTTTTGATGAATTGAGATTCTTTTTTTTTCATGTGTTGGTTCATTATTTAATGTCATGTCCAAATTATACTATCTGTAATGCCAATTGTATTTAAAAGTTTTATTTTATCAGCACTATAGTGTGAGTTTCATTCTAAATAATTTGAATTGAGAAAAAAATATTAAAGAAAATATAAAAGATCAGGCATCTCAAAAATAAAAAAAAATTCACTCAAAATAAAATAAAATTATTGAAGAAAAAAAGAATTCATATGTAAAATAAAAACGGTTTGAAATAATATGCAATAATATTTTTAACGTTGTTGATCGTGAAATTGTTTCATTTTTACAATTTCTTTTTTCTGATGAAAAATCATCATCAATTTCTTGGATAATAGTGCCTTTGGTGGCCTGCATTTGGAAGGCCACCCACCAAAGGTCCAAGAAAATGTTACCATTGGCACCTTCCTGACAATTATACATCCTCTTAGCAGAGCAACGAACCAAAAAACAGTTAATAGTCTTAGAACGCACAACGCGGTTCAATTTATGTAATGGTGTCCAACAAAAACTGTTGAAAAACGTCTTAAATGAATCATGAATATGAAAAATTTAATCTTCATTAACTTATGTCCATCTCATAATCTAAACTATTGGGTATAGCTCCAACATTTCCATGTTAACCGTATTTTTTGCATTTTAATTGTTTCTTGTTGCACTGTTTAAAATTTTTGAAAATAAATAATAAGCATATCTTCATTCCCTGCATCCAAGCTCTCGTTGATAATTTTTCATCGGACGGAATTAACGGGAATCATTCATTCCATTTTCAAAAAATGCTGCTGCTAAAAAAGAAATTAAATCATCTACGCATATTTCAGGGCCGTCAACTACAGCTGCAGCTTTGCGAAATACAGCTGGTTTAAAAAAAAAATAAAAAATATTATTATTACTGGGCATAATTTTGTATTAAAAAAGTGCAACAAAAAACAATTTAAATGCAAAAAAAGTGATTTAAATGACAATTGTTAAATGAAACTTTTATTTTGTCTTTTGTAGGGGTTGGAAACGTTTTATTTTCATAATTTATTCTGGACATTTTTAAAATTTTTCTTGCACAAAAGTACCTTTTTGGTGACCTGCATTTAGTAGGCCGTCAACCATGTTGACATTGGCACCTTCCTGATAATTAAACATACTCTTAGCAGTGCAACGACCCAAAAAAGAGTTAAGAGTCTCAGAACCCACGAAGCGTGTTACTTAATGCACTGGTGTCCAACAAAAACTGTTGAAAAACGTCTAAAATGAATCATGAAAACGAAACATTTAATGTTTATTAACTAATGTCCAACAATTTCATAAAAACTCTATTTTTTGCATTTTAATTGTTTCTTGTTGTACTTTTTAAAATTTTAAGAAAATGTTGACATTGGCACCTTTCTGACGATTTAACATACTCTAAGCAGTGCAACGACCCAACAAAGAGTCAAGAGTCTCAGAACCCACGAAGCGTGTTACTTAAAAACGTCTAAAATGAAACGAAACATTTAATGTTCATTAACTAATGTCCATCTCATAGTCTAAACTATTGGTTATAGCTCCAACATTTTCATAAAAACCCTATTTTTTGCATTTTAATTGTTTTTTGTTGCACTTTTTAACATTTTTGAAAATAAATAATTAGCATATGTTCATACCCTACACCAAAGCTCTCTATCCACAAATTTTCATTCCAATCATTTCAGTGGAACAAACAGGCACACAAACATTCTTTCACATTTATAATATTATTAAGATTAAGATTTTGAGTCCTCGTTGACTGGGCTAAATGTTCTTATACAGATTACATTTTTGGAAGCGCATCAGCTCCTAGAGAATCAGTTTATATTTCCTGGCGAATTTGTCCGCTTTTTCAGTAGACTAGAATGTAAGTAATCTCCAATTCTGTGTCGAATCTTTTGCTTGTATCACTTCCTGGGAAAAGGCAGTACCGTCGAAAACAAAAAATTGTTTTTAGGTGATAAGACAGATACCCCCTTTCTTTGACGTGACGGTCCAACGCAACGCACTAACCACTACACCTTGAGTTACTAAAAATGCTTCTGGGTACCTGGACAAAAAATTTCTCAACAATACGGAACAAAAAATTGACATTTTTCTGTAACAGAGGTAGCTACTTGAAACTTTCACGATTTTTGTATCGCCAAATTCTTTAGTTTATAATAAGATCATTTAAAAAATAATCTATTGTCTAGCGTTTTTCTCCGTAAATTCTCAGCATAACTACATTATTTATGCACTTACGCACAGTGGTCCGTTTGTTGAATTCTGTGGACGAAAATCTTTTCCCACGACAATTCTTGACAGAAATTAATGAAATTTGGTACACTTAATGATTTGGGGACGCTGAATTCAGTGGCACTGCCTATATTTTGGTACTCCAAATGGAGGCTTCACAATTTAGTCCAGAACAGGGTTCGAAGTGTAAAAGTTCCAAGGAAAGCCTTTTCAAAGCTAGGAATCTTATGAAATTTATGTTTGAAATGTCTTAAGATATGTGCCCAATTGTGTACTAAAATATAAAAATGGTTCCAACATAGATATGTACATATGTACCAAATATAGAAAATTTAATTCAAAATGTTCCGCCAATTTCACTAAGGATAAGAATTGTTTTGTGCGATACTCCTTTTTTTTATGAAATTTAGTTTGTTGACCAAATCTGATCGAACCTCATACAAATTTGACAATAATTCTCTTGGTTTAAAGTTGATAAACTAAATTTTCCGTCAATTACTCCTTCTTCTGAAAAGTTCAAAATAGTGTAAAATAAAATCTGTACAAAAATTGTTGTTTTTTTTACTACATCTTTTGAACCTGATATCAAACTAAGAATTTAAATAGTTTACAGTTGTAAAATAATTGTCGAATAGCCGTTATGTATACTTATAAACCTTTTCAACTGTTTTATAAATAACGGTTTTTTGACGATTATTTTACAACTGTAAACTATTACAATTCTTAGTTCTACATCAGATTCAAATGATTCAATAAAAAAAATAACAATTTTTGTACAGGTATTATTTTACATTATTTTTTAAATAAACAAAATTATAATTCTGCGTCCCCAGAATCCTTGAGTGTACCAAAATTTCATTAATTTCTGTCAAGAATTGGCGTGGGAAAAGTTGTTTGTCCACAGAATTCAACAAACGGACCACTGTGCGACGGGTCGCACAGATGTGCACAAAACAAAAATTAAGTGCTTATGTTATCGTTAAGGGTGAAAATGGTTAAAGGTCGAATTTTGACCGATAGGCGATATTAGTTATCATTAAATGGTTATATTTGTTTTTTATTAAAATGAATTAACGTTTCTTCCATTTAGGAAATTAAAAAGAATTAAATTTCTCTTTCGATCGCACGAACCTGGGGCCGAATTACCGCTTCAGTGAGTGAGCAATACGTTACTGAATTATGTGCATTTGGAATTCCTTCCTAAGATATCGAGTAAAGTAGCGAGTATCGAATTCAATTTTTGGCATTTCCTTTTCAGTGAACGAGTGTTTTTTCATACGATAGATGCTTTGCAGACGAGTGAGCAGTAAAATGGTAGAACAATAAAATTATTCTCTTCTGCAAATATTCCTACACAATTTCAGTTAGAGGTGTTTCAAATGCACTAGAATTATCCTAGTACAATACGAACTCTAATCGATACGTGATACTTCGTATAACATCATACCAATGTGATTACTCGATAGTTCGATAACTGAAGACGTAATTGGGCCCCTGCTCTTGTTGTTAATAACTAGAATTTAGCTAGACATTGACACTTTATACTAATGGGTCGATAAATGTGTTTATGTCGTTAACGAGAAAATGCTAAAAACAAGTGAACATTACAATTTTAAAATTTCTATGATTCAATACAAATTAAATGCACAACTTGGTTGCACATACTTGATCTAATGTTCAAGTTGCTTATTTCAAATAAAAAAATTGTATTATATTGAAAAAAATTCAAAAACACGAAATATTTTTTTTTTTCAATTTCTTAAATTCATGCGCTACAAAAGTTATAGCTGAGCAAATAGGAACCCATTTGATTACTTGAGCAAATATGAATGTATACAAAAAAAATCAAAAATTGTGGTAGTGTTTTTTTTTTTTAAATAATTTTGTATACAATATTAAATTTTGAAAGCATTTTTACGAAATTAATTTTAAAGGCCAATTTAAAGTTGTTAATAATGTGAAGTTTGTAGTGTTTTTCAAAAATCGAAATTTTAAAAGAACATTCATTTTTTTATAAAATAAAAAAAATATTTGTTTAAAAATTTGAAACTTTTGAGGAGCATTTGGTTTAAAAAAAAAAAAAACGTATGTGAATCCTTTAGTTATTTAGGTTAAAAGAAAAATTATTCTATGGAAAGTACTTAAGAAACGCATACATTTTTTATTGGCATGTGTTGAAAGAGTGCGTTTCTGTACTTCAAGTTGAAATGAATGGTTGCTTTTATGCAGTTCGAGTTCAAGTTGGATTTGTGTTGAGTGTTAGTTTAAAGAAATGATAAAAAAGAAAGCATTTCGGTGTTTTTCTAACATTTTATTTTTGTAAAATAAAAATTACTATTTCTTTGATTAATGAAAAATAAGATTTTTGAAAACTTCACTTCTCTTGGTCTATATAAAAAAAACTAAAAACTAGTTTTAGAATTAATTTAGTTTGAAGAATGGTGAAGTTTATGCTGTTATTTATTTATGTTTAACACTCAAAAGGTGATTTTATTTAAAATGTAATTACATAATTAAAAATGTACTGAAAAACGATTATCAGAGTTTCTGTAACATCCTAACTCAATGTGACATAAATAGATTATAAACATCACAATCACCATCCAATTAATAATTAGTTGTATTTTTTTGCAAAATAATTAATTTAAATCACCGGGTCAATTATTTCGTTGTTGCATTCCATTCGTCGAGTCAAAAAAAATTGAGCGGGACAGATGTATGCGAAAAAACCGAGCGTGTGAAAGAAAACAATCAAGAAGAAGAACATGTTCGTCTTCACATCTGCATTATGGCACTTCCTATAATCAGCATGTATGAAAATCTTCTGCATTTTTGTCTTCTCTCTCTATCCAACCACATGTAAATCCACCGTAAAGGCTTAACTACATTGACCTACTTTTTGCAAAAAGTACAAAAGTCACTACAGAAATCGCTTGCAAAAAAACATACGAAAATTGTTCTGAGAACACACAATTTTCAATTGTTTTTTTTCCAAGCAGGAGTCGTCAGCATAATATTTACATATTTCTCACTTTTGTACTTTTTGGCAAAAGCAGGTCTATGTAGTTAAGTCTTAAAGCTTTACACAATGAGCGTGTTATGTTGATAAATTAATTTTATCCGATATGTTGGCTTCATAAACATGTATTTTTATGACTCCATTGGTTTATTTATTAACAAGTTTCCCAATTGAAGACATAACATTTACAAGTTCACAGAATCAACCCGAGAGCATCTGACGACAGTATTTTATGTATTGCTGAATTTTGTCGACAGTCAACGCATTGAAATTTCTATTCGCATCTTAATTTTCCAAACCACAAATTTTTGTCTCTAGTGAAAACAAAGCTTTAAATAAAAAATAATCAAAGAACACATCCTTAAATAAATCAAAGCTTGCCAACCTTCACCCGATTGATTGGCCGCGATCGGAAACATATGTAGAGCTATGCAGATACGTTCGTGTTGTTGTAATCCGCTGTAAAAAAAACAGCTGATGAAAAAACAGCTTTTGCTGTTGGATAACTATCCAAGCTATCGGAAACATTTTTGTATACGTTTGTTTCCCATGCAAAATGTCAAAAACAACCAATCCGTTCGAAAACCTATATGGATACTAATCTATCTTAGATAGGCTATGGCTGAGTCCTGAGACTCCAAAACTTTATCTGTGCTGTTATATCCACTATTTGTACTGCCTAATTTTCCTTTTCTTTTTTTTTTCGTTTACCGTTTAACATTTTACGGTGTTGCTAACTTACTAACCAATAAAAAATGGATGTTGATCCAAATTTGGCTTACGCTGTAGTTAAGTAAAACCGGAGTTTATTTGGGACTATTAATATAGCCTATTGTGTTTTAATTTGTTTGTTTGTATTTTAAACTTACCGGATTAATTCATTTTACCCGTCTCTGAATTACACCATAGCCATTAATAATCTGTAAAATATGTTGGGCTTAAAAATAATATTTAAAACATTCTTCGTTCCATAAAAAAATGCCAATTCTCTTTTAACTCTTCAATAATGTTTTACTTGAAAATTACCGTTTATTTTTAATTATAGCTTTTCTATTTTGAATTTACCGTAAAAAATGCTTTCAACCCCGAAAACACTACAGTAATGTTGAAACTGAAAACTTCTAATTAACATTAAAAAAATGTTATTCTTCCCAAAATGCAATGGTCTGCCAAAATTTGAAAGTATTTTAAAAATATTTTTATTTGTTTTTACATGTTATCATGTTTTTTAAACACAAAAAGTAATGGGACAAGCACCGAATAGCTCTTTTGATGGAATACAAAACTCTTACAATTTTCAGTAGGTATAGAACCTCGAGAAGAAATACATGTTAAAATTGTATGATATTTCAAAAATTAGTGTAGACGTCAAATACTTTATGTGAGGCTATTTGTAGTTTTCACTGATATCCACTTTAAGTAAAATTTTCACCAGCTTTCGGACTATTACTATTAGTAGACATAGACTTCAAGACAACGAAATAGATTTTTTGTTAGAATTTAAAATTTTGTTAAAAATTAAAAAAATGGATATTTTACATTCAGGGGCGGGGCACCCACCCATTTGAATAGAATTGATATCAATTATGAAGAGCACTTCTGGTTGTCGTAGAATGATGAAATTTGGTAGAGCGATAGGACTTGACATGCAAGCAAAAGGAAAATTAAATATTTGAGATTTAACATTCAGTGGACGTGGCAACCACCCATTTTCACAGAATTAATATTAAATATATTGAGAGCACTTCCGTTTGGTGCAGGATTATGAAATTGGGTAAAGCGGTTCGTTTTCAGGTGTAGAAAAAGAAAAAGTTGAAAACATAAAATTTTGTATGCAAGGGTGTTTCATCGTCCCACATCTTAGCAATTATTATCATTTCAATGGAGCTCTTCTAACTTATGAAAATTAATAGATAGGTAGGACTTGTACTAGCTATACACAAAAGGAATTAATTAAAGTGCAAACAACGAAGATACTTAATTATTCGAAAGTACTTTATTGGACACAAAGTAAAAAACGTAGAGGCAAGGTTTTTACTCATGGATTGCACAATCCTATACTTTTCTTTTTTGTCTGTACAAAATAGATTAATTTAACAGACCTAATTATTCATTGAGGTGCATTTGGTACTGTCTGAGATTGAATTGATTATTGAAAAATTGGCCCTTATTTTTATCAAAAAACTGTATAAGTACATGTGATTGAATAGAATTTAATGAAGTCTTGTATGTTATATTTATATTATAAATTATATATTTATCTATTTTTCTTTTGTATTTTAAGTTAATTATAAAACATGTGAGATAACATAAACATTTTCCCCCGTATTTATACAGACAAAATAGTTATTTCAGCTCACTTGTTTAGGAAAACTACATAAGGGAATAAGAACTTTCCGTACTCATACTAAAGGCAATTGCTTACTGCTCCATTTGAGTCCGGAATATTCTTATTTCATGGTGTAGTTTTCCTAAATACGGAAGCTGAAATAACTACTTTTTCTTTATAAATACGGGGGTTATACTTTATTTTATCCTCAACCTCATGTAGGTTAAAATTTGTTCTACTAATAGACCGAGAGCCAACGACATAAAAAGTCAAGTCATTTGCGTAATGTTGAAACCCATACCAATACATAGCTTTGGAAGGGTAAAACCAGGATTACCTTGTCTGCCTGCCCATTCCCTTGATGAAGGGGTGGGGGGTTGAAAATGGAGATTTTCTTAATTTTTTATCCGGGGTATTATCACTTCAATTAATTTTTTGAAAATACATAATGATGGCCTGTCATTTTCATTACTTCTAAACACCTTGATTTTGATGATCCGACTAGTAGAACTCAAGTTATAAGCTTTTTAAACGAACCATAATCTACTTTTTTGGAGACTTTGTTTTGTTGATTTTTTGCGTTAAAAAAAGCTCCAAGAAAACAAATATAAAGTTACGCAAATGACTTGACTTTTTATGTCGTTGGCTCTTAGACTATAACCGTTTATATCTTGTCAGACATAATCGTGCATATTTTTTCTTTTTATATAAAATTGAGATATAAATAATTAATAATAATAATGTAAACTATTATTAAATTTAATTTTACTGTTTTCAGAGACAACCAATCACAAACTCATCGTTTAATTCAATGGATCAATCGTGATATCGTTTGCTTGTTACGGAATACTGATCATGATGTTAATTCTGTTATGGAACTAATCAATACATGTCTTATGAGCTGTAACATTCTCTCACCAGAATTCAGGCGGCGCCTGCAACCATTCCTGGGCACAAAGACTGCTCATTTTATCCACGAGCTGAACAATTTTGCTCGCAGTCCATATGACATGATCGGATATGATCGTGTCGTTCAATATTCGTCAAATAGTGCGGATGATATTGTTATAGAATTTTCATCAACATCTTCAGCTGGCTCAGATGTTGAGAGTGTCTACAATGTACTATCAGATCCAGGCACAAGTAGGCGAGCTAGCTCACAACCAAATGCAACACCAGCCAACAGTGGTGGTGGTTTTAATTTGTACACGACAACAACAACAGCGTCTTCACAGGCATCGGCTATTAATCTTTCCACACATAATCGCGGTGCAAGCGGTGACATAAGCGAAGGAACGACTACAACTTCAACGGTTGAAGCAATCAGTGCTCCTATATCAGAACGACCAGATAATATTGTGTTGTCATCAACCAGTAGCGATGAGTGTGAATTCGTCCTTGAACAAAAACCACCACACTTGCGAACACCGGAAATGGTTAGTTTGAATTCAAACTCTGATAGCGACGTAGTGTTTGTCCAGGAGACGAAAACAACTCCAATGACATCGGGAATAGCAAAGTGTGCATCTGCAAGTAACAACCGTGTCCGTCGGGGACAACGTAGGCGAGCTAATCCTAGTTTGAATAATAATTCATTTAGTACTTCAAATTCTGACTCTGATGGATTCAACTATGCAGACGCTTGCCCTTCAACATCCAAAAAGATGAAGTTAGATGGCAGGGAAGAAAATGCAGCAGCTGAAACGAGTGCTAGTGCACCCTCCGATTGTAAGACAGAAAATGATTCTTTACCAAAAGTAAAAGAAGAGTTTAACCAAGGAGCATCCACCTCAACAGGGGTGCAGAGTCGGTACCGTGGTATACGGCCAAGTTATATTCGTACACGTTACTATAGACCTAATGACACAAGTGACAGTGATGATCTGGATGAAAGTAGGTCATCAGCTACAGACTCTGGTCTCACAACAGAAGGCTCCAATTCAGATTCAGACTCCGATACATCATGGTCCAAATCTCGGCGCAAAAGCAACAAACAGTCACTCAAACGTTCCCGCCACCGTAAGTTAAGCAAAACCACCGCCAGCAGTCGAAAAACTCGGCGACAACTTCCTGCTCCAACAAAATCCAAACGCATCAAACGAACCAAAAGTACCAAAACCGTTCCCAACACCAAATCAACATCGTCAAAGAAAAAAAAGACAATTAAACGTTCCCGAAGGAAATCCTCAAAAAGCAAATCAACCCGAACGAAAAAACGTAATGCTTCACTAACATCATCTTCCGAGGAAGAAGAAGAAGAGCTAATAAAGATCAATGAAAACACTCAACCTTGGGCTGGCACACTTTCATCTCCCACTTCAACTTTACAACGCCAGAGTGAAAATGAGCCCTCTCAGTCACCATCCGCACAGTTAAGATCAACGACATCATCACCAGCTACGAACTCAACAACAAACAGTGATGCTAACAACGCAGAAGAGCGTCCCAGTTCCAATGCAGCCTTAGCAGCAGCTGATTCCTTTAGTCCGAGCTCTCCAGATCTGCCGCTGGACGCAGACGATAATCCAAATGCGAAATTGCCCATATACTCGGATTCTGATTAAAAAGTAAAACAAAAACCCAATGAACAGAAAATAATCAAATTTTTCTGATATATTGTTTTAAGTATCCGGTTGTTTCTATCACAATAGAGAGCATAAAATAATTTTGTAAGTTTGTTCAAATATTTTTAATGTAAACATAAAATAAGTTTCTCTGTTGATGCGGTTTTAAGCTCAATACCAGTGTTGTCAAGTTCAATAGATTTCTGGCATCTTCCCCAGAAAACTTTAAAATGGTGAGAAAGTTACTATAAACGTTCTGAGTAAAGGGAATTTCTGTATACGCTGCAGCACCCACATTTACTATTGCAAATAAAACCTCGTTGCTGCAGCCCATCTCTCAATAAAACACACCTATACTAATGAGTAACTTGTATTTTTAAATGAATGGCAGCAACGACATTTTGTTTGAAAATAATTGTCGGTACTGCTGCAGCCCATATACAAACCACCGTCACTTTGTTCAAATAGTAACTTACTGACGTAAATACACCATCATTTATCCTTTAACCTGAAATGTTGGACGTGCATAAAAGCTTGGCAGGCAACACCAGGCTGTTGATGTAAGCAAAGAAATGAAAGTCAGAATTTGTATATGTGATGGTCTGGCAGACAAAAATAAAACAAAGGAGACACAAATGATTTAAGTTATATTTCCACTAACATCCGTCGGGAATGGCCATCAAGTACAGACGCCCCTATCTGCTTCCCATTCAAACAATACAAGTATATAAATGGCTGTTAGCAGACTCAAAAAATAATATGTTTTGTCGTTAGCACGACTATAACGGTTTTATTTTATAAATAAATTAAGTTAAACCTCTAGTTGTAAAATTTAAATGATTGTGTTTTATTTATTGAAAGATTAAATGTACACATATATAGTATTTTATGTACATCAGGGTGGTCGTTTTTGTTTTTTTTTTTTTAATAATTGGATGTGTCTCATCAGCTTAACTAATTACAGTGTGGTACCTAATATGACAAATGAAAACGACATTTTTAACAAAAATATGTGAAAAACTTTAAATGGGGGTGTTTTGAGGCTTATACTACGTTTTCATTAGAGCCGAAATGATGTAATTTCGAAATTTAGCTAAAAAGTGTTTTCATTATCAAATTTGCTCATTTCATTTTGAATTTGGAATGGCAGTTAGCCGTTTATTTTTGTTGTTTTCTCTTTCTGTTTTATGTTGTTGAGTATAGTGTATTGATATTTTCATACAAAAGCTTTTAAGAGCTTTTGAACCTGATTCCCGCTGGAGCATTCACCTAATTTGCAACCCAATTTCGTGCAAATGAGGTTGATATGGCGTTTTGACTGGGCCAAATTAGGTAATTTCGTTGCAAATTTTCAAATGAGATCCGAAACTACCTAATTTCCCATACAAAATCACATTTCGAAATGAGGTAATTTCAACCTCATTTGCACGAAATAAGGTTGCGAATTAGGTGAATGCATACAGCGGGAATCAGTTTCAAAAGCTCTTAAAAGCTTTTGCATGAAAATATCAATACACTATATACTCAACAACATAATACAGAAAGAGAAAACAACAAAAATGAACGGCTAGCTGCCATTCTAAATTCAAAATGAAATGAGATGTCAAATGAAATTAGCAAATTTGATAATGAAAACACTTTTTTGTCAAATTTCGAAATTACCTCATTTGGCCCAGTGAAAACGGCATATTAAGGCGGTATTACATTATCATATAAATATGATGAACTTGCCATATAAATATGTTCCACAAGTGACATATGTACATATAAGTGTGATAGACATATTTATATGACAAAATATATTTGACATGTGGTCATATATATTGTGGCATATACATAAATAGTGAATATCGTGGTTATTATGTCGCTTGTGGAATGTATTTATTTAGCAAGTTCGCCATATACATATGACAATCTAATAGCACCCAGAATTTCATTTATACTTGATGACAAGGAATATATCATCATTTTTCTCAAAAAAAAAAATAAATAAATCGGGTGGCACAACGGCTTATGAAGAACCAGGGCCTAGTGACTAACAACTCGCAACCATTCCTGTGTGCGCCTTTTCGACAGGAATGGAAGGGACCTACAATTTTATGCCGAATCCGAACGGCTAGACGAGAAGCACTTATTCGTGACAAGTGATACTCTTGGAGGATTTGTCAATTCCTCGCAAGAGGCAGTAGCCCTGAAAAAAACTTTTTAGTTTTTAGTTGTTTTTCTCAAACAACTCCTAAATTAATAATAATTATTGAAATAAATAAATTAATAATTTCGATCAACTTTCCTTTAATGGCGCACGAATTTCCACACGCGGATAATTTTATTCGATAGATTTATGACTTAAAATAATAAATATCATAATTTTAAAGCGAGGAAACTTTTATTTATATTTTTAATTAATTTATAAAGTTTTCATTTTTCATACAAAATGAATGTAAATGAACGCGTTTGTTTCATTTGACAGTTCTTTAACATACACAAATGAGGGTATATGCTTCTTTGCTATGGTTACGGCCATATTATTCAGTCTGGATTTAGTTTGGATACAAGTGAAATTTAAATCCCACTTTTAAATCCACGTTTTTTAAATCCAATGATTTAAATTTTTGTTAAATCCATTGGATTAAGTTTATATAAAAATTGATTTAAAAAAAAACTTTATTCCAAATGTCAAACACCCAAATGTCTTATAATCAAAGTCTTTGGCTGTTATTTTTATATAAAAAAAGCATAAACATGGAAAACAACCCAGAATTTCAGAAAAAAAAAGATCAAAACGTTTGACGGCTTTCACACAAGGAAACTGAGTTGCCAGAAACTGGCTAGTTTGTAGGCGAGAAGGGTGTGAGGGGAAATTTTGTGTCTTCCTTTTACGCCCTTCTCGCCTACAAACTAAAAATCGCCGGCAACTCAGTTTCCTTGTGTGAAAGGGGTCTTACTCCCAATTGGAGACGGACTAGCTGTTGTCATTAGTTTTGTCTTCAAATGTAAATAGTATGGAGACAAATCGAATTACAACAAAGTGCCCGATTACACGATTCGTTTTTTCCGTTGTTTCGTCTTTCGTCTTTTTGACAGCTTGGGTGAGGGGAGTAGAAATGTAGAGGGAAGGAAGTAACGAAAGCAGGAATGAAAATTTTAAGACTTTTTCTGGTTGAACTTTGACGTTTCTGATTTGGCAACCACAACTCTCTTCGATGTTAGCAAAAAACGATTTGAACAAAAATGTTTGAATTGAAAAATTGTTTTTCGTAATTGGATACACCTAATATAAGTTTGTTTTTGCGAAATAAGTGATTAAAAAATATTTTTATTTATTACTACTGATTATTTTCTTACAAAACAACCCCAAATTCCATGAACGTCAAAATAACGAATGGAAGTACGTACGTATTTTCGCGAACCATGTAATCATAAACGTTCGTGCCTGTCAAAAACACGAAAGACGAAACGAACGGAAAAAGAACGGAAAAACAAACCGTATAATCAGGCTCAAATAGTGATCGGTAAGGTGGGAATCCATCTGTGTTGCATTTAATGCTTCTCGGGGGGTTGGGAAAATCTGTCCTGGCAACTGGAGGTGGCTGCTTTCCACCTCACAAGCCGACGACGATTTCCTTCGAGCTGACGGAAATGGTTCTAAGGTATGCTTTATGTTGCGGTTGAAGTGGAGCCACATGTTCCCGCACCCATCGCAGAAAAAAACAAATTGAGTTGTGGTCCCTAGTGAACAAGAACTATGCGCAAACTCCGGTAATTTTTATTTATTTATTATTATAAATCCATTTTATTCTTTTTTTGTTCGTATTTATTAATTAATTTACTGAATAACCTCTGGATGAAATATTTGAAAAAGTACTGAATTATATAAAAACTAGTCTTAAATCTAGATTAAAGAAATTAAACAGTCCTCCAGGCCGCAGTTTAAATTCATTCGGATTTAAAGAGATTGGATTTAAGAAATTGGATTTAAGTTTGAATTTAAATAGTGAATAATATGGACTTGGATTTATGTTTTGGATTTAATTTTTTTTTAATCTAGATGTATTCTTAAATCCAACTTAAACGACTGAATTATATGGCCAGTGTTGTGATATGTGGATTTTTATTTGGGATTTTTTTTGGGACTTTTTACTAAACATGAAGTTTACAACTTTTTGAACAACTTTTATCACACCGACCGACAACATCGGCGCCTGCCATGCGACTAAGCATACCCTAAGCGGAGCGATGGAGTCGCTTGAGCGGGACTGAGGACCCTAAAATCGAGTTAAGATCCTTGAACCCGTGAAGCAGGCCACCCATAAAGTACTTTTAGCGAAAAAACATGTTAATTAGCAAAAAATTTCCCAAACAAAAATCCCAAACAAAATCCACACAACACTTATCATTGCGAAGATGTTGAGTAGTAGAACTGTCAAATTAATTGTATATTTTTTCATTTAGTGGTCGCAGATTTCATGTATATTGAATGCAATTTTCTAAATTTAAATGTTTATTAAAAATTGAAATAAAAACTTGCCCATATTAAAATTGTTTAATTGAATTAGTTAATTTATCCAAAAAGTATTCGCATGTGAAAATGTGTGCTATCTTAAGGGAAACTTGAGAACTAGTGTGAAAAAAAATAACAAAATCGAAAAATTTAATTTTTTTTTAATCATATTTAGTACGCTGCTGATGCGAAACGAAAAATCCTATATAAAAATACATGACGAAATCATAAACGAAAAATTTCGTTGTGCTTTTCGTTCTGTGGTACGCTGTTCTACTAGCGATATTGATCATTATACCAGATTGTGTTGATAAGTCTCCACTCTCTTTTCGCAATGAATTAATTGCCCAGACCATTAATTGTGGGCGGAAAAATGACATTTGGGTCTGTTTGACGAAATCATAAACGAAAAATTTCGTTGTGCTTTTCGTTCTGTGGTACGCTGTTCTACTAGCGATATTGATCATTATACCAGATTGTGTTGATAAGTCTCCACTCTCTTTTCGCAATGAATTAATTGCCCAGACCATTAATTGTGGGCGGAAAAATGACATTTGGGTTCTTGTTTTTCTTTCATTACAGCACTGTTTTTGTTTGATTTTTTCGTTAAATTTCGTTAAATTTCGTTTTATTTTTTTGCAATTTATTTAAACTCCATGGATATTTTTTCGTTGTGTTTTCGTAAACATTTCGTTGACTTTTTGGAGACCGAAGGAAAATTTCGTTTCGCATCAGCAGCGCACTAGGCTTTAGGGGTGTTTCCTCACCGTAATATTTTAAAGCTATTCTCTAGAGACCCCTAGCTCACTGTAAAAAAAAATCAAAATGCTAGGCTTGCGCCCCTAATGGAAAGTCGCCCCTATAATTTTTAGCCTAGTACGCTGCTGATGCGAAATGAAATTTTCCTGCGGTCTCCAAAAAGACAACGAAAACACAGGAGAAAAATATTTATGGAGAGTTTAAATAAATTTTAAATTAATAATACGAACTTTAACGAAAAAATCAAACAAAAACAGTGCTGTAATGAAAGAAACAATAAATAAAAACACGAACAAACCTAAATGTCATTTCGCACACAATTAATGGTCCGGGCAATTAATTCATTGCGAAAAAAGAGTGGAGGCTTGTCAACACAATCTGGTTATCTGGTATAATGATCAATTTCGCTGGTCGAACAGCGTACCACAGAAGGAAAAGCACAACGAAATTTTTCGTTTATGATTTCGTCATGTCATTTTTGAATGGGATTTTTCGTTTCTAGGCTTCAGAATAGCAAATAAGAAATTTTATTAATGTACATTCAAGGGCCCTTTATAGCTTTGATTGAAAATTTTAAAAATCAAACATTTGTATGTTGCAAAAAATGATGTTCAAAAGGGTAGTTATGTGCATTCAAGAGGACACAAGCGTCCACAGGTTTTTCTCAAAATCCACCTCTGTCTACCAACTCCTACTCTCACCTCCACGTGGTGAACATCGGGTGTCTAGTACCTCAGCTGGAGACGGGGTTTAAATCCCCGTGGAAAGCTGTTGGGGACAGCCAACGAGAGAGGGGGGGAGGAGTGTTCCCACTAAGGCACTTCTCCTTTCATCGAGGCGGCAGCGGACGAATTCTCTAGATGGAATCAACGGTGGCGTCTACAGTTCCAGTTAGGTTGAACTACTTAGTGAACACCTTATATGGGCTACTACGACATATTCGTAGCTCAGGCCTATAAGGAGCGGTTTATCCGGCTCCCTACCCTTGGAGTTATACGAAGGGTCTGGTCCTCCGGGTCGGGGGTTGTGCGTCGGGGTAACTTCCCTACCACGTAAAAAAAGTTGTTCCGAAACAACAACAAGCCTCGGATATGGATGATTTTAAAGTTGACGACCCCAGCAAACGAAACAAGGACAATGAATTTCGGATCTGCACGTGGAACGTCCTGTCCTTATACAGAACACGTGCAGCCGAACAATTAGTGGAGAACCTGGACAGGCTAAAGGCTGACGTAACAGCCATCCAGGAAGTGCGATGGGATGGAGAGGGCATACGGAGACTGAAAACGTGTGACATCTACTACGGCGGGTGCTTGAAGGAACAGGGTCAGCGGCTCTTGGGTTGTGGTTTTGTGATAAGGGGAAGACTTAGGCAAGAAGTCTTGGGCTTCCGAAGTGTAAGCGAGCGCCTGGTCACAATCCGCATCAAAGGCAAATTTAAGAACATTTCGCTGATTTGTGTTCACGCCCCCCATGAAAGGAGAGAAGACTCAACCAAAGAAGCATTCTACGATCTCTTGGAGACAACGTATGATATGTGCCCGAAGTACGACGTGAAGATCATTCTTGGTGACTTCAACGCAAGATTCGGAAAGGAGGGCATCTTTGGTTCGATAGTCGGAGGACACAGCCTACACGACGAAACTTCCGGCAACGGACACAGGCTGGCAGACTTTGCGGCGGGGCGAAATGTCATCATCTCAAGCACCTACTTCCCACACCTCAATATACACAAGGGGACTTGGCGGTCGCGTGATCAAGTAACCGTCAACCAAATCGACCACGTTGCGATAGACGCGAGACATGCTTCCAGTATCTTGGACGTCCGAACGTTCCGAGGGGCCAACATTGACTCGGATCACTACCTGGTGGTAGCTAGACTACGTATGCGGATATCCATGACGCGACAACGCAGAGCAGATGCTGTGAAAAGATTCGATGTCGAGAAGCTTAAATCGCAAGAGACTGCCAGAACTTTTGCAGACCACGTAACTCTTAATCTCTCAGGAGGTCCGCTACCAGCATCAAGTGCAGAGGACCAGTGGGAACACTGTCAACGAGCCATTAGAAGTGCCGCCTCTCATGTGCTGGGTTTCACTAGGCGAATACAACGAAACCCCTGGTTCGATGAGGAGTGCCGGCTAGCGCATGCAGCTAAGGACGAGGCCTACCAGGCAATGCTGCAGACTCGAACAAGAGCTGCTGAGAGAGTGGCCCGGGAGCTCTACGGGCTGAAACGAAAAGAGGAACGCCGACTTCTCAGGAGGAAAAAGAGAGAGCACGAGAAGCGGGCGGTAGAGTCTATTGAGGGTTGTAGCGGTAGGGGAGATGTTCGAAAATTTTATCAAAGGGTGAAGCGATCCACCCAAGGATTCAAGGCTAGAACGGAAGCCTGCCGAGATGAGAGTGGGAATATGGTAGTAGACACACAGTCAGTGCTGAGGATCTGGAAAGAACACTTCTCTAGACTGCTTAATGGCGAAGACAGCCAAGATGCCGCTAATAGGCAGAACGCTCCATTCAACTTGGACGATGATGGCCAAGAGTTCCGTGAACTATTTAAATCAGCGGGAGATGAATTGGCTAGGAGCATACACCAGCTCATCTGCAAAATTTGGTCGGAGGAAAGTATGCCCGATGAATGGAACCTCGGTATAGTGTGCCCCATCCATAAAAAGGGAGATGTTCTGAAATGTACCAACTACAGAGGAATTAGTCTCCTTAACGTCGCTTATAAAATCTTGTCGGCCATCCTGTGTGACCGCTTAAAACCTTTTGTCAACGATCTGATCGGCCCTTATCAGTGCGGTTTTAGGCCAGGCAAGTCAACCGTCGATCAAATGTTCACACTCCGACAGATTTTAGAAAAATCCCGGGAATTCCAGATCGATACACACCACCTTTTTATCGATTTTAAAGTCGCGTATGATAGCGTGAAAAGGGACGAATTATACAGAGCCATGTCGAGTCTCGGCATCCCTGCCAAACTCGTCCGCTTGTGCAGGATGACGATGGAGAAATCTCGCTGCTCCGTCAAAATTGGTAAGAACACCACCGATTCCTTTGATGTTGAGAAAGGATTGAGGCAAGGCGACGCGTTATCATGCAACCTATTCAACATCGTTCTTGAAGCCATTGTACGCAACGCACATGTCAACACCAGCGGTACAATCTATCAAAAGTCCGTTCAATTGCTTGCATATGCGGATGACATAGACATTGTCGGCAGAACGAAGCGAGCTGTGGCAGGGGCATTTGCGAGCATTGAATCGGAGGCGGCTAGAATGGGATTGTATATGCTGTCATCGAGAGAGGAATCTCAACATCGTCGACTCGGGCAAAATATCACGATGGACAGATATAACTTCGAAGTTGTCAAGGACTTTGTCTACCTGGGCTCCACTATTACATCGCAGAATGACATCAGTGCAGAGATCAAGCGAAGAATTACTCTTGCCAACCGCTGTTTCTTCGGTCTAAGAAGGCATTTAAGTAGTAAGGCCCTCTCTCAGAGAACCAAGGAGACTTTATACAAAACCCTAATCATCCCGGTCCTGCTTTATGGGTCAGAAGCATGGACACTGAAAGATTCGGATAAAAATCTGCTAGGGTGCTTTGAGAGGAAGATTCTTCGTGTGATTTTCGGTCCGGTGTGTATCGAAGGAGTATGGAGGAGAAGATTCAACGACGAGCTATACGGGCTATACAGCGACGTTGACCTGGTCAAAAAGCTGAAAATACAGCGGCTTAGATGGCTGGTGCACGTGGAGCGTATGGACAGCAACGCACCTGCCCGACGAGTCTTCGAATCCAACCCCGATGGGGTACGCAGCAGAGGAAGAACCCGTAACAGGTGGCGCAATCAAGTGAATGACGACATCAAAGCACTCGGTGTGCGCAACTGGAAGCGGCTAGCTAGGGACAGAGCTGGCTGGAGGGGCTTGTTAGTTGAGGCCGAAGCCCATCCTGGGCTGTGAGCGCCATCAAAAGTAAAGTAAGTAAGTTGCAAAAAATGAGTCATAACTTGATTCATATTTCTTGCAAAAATATTTAATTTTGACTGCTAACTTGCACAAATGTCTTTTTATAACTTTCACATAAAACGACTTTGGTTACGCCAAATATACAAATTTATCGAAATCTAGTGAATTTCAAATAAATCTAGTAAAAAAAGTTCCAAGATTCGAAATCCATATTGCAAACATACAAATGTGGGTAACTATTTCACTTCCACTTTATATATTCAAAACGAAAAACCATTAACATTTTGAATGTTCCGTCAAATTGAATAGTCTTTTTCATCTTTTTGTGTGGTGGAAACACCACAAAGATTTATAAAATCTTATAAAGGCTCTCCCAAACCATCGCGAAACATTCGGTGCGGCGGAGAAACATTCGCCTGTCAAAATGTATTTACATGTTGATAAACGAGAGAGTGCCCCCACCAACGCTAAGCTTTAATGGTGAGAGAAAGTCGTCTCTTTCTCATCATATTGAGGTAGAAAGTGAGATGACGCGAAGAAAGCAAAGCCGGAGCAGTCAGTCCAATGTGAACACAATCAGCTTCACTTAGTTCAGTAATATGAAACGCCAGAGGTCTCTCTGTCAAAATACATGATTATATGCACTTCAAAAGCGACTGCAAGACCACAGGTACAATTAAAATCTCACTCCAAACAACTAAAAAGTAGACAAGCATAATGTGATATGCGGATTTGGATTATAAAGGCTCTCCCAAACCAATGCGAAACATTCGTTGCGGCGAAAAATCATTCGTCACTCAAAATTATTTCATATGTTTCTCCGCCGCGTTGGTGTGGGCACTCTCATATATCATTATGTAAGTCCCGGTCTACATTGAACGATTTTTCCAGTGCCGATCTTTTGTTCGTTGGTGAAGGGAGTGAAAAGTGAGGGGTAGGGATCAAATCGTTTGTACCAGGAAACTCGAACGATTTTTCCAGTCTGTTTATGTTCTCTCCCTTCTCCTTTCCAGTTTTTGTGTGTGTTCGGTATCAGCGTGCCGTTCGTTTGATGGTGTGAGTGAATATCAATGAAAAATGAAGAGCACAGCAATAAAACAAGGAAGAAGAAAAGGAAAAAATCGTATGGAAAAAATCGTTCTGTGTGTACATTTCACACGATTTCTGGAAAAATCTTCGTGGAAAAATCGGGCAATGTAGATCGGGACTAAATAAATTTTGACATGCGAATGTTTTTTCGCCGCAACGAATGTTCCGCATTGGTTTGGGAGAGCCTTAAAGGTTCTTCTAAACCAATGCGAAAGCGGAGTGAAACAGTCGCAGCGATAGAAAATATGAAGGGTCCACATACACAATGCTAAGACCGCTTTCACACAAGGAAACTGAGCTGCCAGAAACTAGCTAGTTTGTCGGCGAGAAGGGTGAGAGGGGAGATTTTTTTTCTTTCCCTTACGCCCCTCTCGCCTACAAACTCCCAGTTGCCGGCAACTCAGTTTCCTTGTGTGAAAGGGGTCAAACAACACAAAACTGACGTCAACGAATATTTCGCGTTGGTTTGGGAGAGCTTTAAGGCTCTCCCAAACCAATGCGAAACATTCGTTGCGGCGAAGAAACATTCGTCAGTCAAAATTATTTCATATGTTTCTCCGCCGCGTTGGTGTAGGCACTCTCATATATCACCATGTAAATAAATTTTGACATGCGAATGTTTTTTCGCCGCAATGAATGTTCCGCATTGGTTTGGGAGAGCCTTTAGCCTAGTACGCAGCTGAAGTGAGAAACGAAATTTTTTTATGGTCTCAAAATCGAGAGCGAACACTCACACGAAAATGCTGCATAAAAATATTTTTGTAGAGCTCTATGTTTTGATTTACAAAATAAATTTTCTTTTTCATCCCAGGAAAATAAGACGGCTTTCACACAAGGAAACTGAGTTGCCAGAAACTGGCTAGTTTGTAGGCGAGAAGGGTGTGAGGGGAGATTTTTTGTCTTCATTTTATGCCCTTCTCGCCTACAAACTAAAAATCGCTGGCAACTCAGTTTCCTTTTGTGATAAGAAGATAATAAAAGTCCCTTACTTTCACAAAATTCCGACAAAGCTAATTTTTGTGGAGAGTTTAATTTTAACATCCCCAACATGGTAAATGGTGTAAAATAAACTTCTCGGGAGTTATTTAACATAACAAATAAAAATAAAATTTTTCAAGATGGTGGCATTTCCCTTCCGGTACCACTCTTTTCGACAGTTTTTCTCGAAATCTATAAAATTGTACGAAGCAAAATGTTATATTTTTTTTTGTAGAGCTACAATGTGTACCTACATTTTTTTTCAAAATAATCTATAGTTTTCGAGTAAAGCCTAGTACGCAGTTCGTGCTGAACTGAAAAAAAAACTCGTTGGTTGGGAATCAATCTTTTGTATTCATCAATTTCGCTGGTCGAATATGCAAAAGGAAAAGCACAGCGAAAATTTTCATTTTCATCATGTCAGTTTTGTATTTGATTTTTCGCTTCAGCTTCGTATCATGACTAGTGAACATTCGCCTGTTTAGAAAGTGACTGTTTGACATTTATCACTGCTACACACTTGCGAATGCCTAGCACTAAATAAATGTTTGGTGTATAAATTCATTATTAAAGAATCGATTGTTACATTTTAATTAATTTTTCAAGTTTTGAAAGCACGCTACGCAAAGAACAAACAGAAAATAAATGAGGAATGCACACAAATTGAAACTGTACACATTCTTTTATCCAACTGTCAAAGCCTCACCAAGGGTTCCAGTGCATTTTGCTCGTAAATTGCCCGTGAAAAAATGAAATTTGTATGGGTTGTAGACCATCAAAAAATAATTTAATTTAAAGGCTCTACCAAACCAAGGTGAAGCATTTGCTCTGCAGGGCGAAGCATTCACAATGATAAGACCCCCGTTAGGGAAACGAAATAAAATGCTTTGAATCTCATATATCTTTGATAATTCATTACTAAAATAAAATATTAACGCATAAATCATGCCGTTTCTTAAAAACAAATCAATATGAAAAATATATGTACTTTACAAAATCTTTAACATCGAGACTAAACTATTAATTTCGGATGTTGAAATTTTCTAGCTGCTGCTGCCTACATGTCAATTTTGTTTTTATCTCTACAGTCTACACCTTCTAAATTTGTCTTGAGAGAAAAAGATGTAGAGATACAATTTTTCTTTGCGTCAATCTGCATACTAGGCATGGTGAATATTGAATAGGGAAAAAGTCATTTCGCACAATTAACTGCTTCTGATGAAGCGATATTTGTTGAGAGATCATCGATTAGATGTTATACTTGAACAATAAGGAAAAGCACACACAGGAAACATGGCGAAAACTCTCATATCTTAACAACCTCAGCAATTTTAACTACAAAGGACTCTCGCTATCGCCCTTAAAAATCGCAAATAAAAAGTTTTATCGTTTAAATACAGTCAAAGAAATCCAACAAAGTGTGTCCTTACCCTTAAAATACCAACTAATTTATTGGTATAATAAAATGGCGTTCATAGTCCATTTAAACTTATTTTCTGACATTTTGTCATTTTCTTGGTGTTTGGTGTCTGTTTACTTCTTATCGTTCTTTATTAAGTATTCCCCTCAAATGTTATTTATCTTATAGGTATTTGTATCGGAGGTCTTTGTAAACAAAAGATATTTTTTGTTATAAAACTATACAAAATTAAAACGCATAAATTATAATTAAATTATACTTGTTCTACACACATTACCCATAGTTAAGATCTAGAATGGATAAGCGAAAAAAGCGCACATCCATCAATCAATACCTAATGTATATTGAAATGTTAGAAAAGGATGCAATTTTTCGATCTGGAATAACTCCACGCGATGCAGAACCCAATTATTTAAATAATAAATGGAGAGATCTAGCTTCTAAGCTTAACACCTGCCTAAATGGACCACAACTTTTACCAGAAGAATGGAAGAAGGTAACAAAACATAAAATGCTTAAAACTGATGACGAACAAATGCTTTTTATTTTATTTAGCGCCTAAATGATTGGAAAAATAGCACTCGCTGCAAGTATCGCCGCAGTATATCTGGTGAAAAAGATATCTCCATGTCACCGCTCGAAGTTAAAGCTCTTAGTTTGTTCGGAAAGACACCGGTTCTCGTGCGATCTTCCCAAACTGTAGAGTTCAAGTCAGAAGCTAAGGACTTGTACGAAGCGGAGAAGAAACATCAAGCGGCAGCCAAAGCGAGGGTTGTGAACAATAACTCCGAAAACAACCAATCCCTGGACGAAGAACTTGAAGGTATATTCATCGATGAAGAGGACTACAATGAAGATGAATCAGTTGAGGAGGTCGAGATCAATGACAGAAAGTTTGAACCACCAACAAATGGTTCCATTCCCAAGACCAAAAGACGTCGCACTATTGAAACAACAGTTTATGAGAGTGCGATCGAGCTAATTCTTATTTTGATTGAAATAACTATTGAAACACTTTTTTTTTTGCAGTTAAATCCTTTGCGCCCAAAACTGGAATGTCAACTACTCCACATACTTTGGCCATTAGTGCAGTGGAGAGTGTTCGCAGTGTGACACCTGCAGCGACCGATCAACCACCACCGCAATCACCTCCACCACCTATTCAACCACCCATCGAAATTCGTCCTCCCGTCCAGCCACAAGTTAACTTGGACACAAGTGCGTTAGAATTCCAACTAAAACGCATTGCGGACATCAAGGCAGAAAAGTTGAGGTTCGAAATTGCAAAGTATAAGTTTAACAATCCTGGATTTGAATATTCGACTGACATTTTATAGTACAACAAAATGAAGAAAGTATCTTTTGTTTAAGTTTTAATTGTGTAAGCTTAACATGGAGCGACGCCTTTGTGACACTCCGTTAGAATAGTGTATAGGACAATAGGTTTCGAACTTAAATTGCATTTTATTGTTTTTACAAAAATTATATTTGTATCCTTTTAACAAACATTAATTTTTAAATTGTATGATATGTTAATTTTATTTAAAGCGTTTTAGCATCTCAATAAAATAAATAGCACTCAAAGTGGGGTAGACCGACTGATGTTGGAAAGAAAAAGGCCGGAGTTTATTTTTTCATCATACCATCACTATTTTGGGATTATGTAATATGCGTTATTAAAATCAAATTAAAAAGACATTTATCACAACAGTTAATTGTTTTTATTTTGTATTTGTATTTACTATTTGCTTGGAATCCGCATGAGAAATATTTCAATACATAAAAAAACAAACGAAACATAGGCCCTTATTGCGAGTGTCGTTCAACGTTCGATGCGACAAAAGTCGAAAGTACCAAAAAGTTTGGTGAGTTAAAACTGCTGCCAAAAGCTATTGGGATAGATTTATGTTATTGTGATCCTTCGTAAAAACTAGGCTGCTGAGATCTGAGGCAACCATAGATTAAGATATTTCGAATTTCCGACGATCCACTTTTGACAAAAGTTGTTCATCGATAAGCAAACGACACTCACAATAAGGGCCATAGAATATTCATAACTAGGGCTAGGGTTCTCATGCACTTAAAAATGGAAAATGTGTATGCAGTAAAAATCGGAATATAAATATACACTTAAAAAACATTACATTAGCTTATTTTTCTCAGAAAAAAATAAAAATAAAAAATATAGTTTTATTTAGTTTTTATAAGGAATTGAATTCACTCTGACGTTAAGGGAGCGGTTGTTGGATAGTAAATTTCATCTATTGTAAGATTATTAAAACAGCTTTCGTTATTGTATCTCAGACCTAAGTTTAGTACGCAGCTGAAGTGAAACCAACATTTTCCAATGTATCCATATCGACAGTCAAAATGTAATCGACAAGGCTACAAAAAATATTTATGGAGAGCTCTTTCAGATGAATGTCAAAAATTAAAAAAAAAAATCAAATTCGAAAGACATTTTAAAATTTTCATTCAAAAAATATTTTTGTGTTTCGTCCGAATGTCGTTTTTCTTCACAAGATGTCGCGGGCAAATAATTCTGTGCAAAATGAGAGTGGAGACTTCTCAAAATAATATGGTAACAACATAAATTTCGCTGGTCGAATAGCGTACTACAAAACCAAGAGCATAACGAAAATTTTCGTTTATGATTTCGTCATGTCATTTTTGTATGGGATTTTTCGTTTTGCTTCAGCTGCGTACTATGCTTTAATGTGTAAAAAATAAATAAATAAATTGGGTGGCGCAACGGCTCGTGAAGAACCAGGGCCTAGTGACTAACAATTCGCAACCATTCCTGTGTGCGCTTGTCGACAGGGATGAAAAGGACCTACAATTTTATGCCGAATCCGAACGACTAGACGAGAAGCACTTATTAATGATCAGGGCCCGGATTCTCATGCTCTAAAAAACACAAAATATGAGCCTAAAATATGCACTTAAAATTACTAAATATGCCATACAAAATTCAAAATATGCCATACAAAATCCAAAATATGCCATACAAAATCCAAAACATGCTGCAAAAATATTCAAAAAGTAAATGAAAAAACATCGAAATAAAAATAAAAACAAAATACAGTCTTTCTTTAGAAAGTTTTCACAGCAAAAAGTAAATAAAATTAACATAAAACATAAAATTCAGGTAGGTTTAACAAAAAATAAATAGTATTTTTGATAATATGTTCATTATTTTCGTAAGTAGGTTTTGTTAGCATGAATCATGAAATTTTTTCTGAAGTTTTCAAAATTGAAACCTTGGCGATTTGGTCTCAAAAAACTTTGTCCCGATCTACATTGCCCGATATTTCCACGAAGATTTTTCCAGAAGTCGTGTGAAATGTACACACAGAACGATTTTTTCCATGAGATTTTTTCCTTGTCTTCTTCATTTTTTTATTTCTGTGCTCTTCATTTTGCATTGATATTCACTCACACCATAAACCCAATGGCACACTGACACCGAACACACACAAAAAACTGGAAAGAGGGCGAAAGAGAACATAAACAGACTGGAAAAATCGTTCGAGTTTTGTGGTACAAACGATTTGATCCCTACCCCTCACTTTTCACTCCCTTCACCAACGAATAAAAGATCGGCACTGGAAAAATCGTTCAATGTAGACCGGGACTTTGGTTCATGGAAAATGAAATGACCTGTCCACGTCAACACACGTTAGTGGAGCATTTTTAATGAAACAATCTCATTGGCCGCGTTCGGATACTTAACCAAAGGTATCTGGATTTGTTCGTGTTGTTGTAATGCCTAAGGAAACACCAGCTGAAGAACCAAACAGCTGATATCAAAAAGAAATCTAAAGCTTTACCAAAAATGTTCGGATTTGTTTAGATTGTATTAACAGCTGACATCTCATCTGTTCATTTTCTTGGTTTTGTTTGGTTTGGTTACGTATCGGTTTTGGTCGTTCGAAAACATAACAGCTTCTAACGTATCTCAGATACGTATCTGCTTACCACCCGAACGTGGCCATTTATTGAATATTTTAAAATGTAAACACAAAATGACATTGGAATTCAGCTGGAATACATGACAGCTGGAATTGTTTTTAGTGCTGCAAACTTATCAATAGTATTTCTCTCCAGTGCCCACGTTCTGTAACTTCTCACATCGAAAAATCGGTCGAGAAACGATGAAAAATGGAACAAAACCCATGCATTTTGTTTCAATTTTCATCGTTTCTCGACCGATTTTCTTGATGTGAGAAGTTACAGAACAGGTGAAAGATAGAATTTTTAAGGTTTGTTTGCATTTCAGTTAAATCAATTTTTTAAATGTTTAAAGTTTATTTTTTTGAAATATGTAGGAAAAATATGCATTTATTGTATAATACAAAATATGCATTTATATCAAAATATGCAAAAATATGCCCTAACGATTGAATGCCATTTTAAAGCAAATTTCTTAATTCGAAAAATTATCTGATTCTCTTCCCAAAAAAATATGCATTTGCATAGAAATCCGGGCCCTGTTAATGGTATTCTTGGAGGAATTGTCAGTTCTTCGCAAGAGGCAGTAGCCCTGAAAAAAACTTTTTAGTTCTATTGTGGACGAGACTGGGAAGTGAACCTAGACCTCCAGCGTGACAGTTCAACGCACTAACTATTACGATAGGGCACACTACTGACTTAATAGGTCTGTTTAATGAATCTGTTCGGAACAGAAAAGTACAGAAAAGAACAGAAAAGATCAGAAAAGTACAAGATTGTGTGTTCCATGAGTAAAAACCTTGCACTAAACTGTTATACCTTCTGTCACTTTGTGTTCCATGAAGTTTTTCAGAACAGATTAGAACAATATTTTCTGCACCTACCGAACAGAAAATCAACATTTTTGTTTGCCCCCTGGCATTTTTTTTGCGCCGCGGCATTTATTTTCTTGCCCGCGGCCTTATTTTTGTCCCGCGTCATATTTTTTGCACGCAATTTGCAATTTTTTGGCATGTGGCATTTTTTTTGGCCCACGTCATTTTTTTTGCCCCGCGGCATTTTGTTTGCCCCGCGGCATTACTTTGGCCCCGCGGCGTGGCAAAAAATGGGCAAAAAAAATGCCGCGTGGCAAACAAAATGCGGCTAATGGTAGGAACATTATTGAAAAAAAGTGACTGCCCAATGTCTACGCGATGCCATAACAATAGTAAAATTAAACGTCACTTTCACTTGTCATTAGGGGTATTCATGCAAACGCATAGAAAGCTTAAAAACCATATAATTTTATATCGGTAGAAATGAACTGTCAAAATTTGTACGGGAAAAATATTCTGTAAAACATAGAATTTTATCTCACAAATTTAAAACGGAAAGCGTAGAAATTAACCTGATATACTGGGTGCCGTGAAATAAGGTAGAAGGAAATACATAAGGTCGAATCGACGTTATTTCCATTTAGATTGGAAATAATGTCGTATTCAACTTTTTTTCATGGTCGACTTTATTTCCAAAAACAAAATAAAAAATGAAAATAATGTCGATCAGTTCAATAAGATCATTTTGATCGTCGACTTTATTTCCCAATATAAAACTCATTCACAACTAAATTTCAAACAAAATTCGATTTTATTTAAAAAAAAAAAATTACTCGTTTTGCTGAAGTCCTGATCCAACAGTACATCTAGAAATTTGATAAGAAATGGGTGGCCCGGGCGGCACGGTGCGGGTGTCTTGGGGGCAGCGCAGGTGACGCGGGCGACACGACCGCGTCGCCTACGCTGCCCACGCCCCCCATGACACTCGCACCGTGCCGTCCGGGCCACCCATTTCTTATTAACTTTCGACATAAATTCCCTTTTTTTCGACCTTATTACTATTTTGCTATGGAAATAAAGTCGACCCTGAAAAAAAGTTGAATTCGGCATTATTTCCAATCTAAATGGAAATAAAGTCGATTCGACTTAATTTCTAAAAAAATAAAATAAATCGGGTGGCACAACGGCTCATGAAGAACCAGGGCCTAGTGACTAACAACTCGCAACCATTCCTGTGTGCGCCTTTCGACAGGAATGGAAGGGACCTACAATTTTATGCCAAATCCGAACGGCTAGACGAGAAGCACTTATTCGTGACAAGTGATACTCTTGGAGGATTTGTCAATTCCTCGCAAGAGGCAGTAGCCCTGAAAAAAAAAACTTTTTACTTTTTAGGTGGACGAGGCTGGGAAGCGATCCCAGACCTCCAGCGTGACAGTCGAACGCACTAACCATTACGCTACGGGCTACTACTCGACTTAATTTCCTTCTACCTTAATTCACGACACCGATATACTGCGATAAGTCAAATGTGAAGTTTAATTTGAAGATTTTCCAAATTTACGCAAGTATTTTTAATGGGGTGTTCGTTTTGTTTTGTAATTTGAATTCAAACTGACTTTTTGATTTCATGGTCGTAAAAAGTTATTTAAGTTTTAATTAAAATTATGTTATTTTTTTCTCGAAACCAATACATGCCCCATCATATACAGCGCATTAAAATTTAACATATGAGGTTAAAGCCCCCATCACTGAATCCAATATTACCTTAACCTTTATAAAGGAATTAACTATAGTAACATTTCCCCTCTAAACTTAAGTATAAAAATCAAAATTCTCCTTCGAATTATGACAATTCTAAAAGCAAAGCTTTTGCCACCCACTAACATGAACATGAACAAAATGTGAATGAAAAAGTTAAAATCAAATATGTATTGCTGCCGTGACGATAGTTACATAATGAAACCGGCGAATAGTTTTGTATAACTTGGGGAATATCTACAATCTACATACCAACTGAAACTGATAACATCAAAGTATCCAAATGAGAAAAAATTATCACATAACATATAAATTGGCCACATTATTAGCTTAACTGTGCGAAATATTTGAAGTGATTTATTGGCCAACCGCCACCTTTTGTTAATGTATAACAGTCATTTATTGGGAAATCACCTTGCTGTGGAGCTGGCCAATAATTTAAGGAGTTGCGTGCCTTTCACACTTAATACTGCGTTTTGTATATCGCTCTATGGAATGTAGGTATAGAGGACTTTTATTACCGGAGGATAATTATTGGGGTTTTCTTGTTTGGATAGGATAGAAGGGAAGGGTGGGGGAAGGTATAACTACGCCGCCGTTCAGCATTGTGAATAATAAACAGGATAAATGGCACGTGTGTGTAATCAATTGATTGATATCATTCGTTACGAAAGACTTCTGTTTGCACATATACATATGTGTTAATTACTTTGAATGTTATATGATTGGATTACCGATGTTATAAATAAGTAGTTATATTTTAAATATTTGTATTTATTTTTACGCATAAACCTGAATTTAATGGCACCAGCTAAATTGTCTCCGCAATATCTCACAGGGTATAATCTATTTATAAACACATAATTATAAAAAAATGTCAAAATGAACCATGTAAAACGGTCCGCTACTAATGCTCGCAGACACATTTCTTTGCACGACACATCCTCGTAATTCACGTTCGGGTGGTAGGCAGATACGTATCTGAGATACGTTAGAATCTGATATGTTTTTGAACGACCAAAACCGGATACGTAACCAAACCAAACAAAACCAAGAAAATGAACAGATAGGATGTCAGCTGTTAGTATAATCCAAACAAATCCGAACATTTTTGGGATACCTTTAGATTTCCTCTTGACATCAGCTGTTTGGCTCGTCAGCTGGTTTTTCCTTAGGCATTACAACAACACGAACAAATCCAGATACCTTAAGTTACGTATCCGACCGCGGCTAATATTTTTGCAAACATTCACCTCTGAACCGTAATGTTTGAGTGAATAATGTTACTTACAGCCTTATTCTAGCAACTCCACTGATGCCTCACAAGTCACAATCACCTCATAACTCGAGATGAACTTATCTCATAAAAACTTAAAAATTATGATCTACTACTTGGTAGATCACAACTCACGTTGTTCTTGTGAGGTTTATTATGAGAGCTTCCACAGAATACGAAATTGTGACCGCCTTATACAAAAACAAACTCAAACAAAATTGTGACCTATGTGCCTCACAACAAACACAAGCAACATTATGGAAAACGTCAAATAAAATAGTCTTACTTACTTGTCTGTCTCTGTGTACTTTGCATAATTTTTAAATTAAATTCTTGAAATAATAATAAATAATTTTAACTATATGCCTATAAGACCTCATGTCTTTTAAATGCAATGCACGGCCCTAGTTAGAAGGAATAGAAGGAAAGGAAAGATTTTTGTTGGCACAGTGGATTGAGAATTAGATATTTATTATCTCATGAAATTCCATGGGTAGCTTCCAGTTGAAACTGGGGAGTATAGAAAAGAATGCTACCAGACTGGGGCTCGAACCTACACGTCCAGGTTAGCAGTCAAACACTATATCCACTGTGCCATTGCCCTCCGAAATTGAGCAATATAAGGGATCAAGCTCTGTGGGAATATGCCATTAAATCAGATGTAATTTTATTTTCTAATTTTCTTCATTTTCGCTATTATTAGAACCTGACCACGGAAATTCATTTTCTACGTGTACGAATTTAAACCAATTTCCCTAGAATAATAAAAATTACAGTATAATTATAGTCTCTCCCAAACCAATGCGAAACCGGCGTGGAACATTCGCCGACGCGGTGGCAGTTTTTGTTGTTATTAAGCACACTTTATTTGTCATTTTTGTTACCATTGTGAATGATTCGCCCTGCAAAGCGAATGTTCCGCGTTGGTTTGGGAGAACCTTAAAGGCTGCCCCAAACCAACGCGGAGAGTCTTAAGGCTCTCCCAAACCAATGCGGAACATTCGCTATACAGGGCGAATCATTCACAATGGTACCTAACAAAAATGACAAATAAACTATGCTAAATATAAACAAAAACTGCCGCCGCGTCGACGAATGTGACGCTTTCGCGTTGGTTTGGGAGAACCTTTAATACAGTGGTTATTATAAGTGTTGGTTGTTTTGTTTTTTGTTTTGTGAGACACAAAGTTATTTTTTATTCAAAAACAAGACAAAAAAAGTGCCTGAGGTTGGTATTTGACAACTGCTCCTATTTTATAGGGGATAGGAAATGTGTTCATGTTGCGCCAAAGTCAGTCAAATTTCAAAACTTTTTTTCTTAAGTTTTAGATTCTATTTTTGACAACGAGAAGTATTTCGGTGTTTGAACATATTATGCCCATTCGAACTAATGAGATTTTGAAATATGTACAGTACCTTCAAAGATTTATAAAATGTTAAGTCTATGTTTTTCTCTTCATCTTTTTTTGTTGTAGGAATTTTCTACATAGTTTGAGACAAAAACAAGCAGTAGAAAATTTGAATGACAGCTGTTTTTTTTTAAAGAAAAATACTTTTTAAAGTATACAATAAGTAAACAATTTGAATGATTTTTGGACTTTTTAAAGAAAAACACGTTTAAATTTGTTTCGCAATGCAAAATGTAGAAGAAAAAACATTTTTGAGAAAGTTTAATTATCTACTACTCAGGTACCTTATACACCTGTGTGGCCAATTGTTTAAAAAATATTATTTGTAAAATGCAGATTTCAAATTATTACTGAACTAAGGCGCCACGCATAAGTAATGTTATGATTTAATTATTTTGTTGCTTATACCTACGTATTTTGTTTTTAGAATTAACTTTGAAAAACTTGGGAAATTTATGATGGAAAGACTCAGCACAGAACAAAGAACCAAAGTTATTCAATTTCATTTCGATAGTCGGCATTCAATAATAACAAAATATCATATCGAAATTTATTTTATGTTCGAAATGCGCCCAGTGCTCCAACAATTTACCGATTGGTCCAGCGTTTTAAGCAACAAGGGGATGTCTTTAATTTTTCGCGTGCTGAAATACCCCGTGGCAGTTCGATCTCAAAATCGGTCTGGCAATCTGTCAACCAGGCGAAAAAATGCAATCGGGAAGGGCGAAGGGGTACTTGAGCAAAATCGAATGATATCGGATAGGTAAATGTGTTTGAGTTTGAGAAGTTATACATAGGTATTTTTTTCCGAACAAGAACAAGGAGACATAATTCTAATCCATACTGACAACAATTGCAGTTGCAGTTATAGATGCCGTTTAAGTTGGAAGAGATTAAATTAAGAAAAATATATTTTAATGTACATTTTATAAAGCAAACGAACGTTAGCAGGTTGCACATGTCAATAAGTGAATGCAGTCAAAGTTGCAGCTGCAGTAATAGTAATATAGTAATAGTTGCGGTAAAAGCTAATTAAAAGTTAATTTATTGTGAAAAAAGCTAAACAAAAGTACACAGGACATCTAAACAACTGCATAGAATGATTTGAAAATTTGTACAAAAATTGATATGACCCCGAGAGTAACTCTGGATTTAATAAAAGTGGATGGAAGTTGCATTTTACAATAATTCATAATAGGTATAAGAGTAGTAGCGTAATGGTTAGTGCGTTCGACTGTCACGCTGTCGCTTCCCAGCCTCGTCCACCTAAAAAACTTAAAAGTTTTTTTTCAGGGCTACTGCCTCTTGCGAGGAATTGACAAATCAATCCTCCAAGAGTATCACTTGTCACGAATAAGTGCTTCTCGTCTAGCCGTTCGGATTCGGCATAAAATTGTAGGTCCCTTCCATTCCTGTCGAAAGGCGCACACAGGAATGGTTGCGAGTTGTTAGTCACTAGGCCCTGGTTCTTCATGAGCCGTTGTGCCACCCGATTTATTTTTTTTTTAGTATAAGAGTAGGTAAATAATAGTAACTAGAGTGGACAAAAATTTGCAGGGTGAACATTCAACATGACTATCCAAAAATTAAGTTACAGTTGAATTTGTATTTGAAAAAAAAGAATTGTGTTCTATATTAATTTCATTTTTTCGAAGAAGTGAAGCAAAATTCGCAGGGTGTACCTTGCACGAGGACATTAACAATTGCAGTTGCAGTAAGTTTAAAATTGCATTTAAAAAAACAATCTCTAATTAAAAGCTCTTTTAAAGTTTTTTCTCAAAACTAGAATTAAAACTCTCATGGTGCTCTTGCGTTTTGCAGTATTGTAGTTGCAAGAAATGTTAATGCAAATATGTCTATGTCCGCCTTAAATCTTTTTTATGGGCAACAGGAAAATATCTTTGGATTAAAAAAAAAGATGATGGTACTAAGTTTTAATTTTTCACCACATAAGTGGTGGAAAGTGTAATTGCATACAAAGTGTTCATGCTTTTATTTGCTTTTCTTTGATGAACGATCAAAAACAATAAGTGTAAAAAATCAAACATCAAAATTCATTCGTTCGTTTTCTATTAAATTTAAAATAGCGTTCAATACGCCATAAGTTATTTATAACCAAGAAATGCATATTACTAAATTGCACGAATTTGGTCTTTTGTCTTTTGTTTTTTTTTTTTTTTTGTTTCTAATAGAATTTATTACTGAACGCTATTCACTGGCAAAGTAACTCACTTTTTCAATTCACTTGCTTTAGATAATTTTCATTCTTACAAAAATCTAAGTTTCTTGAAAAGCAAACGCAATATCCTCAAGAGAATAATGTTCAAAATTTAATAAAATTATCTCAAGGGGAAAATACTTTTTGAGATGCAGAAGCCAATTTGGACTCATAGTGCACTCGGGTCTTTAAAAAATGTCTACATTTGTTTGTAAGAGTATAGGTTAATCCCAGAAACCACAACTCCGATTTTTTTAAATTCTTTTTGTGATGAAAGGTTAAAATGAGAAATGTTTAGCCGAAGAGTTTATGTTGGTAATGTTCGAAATGTTCGAAATGTCAAAATGGTATATTTTATTCATTGCCATTTTCCATTCTTTCGACTTTTGGAACGGAATACAACATCGTTTAAAGTGTCAACAAATTTCAAAAAACGGCTATATTTTTGAACTTGTTTTGAATTAACAGTTACTGCGTGGCCTAATTTTTTCGTCTTCTCTATCCTAATAATAACAGATTTGAATAAAATATTTTTAAACTTATCGTAGCTATGCCAAATAACACAATCTTTTTGCAAACTGCTACGAGGCCTACGTGGCGTATACGTACTTTTTCTGTTTGCCAGTGATCTTAACTTAAATATGTACTGTACATAATGTATATATAGGTATATCGGCTGGCCTAGATACATTCATGCATTTCTGTGTTAAGTAGCTATACTTCCTTTTAAGAATTAAACCTTTTGAACGCCAGGGCCCTATTTCTACAACGCAACGTACACAATTGTAAATACAAGTGTTTTTTTACAAAATTTGTAGTAAAAAGGATAGATTCCATTTCAAAATATTTTTATATTTTTTTTTACTTAAACACAATGGTTTCGACGAAGGGCCGCCCCGCTTTGAAAATTTGCAGTGTCACAGTAGAGCCAAAATCAAGTGTATTATGCAAAATTAAAAGACAATTATAAGTATGGGAAGTTAAAAAAGGAAATGCAATTAATACTTATTCGTTACATTCAATTTATTTCTTATCTGAACAAGCTCACGTTGTAGTAAGGATGCGCGACACTGCATCGCGGTCTCTTGTGTTCCAGCTGAAAAATTATTTTTGCTGGCAGTAGCCCGTCAGCTATTTATATGACGTTTTAATTGATCGCTGAATGTTTCACAAGGTGTGTTTGCTTAGTTCATCCTGCAAATCCAGCATGTTTTGGACAGGTTTTATTTAAAACTTGTGGTTTATCAAAACTTGTGGTTGAGCTTAAATGTATGGGAAAACTTGTGTTTTCGATATAGGTTTTCAGCCAAAACCTATATTTTCGCGAAAACCGGGTTTTGGGTTTGGTGTGAAAAGCCTATAACAGAATTGTACTTGTGATCTACAATTGAAATTTGTGAAAAATCCATTTTTGCTTCACCCAATTTGTGAGCTTTATGTTTCTTGTATGTTTCTGTTTCACCAAAGAATGAAAATCAAAAATGTATGTTTGTTTGTAACAATTGTTGTCATGGCTCATTTTGTTACAAATTTGTTTTCGGTCATATTAATAGGGATTATAACAGCCATACGATGGCGGAGGTATAGAAGTAGTGAAAGCAGTGATGATTAAATATTTTGAATGTAAAGTAAGAAATTAAAAAAAATATTAACACTGGATCGTACGAACTTGCCCTCTCTTAGCTTACAACTAGAATGTAGCTGGACATTGGTGGTGTACATAATAGTAATGGGTTAATAACATTTTTAAATCGTTAACGATTTAATAAAAACATGTTAAATTAGCAGTTTTGAAAAAAAAGTTAAAAATAAAATAAAATTGATTTTTTCTTTGATTTTATTTTTTCGTAAAAAAATATTTGTAACAAAGGAGAATGGGCAAAGTGGTCTACCTGCTCAACAGTAATGTGTCATACGTCGTTGAAAAGGTAATGACGTGTACATCTATTAATTATAAGGGCATACAGCTGTAAACCATTGGGTTCGAAAGATATTGCCCTTCAAAGCACCTATAAATATGTAAATACAGTAATGCAACTCTTCATTTGCAGCTTGTCTTAACAACCATAGTTAAGTGTCATAAATCGTTGAAAAAATTATGCAATTCTTTATTGGCAACTCGTTTACCAACTCAACAGTAGTCTGTCATAAGTCGGTGTAAAGGTTATTATACATGTGTTTCATTTCATTACTTGGCCACTATAAGCTCTAAACTATGGGGTTCGTGGGGTATTTGGCTTTAAAGCATCAAAAACAACAATAATGCAATTCCTCATTGGTAAATGGTCTACCAAGTCAACAGTGATGTGTGATACGTCAATGAAAAGTTTATTGAATGTACTTAATTTTTGTATATAACCGATAAAGTGTAGGTAGTGGGGTTCAATAGGTATTTGGCAAAAATGCATAAAAAACAATAATACAATTTCGCATTGGAAGCTTGTGCACCTACTCAACAGAAATGTAACTTATATCGTTAAAAAGTATAAAGCATGTAGCTTATTTATTTTTAAACCGTTAAGATGTAGAAAATTGGGTTCGAGAGGTATTTGGACCCAAAAATCGACAAAAAGAATAACAGTGCAGTCATTGGAAATGGTCTACCGACTTAACAGAAATGTGTCATACGTTTTTGAAAAGGTAATTGCAATTGCATCATTTTGCTATATAAGAGATATTTGACTTCAAAGAAGCAACAACTTCAATTTATTATTTCCTTATTGTATACTCTTATAACTACTCAACAGCTATAGGTCATACAATTTTGAAAGGGTTATTCCGTTCTAATTATTTTATCGTAAAGTCATTAAGCTATAAACTATGGGGTTAAAAAGAAATATGGAAAAACGCAGAATAGTGCAATAACACATTTCCTTGTTGTGAAACTGTTTGAATTTTTTGCTTCGAATAATCACATATTTTTGATACAATTATTTGTACTTGGTGAAACCCAATGCCCGACTGCTAATTTGTGTTTGTGAACTACATACATATGTATATTTGAATATATGTTGTTGTTGGTTAAATAGGCTGCAGGGTGGAGCGTGAAATACTGTCAGATCCGAATTTTGACACCCTTGGTCTTAGAAGACATTAATAAGCTTTTGCATTAAAATTGCACTTGTATAATTCAATTTATTATAGTTTTTAATTTTTACTTAAGAATAATTTTCTAATTGGCTTACAGAAAAATTGTGCTAATAAAAGTTTAAAAACTCTCATTATCAATGAAACTGCTGAATAAATCTAAAACGATTAATATTGCCCAAATCATATAAGACAATAATAATGCCTAAATGGACTTCAATAAATTTTTCCTCTTTGCCAAAATCATCTTTAGCAAAAGTTACTGAAATTTAAGCTTCCTTAAAGCGTATATAAAATATTTTTCTTAAAGTTGTTAACTTTAACATATCCTCGAGAGAAGCAATATAGACTCACCATGCCCATCCGTGCCGCAAGTCAAATCCCATTAATCCTTCTACATTGATGCCACATCCTTTTTGCTACCAGTTTTATCTGCTCCGACTTTCTAATGTCATGTTCTTCACTTAAAGATAACAATCAAAACAATCCCATATGACAATGTTCATATCCTACTCACAAACTCCAAGAACAAGTACAACAAAAAAAACCTTAAGCTATCCTCTTTAAGGTTGTGATGGTTGGTTTTTATTTTACTATGAAGAAAGTTGAGTAAAATTTTTTGTTTGGCTGTTATACTCGGCAGGGGTAAACATGACCTTGCGCATTTCTCAAAAGCTCTCAAAAAACTCTCTTCAAATCAATTTATAACACTTTGAGAAACCTATGTATGTGGATTTTGTCTACAAGCAGGAAGTCGCTTTGCTGTCCTTTCAAAGTCTTTCAGTCACCATTTGAACGTCATACTTTTGAATTCATCATCGCACGAGTAGTTTGCTAAGTACCCATTAAAAATCTTCTGTGCATGGATAAGAAGTGCAATAAAAAGCAAATAGATACACATAGATACATCAACAGATAAAAAAAACTACTATTTAAATGCAACATTCTTTTACAAAAAGAAAAACACGTTAAACACTTCACATCCCACAACACTCAACTCCAAACAAACACACAAAATCATCAGATCGTTTGTTTATTTAAACGTAAGAGTTTTAAAATGTGAACATCTCTCTATTGTGAATAGGATACAATAATACAAAGAAAGTGTAACGAAGTATCCATTGTAGTTTTTTCTTTCAGAAAAGAGGTATTATATCATTTTCAAGAAAATAAAAAATAAGTTAAAAAAAAGTCCACAAAGGATATCAGTGATTTTTTTTGTGCGAGTGCTTGTGTGATTCTCCTTTGTAAATCAATCCCAAACAAGTAAAACAAAAAAAAAAATAAAAAAGGATTTACAAATACAATTTTGCCCGAAATCATCTCTGAATAAGGTAACAGATCCAACACCTTTCCATTAGGATGAGCGATAGTCGAAGGAATACTGCAACTGAATTTAGTTACATCCTTCAGAGGCAGGTATGTACTCAGCACCGCAATATATGAATATATTTTGTATCTGAAAATGTGGGTGGGATTTTTCCGGATGAAACTTTTCGAAAATCTTTTTCACCACAAACCTTTTTTGACTCTTGTCTCTTCTGCACTTGCCAGTTTCAACTTTTGCTTTCAAACTTTTGCCTTTGAAGATATGTAATTTGAAAGGACAAAATTCTATAGTAGTTCTTAGGTAACGAACGTACACAGTTTTTTGATTATAAAAAGAGACTCGGCATTGTCATTTCCGATGAAAAAAATGAATGTTTTTAATTATGAACATATTGTTGCTTGTTTTGTACCTTCTTTTTGTTATGTACATACATTGAAAGATATTTTAATTTTGTAATTGGTAGAAAAGGTAAAACTGATCAAGATTTTTGAGGTCATGTTAAGTTCCCACGTAAAGTATTGTATTTTGGTTCAGTACAGATAATTGCAATTTTTGGGTAACTTTTGTATGGACATAAAAATAACACAATTTGTGGTATGAATAAAATGAAGTACATACTCAAAACTCATAGACCGAGAGCCCACAGCAATTTTTGGGTGTGAACGATAGCAAACATTCCTTTTGTTTTAACATAGGTCCATCCTATTCATATGCAAATATGAAAGTCTGGGATGTCGGCGTTGGGGCCAATCCATACTTTTAGTTTTAGTTTAACAAAATCCATATTCGGACAAGCTTTTTTTTATTTTAAAAAAACAATACACCTGTATTGTGTGTTGTGTTGTGATGTGTCGCTTTTGTTATAAGAATGGCTGAGTTCCAAAATGCATCAGATGCGCATTTGATGCAAAGTCATAAGTTTCAAAACGCAAACATGAAAATGTTTACAAAGACCGCTTTCACACAAGGAAACTGAGTTGCCAGAAACTAGCAAGTTTGTTGGCGGGAAGTGTGTGAGGGTAGATTTTGTGTCTTCTTTTTACGCCCTTCTCGCCAACAAACTAAAAATCGCCGATAACTCAGTTTCCTTGTGTGAAATGGGTCAAAGCAGCAAGTTTCTTAAAGCATCCGATACGTATTCTATGCGAATTAACTGAGCAAACTGCGCGTCAATAATTTTGTTTGATGCTTTTCTTTGAAATTTGTTTAGAAAGAAACATTACCTTACCCAGAGGCCACACGAGCTAGTACTGGCTTACAAGTTACAATACATTTAAATTTCTTTACTAACACATACAAACCTGAGCAACTTGCTCGTCAACTGGCTTGGCTTTTTCGAAGCCAGTTGGGAAGGCAGCAGAGAGACACTGGTCTCGTTCAGACTTGTATATAAAGCGATGTAGTTAGCTTTTCGTTAAAATTTTTCGAATTAAATATTGTTTCTGCCACAACTTTTAATTAGAGGAGGGACCAAGAAATTTAAACATTTCCAAAACAGGCAATTGTCAATTATGATTGAAGGATGGCTATGATTATGATGAATTACAAAATCTCTTTAAAATCCTAATTTTTTGAGAGTATACTTTTTGCTTGGGACAATTGGGAGTTTTGGGTATTTCGGGTGACATTTGGAACATTATCAATTTGTCAAGTCATAGACTTTCAAATTAAGTTGAAAGATTGCTACGAAGATGATGCATTGAAAAAACTTTAAGATATCTGAATTTTTTGCGCCGGAAAAGCGATTTTAGCGCTTTGGGTGACATTAAGGATGGCTAGGATGCTGATGGATTGAAAAACCTAAAAAAAAAAATGCCTTTTTTTTAAAACTTATTTAAAAAAATCGAAAAATTCTGAATACCTAAGATGAATGTCAATTCATGTTGCTTTGACAAGACAAAAAAGTCTGTCAACGCATTGGCAGTATTTTGTGTTGACCATCGCAAGACTTGACAGTCTTGATGCAGAATTCGACGTCTTTTTTTTTGTTAACGCGTTGAAGTAAGAAAACATCGAAGTCCGATGCCAAAGCAAATTCCATAAAAATGTGTATTTAGAATCCTAGATAGGCTGTCCTAGTAAAAGCTGAACGTGGCCAGTAAGATACTTGAAAGCAACTTGCTTACAAGTTGCGTGCCCCCTACGTCACAGCATATAATCACGTATAGGAATTTGACAGTCAATGTATGTAGCCAACTGGCTTGCCAGTACCGGCTCGTGTGGCCGCAGGGTTAGAAATTAGCAAAAAGCTTTTGTATTGTTAAAAAATTCATTGATTAGTGAAAAAAGTGGAAATGAAGAGTGAAAAGTATAATGCGGCCGTCTGCTTATTTAAGTTTTGAGAAATTGTATTTCTTCGATAAATTTGGAAAACTTTTTCGTGCTTCAAATACGTGCATATTTGACACATACATTTTATTTAATGTCTGTTCTACTGATAATCGGCTGCGCGTTCCGAATTGCCAAACTTATACAAAGTAAAATGTTTACAAAGCAGCATGTTTGCGTAGCAGATGCGTATCAATAGAGTATTGCTGCCGCATATAAACTTTTTGTTTTACATTTTGGAACTCAGCCTATCTTAAAAAAATAATTGTGGATTTTTTTGAAAATTTCTTTTGTTAAGTCAAAAAGAGTGGGAAAGTTTTCCGTAGAACTGATAAAATATAATGCCCTCATAAAACCGCACACTTACCTCTACAATATTTGTATTGACTTTTTCTGATTTGTTTAACTATTTTAAGATTTGTACCAAGCCTTATGTGGGTATTAGATCTTTCACAAAGTCTGGGTGAATGTTAACGAGTCCGATAGCCTTGGATTTAAAGGAGAAGATTGAATTTCCTACAGTTCATGCATCAACTGTGTTGCCAAATAGAATTCGAAGACGTTTTCCCTATTACTCGGTGGTGTTGAGGTGGCTGTGGTAGAGGGGAAAATCGGTACAGAAAATATATTACGGACTTCTTTCTATAGTAACTTAGAGGAATTATTGACATTGAATCTGTTTTTATAATAGTAAAGTTTGGCAGACTTTCCAACCCGACAGCGAAGTGCTTACGGAAACCCCAGCGAAAAAATTCTCTTTGAAAGTGTCACCAAATACAAAAAAAAAAAAAAACAAGTACAAAGCGAAAACAATCACAGAAAACCATGCTGTAATGAAAGAAAAAACAAATACAAATACAAATCTCACTCAAATGTCATTTTTCCGCGCACAATTAGTGGTAGACTTCTCCAAATAATCAGCTACAATTATCGATTTTGCTCATTGAACAGCAGCGTACTGCAAAACGAAAAGCAGAACGAAATTTTTCGTTTATGATTTCATTGTGTCATTTTTGTATGGGATTTTTCGTTTCGCATCAGCAGCGTACTAGGCCTCAGTGCATACCGCTGCAGTTGATAATTGTTTTTTTCAGGCTGTCGTTGATATAAAAATAATGCGATGAATTAAAGCCAATGTCAGAGAGCAAGAGTGGAGAATTTTTACTTTTGCAGAAGTTCGCACCGGCTCGCAAAAGATTTATTATACAGGTGTCAGCGGGGGAGTGATCATTACGAGAAGGAGAGCTCTTTTTAGGATATCAACTGTAGCGCATACTTTGTGGTAAAGAGTCTCCAAATTTTTCCCAGGAGACTCTGGCACGCCAAAAACTACAGCATCACAGCTGGTTTTTTCTCGCTCGAATTTATCGAGAACGAGTTCAGGCCGTTGGACGTTTTGGGACGCTGTTTGTTGTTGTTCCTCAAGAAGCGAATTATTATTATTTTCTCTAACCTGTACGCTCAAAGGATGTTCAATAGCGGTTACTTTATCATCTTGTGAATTTAGACGATTTTCTAGAGCTAAAAGTTTAGTATCGAGCGACTGTGAGAAAGTCTCCATCTATTTTTCCAGCTTACCTTCTATACGGCTCCACAGTTTATCAACTATAGCAGCTGGATTGCGTTCAGCAACAACACTCTTATACTTTCTTGTTGTGGACGATCACGGGCTTTAGCACTATCCGCCATTGTTTTTATGTAGGTATAATATTTTTTTTTTGATCACAAAAATAAAATATTATACCGCACAATGAAACAAGATGGAAAATGCAAAACCCGATAAACGTAGATACTCGATTTTAAGCTAATAAGCTGCAATTTAACTTAGAAAAACAATGGTATAATCGGACGACAAAATTCAAACGTCTAGCAACTTTGCATGTTATTATATGACTATTATATGTCTATGTCTATTAGCTGTTAATATTAACGTTCAGGGGAGGCGTGTTGTCGCAGTTTTGTGTTTTTCAAACTATGGGGACAAAACACATATTTGAACTTTGAATCTTATAACTTAGTTATAAGAAGTATTTTAATGAATGGGTTACATTTTGTGTATAATGGTATTTAATTATGTATTGTTCATCAATGAATTTTAAAAAAAAGTTGGGCTTCTATGATTAGAGATTAATGCAATTAATTAAAACTAATTCATTTTCCCCAACGCTGCCCATAATCTCATAAAGGCCCTATCTACAAAATATCCGATTTTGAGTTTTTTGCATATTTGGAGTAAGGGCAATATCTCCAATTTTTGTTTATCAAAAAAACACAATTTTTAGAAGCCCAAACTACAAATCATATGCCTTTTATAACACAGTGTATAGAGAAAGTATATCCATGTTTGTTTTAAAAAGCCCTATGTGGCAGTAAGGGCTTTTAAAAATATTCGTTTCTATAATTTTTAATACGGACTTATGCGTAAATTTTATAAAAAAAATGTTTGAAATTAATCAATATCATTTTAAATTTCTTGTTATAAAAACGATTTTTAATTAAGAATTACGTATAGGGCCTTTTTATTTTTTTGTGAAAGACTAAAAGCCCTATCTACCTTATTTCCTAAATACTAACAAATTTCTATTTTAAAACTATTTGGAAAAATAAAGCATTAATTACGCTTTACAAAAAATATTTTTTTGGTAATTTTCACTTTTTATCTTCAAGTTGCGGTAAGCGATTTAGTGTTTTTATCATTATCTCGAAATAGTGAAAATGTTAGTTAGGGCCCTTACGAGATTATGGGCCAAACGTATCTCGGGTTATTTTTGGCATCATCAGGGGTTAAATACATTTTTTTTGGGAGAAAATTGGACGTTCCAAAACTCAACTAATAAAATTGAAATATTTTTAAATATTTTTAAATTGGCTTCATCAGGAACAGAATTTCTTCCGAACTTGTTCACAAGTGTTGTATTTACTAATAATTAATAGTTTCCAAAAAAAAGTCAAAGATAAATCTAAATAAATTCCTGAAAAAAATATCTTTTTAATTCATTCGGAGGGGTTTTTTGACTCTTGTGAAAAAGACAAAATCCTAGGAAGGAATCTCCCTCAGAAGTGGCGATAAGTCTGATTACGTTAACTTGTATCACTTTTATCAACAAATTACTTAGGACCTTTTTTAGTAAAGGAGTAATTTTACTTAAATCATTATTCGAAACGACATTTCCATTAGAAAATTAAATGCCAGAAAAATTAAGGGAAGTCAAAATTTATCAAGGCCCAGATCACGTTAGACTAAAACGATAGTTCGATTGAACGATCGTCGTTTTGACTATTGCTCTCTCTATATTTTCCTATTGTGTGTGTATACAGACAGCTTTCGTCAAGACGCCGATCGTTTAATCAAATAATCGGTTTAGTCTTACGTGATCTAGGCCCAGGGCTGTCATCGCGTAAGACGATGATCGTCTGACGACGTCGTTCTGACTATTGTATTGCTTCGTGAAACTCAAAAAAACATGAATCGTCTGAATGACTTCGCTCAAATAATTCAACTATTGATTCGCATAACAGCTGAAACTGTTAAGTACGATCGTTAAGACGATTACGATTGAACGATTGTTATTTTACAATCGTGTCATACATTTTTGCGTACCTTTTATTTCGTGAATTTTCAAAAATGAAAACTTTTTTTTACAAATAAGCATCCAACCATTAATTAATGCCCAGTATATTAGGTGCGAAGGGCCACATCCTAATTTATTTATAATGTTTTAGATTACACGTCCATTCACCCGGTTGAATTCAAAAATCTTCAACTTTACCTTGTTTTTGTTAGGTAAAAACTTTTATTTCCGTCGCGTCACTACGTACTCTTGCAAAAACAATTTATATTGAACCAATTTAGCACACATTTGCCGATAGAATTGGGGCGCGGGCTATGAGCTACGACGCGACGCATTTTAACAGACTAAACTTTTGACTGATGATAACTTACAGATAAAGGGAACAGGTACTTAACATCCGTTATCCAACACGATTTATCTACTTAATGAATCTCGCTTGTACTGGTATGTTTGTTGAAATATCAAATTAAAATGACAGTAGTTGTAATTCAGACATCACAAACTTAATTTAGTATATTTTTTGATGTTTTTATTTGTTCTCAAACTGTAAGTGTTTGAAACGATGAATGAAAGTGAAAAATGGCCCCAAACTAATGAAAAATGGCCCCAAACACAAAATGAAAAATTGACCCAAAATTAATATAAGAAGCAACAACAAGAGAAAAATTACAATCGCACAAAAAATATTTTGCGTCGGCTTGGGAGACCATAAAAAGTACCTTGCCTGGCCCGCTTCGCGGGTTCAAGGATTTTAACTCCCTTTTCGGGTCCTCTGTCCCGCTCACGCGACTCCGTCGCTCCGCTTAGGGTATGCTCAGTCACCAGGCAGGCGCCTATATTGTCAGTTGGTGTGCTCTCAGTTTATGTGCAATAAACAGTACATTAAGTGGCGCGCTTCGCGGGTTCAAGCATTTTAACTCCCTTTTCGGGTCCTCTGTCCCGCTCACGCGACTCCGTCGCTCCGCTTAGGGTATGCTCAGTCGCCTGGCAGGCGCCTATGTTGTCAGTTGGTCTGCTATCAAAGTTTTCGTTTAAAAAGTATTTTGGTTTAAGAATAAAAGTTTGGGACAAATTTCACCCCAAAATTAAAAATGAAAAAAGGCCCCAAAAGAATGAAAATTGGCCCGAATTTACAAATTTTAAACTTTTTTTTGTTTTTGTTGTTTCCCATATACATTTTTGGGGCCATTTTTCATTTTAAGTTTGGGGCCATATTTCATTGGGGCCAAATTTCGTGTAGCCGATTGAACGATACGATTGTGATATTATACGCAGCTAACTTCTGACGACGTCTTTTAATACAATCGTTTAAACGATGATCGTCTTGAAAATTACGCGATGTTTTTTTTTGTGTGTGTTTTGAAGAGCTATTAGCACTAAGAAATAAGCATGCGACATTGGTGAACAATTCGGGAACTACACAAAATGGCCGCTACCACGGATAAACCGAGGATTCTCATCTTTATAATGATTTATCTATGGTCAATATCCTTATAATGATGTATCTATGGTTAATGTATCTTTTGATTTATCTATGGTCAATGTCCTTCCGTGGTAGCGGCCCGCGACACTAGCGCCGCCATCGGTATTTTCGTTCGTCAATACAATCTACAAATCAGAATATTGTCTTCGTTTTCTTTGTGTCAAGAAACAATAAAAAGTTACATATTCGTGACGGTTAAGAGCTACATTTTGAATTGTTTTCCTCCCATGTTACATTTATCTTTGTATTCTTAAGTACATACTAATCATACATTATGGCATAGGATAAAATATCCTCATGACTATAAAAGTTCACAAGTCACGACCTACGTGCACAAGTACACATACATATGTATATAATGTACATAATGTTTGTTGGCGTTTATTTGAACATCGAGCGTTGTAACATCAATTCTGGGATAGCAATATTTCATACTGAGTCTTGTCATAAATGCAAAACGCTGACATTTTGACTGAATCTCAGGTGTTGTTTGAAAAAATGTGTCAACAAAGAAAAGTTTGAAGAATTAAATTCAAAACTTTTTGCAGTTACTTTTTGATAGCGCAAATCTTGGATGTGATGCTAGGTAATATTGTGCTTTATCTACCCAAGATGTTAAGAAACCAACACAGAAAAAAATAAATTAACGCCTAATTAGGTAGAAAATCAGATCACAAGTTACATAAAAGATACAACGAGGGATGGGCTGTTAACACAAAATTATGGTGAAAATGTGGGATTTGCCTTAAGACATCGGGCGGTCGCCATGACACCCCACACCATTCCATCATGTTGAGCAATCAACGCGTGCCGTAACTTAAAACAGCGACAGCGGGTCATGGCGGAAATTGGTATAGGTACAGGGACTGAAAATTCAGCATCAGGAATCCATTTGAGCATAAAATTAAATAGAACCATGCCATCCAGAAGATTGACGTATAAAAGAACCAACATGATAGTCCTGGATGTGGGTACGATTTGTGCGATGGTTGTAACAACGCAAAACCCTAGCAATGGGACTTATGCAGGGAGGTGTAGGAGAAGCTCATTAATGTCGTTTAATGGCTTCCTAAAAAGGCTAAATTAAAATGGTTTCTATTAGGTGCTGTCTTATGCTTATATACATACCTACACCAAGGAAAGACAAGGATATGAAATCCATTATTCTGTCTTAACATAAATTCCGTTGCTCACACAGCATCCGGCTGCGTGTATAGTCAGTTGTATTGAATCTTTTTGTTGTTGGAATATTATAGATTGTATACAGTTTGTTTTTGGACTGCTGTTACGTATATTGAGATGTCAAGGCGAGGATTTTAGGTCTTGTTTTCATATTCAAAGCACGTTCCTGGGATCAAATATGCATAAAGGATGATTTTAGACGATTTCCCATTGGCACATTTGAATTCTATAGTATGCTTTTTGATATTTGAAATGAAGCACGTGCGATCGATGAATCATCACGGTATAGAGCGCCTAGAATAGAACTTGTAGATTGGGTTATTGACAGCCGTTTGGGTATAGCCATTTCTTTGCTGCAGGTCAGGTTGTTTAAATTATGTTAATAATAATTATACATATCTTCATTTTATCGAAGCTTATGTCCTATGCGCCTACTCGTGTTTCCTTTCCTTGATGTCGATGACGTATGTATAAGTAATTCGACCCCCAGTAATTAATTATTTATATTAAAAGTAAAGCTTCTTTAAGATAGTTCACGTTTTACCCATTGTTAGAGGACAAAGCAAAATTATTTTCTCACGATAATGATGTTTATTTCTATGGTGCATCAAAAGCTCTACTAATTTGCTGTTGTACTTTTTACTTGCTATAAAGTAAACAATATACCTACTATATAGGGTGTCCCTTAATTCGTCAATAGTATTTTAGGGCATGATTCTGTCTTATGCTTATATACATACATACCTACACCAAGGAAAGGCAAGGATATGAAATCCATTATTCTGTCTTAACATAAATTCCGTTTATAATAAAAAAAAAGTTTCAAAAATGTAAAAAAGCGCGCGCTTTTTTACATTTTTGAAACTTTTTTTTATTATTCGCAGAATTTTGAAAAAAAGAATTTTGAAAAGCAGAATTTAAAAAAAAGAATTTTGACCTAACTATACCAACGTGAACTATAGCTCTGTAATCACATGTACTTTGCTCTTAGTTTTCTAAGCAAAATGTATACCAACCCAGAACTCACCACACACAATAACTATACCAACGTGAACGATGGCTCTGTAATCACAGGTACTTTGCTCTTAGTTTCCTTGAGCAAACTGTATACCAACACAGAACTCACCACACACAATAAGTATACCAACGTGAACGATGGCTCTGTAATCACAGGTACTTTGCTCTTAGTTTCCTTGAGCAAACTGTATACCAACACAGAACTCACCACACACAATAAGTATACCAACGTGAACGATGGCTCTGTAATCACAGGTACTTTGCTCTTAGTTTCCTTGAGCAAACTGTATACCAACACAGAACTCACCACACACAATAAGTATACCAACGTGAACGATGGCTCTGTAATCACAGGTACTTTGCTCTTAGTTTCCTTGAGCAAACTGTATACCAACACAGAACTCACCACACACAATAACTATACCAACGTGAACGATGGCTCTGTAATCACAGGTACTTTGCTCTTAGTTTCCTTGAGCAAACTGTATACCAACACAGAACTCACCACGCACAATAACTATATCAACGTGAACGATGGCTGTAATCGCAGGTACATTGCTCGATCTGAACTAGCATATAGTTTGCTTCAGCTTTTTTAATATTTTACAAGCAAACTGAATGTAACCACAGAGCTCTCTGTGGTAATATACAGTTTGCTCTACAATACTTTCAAATTCGCTGAGCAGAAAATGGCTGAGCACAGACTATGGAACCCCAGGGTTCCGCGGAACACAGTTTGGGAACCGAGGCCCTAAAATACTAATGACGAATTAAGGGACACCCTGTATAGGATGTTTTTCAAGAAATGTAATACAAGCTTAGAGCGATCACAAGGCAAACGTTAGCCCCGGATGACCGATTTTTCGAAACAAAAACAAACATTTTTTTCGGCGCCCCTGCCCTCCAGCTTTTGAGATAAATGATAAAGAAAACAAGTATACTTGGTGGATTTTTGAATAATAAAATTGTTTTGTCCTTAAACTGAATAATTTTTTTCTTCATATTATCTATAATTAATTGTTCATGACATCAATGTTTTGAAAAAATTGTTAAAAGTCTCTTGGTGTGCCTCTAGAAAAAAATTTTAAAAAACCTAACAGAAAATTGGTGTATGACGCCGCGAAGTAAGATGTTTACTTGCTTTCTAAAGCAATTATTGGTTCTTGGTATATTGGTTATTGGTTCTTAACATAACGGTGCTAAAGAAGTCATAAAACTGGTGTATCTTTAAGTGGTTTTTAAGTTCTAGCCATACAAAGACTTTGTTTGTCGTGAAATATTCTTATAACGGTTCTAAAGCTTTTGGATTAACCTAGAACCTAAATGTTAAGGGTATTCATGCAACGTCTTAAGTTTACAAATTGTGTAAAATGATAAGTTTACACAAAACTTTGCATGAACGACATTTTTCTTCATTTGGCTAAATGCTGTGTAATTGAATCAGCTGCTCATTTATTTGACAGATTTGATGTGTGACAGATTAGACGGGTTTAGATTTCGAAGTTATTTTTAAATGAAGAACCTATCCCGAACCAATGCGAAATCGGAGCCGAATGTCTCGGAAACGTTAAAAAAAATGCAAGATACTCACGGTAGTGGTCGGACGATAATGAGCGAATAAAAAAAAATTATATGTTGCGCCCCTGAGTGCACCTGACGACTGTTCCGACTATTAAGGATCACCCAAACCAATGAGAATCATTCGTTGACGAAAAAGAAAACAACAATAACAACACGTTATATTAAATCTGTTGAGTATTAAAATTGTTTACGTTGGGGCATATTAATAGTCGCAGATAGACCCAGGTTTAACTAAACTACAGTTGAAGACAATTTTGGCTCAATGAATTCAGACCGATTGTAATTACAAGTTGTTTTTATATTTTTATAAGATAATTAACTTGGTATACTACACAAATAGCTTCAAATAATTTGAAATGATAAACTTACAAAATAGAATCAACATCCGAAAATTCAACCAAACCTATGTTTAACTTATACCCAGCTCTAAAATGACTATGAATACGCCCCATTGTGTATAGGTACTATTATATAATTTTACAATCACAACACATACTAGAAACCGGACACTCTGCAAACTTTGAAAATAGTAAAATAATGGACAACTAATTCAGTCAAATAGCTGTTGAAATAATTAATGATAAATGGAGAACATTTTTACGATATGATAAAAGTGCATTGAATCCAGAGGACGTTGTTAAGTTTTTGTAATCTTTGAAAGAGCAGAAAAATGTCGTGGAAGAATAATTTATTTTTCAAAATAAATGCGATCTCTTATCTACGATTTTGCCCTTAGTTTTTTTTTTGTTAAAAAAATGCTGAAATTTTATTTAATCAATCATTTAAAATAAAACTATAATTCTATTGCAAAAATTTTGGTTTCACTGCGATTTTTGTTTCAATTTACTGCGATTTGCGATTACTCAAGTCCGAACCCTGATACAAATATATACGCTTGAAAGTCTACGTATACAACAGAACCTAGACAAAACAATGAATACCCAAGAGGATAGGGACATTACGATTGCAAGTTACTCTATGTCTCTTAAACGGAACACACTGTGATAATTTTTGTTAAAAGTTTGTTTTAATTTATTTTTTTGTTGAATAGTGGTTGTTTTAGTTTCAATTTATTTATTTATTTTTTATTTTTACAGTTGTAATCCATTAATAAGAGTAAAATTTATATCAAAAATTTCATTATTTTCAACTTAAATGTAACAAAAAAGTTTATTCATGTAAGTCAGCTAAAAATAGTACTTATACACAAATAAACAATTTTAATAACTCAACAGATTTAAAAAAACTACCCCTGAAGAAGTCGGAAAATCCGACGAAACGTAGGGTAAAATTTGAAATAAAGTTTTATTTGCATTAAGAAAGAAGTGACCAAAAAAGCCCGATTGAAAATCAACAAAATTTAATATTAAAACAATTGGTCAAATAAACATTTAATCAATAACACGTTGTTGATGTAGTTTCGTCGTCGTCAACGAATGGTTCGCATTAGTTGGGGACCTTTGTAATTCTACCTTAATAGTTTACGAAAAGTAGCTTTCCTAATCGTTTATTGAATATATAGACGTCCTAATCATTTTTTCTTGCATAAACTACACGTTTTAAGTCACAACTTGTATCTTCAACTAATCGCGATTCGATAGTTACAGAACACGGTCAGAGTTTTCCTTAGTTCTCTGAAAGAGATATCATATTATATACTAGCCGACCCGTGCTCGCGTTGCTTCGCAAAAAAATTAAAGGAGATTGTTGACATTTGTATACTTTTCCCACCTATTTATTTTTTTTATTTTAAAGCTTCCGGATATACATTGTTTTGGCAGTGTAGCCATTTTGTAATATGTGAATCGTATTTTAAGAGTGAATTCATTTGCATTTATTCAAAACATTTTCCCTTTTATAATATTTGCCAAACACCATTCAATTATTATTAATTGTACCTCTTTCTTTTAATACACACGACTGAAACCTGTTTTTCCTGTCAATTTAAGATCTCAATCTTGAAGATCCGACCATTAGAAGTCAAGTTATCCCCTTTTTACTCGAACCAAATCATTTTTTTCACCCGGGAAACACCGTCTATTTTATATAAAAGCGATGCAAAACAATTTAGTTCCACCCAGTATAAGACGGAAATTCATGTCATTTGAAAAGAAAATTTGGACTAGTTCACACTCACACACACTTCTTTGCCTTTCTTGCTACTAATGGCTTGCTACTAATGGCAATTTTTGTGCTCAGCCAGCAGGCATGAATTGTAAATCAGTTTGCGGAAGAAGAGACCGAAACAAAAATAACAAAAAACAAAGCAGCTACCAGTTGATTGCCTTGAAAAGCATTCCGATAGAAATAATTTAGAAAAATTGAAAACTTTCAAAAGTTTATATATTTAGTCCTCAGCTTGTATGTATAATTACGAAAAGATATAAGTCTTAAAATTTTCGTAAAAATGTTGAGTTTATCAAAAAAATTATTTTTTTAAAATATCAAACCGTTTTGAGAGTATGATTGAATATTTGGGACAAACTCTTAGAAAAAAGGCGACAAAAATTTAAAAAAACAATAATATTCTGAAAAATTAAACAAATTAAGAAATACAAAATAGCCTTAAACCATCTCATAGACATAAAGAAAATTATAAAATTCGTTTCACGTGAATCAGTTCAGTTAAATACTTTAGGAGTTATGCGCGAAAGAACAAAATAATTGTTTCGTCTTTATATAATAGATTAAGATTAAGAAGTTAAGATATCATATTTTTGAACACGCCTAATAGTGGAGGCTAGATAGCCTAAAAAAGGCCATTATTTAAAAACCCGGAGAATCTGCTCCAATTTTGATTATTTTTTTAATATAGGGAATTAAAATTAGAAAAAAGTTTATAGTTCAAAAATCGACGCTCTCCACAGGTTTTTTTTTAAACTCAAAAAACCAGAATTTTCCAAAAAAAAAAAAATAGTTTTATTTGTCAAATAATCTTCAACTAATAAATATCACTGCCATAGATTATAGAAACGTTTTTTGAAGTTATATTATAAAAGTCCAAAACCAAAAACCCACAGTAAAACCCGTTTATAGGGTAAACGCACTAGTATCCGGACACTTAACATATTTCTTCACTTTGCTCTCAATTATTTGCCTTATTATAAAAGTTTTACTAAAAAGTTATGGTTTTCGTTAAAGTTTAGACATTTGTTGATAATATAACATTTAATTAATTTAAAGATTTAACATTTGCATAATTATTAATTTATTTTTAAAAAAAAGTTCGATTTTCGCTAGTATACGGACAGCAAAATTTAGTGTCCGGCGAATTAATTTTAGTTTCGGGACGCAATTGTTTCGTATGAAATGTTAGTACATTATTAAATACAATTAATGAAAAATCGTTAATTTTTATAAAATATAATTATTTTAATAATTTTTCGCTCATAGATACATTATATACATAAGTTCGTATCATGAATGTACACTTGTACAGTTGTAATAAAGATCTCGGTTCAAACGTGTGTTTAATTAGTTTTGTCTTCGTGTCACGAGTGATAACAAATTATTAACATGGTATAACTTTTAAATACACCTGTAATCAAAACACACGTGTAATCAGAACAAATGTATAATCAGAATACATGTTTAAGCAAAGTTAACATGTAATTAAAAAATAGGTGTGTATTTTGTTCCTATTTGAACCTCCCAAACGGATATTAGACCCTTGGTGGCAAATAAGGCTAGTTTTGTTTAGATAATTCTTTGCTGCTTGCGGGCAATAGGTACTAGCTGCAATTTAGGTCTACAATCGTTTTAAATAACACAATACTATGTCTATGATAATAATGTAATACTAAATACCTCTGTATACTTAAAACATCACATGTAAAACTAAGACCCTACACGTGTTAATACACGATAAATTCAATTGCACATACGTAGGTATATAACATGTACAGGTACACGTGCAATAGAAAGATTTAAATTGTATCTATGTATATATATTCATTATATCTATATATCTATCTATATATTCTTCGCATAGTCTGAACAAGATGCCTTTGTGCGAAAAACATGTGCAATTTTACATGCATTCACAGGATGTGGTACTACATCGGCCTTCTACAATAAATGAAAAATCACATTTGCTAAAAAATTCGAATATCAAAAACATTTAAAGAATGCTGCAAAAATATTCAAGCAACGGAATCAAGACAAAAGACACCATTTATCAAGCCGGTGGGAGATGTATTTTAGCTTTATATGGTGCTCCAAAATCTGCGGTTGATCTAACGCTGTTCAGATATCGTTTTTTTACTAAAACAAATGTTCATGACGTCCTTGTGCAATTGAACAGTTTACCGTGCACAGCGGATGTAGTGATGGAACATTTAAAAAAAAATATATCTTCAGATTCAATTATGGCTAGGTAATTGTATATCACCAGTCGAATGCGGATGGAAGTTAAATAACGTCCTAATACCAAATCCCATGAACCAGTCACCTGCTCCGGAAAACGTATTAAAAATAATATTCTGTCGATGTAAATATGGCTGTGGAGGGAATTGCGGTTGTCGAAAAACAGGGCTTTTCTATACGCAAGCTTGTACACTGTACAGCATGTAGTGGTGGTAGCTGTAGTAACCGTCAGCCTAATATAAATTTCGAAAAAAAAAAAAAATGAAATAGAAGAGGAAGACTATGTAAATAATGTATTGAATATGTGCCTACGTGCCTAACTTTGTACCTAAACAGAAAAAATACTTTATTTTGTTGCTTTTCCAAATAAAATATAAATGTTTACATTAACAATGTTCTTAAATATAACAAAATATTAAATATTATGTTTTTAATGTTGTGTATTATAAAATATTTCCTCGTAATTCAAAAAAATAAGAACTATTAATTATTTAAATAAAATTAAAAAAAAAATGGGTGTATATAAGCTGGCTTTACTGTAATTGATTTTGAACTTTTATATTTTCGATTTTTGAGTTTTAAAAACATGTCTGTGGAGAGCGTTGATTTTTGAATTGTAAACTTTTTTCTAATTTTGATTCCCTGTACTTTAAAAAAAAAATTATGTTCAGAAGGTTTAAAAGAAATCTATCATAGTATAATAGGTGCCAGTATATTTATGCTCGAAATAAAGTAACTTCCCTGATTCGTTATTCTAAACGTTCGTATTTCCTTAAACGTCTTGATCCAAAGTTAAACCCAAAAGTCCTTTGGAAAAACTTGAAAGGTGTAGGTGTGATTGAGAATATAAGACCTAAATGCACCTAAAGTCCAACAGAAATGGGTTCGGTTCTCGTCCCAAACTCATCTGATGCGGTTCCATTAGACTTTGGTAATGATTCCATAGATTGCTTCACATTTAGATGTGTTAACAATTGAGATGTTGAATTGGCAATTCATTCGGTTAAATCGAATGCAATTGGATCTGATGACATTTCACCTAAATTTATTAAATCCATTCTTCCTGTTCTTCTCCCCTACTTAGTACACATTTTCAATTATTGTATATATAGTTGTCAATTCCCCGAAAAATAGAAATATGCCAAAATCATTCCCATTCCAAAAAAGTCAAATCCTACAAATCCTTCACAGTTTAGACCTATCAGTATATTACCATTTCTTTCAAAAGTTCCTGAGAAGATACTCGCTCAGCAGATACAGGAAGACTTGGATAGATGTAATAAACTTACAAAGTGGCAATCAGGATTTCGAAAACAACATAGCTGTGAATCGGCAGTATTAAAGGTAACCAACGATTTGAGAATTGCTATGGATCGTGATGAAATCAGTGTAATGGTTATGCTTGATTTTTCAAAAGCCTTTGATTGCAATGATCATTCTATATTAATGAACAAACTCAGAAGAAACTTTCATTTTTCTCATACTGCCCTCAAACTGATTCTGAATTATTTAAAAAACCGATTTCAAATTGTCGAGACTGAACAGGGAACCTCCAGTCCATATCTTGTTAATACAGGTGTCCCACAAGGGTCAGTTTTGGGACCCCTTCTTTTTTCCGTATTTGTAAACGATCTTCCTGATATGATTGTTAATAGTAATGTTCATATTTATGCAGATGATGTTACTATTTATTTGTCTAGGAGACCTGGGTTGTTAGAAGACTGTGTGGCTAGAGTGAATGAAGATCTCTCTCATATTATGACTTGGTCTGCTACAAATAAAATACACTTAAACCCACTAAAATCTGTCGGTATGGTGCTCTCAAGAAGTGAAATGTCTTTACACGATTGTCCTCCTCTAGATCTCAATGGCACACTTTTACCTTATGTTGAAAATGTTAAATACCTAGGTTTCAAGATAAACAGGAAATTGAGTTGTTGTGATGCTACTTCAGATACAATTAGGAAAATCTACAGTGGATTACGAAGTTTGAGATCATCTTCGAACTTATTGCTTCCGGAGATGAAATCGCATCTAGTTAAAACTTTATTAATGCCATATTTTTCTTACAATTGTATAGTATATCCTTGCTTAGACTTTGAATGTAAGCGGAAAATCAATGTCGCGTTTAATGATTGCATACGGTATATTTATAGTATTCCAAGGTATGTTAGTGGTTCGAGGTATAAGATGTCATTACTGGGAATGAGCTTGGATGATTATTATAAGTATAGATCTCTTCTGAAACTCCATGACATAATTCATAATCGTTGTCCCGAGTATTTGTATGATAATCTTACTTTTTTGCTATCGCCTAGAGGTCTGAAATTAGTCATACCACGGTTTAAACATACAGTGGGGGAGCGATCTTATTTTGTTAGTGCAATTCGGTTTTGGAATAATCTTCCACACCAGTTGCAAAGAAATATTTCGTCGGGGGTATTTCGGGAGAAACTACTTAAACACATGTCACAATAAACCCATTTTTTTAAATTGCATATCATAAAAAAAGTCTTAAATACTATTATACTCTTCAGTTGATATTCCTTCATAGATTATATTGTAATTAAATTTAATTTCCATATATTTGTGCCAATTATAAGTTATTAACATTTTGATACTAAATAATAAGATTTTATATCTTGAAGTACAATGTTAAACATTTTTATATATGAAATAAATTGAAATTGAATTGAATCGAAATCGGAGCAGTTTCCCCAGGTTCTTGAATAAAATGATATCTAGCCTCCACTATAATTCTTAAAGGCACAATGACGTTTGGATAAGTGTAACCAAATAAATTTGGTTATTTTTCTCCAACAAAAACCTTGTATAATTTTAACCAAATTGTGTAAATTATTTCCCATACAATATTTGACACATCATTAACCAAATTGTAAATTTAACCAAATCGTAAACTTATCTTGTGATTTACGACGTTACATGACGTACCCTTATTATGCCTAAAACTATTGTAATAATAGCCCAGTCAAATTCAGATCATCCCAGATTAGGGCTGGCGTCGAGACGAGAAGTCTCGGTCTCGATCTCGGTCTCGCATGACGAGACTGAGACGAGACGAGACTGGCTTTTAAGCAACCGAGACGAGATCGAGACGAGACTGTATATTTGGACCCAAATTAACAGAGAGTCTAATAAATTCAAAAATCCAATTTCAGTAAAATATTTATTTTCTTTTGCACGTATTCAAACTATAATAGAAAATATTTCGTTCCAATAATCAACAGGTTCTCAGGAAATCGTATTTTTCGGAGACGAGACCGAGACGAGACCTAATTATACGAGACCGACACGAGACCGAGACGAGACTGAAAATTTTCGATTTTAACGAGACCGAGACGAGTCTTACAAAAGTCTCGCAGAGGCTCGTCTCGTGGCCAGTCCTATCCCAGATAGCCATTCCAATTTTTAAAAACTCAAATTTTTGAATTTTTTTTTTATGCCAATCGTTTGTGACTGTTTGTGACAGCAATAAAAAGTTTTGTGATTCGCTAGTTATTTACAGCCGTATTCATTAGAATCCGCTGAACAGATGAATAGTTATGCACTGCATAAGGATTTATGTAGCCACTATACAACGCTGTAGTAAACTGTAGTAGTATAGACTTTCTTACACTCAATCGATCAGAAATCGTTTGTGACTTCTGAATATATCAATAAAATCGTTTGTGACAACGTAGATTTCGAGCAAAATTAGAAAAACTGATTTCAATTCACCACACTTTCATTTTGTTTATTGTTATGGGTGACTATGCATGAGGTTAGTGCTGGTGTATGTGTACCGTGTACCTGATTCATGACGCTGAGGTAAGTTATTATGCTTTGAGGTGAGCAACATGCTGCAATGATAATTAAGTATAAAAGATTAATTTTAAAAATAAAACACTGTTGTTTCCACTTCAAAGATGGGAAATCGAGTTTGAGTTTTGAATTTATTAACAAAAAAAAAGGTCACGGCTAGAGCTTGTATAATGTTTTACTTCATTCGATTGAACATTTTTTACAAATTTCGAATTTACCAATAAAATCGTTTGTAGCTACCTAGTTTATTTGTGACAGCCTATTTTCCAAAAACTCGTAATGGCTGGTTTAAATTTTTGAATCATTCCATTGAAAATACTTTCTAAAATTGGAATTTAGCAAAGAAATCGTTTGTGACAACCCAGTTTATTTTTTACAGCCTATTTTCCGAAAACACGTTTTTCAATGGAATGAGTATACATTTAAACCAGCCATTACGAGTTTTTGGAAACTGTTCTGTCACAAACAAACTTGGTTGTCCCAAACCATTTCCTTGCTAAATTCCAATTTTAGAAACAATTTCCAAGGGAATGATTACAGATTTAAACCAGCCATTTTTTTTTTTTTTTAATTCTTTTTATTATAGTGGTTCATAATAAAAATATCTGAAAATCCTAGAAACTTCCTTCTTTTGTATTTATGCAAAAATAAAAAAAAAATACGAGTATATGTAAAATACTAGGTATGTAAAAAAAATCTTATGTAAAAATAAAACAGAAACAAAAAGGAGACAATGGCACAGTGGATATAGTGTTTGACTGCTAACCTGGACGTGTGGGTTCGAACCCCAGTCTAAGTAGCATTCTTTTCTATATTCCCAAGTTTCAACTGGATGCCACCCGTGGAATTTTATGAGATAATAAACATCTAATTCTCAATCCACTGTGCCAACAAAAATCTTTCCTTTCCTTCTATTCCTTCTAACTAGTGCCGTGCATTGCATTTAAAAGACCTGAGGTCTTACAGGCATATAGTAAAAATTATTATTATTATTATTAAAAGTACATATAACAGTAATGACAGGGAATTCTGGCTGGCGCTTTGCAAACTGTTGATTTGCTTCTGCATTAAACCATGTTGTTGTTTGCAAATGATATTTTTACAGTTGAATGTCAAACTATCGCACATCACTTGCTCAAAAAGCTTCGGAATGCAAGATAGTTTAGAGATTGGTCTGTAGTTAGCAATATCTGATTTGTCACCTTTTTTAGAAACTGGGGTGATGAATGCCTTCTTCCAAATACTGGGAAATTTTCCTGATCTAAGAGACAGGGTAAAGATATTTTTTTTTGATATTACATTTTTTCAAAACAATTGGGGGGATACCGTCTGGTCCTGGTGAGAAATCTTCATGAAGTATAGAGAGATAATGTAAAAGTATGTCAATATCGAAATGAATATTGTTAAATGTAGCCTGCGGACAATCGTGTAAATAACGGAAGTAATCCTCATCAACATTGATTGGAGTGTCAATAAATGATTGACGAAAATTATTGGCAAATGACTTACAGATTTCTGGGGTACTCTTTAAAAAATTATTATTTTAAAAAGTAAAATTGAGTTGATATCCATCGGATTTCTTTTTTAAGTTAACAAATTTCCAAAAACTTTTGGGTTAATTGAACTTTCCATAGTTTTCAGGTATTCGTTGTATAAATGATTGGAGAGGTTTATAAATTCTTCAAAAAGTGAAATATAAATTTCGTAGTTTTGCAAAGACAAACTTTTAATGTAATTTTTCCAAGCCCTATTTCATTTGTTGCGGAGAATTTTGAGCTCTTTTGTATACCATGGGCAACTATGTCATTTAAACAGTTTTTCAAAACTAGATAAAAATAAGAAACTGCATCGTCAATGTCACTTAAGATTGGTATATTATCAATACCAGAAGTACGTCATCTATCAGATAGCAACTGAAAATTTGCCTGGGTAAATGACCGCTCAAGTCAAAAAAGATGTTCAAAGGAGGATGATACCTTTCTATGTTAGATATAGCAGAAGTAGATTCTACCACTACTGTACTAACAGCGTCGGAAGAAAAAACTAAGTCGAGAAATCGATTTTTACAATTTTTGATATAGCTAACTTGCTGTAAGTCTGTAGAGGTAATGTTGTCCAACAATTGAAGTTCCTACTGGAATGAATGCAGAGTTTCTTCAAACTAGGACTCGTCTTCTGATGGATGGAATAGAAGAATAGTGGAATCCAAGTCCGCGATGTCGGTGAGATAATCAAGGGCTAAAGAAAGCTCTACAAAGACTGAAAGTGAGCTTTAAGGAGGAATGTAGACATTTAAAACGTATACATTTTTCGATTGAAGGGATATTTTAATACAAAAAGTTCTATAGCTAGACTAAAAGGGAATGTTACAAGCGTCGCACTGAAATTATTTCGAATAGCAATTGAGACTCCTCCAACTTCTATATTCTCATTATCTACATGACGGTCTTTCCTGAAAACTAAGAACTCTTGATAAAAAAAGTTCGGTGTCAATGGATCAATCAAGCACGAACATTAACAGTCTCGCGCGTTTTTTGTAAATAGCTCCAATTGGGTTTAACGAGTAGGGAGAAAACTTTAGATATATGTGGTATTAAAATGGACCAACGAATGGTCTAAGTGTGTCAGCTTTTTGCTGGCAGCCATTTTAACCTAACCTAACCTATCATCCCATGGCAAAAGCGGGTAACAACGAACCGAGTCACTTAAATAAAAGTCGCTGAATTGATATTGTATTTATGGAATATTTTCGTAAAGCATTAATCAATTTAAATATTCTTTAAAGCAATGCATTTCGGACATAAAATGATAATTATTTCAATTAATTGAAAAACATTTCTCATATAAAATATCATTTTTAGTTTATTGATTTAATTTAATGTTATATAATGGTTTGTATGTCTACGCGTAGTCTTCTCATAACTACTTAAAACCAAATTCCATTTGCATTTCATTTGAACGAAATGCAATAATTGACTAAATCCAAAAATACGCAATCGCGGGCGTCATAACATTTTTGATGTTAAAATAAAATCATTTGAGGTTATCTTCATATAATTAACTACCGATTTGGAATCAAAAACGTTCAGAAACGATCCAAAATTAATACACGTATATATAGCTTTTATGTATGTATATTTTAGAATATCAAACTACGTAGATATAGTATTTGCATTTTCCACAAAAGCCTTGTTTAAGGATAAACCATACATTTATGGGTTCTGGTGGTGTAGCATCGCATTATGAGGCTAATAAAAACGGTAATAAAACCCTACAAATTTATATGCTGATTGTATTTATCGATTTGCAGTGAAATTTCCATTTCAGTATGTACTTTTTAATATTGGAGAGGTGTATAGTGACTATACGAGTGTACCTTCAGTATTATCATACAGATAGGTATGTCCAGGAAAAAAAAACAAATGTATGTTATCATCCGCGGAACTTGGTAACTTGCCAAAATGGAGGACAGACGCGCTGAGTGTAAAAAAAATAAAACATCATCGAACAGGAAATTTTAATGTGAAGGAATTTTGGCTCTTTAACTTTTAAACAAAAGGATTTGTCGAAAAAGGTTACTTAATATTTTTTGTAGGAAATTTAATTTGCTACAAGTTTCATGTAACTTTTTTCTCTTGGATCAAGAATACGTGAGTACTCAATCAGTACAACCTTTACAAACAAGATGGTGGGCATAATGACACTAGGTGCAGTTCAGTTGTGAAAAATGTAGTTTTTGGCCAGTGTACTGATGCTCTTTCGAATACCAAAGTCAAAGCTCACCTCGGAATTATTTCCCAGCAAAAGTCTAAATGCCACGGACTAAAAGAAGATGTATATGAAAATCGATTTTTGTGCTTATAGTTCCATTTTTGTCAGAATCGGCTTTTTGATTCAAACAAACAAAAATTAATTGATTTATTTTAACTAATGGAACCCCCATTAGATTTGATTACAACCTCGAAATGTTTTCTTTTTTGAAAAGAAGCCAATACTTGTCCTATAGCTATAGTAGCAACTAACAAGTATAAAAGTTCAAGTTATATTATTTATTGCTGAGTTTAATATATGAACGAACAACCATTTCCGTATGTAGCTTAAACATTTTCTTATATTTTTTAACGAACTAATTATAATCTTATGGATTGGTCAAGTAGTCGAAGAGATTACTTGACTATTGAATAAGTGTGTTGAAGAAAGACAAGTAATATTACAGAAAGTAACATAATGAGGGAGGTTTTTGGTATAATTGGCATGGGAGAATAATTATGCAAGAAAAGTTCTTACGCGTTTTGCTTAAATTTTCAGAATGAGTTCTTAAGATTTGATAGCACAAAATAGAGAACAAAAATCAATTTGAATAACAAATGACGCTACTTTCACACTTATATTAATAGTGAAGAGACCTACATTACATACCGCATATGCCTACTCCTAAGATATCTTGAGTAGACATTAATTTTACTGATACATTTTTAAATAAATTAAAAATTCTATACAAAAAAAAAAAAAAAATACGAAAAATCATGCTGCCAATCCTGTTCGCAGAATTTAATTTTTTTCCAGGAATTTGTTGGATGTGGATAGGAAAAAAAATCCCTGCTGTCAGAAACGCAGAATTCAGACTTGAAGACATAATTGGGGTTGGGCGTTAGAGAGTCATATGAATACATTTTTTGTAATGCTGAGAATTGACTAAGGTTGATGAAGAGTGCGTGAAGGAGACGGACTCAAAATGTCAAAGGCTAAGTGGAAGACAAAGTGGAGTCAGGAGCTGCTAAAGTTGTACACAAATTCTGAAAATGTACTTGACTCCGGCACTTCTGACGATTTGTCAGTGTAAGGCCTAGGCATGTATGTACTCAGTAATCAAATTTCAAAAATCTGAAGGCAGACTAAAAGACTAATATTTTGTTAACTTTAACAAAGAACAAACTATAACCACCTTATTTATAAAGAAAAAATAGTTATTTCAGCTCCCGTGTTTAGGAAAACTACACCATGGAATAAGAATTTTCTGGACTCAAACTAAAGGCATTTGTTTAGTCCGGAACATTTTTATTAAATGATGTATTTTTCCTAAGCTGAAATAACTATTTTTTCTTTATAAATAAGGGGGAATGTTTAGTAGAAAAACAATAATTAAAAATTCCTTTTAAAAGTTGTATAAAAAAACTTGCCTTATTCAACGTACATACACTCCTCTCCACTTGTATATAAACAAACTTTTTGTTTTTAACTATCAGAGCGTGTATCGCTTTGGTAAATGTATAAATTCACTCTTTGGTTTTAGTTCCTAAAAGAGGGATCTATTGCGAATAAAACTGCTGGGACAGAATAATTCAGGAAAATACCATAATATTATTTTTTTAAACTTTTCTAATTACTTCATTAAATACACAGTTTTTTTTGCGCCACGTGATGACCACCTATAGCTCAACTTTAACTCCAATTACTAGAACTTTTTCACCAAAAATTGTTTGCAATGAATCTATTTCAGTTTATGTATTTATCTATAAATAAAACAATTTGTTTACATTTGTACATAAAAACAAGCAAATAAAAGAATTCAATAAAAATATTGAAAAAAAAATGTTTTAATGAAAAACTAACGTTTTTGACATTTTACGTCAGTCGTTGAAAAAAATTGTTATTTTTATTTTTTGTTTGCGGATAACATGATCTTCTAGTTTTGTATATAACTCAATAGCATTTACCGTTTCCGAGTCTTATGCGAAAAGCTGATTTTTTCGACATTTAACCTTGGATAACTATTGGCCCGCACACAATTTGACAATGGACATTTGCGACAGTAGTTCTAATGTCAAAATAAAGACAATTGCGCTTAAAAATCTTCACTTAGATTTTTTTTTTGCCAGAAAAAGTACAATTTGCCTGTTATAATATTTAATTGCGGGGTATTTTTATTCAGTATACACTGCGTTGCCAACGCGTTTAGGCAAAATCATGCCTCATTTGAAAGAAAAATGTCTTTTTCGGTGAAATAATCACCCCTATTTGCCATTTTAAAGCAAATTTCTTAATTTGAAAAAGTATCTGATTCTTTTGCTTCTAAGGCTGTCCAAAAAAATATGCATTTGCATAGAAGTCCGGGCCCTGCTTATAAGTAAGATTCTTAGAATTTTTTAAGCTATTTTCAAAAAAATAATAATAACTATAGTCTAAGAGCTGGCAGCAGATTTTGGTCGTGAAAGGAAACCAAAAGATTTTAATAGTATAGGTAGTCTAGTCCTGGTGAAGGTGATTACGAATACGTTCGTCTGCCAGCATGTAGTGGCCCCGTTACCACGTAAAAGTGGATCAAAAGTACAACTTTTCTAAAAATTGAAATCGGGTGGGAAACCATTTCAAATGTAATACAACTTGACGCCATCAACTCCCTGATTACAAATCTGGTTTCGACAGACGTCTAGGTGTTCCCAAAACCTAGACAGACATCCCCAAAAACGAGATTTTTTTTTGGCGTTTTTAGGCTTTTGGGAAACCACCTGAAATGGATCACAACTTTAAGCCATGGACTCCCTGAGTGTGAATATGTACGTGACAGACGTCTAGTGGCCCCGAAACCACCGACAGACGTCCCTGAAAATGCGTTTTTTTAGGCGTTTTTTGTCAAAAAGGAAATCACTTGAAATGTATCACAAACGAAAGATCTTGACCCCCTGAGTGCGCATATTTACATGGCAGACGTCTAAGTGGCCCCAAACACCCGACAGACGCGATTAAATTCGCGGCTTTTAATTGAAATTTTTTAGATAATTGATGTATGCCACCAAATTGTATCGCAATCGGAAGGTCTTGACTACCAGAGTACTAATGTACACAAAAAAATAGTTTTTAGTGTCATCCAACAGCTGGAAAGGCGCGAAATAAATCGCGGACTTTTTATTTTATTTGTTTAGTAATAGGATTTTGAGGGAAACCACTTGAAATGTATCCCCATCAAAAGGCCTTGACCCAAGAAATATTAAAATGTATGTGACAGACGTTTGAGTGGCCCCAAACAACTGACAGCTGCGATATAATTCACGGATGTTTTTATTTTATTTTAAATTGTATATTAGTGGTAGCTGCTTCAAATGTTTACCAATTAGAAGTTTCTGACTCAAGAAAGTGATTTTATAAGTTACAGGCGCTTGAGTTACGCCAAACTGCTAAAAACCGCGATAAAAGTCGCGGATGTAATTACTATAGTTTATCAAAAAGATTAAAGATACAAATATCTGGAAATGCATCTCAATTTAACGGGCTTGACTCCCTGAGTTGCAAAATGTAACTGACAGACGTTTTGAGTTACGCCATACTGCTGAAAAGCGCGACAAAAGTCGCGGATGTTATTACTAGTTTATCAGTGTCAGTTTTTAGTGTCATCCAACAGCTGGAAAGGCGCGAAATAAATCGCGGATTTTTTATTTTATTTTTTTAGTAATAAGATTTTGAGGGAAACCACTTGAAATGTATCCCCATCAAAAGGTCTTGACCCAAAAAAAATTAAAATGTATGTGACAGACGTTTGAGTGGCCCCAAACAACTGACAGCTGCGATTTAATTCACGGATGTTTTTATTTTTTTTTAAATTGTATATTAGTGGTAGCTGCTTCAAATGTTTACCAATTAGAAGGTTCTGACTCAAGAAAGTGATTTTATAAGTTACAGGCGCTTGAGTTACGCCAAACTGCTAAAAACCGCGATAAAAGTCGCGGATGTAATTACTATAGTTTATCAAAAAGATTAAAGATACAAATATCTGGAAATGCATCTCAATTTATAGTCCGAAAATTTAACTGATAGACGTTTTGAGTTACGCCAAACTATTGAAATCAACGAAATAACTCGCCTTCAAATATTATTATTGTTTTTTCTTTCAATTTACCTAATTAAAAGGTTTTGACTAGCTGAAAAAGAAATTTTGAAGGAAACATACCAAACCATTCAAATAAGCGATAGAAGTGGATTATACATATACTTTTCTTTATGAAATGTGAAATTGCACTCACACTCAGTTCACATTTTCATAATTGTAGTAAGCTCGCTACGACATTGCTTTCTTATATCGCTTATTTGAATGGTTTGGTGTGTTTAAAACGTGTTCCGCACTCAGGGGGTCAAGATCTTTCGTTTGTGATACATTTCAAATGGTTTCCTTTTTGACAAAAAACGCCTAAAAACGCATTTTCAGGGACGTCTGTGGTTGCGGGGTCACTTAGACGTCTGTCACGTACATATTCACACTCAGGGAGTCCATAGCTAAAAGTTGTGATCTATTTCAGGTGGTTTCTCAAAAGCCTAAAAACGCCGAAAAAATCGAGTTTTCGGGGACGTCTGTATGGGTTTTGGGGCCACCTAGACGTCTGTCGAAACCAGTTTTGTAATCAGGGAGTTGATGGCGTCAAGTTGTATTACATTTGAAATGGTTTCCCACCCGATTTCAATTTTCAGAAAAGTTGTACTTTTGATCCACTTTTACGTGGTAACGGGCCCACTACATGCTGGCAGACGAACTCATCAATCGTTAAATTGAAGTGAAAGAAAAGAGGTCGGTCAAAAATCCCTCAGCTTTAAAATACGATTGTGTAAGAAGTCCATCTTGAAATTTAATAAATAATAGTTAATAACTTTAACAAGAAGTGTTTGTTTAACTGAGAAGCGGAAAATCCTACATACATATACATAGGTGTGTACTAAAATTGTTAACGGTTATTATTAAATAATAGAATTATTTTAAAATAAATTGCCAATGTGGAAATATGTATTGTTTTATAAACTTTAATAAATTGTTAGATGGTTCGTAAATATACTTACAATTATTTATAAGAGTTCGTGAAAACATTACATTTTCAACAGTTTTAACACTTAATGGGTTTCTGAATTTCGTTTTTATTAAGTTCATTTCGGGAAACTATCTCTCAGGTCTCAGCTGCTGCTCAAATATGGTTGGAAATTTGAAAGTGAAACAACACAGTGCTGTCGTTTACTTTCATGATGTTTGGTAAGACATTTTTTTGTGTGAAAAATCGAAGTAGATCTTGAAAAATCGGAGTGTCGAAGTAGATTTATTTTATTTCTTAAAGTCGAAGTAAATCTACTTCAATTGAAGTAAGGTTCGAACCCTGCTGTCAACACGCGCCCACAGGAATGGTTGCGAGTTGTTAGTCACTAGGTCCTGGTTCTTCATGAGCCGTTGCGCCACCCAATTTATTTATTTATTTATTTTATAGTATCACTGCTTGTCGCTTAATGACTGACCGCAAACATATAAAATATCGTATGTTTTAGTTTAAGTTTGTTGATTTTTATTTCAATTTGTTTAAAAAGAATGAGTACATACAATTCCATATTAGACGTTCCGTACGAATCCTTTAATGAAGTTTCTGATGTATTTCTGATAGATGCTTGTGATCATTCTACATATAATACCAGAACGTTTTATCAAAATCGGTTCACGACCAAAAAACTAGTAAGATACGTATAACAAGTAAAATACGTTTACATATACTGTACTGTTCTAAAAAACGTTATTTTTCCGTTGTAATAGATATACATACCTACTACAAAAACATCCGGATACCAAAATCTGTTCAAACACTGAATTTCGTGAAAAGTCAATCCCATTTCTTCGTTTTCTGTAAAAGTAAAAAAAAACTGTTTTGCTAAAACAAGTAAAGGCCTCATTGGAACAAATTTCTCTATTAGCTGCACAGCAATGTAAAAGTTGACAATGCTTAAGAATGAAAAAACAGTTTTAAACTCACACATACATTTTTTTTTAGTGACATACTCATTTATTTTGTGTACCAACATATTGTAGGTATAAATATATAATTACTTTTGTGTAAAACAAAACAGTTTTTACATGGACCAATGTAAGCATTAGCCAATCTTAACTAATATATAAAAGTCTTTTTTTGTTTTCCAAACTAACAAAACAATCAAAATACAAACTTTTTTTATGGCATCAACAATGCCTATCCCTCTGCTGTCTGATAGATAGCTTCTGAAAAAAAAAATTTAAATTTTTTTAGAAATCTTTAACAATAATAAAAAAATTTTGCCTATATGAAATTTGTTTTATTATTAATATCTTTTTAATTAACAGTCGTAGAGGTTTACAATGTACTAAAGAATTATAGCTATATGTCCTAGGAACTTGTATAAAAAAACTATATTCCTATTGTACCGTTGAGCTGAGAAATTGACAATATAATATTGTTCACACATATTACTTAATAACATGTGGGTGTGTGCATGGACTGATTTAGTTTTTTCTTATATTTAATCTCAATAGAATAGCCATTAATTTGATACCTCACTCACTTAGCGTCACAATTGATTTTTTAAAATTCATAAAAAATCGAATAAAATCCATAGAAATGCTCCGCTTTGTTCATTGTCAACAATCGTCTACCAGTGGAGAGCACCGGTATCTCAATTGAATTTCTAATTGGAGTTCTTTTAATATACAAAATCATAACTTCATTTCTACTCAGACGATTATTAAAGTTTTGATATCAGAATTTAGCTATTAGATGTGGCTAAATTTGTGTATACATATTATTGAGGGGGGGGGGGGGGGTGAAAAATTTCATACTAAAAGGGTGTGTAAATGACCCGTCAAATTTATATTACATATATTAAATTCGAAACTTGATGAATTTTTCTTTTAGTTTCAAAAAGCTAATGATGCACGTTTATAGGTGTAACCTTCTTCTATAAACATGTGAATAATGTTGTACTTCTAAATCTAACGGGAAAAAAGTAGGGGTAATTTAATAAATAGATCACAAAAAAAAGCTACATTTAGACAACTTTAGAGGTTTCAAAATTGAGAAAACCTTAATAGTTCATAACAAATGATACATGGAATTTAAAAAGAAATTTATAACTTAAATTTGTGTGTAAAAATTATTGCAAAATATTAAAAACATGTGTACTAAAAATGCGTTTTAATGAAAAATCAACTTATTTTTTCGAACTTTAAATACAAAAGTTAATCAAAAATGTATATATTTAAAAAAAACAAAGGATGCACATTTATAGGTGTAACTTTCTTCTACAAACATGTGATAATTTTGGATTTGTAAATCTAACGGGAAAAAAGTAGGGGCAATTTAATAAAATAAATCACAAAAAAGCTCCATTTAGGCAAATTAAGAGGTTTCAAACTTGAGTAATACTTAATAGTTTCTGTGTTAAAATTTTTGCAAAATCTTAAAAAAATTCATACTAAAAATGTGATTTAGTGAAAAATCAATTCAATTTTTGGTACTTTAAATGCAAAAGTAAATAAAAAATTGATAAATTTTGAGAAACAAAACTAACACATCAATTGCTCTAATCCTCTTCTAAAATATTGCTAATAAATATTAAGTGATCATTTCAACAAAAGCCACTCCAGAATTAGCTTTATTGATTTATTTACCAAAAAAAAAAAAAAAAAAAATGGATCATAGATACAAAACATAGCTGCGCGTTGCTCACAAACATCACAAAATAATTTAAAATATTAAAATTTTACATTAGAAATATTTTTTACAGATAAAATCCAGAAAAAAATTTAAAATTGTCAATTTATCTGCATAAAATGGGATACAAATCGAAAAGTACTTATCCAAATTTCAAAATTTAGATGTCTTTGGAAAGGTCGTTGTCTCACTATTTAAATACATACAAAATATTAATAGACAACCATACAATTTTAAAGACTGATCCGATTAAACAGATGGCAGGATTATGAACATGTCCAGAAACAATCCAATGGAGTCCAAAAACTCTATGTCCTGTCCACATGCAGCGACTGACATGGCTAAAAATATAACTTTTTGAACAAGACATGAGCGTTGTACAAAGCTTAGCTATGAGATTTGACGTTTCAAGTGCGTGAGTTTTTTGCTTGGTTTTTGTTGAATGTGTAAGTGAATGTTAGAATGTTGGAAAATATAATAAGTAGTGATGAAAGGCTAATGAATGGCATGATATAATTCTCAAGTAAGTAAAAATGCGCTGGTTGTTGATTGGATTGTGGTGGAAGGTAAAACCTTAACCAATCGTGTTTGATTTACATGGTCGGTGAAAATTTAGTTAAATTGAAATCAACACGGCGAATACTTTCAAAATCTCCCAAATCAGTGAGAAACATTCGCTCCGTAGAGTAAATCATTCACAATGATAAAAATGGTAACAGCAATGCTATAAGTGCAAAAACTGCCGTATTACAGCTCCTCTCTTCTGTGCGTTGCAGGTCGTGTGTCGAAATGTCAAAATCTAAGGGCACCAATCGATTAATGAGGGTGTTATTACCGAATGTCTCGGCCAGCACTTTAGCACCAACAGAAAATAAGAAATTTCACTTTTCAATTTGACAGGTGTCGAAATGCCAAGATCTGGAGGTGGTCAAGGATTTAGGAGGTGGATTTTGCACTCTAAGTCCTGTGGAAATCAAAAAAATCGCACTTGACAGTTGACAGTGATGGTGGTGAAATGTCAAAAATCCGAAAAATCACACCTTTTGCTTTGACAGTTGATAGTTGGGGCGAAATAGCAAATCATACAAATTTTTTCAAATATTTTCTTACAAGTAGGTGTCTTTAGCATAGATATTTAGAAGTACGTTAATATATAGTTAAGCTTTCATATTAATAATAATTAACACTTGCACAATATTTCTATCCTTTGAAAATTGAGAACATGAATGATGTTGGAAATTTATTGATATCGGGAATAAGTTTTCCTGGGGAGTTGGTCATTTCATCGAATTTATTTCAAAGATATTCACAATAGCAGAAATATTTTCAAAGAAAACTATTTTCCACGGGAAATTTTTTTTCAACATTTGTTAACAAACAATACTTTAAGAAAAGGGACCCGGGCAACGCCGGGTGTTTCCGCTAGTTAAATACAAAAATCTTTAAAGTCCTTTAAAGTCTTTAAGGCTTTATAAAATTCACTGAATTTTCAGTTCATCTATTTTTTATATGTATGTTTGTATTTTGTCAATTGAGCAGAATGTCTAATGTACTTTGTTAATTATTCACAAAAAAAAATCAGCACCTCAGAAACCTTGTTAATTTAAATTCATTAATATTTTTTTCATTGAATACTTTTTCTATTTTACAGGGAAGTGATGAATCAGCCGCTGAAGCGCACGCCTTTGATGACATCAAAAATTTAATGAAGGTAAATATACAAATGGGGAATCGGTGCCAGTAAAAGGAGAGTTTGGATATCGGGAAGGCAGAAGGCACTCTTCTGCCACCCACAAAATCGTTTCCCGGGGGCTTATTTCAATTTCGTGTCTTAAATTTCCAAAAAAAAAGAGAAATATATTATACAACATCCCTTCTCTTTCCTATTTATATTGAATTTAGTTGTGGAAAAAAAAAATCAAATGATCACCGGGAATGAATGATTTTTTTTTTATTTAAATTGTCTGTCACCATTACTCTCGCTTTTCCTGTCACTGAAACAGACTTCTCGTGGTACGGTACGTATTGTATTCATGACTGTCACTTATGTCAATAAAATAAAAATTAAATAAGGATGACACATGTTGGTTGGGGTGTTGGGGGGTTAGGAGCTTGGGAGCCTGGGACTTGGAGGTTGCTGAATGCTGAAAAAAACCACTTATTTCTTCATGAATTTTAATTAAAAAAAATTGAAAATTTCCGACATATGCTTCGAATTCGTTGCATGATAAACTGGAGATGGAATCGGTTAAGGTTTTAATATTCACATATGGATGTGAACATGTTATGACTAACATTGAGTTACCCGTTTCTGTATATGTATACCTATATAAGATGACTTAATTAAATTTAATTGCAAATTTTTCACTGAAATTATTTTGTCGAGAGTATTGGGTTCCCATTCAACTTTATGTATTTATATGCGTATGAGATTAGAGGTAGTAAATTAATCTGGTATAGCAGAACTTTTTTAACTTCCCATTGGAAGTTATTGTAATTGATGTGATTTGTCGAATTGAAAATTTTCTTCACGTTTTGAGGTCTCTAGAATCAGAATTCGTCGTTTTTAGCAAGATGTCGGGGTACTTTTTTCGTCCACCATATCTCAAGAATGAATAAAGATATCGACCTTGGATGAATTTTATTTTACAGATAATATTGTCATTACGTACTGAAAAGGTTTTCTAACAAATTGAGCAGACCGTTTTTTTACTACAGCAATTTAAAAAGGAGCTGTAAAATGTCATTTATCTGGAATATCTCGAGAACGGAATAAGGTATTCACTTCAGACTAATTTTAATTTACACATAATTACGCAATACCAACTTGGTAAATATTAAAAAAAAAATTCAACAGACACTTTTTTTTTAAACTAAGAAAAACAGTTGAAAAATAATTTTCGTCTCAAATATTTCAAGAACAAAAAATGATTCCGAGCCCAGTCTACTTTTTTTTTTACATATAATGACGTAGTCAACAACTGATAATTTTTTTTTTTAAATTCAATAAACAGTTTTTTTTTAGAGCAAAAATACTGGGACAAAAACTATTAAAAATTCTTAACAAATTTTTTAACTCAAATATTTTGAAAAACAAACAATGATATCGGTTTCAAAATTCTACCAAAAATATACACCTATACAACGTAAATGTTGTGTAATTTTGAGATTTTTAAAACCACCCTTAAAAAAGCTAAAAATCAAAATGTTGCAAGAAACAAATTTTCAAAAATATTTTAATTCGAAAAATTCTTACACTCAAAATCGCTACAAAATCGAAATTTTGCATATGACACTTAATATGCCTTTCTATATTCTTTGAAACCATGTTTTGTTTTTTTTTTTTTAAGTACACTCCCCCGATTTTTTGTATTTTTTTATCCAATAATCTGTTTTTAAATAAGTGGCTTAAATAATTAATACCTACCTCTATACCAAGAAGAGTTAGGAAAAAAAGTACAAAACATAGGCAATGTCACATTTTGCCCTGTATCTCTATATCTTAACCTACCTATACACTGATTAGCCAAAAACCCAAAGTTATGACACTATATAATATATACTCTATCAACCACCACTTAGGTAAATATGTATATGGTTTTCAAGTGCACCAATGGGAAGTTACTAGTGTGGGTCGAACCCAGACTCATTTTTTAGTGATTTAAATTCAACATGGAATTTTTGTTAATCTGTATATTCCTTTTTTCATGTTCATTTGCCTCATTTTCTATAAATAAAATGGGCACGACCATTGGCGGATCCAGGGGTGTGGCTATAGGGGCTAAAGCGCCCCCACAGCCGATTCTTAAAATTGATTGAAATATATAAATCAAAACATTACAACGTGAAGTGTTTAATGTTCCTCTAAAATATTGCTAAGCAGTGAAGTTTGAAGGTAGTCAGACAAAATAACGAGGATGGGGCTAAGCAATTTATATGTTATATAAGCCCCAAATGAATTACCTTGGGGCTTAAGCCTGAAAGGAAATGTACAAAAAAAACCAGGTCGGGGCTTCAAGTCATTAACAAGGACAGAAAATTGTGAAGAAAAAAAAACAGCTTGGGAATAGGGCTTGACAAGAATTGGACAAAAAAAAACGTGGTCGGGGCTAAGCAAATAATTCCCTTAAAACTTAGATACCTTATTTCAGCAAGTTTTTGGGGATTGACTTTAGGGACTGTCAAGCCCAAGTTGGGGCTAAAGGTGGAAGAGATAACTGAAAAACGGGGTGAGGCTTAAAAATGAACATGCCAAATGAAAAAGACAATTTAGCTAATTTTGCGGAAAAAAGCCCATTTGGGGCTGAAGCCCAAGGAGAATTTGGGAACAACAAATCAAAATCAAAATCCGAGAAAATCATGCTGGTGCATGTAAATTTGCGATCCCTCTTGTGATCCTTTATGAACAGATTTTTTATTCTTGTGGTTCAAAGCTTGAAGTGGCTGAAAATTTTAGGTATAATAGTCCAATAAAATTAGCAACAATATCTTCAAAAATTCGGGAGGAGAATGTTATAGTTTTATTTTAAAGAGTACTTCTTGGGGATTTTAAAACCACATTTTTCCAATAAAAAACCCTCTGCGTCGTCCGCCATTTTGAATGTGGTATTTAAAAGTGTTGACTCAATTTTCTCAACCGTTTTTCTCTACAGGTTTTTTAAAGCTCCTTCTTATTAAAAGTTATTGTTCAAAAACCAGCTAATTTTCTATTTCAAAAATGGGTTTTCAAGTTTATCTCACCAAATGTCCATCCGAACCAAAAATCACTTTTGAAACTTTTTATAAAACATTAAATTTTCTACATTTCTGTTTATTTAGATTTCATGGAAGTCAAAAAAACTTTCAAGATATAGCAAAACAAAGTTTCTAAAATTATATAATAAAGTGTAGATTGATTTTATTAAATTGCCCCTACTTGTTTCCTGTTAGATTAACAAATATAAAATTACTAACATATTTGTAGATAAAAGTTATACCTATAATAGGTTTCTTGAAAATTTAAAATTTTCCATCATATTTTGAATTTAAAATATTATATAAATAAAGTTAACGAGACATTTAAACACCTTTTTAGTATGGAGATTTTTGCCCTCCCCCCCGCAATTATTTGTATTTAAAAAAAAATGTTGCTACATTTGTAAGCTAAGTTTTGAGATCTTAAAAATCTTTTAAAAAGGAAAAAAAGACGATTAGAAAAAAATTTATTTTTAAAAATAAAATGAAAAAAAAAACCAATATAAAAATAAATTTTTTCTAATCGGCTTTTTTTCCTTTTAAAAAATCCTAACTTCGTTTCTAGGAGCTACAAAAAAAATTGTAGAGACCATGTTAACCTACAAAAGTAAACACTACGACAATACGACTAATTGCGGTAAACATTTTTTTTCAAAATGGCGGACGACGCAGAGGGTTTTTTTATTGAAAAATCCCCAAGAAGTACTCTTAAAAAAAAAACAATAAAAGATAGATATTTTGTATAGATAGATAATTCGATTGGACTATATGTATAATAAGTTAAGATTATAAGTCTATAAATACGCCGGAGCCTTTATGTTCTATCTTATATTTTAAATGTTAAATAGGACAGATGTTATTGTAACTACTTAACATTGAAAACATTTTGAACCGGGGATAGAATCTGATATAAATGCACAAATAACACAGCTATTGTAAAAAAGTGGAAATATCAAAATACGACCGATTACATAACGTATATTTTTCAAAAAAAAAAACCCTAAAACTAAAACTTTAGGACAATAAACTACCTAATATCTTAAAGTGCATAGCCCAAAGCCCCCCCCCCCACCCCCCACAGCCAAATCCTAGATCCGCTACTGGGCACGACTGTATCGCACAAAACTTGCCCTCGTAGATAACAACTAACGTAGCTTGAAATGGACAATGTGCATACGTATTGGTTCCATAACATTATGATATCATTAAAAAAAAGTTTAAAAAATAATTTAAAACATAAATTATTACTTAAAATTACTATACATTTGTTATTTTAATAGCTAAAACGAAAAGTATGCCATATGATTTGTTTGATAATTATGAATTTATGAAAAAAACAAAAATCAAAAATCGTTAGAGAGGTTTTCTTAAAAATGTATTTTTGATATATAAAAATTCTTGAACATTATTAAAAATAAAATCAAAAAACTCAAAAAACGTTCCATGTCTGATGCCAACTAAATGCAGGTGTCGTTGCATTTGTTTCATCCAGGAGTTTTTGCGCCTGCCTTTCTCCCACGATAGTGTTGGAACATGACAGTACCAGCTAAGTTGGTGGTGCTGTATTTTTGACCAAGATGGTATTTTTGACGTGTGAGCTTCCTCGGATTCTCTTGCTTCTCATTCAATCACGTTCTGTCACTCCTGTTAAAAAATTTCAATATTCTTTTAAAAATCCAAAAATATATTTTTCGAAAAATTGTATATGCAAAATTGTTAAAATTGTAAAGGATCTCTTGTATACAAATTTTAGTTGAAATCAGCTTAGCCGTTAACGAGTAATTTCAAAACCAAAACATTGGTTCTATGACAGGTCCTGTTATAACCGTTATTATAAATAATTTTTTTTTCTAACAAAATATTTATTATAGTAATTAACTAAACTACCTCGTAATTTTTTTTTTCAAGACCGTTAGAGCCGTTTTTGAAATAAATCAATTTTTGTATATTGCAAAAGTGTCAATTTCCCCTCTAGAGAATCCCCAAATAACCTTAATAGTCCAGTCATTTAAGCTTAAATTAGGTAAGAATCTCGGAGTCCGAGATACCCAGCTGTAAGTCTGTAAATACTTGTATATTGTACGCAACTATTAAATTACAAGGTCAAAGGTCACAAAAATCGTTTTTTTGCGCTTTTTTTGTAAATATCTCATTGCCTATGGGTTTTTTGCTATTTGTATTTATTATCAATAATCTATAATTTATTTGTTTTGTTTTTTCATCATGTAAGAAGTAAATAATATTAATTAGGTTAAAATTCAAATATAATTCCTATATTTTCATTAACAATACTGCAATTATCTGGGCAGGTAAGTGTTGTTAAATAAATTGATACTGAATAAAAAGTGGATAGGTTAGGAAAAAAATGATAAAATATAATATTAATATTATAAAAATTGACAAATATTTATAATCATTGATTTATCGATAGTTCATCAACTATATATGGCACCGTTTGACCTGAAGTGATGCTGTGACAGCGCGCTCTCCACCCTCTATTTCGAAAACGGTTCACTTAATGAAAAATGTTTGTATACAAAATTTATAGAGAATTTTGTATTCTACAATAGGAAATGAGATATTTACAAAAAAAGCGCAAAAAACCGATTTTTGTGACCTTTGCCCTTGAAATTTAATAGTTGCGTACACCCTACCATATGTAGGTTTTGAGACAACTTTAAGGGTGTCAATATACAAGTATTTACAGTCTTACAGCTGGGTATCTCGAATTCCGAGGTGAACTTACTATAATGACTGGATTATAAGTCCAAAGTTGAAGAAAATCGCTTCAGTGGTTCGGGTTACATGTCGAGATACAGACAGACAGACTGACAGACAGAACTGCCGGACCCACTTTTTTCGCGTTCTCTATCATGGTAATGTAAGGGAAAATTATTATTTCGAGTCTTTTTTTTGCTCGAATCCTAAACTTGCCTTACACTATGTATCGCAAGTAAAAACCATCAATGAATATAGATAACATTATTGAGTATTGAATCCGATTTAAATCTGAATTTAGGTCCTTTGCGAGCTGGATCGAATTGAAAATATAAGTGAAAAGGTAGTTACCTGGAACCACGAATTGAAAAATCAAAATTTCAGCTTCTTGTTGGTGTGTGTGTGTGCGTCATTTATAATGAAAGAAATAACGATTAAAACACGAATAGGACTCAAATGTCATTTTCCCCTACACAATGAATGGTTTGGTCAGTTTATTTTTTACGAAAAATTTAATCTAAATAATCTGCTACAGTTATCTAATTCGCTCATTGAACAGCGTACTGCGGTTTTTTCATTTTTGTATAGCGTTTTTCATTTCGCATGAGCTTATCGGTAAAAAAATATCTTAACCGAAATTTCAGCGAACTCAGTAATTTAAAAAAATGTAATTAAATTTAGTTTTTGAATATCGTAGAAGGCACGTAGGTGGCTCCAAAATTTTGGTGATGGGGGAGAAGGGGGTATAGTGTGTACTCACTCTATTTTTTTGACACTTCTACACCAGCATATCTTGAAAACCTGAGCCAATTCAGCAATTCTGAACTCTGAAGTCATATTTGAATTTAGAACACAAACAACTTTATGATTCAGTAAGTTTTCTCAATAAAAATTGATTCGTGTATACCAAAAAAACACGATTTTTTCACACTTTTAAACTAAGGATATTTCGAAAGCCGGAGGCATTAGGGGGTTTCACATCCTGACAAGCACCACATATTTGACGCTGTTCACATGTGCCTGATTCCTCTGACGTTTTTTGTGACTTTAAAAAAGAAAACGTCAAAAACACACATTTAAAAATAAAAAGAAAAAAATGTGTGGAATTTTTTTGACGTTTTCTTTTATGAACTCCAGACACGATTCAATTTTATTTTCCACTCAGTTGTCAACTAAATTGATGCTTCGCCACACACTACATAAAATTAGTTGAAAGACTTCTGCTCCAGCTGTCAAAACATCATTTTTTCTCATAAGAATTATATTTAATCGAATCAAGATGTGTGAAAAAAGAAAAGTTTTGGCATTAATTATTATTGCAGAGTGCCTAGAACAAACACAAATAAAAAGAATTTGGATGAAAGAATGTCTGATGGATACAAAAAAATTCAAATGCAAACAAAAAATGAAAATTAATTGAGATTATTCACGTCTCTGTTTTTTATCTCACTTTTATTTCTTGGTGAGAAAGAGATGACTTGACAGTAAATCAAATGACTTGTTTACACACCTCAGCTAAGTTAAAAACATTCACATCAACTTGAAAAAAATTCAAAATCTTTTGATTTTCTTCCAACTCAATCGCCAACCTTCAAAAAAATCAAATTCAAGCTCACACACGAGTTGATTTGATGACCTTGACATTAAATTGAAAGACAAGTTGAACTGTGTATGGAGTGCTTTAACATATACCTACGTAACGTGGCAAAATCAGTTGCCAAAGTTGAAATATTTTCAACTTAAATCAGTGTGTTGCATCTGTATGCGTGTATTTACGTACACTAGATCAACTTACTTATAGATGTCAGTCAAAGTACAATCAAAGCTATTCTAATGTAACGCAAAAAATGAAAAAACACAAAAGTAGCTTTGTGCTTTGCGCTTCATCAATTCTAGCAAGGGGCTAACAAGGGTTAGTTCTGGCTAGAACTAGGCCCTTGTCGATTGAACGGCATTCAAAAAAAAATGTTTCAATTTTTAAGAAATTTTGATTGAGTTTTCCCAAAAGTAATCGAATGCAAAACAAAAAAATATTTTACCCATGCATGGACTTTGTTAAAAAAAAAAATCGCCTTAGCCATTGAAATAGGTACATCCAAAAAAATATAGAAATATACTATTATATTGGACATAATTTATCGCCCTTTGTATTTTGATTTTAAAGTCTAGCACAGAGAATATTACATGAGTATATAAAACAGTTGACTTCCATAAGAGTATTCACTATATTTTTGTCTCCACTCCCTATCCCTTCAACCTCGTTGACGACAACAAGACAATTCGGTTGGCGAGCAATAGCAAAAGTGCCATGTCTCTGTCAGGTTAGCAGCAACATTCCAGCCTGCAGAAATTGCACAACATTGCCTCAAATGACCTTGGGGATTCTCTTTTTACTCTGTTACATCACACGAAAATTAATATTCTTGTCAAATACATTCCCTCTGAGTTCTTCACTCCCCGTGACACTTAAACGCATAAAAATGCAAATGAGATTCTTATTCGCCCTTTTCCGCTTCCAGGTCCTGGTTGCCAGTACCATTTTATAGTGAAGCAGTGGGAGATATTGTCCTATATTGCAATGTAGCACAAACAAACCATGTAGGGATGCTGTAGTAAATAGAGCCGGTTTTGGATTGTCAGAAACAGGACATACTTTTATTTTCATTAACTCTGTTCATGTTCATATAAGGTGATGGTGTACTGTACAACAACCTGCATGTCAAGTCATAACCTTCCTCTGGTGAAGCAGAAGGTCCTGGGTTCTAACGTTGTGTCCTTTGGTTGTTATATTAATTGCGGTCTATTGACAGACATGTAAACTGTATACAGAGTTCTTTTGAATAGGTACGAATTTTAATTATATTGTCGTCGTCTTCGTCGGCAATGGTTGACTTCCAGTTTTTTTAAACAAAACTAAATTTGCTTCAATTCTGTGATTGACATTCTTTATTGGATTCAGCTGTAGACAAAATCCAAGGACCTAACTTTCTGACTTGACCCATCAATTCATTATGAGACTTATGTAAAACTTCACTTTAAAGAGGCAAGGAAAGGGTCTAATGATGGTATGGCATAATGGCTTCATTACTAGATATAAGGTTATCTTTGGTTAAAATTTGAATCACATTATAAATAAGTTCAATGCTTTTTCTTTGCCAAGAAATTAGAATAGGAGCAAAGCCAAAACCTCTTTCAGTTTGAATTTTAATTTAATTTAATGATTTTTATTTTTTACTCGTCCGACAGGCCTTTGTATTGAATATTTGAAAGTCCTGGGGCTATTGATGCTGAGATAGAGTTGGAGTTCCGGATTTGAGAAAGAAGAATGATTTATAGTGGTTGTCTTGTACATGGACTTTCCTTGCAATTTTGTTTAAATATAAAAAATTATAATATTACAGTAAATACTATTGCTTGGGGGATGACAAGGTTTTGTGACACGGTGTCGAATAATTTATAGTTCTATAATTTGTATGTGTAAGATTTTAATTGAATCACCAATTGGTAGAAGGGAATAAGTCCCAAAATTTTCAAGAATGACATTTTGATGCAAATGTCATCTCTTTACGTAGGCGCATCGGTTAGACCGAAGAAAGAAACAAAAACCATTTTTATAATAGAAATATAGGTGATTTTAAAGAGCATTAGTTGGAAGAAGGAAACAAACAAACAAACAAATCCAACTGATAAATTTTATTTTTTATTTTAACATAGCACTCAGCGATAGTATACAATACAGGTTGTTTAAAAGGCTACAACAAAAACAAGAATTGTTCAGAGCGTGCGCGCTTGGTGGCGAAAGAATGAGCTGGACACATTTTTGCAACAAAAACTTTCTTTTATAACTCTATGTAAGTTTTTTTTTTTTTTAATTTAAAATTTCAGATGGAAGAAAGAAATAAATCCGAGCTTTTTCAAACGGTATATCTATCTTCTGGGAAGCGATAGAAACAAAAAAATGTATCACATCCGACTTAAAACATCAAGATCCTTATTTAATCTGTATGTAAAAAATCTGAGAATAACAGTCAAATAAAGAAGTTATTCAGTTTTTCGCGTTTTCCCAACAGTTTGGTCAGATGGATTTATTCCCTTCTTCCAATTGGTGATTCAATTATTACTAGGTATGTAGCATTTTTGAGACTTTTCATTAATTTAGGGGAAATGCATTTCCTTCCTTTTATTAGAACCGCTAAACGGAGGTAAAAACTATTCAATAGTAATTAATTCGATGATTTGGATTTTATATTTGTATGGGCTCTGTTGGATACAACCTACAATTCTATGCCGAATCCGAACGGCTAGACGAGAAGCACTTATTCGTGACAAGTGATACTCTTGAAGAGGCTTTTTAGTTTTTAAGGTGGACGAGGCTGGGAAGCGAAAGCAGACATCCAGCGTTACAACCGAACGCACTAACCATTACGCTACGGGCTACTACGTACTGCATACTATAAAAATGCAAAAAGCTCAGAAGGGTTGCCATATATGCTTTATTATTTAGTTTAAAACAAATAAATTCATTTTACAAAAATCATTAATTGAATTCTTAAAATGCAAATCCCAAAATCTAGAATCAAAAATAATTATATCTCGGATATGAAAATTACGAAATTCAAAATCTTAAATGCGAAAATCTGGAAAATGTCTGATCTCTTAACAAAAAAAAAAAAAAATATCACAGGATAATAAATATAAGTAAGGAACTTAATTTAAATGTAAACTACACATATCACATTATTTCATTTGACGACGAGTAACGGCTGTTGCTTTCGTCATTTAAACTTTTTATATGTAGGTGTGTGCATAGGTTCAAAAGTAAAAGCAAAGACACAGTTTATCTTATTATAAGTAAACGGACTATATTAATACTTAACATCAATACAAATCATGTACCATACCACTCAAATAAACCCTTTTTTCTTATTTCAATTTGCCAAATACTTTTTTAATGGCTTTTAATTTTTTTCCAAACTACCAAGAATAAACCAAATCTATGAAACAAAAAAAAGCAACCGGTAACAATTTTGTCTTCAAGTATGCTTAAAAGCGTATAAAAAGCTTCCATCCTGAAAGCTCCCTTATAAAATCCAAAGAAAAATATGCATTTGTAAGCATTAGCACACGGTAACTCTGATTTGATGTGCTTATTTTTGGCATACACAAAGATGATTGTTAACGAGTATACGATCAGTATGGCAGATGGCTCGAGCCGTTGGAAAAGCATGTCATAGTGGGGTGTACGCTTGATAATACAATAAAATGCACATACAGACAGGGGTTATTTAAGGGGATTTGAGATGTTTTTATATGCAGCAGGTACCCTTTGGTGAAGGAAAGCTCTCCCATAAGGCCTGTACTGCAAATATTCATTAGACAGAGTATAGTTATTATTGAAAGGGATTTCTGCTCAAACACAGGCTACAGTTTTTAATTAACAACTCTTGAGTGTATGCTTATAGACTGTTTTATACTCTGTGCAATGAATATGTGCAGTACAGGCCTTATGGGAGAACTTTCTTTCTCCAAAGGGTGCCTGCTGCATATAAAAATATCTCAAATCCCCTTAAATAACTACTGTCTATATGTGCATTTACTCGTAATATCAAGCGTAAACCCCACTATGACATGTCTTTCGAACGGCTCGAGCCGTACTGATCGTCAGTATTGCCGTTTTGACCTGTTTCATGTCAAATTTGACAAGATTTCATCTCTGTTGACATGAAGATACATGAGATACAAATCTTGTCAAAAGCTTTTAAGAGCTTTTGAAAATGATTCCCGCTGGATGCATTCACCTAATTTCCAACCTAATTTCCTGCAAATGAGGTTGAAATTACTTCATTTCGAAATGTGATTTTGTAACGAAATTACCTCATTTGGCCAAGTGAAAACGGCTTTTTAGAATATATATAGGTATTCAATTATTAATTAACATCAATTAGAGATTTTAAATCAATAGTTAGACTAACGAAGGTTATAATAATAATAAAATTACAAAAAAAAGCTTAAAAAACAAAACAAAAAAAAAACAAAAATAATAATTGAATATAAATATGTACATATGTGCAAGTAATATAAAATAATTTACTAATTTGAAAAGTACAACATTGTGTTGCAACATTGCAACATTGTTGCATTTTTACGAAGCATAACACATTCTCTTAGCTGTCGAGATGGAGCATAAATATCAATTAAAGATACAAGAAAGGGGCATTTAATATGATTAGATAAAATATCGCTTATGAACATCACCGAAAAAACTTTCCTTCAATTAACTAGTGACTGTATATCAAGAAGTTGACATCTAGATGAGTACGAGAGAGTTTCGATGTTCCAACCCAATTTCCAAATTACGAATCTAGTGAAGTTTTTTTGAATCTTTTCAATTCTATAAGAATGAATATTGTAGTATGGATTCAAAATCACACAATACTCTAAAATAGACCTAACATAAAGGATTTTAAGCGTTAAAGGATCCTTAAAGTCTTTGGAGTTGCGTTTAACAAAACCTAACATAGAGTTTGCTTTGGCTACATAATATATTCCACATGCTTAACATAATTGAATTTAGAGTCAAAAACCACACCTAGGTCTTTTTTTCGGATACTCTTTCTAGAATATGGCTCTCAATTTTGCAATCAAAGAAAACTGGTGAGAAATTGCGAAAAAAAGAAAAACAGTGACATTTTGAGACATTCAAAAACAATTGGTTAGTTATACACCATTTAGCTAGCCTTTGAAGGTCTTCTTGCAATAGAAAACAATCATCAGCAGATATAATATGGGGTACAGCCTAATATACCGTTTTCACTGGGGCAAATGAGGTAATTTCGTTGCAAATTTCCAAATGACATCCGAAATTACCTAATTTCCCATACAAAATCACATTTCAAAATGAGGTAATTTCAACCTCATTTACACGAAATCAGGTTGGAAATAAGGTGAATGCATCCAGCGGGAATCAGTTTCAAAAGCTCTTAAAAGAAGCTTTTGTATGAAAATATCAATACACACTATACTCAACAACATCAAACAGAAAGAGAAAATAGCAAAAATAAACGTCTAACTGCCATTCCAAATTCAAAATGAAATGAGATCTCAAATGAAATTAGCAAATTTAATAATGAAAACACTTTTTGCCAAATTTCGAAATTACCTCATTTCGGCTCTAATGAAAACGTAGTATAACAAAAACCTTTCCCAAATCCCAATCATATGCTGTCATTCTGGTTTAGCTACAAGCTGCACAAAACAACTGGTTTTGGTTCACAAACTAATCCTTATCTGGGAGCAGAGTGCGAGGAAAAACTTAACGAATTGAAAATCAAATCGAAAGTGAGCGACGAAGAAATTCATATTTTTAGAAAAAACTGCAAAAGTTTTATTATTAAAACTAATAAAAGAATTACAGCAGAGAGTGCCTAAAAATCTTAAAATTTTCAAACAGATCAGCATGCTTTCTGTCGACACATGCCTTTCCCGAAACAAAAGCTCATTGCTTTCAGTTCTGAAGAGATGAAGGTTGAGCCTGATTCAAAAGAAACGATTTTAAGCCAGTGGATCTTTGTTTCATAAAATGGAAAAACATAAAAGAGACAGTGCCTTTCAATCCATTTAAATATTAAAGATTTGGGGAAGTTTTCTATATCAATATTGGTTTTACCAATTTTTAATGCAGAAGTAGAAAGAATTTTTAGCCAATTAAATTTGATCAAAACGAAACAAAGAAACAGAATGCTACTAATTCTCTTTTGACGAAAAAAAAATCATTTCCGCAATAAAAACTGTTGCAATAACTTTGGAATTCCTGCAGAAGTAAACAAAAAGTTGGAACATTATGCTATATACAAAAATATAGATATAACCAATAAAATTGAATGTGATAGCTCAGATTCTGAAGATCATTAACTTTATGTACCTTAACTTAAGTACCTATGTACCTATTTTTATACAATAATAATTTATGAAATATTATTTATTTTAATTAACTCGTTGAATTGAAGTTGAAATACTTTATGTTTTGTTTATATATATTTGGTATTTTGATATTTGACTTTTTTTTACTAGGAACAAAATTCAAATATTTGACTTTTTTTTGACTTGATTTGGAAGAGACAAATAAATTCAATGAGTCAGGTTTGACTTTATTTGTAATTTTGACTTGGCAAACACTGCTGATCGTATCCTCGTTAACAATCCTCCTTGTGTGTGCCCAAAATAAGCACATCAAATCAGAGTTACCGTGTCAATGGTAATGCTTACAAATGCATATTTTTCTTTGGATTATATAAGGGAGATTGAAGCTTTTTCTACGCTTTTAAAGATACTTGAAGACAAAATTGTTACCGTTTGATTTTTTTTGTTTCATAGATTTGGTTCTTTCTTGGTAGTTTGAAAAAAAAATTGAAAACCATTAAAAAACTATTTGGCTAATTAAAATAAGAAAAAGGGTTTATTTGAGTGGATTATCGAGCGCGTGCGGGTTGGCACATAACATGTATTGATGTTAAGTATTAATAAAGTCCGTTTACTTATATTAATCGTTTTGATTTCTGGTTGCGAAAAAATTAAATGCTTAAACTTATGTTTTATTGTGCTGTGTAAGATAAACTGTGTTTTTGCTTTTACTTTCGATGCACATACATAGCAGTAACTCGTCGTCAAATGAAATAATTTGATATGGTGCTGTGTAATTTACATTGAAATTAAGTTCCTTACTTATATTTATTATCCTGTGATAATATGTATATTTTGTTTATGGAAGAATGAATTTGTTTGTTTTTTTTTTTTGTTAAGGGATCAGGCCTACTGGGGATACCCTTAAAAAAACGCGCTTATTATCCGCTTGGTGCTGTCGAAAAATATAAGATCAATTTATTGCAGTTGATATATAAAAACTCTGACTTAGAAAATCTTGACATTTTCATATACGAAATATAATTATTTTTGATTAATAAAAAATTAATGATTTCTGTAAAATGAATTTCTTTGTTTTAAACTAAATAATAAAGCAAAGATGGCAGCCCTTCTGAGTTTTTTGCATTTTTACAGTATGCAGTACGGAAACCCTTGAAAATTATTTCTTTCCCATAACTAAATGGGATTCCTTTGCAGTTGGAGTGAGATACAAACGTCCTATCTTCCCTTTACTGCACATATTCATTGGACAGAGTATAGTTCTTCCTTTATCCAAACACTACGAAGTAGCCTATTATAAAAATGAGTATTATAACTAATGATTTAGGACCTTAAGAGTCAGTTTATCAGTAAAGTTAAACCAAAGCTAACCCAACAGATGCTTCCGATATTTAATATTCCCAGCTAGTTAAGTGTTTCAGGGTTGCATTCATCCTCGACGGATAAATTGCTTCTTGACTTAATTGTAGATAGATCAAGTCACTGTAAAAGTGGCCCTAAATAAAGCTTGATTGTTTTTTGTTTGTTGAAAAATCAATAGATGGTTGTACAGAAGAAACATTTTTCAAATCCACAATGTTGCTATATGAATGTTTGTTAAACTGCCAATTGCGGAATAAATATTCTCTAGTTTGAAACAGATATACAAATGATTTAATATAATGTAAAACGACAAAATAAGTGTGTTTTTCTATTGTCCTCTCTGGTTATTATCTGAATTTCTAGCACAGTTAAGATAGATTTTTTTGTGGAACGTAATATAGGACCGCTGAATTTTTTGCATCTGAAAGAGGGCTATTAAAAAGTTTATGTCCAGTTTTTCGGGACGCCATCCCCCTGGAGAAATCCATCATTTTGGAAATCGCATATTGATATATACCTATCTCCGAAACTATTGGTCTTAGAGGAAAAATTGTAAGACCAAGCTTGTAGGCAATTAAATTATCTTTCGTTCATTGATACATCTTTTTCGGTGCGGGCGATATTTTCAAGGTAATGTCGTCTTTTACACATTTTTGTCGTTCTCGAATAAACTAACGTCAATTATTTTTCAAATAAGAATTTTAGAACACTAAATGTCCAACATTTTGATATATTTTTGAAGATGATGCGATACCGCAGTCAAAAGTTACAGCCATTTTGGTTGCGCTAAAATGAAAACTCCGAAGTAAATAAAATAATAAATTGTTATTAAAATTTATACAAATACAAAAATGGCTGTAACTTTTTACTGCGGTACCTATCGCATCATCTTCAAAAATATATCAAAATGTTGGAAATTTAGTGCTCTAAAATTCTAATTTGGAAAGTAATAACGTAAGTTTCCTCAAGAATGTCAAAAATGTGTGTACAAAATTGAAAATAAATCGAAATAATCTTGAAATTATTGCCCGCACCGAAAAAAAATGTATATATAAAACAAAGATGGTTTAATTGCCTACAACCTTGGCCTTACAGTTTTTTCTCTAAGGTCAATAGTATCAAGATATATATGTAGGTCCATTCGCATTTTCCAAAATGGTGGATTTCGTAAGGGTCATGGAGTCCCGAATACCCGGGCATAAGCTTTTCTAATAGCCCTCTTTTATTTATACAGAAATCAGCTTAGCAATATTTCATTCCACGAGAGTGTATCTTAATTGACCTTTATCGGCTCAATTGATTTAGCAGCTAATTTTCCAAAAGCTCTAACTTTTGACTGTGAATCGTGGTCTACAATTTGTACCATGAGACCAATTTACGTAAGTTTCTTGCGAAATGAAAAAAAAAATTGAAAAAGTAAAAATAGGAAAAAAAAAAACAAAGCGATGGCATCCTGAAAAACTCGGCATAAGTTTTTCTAATAGCCCTCTTTCACGTATGCAAAATTCAGCCGTCCTATACTTCTTCCATACAACGATTGGTTTTATTTGCTAATTTTCCTATACTATTCAGTGTAAAATAGAAAAGTCAAGTTTGTTTAATATTCGTATGTTAATCTTAGTACCACTAAAATAGTTTGGCTGTTCGGGTTCTGGTTACTCATCATGACATTGGAATTATGTAGGTTAAATGGACAAAGTCATCCGAAAAATCTTTCTTCTTCCTTTCTTTTTCTTCTGTTATTATTGCAGGCTATTTGATAAATTATTTGAATATGAAGGGTACTACAGAAGCAATTGCCATTATTAAATATGCTTGTGTGGGAGTGAAACTTCAGCTTCCTTTAACGCGGGTTTTAGATAAGCGAGTAGAACTAGCAGCTTTTACGTATGTAAAATGTAAGTATATAAGAAAACGAGAGAGCACTAGTATCATTAAAAATAAAATTTCGGAGGGGAGTATTCTAGAGGATTGGAGGTTAGTATTTTAGGCTTGTGGGGAGTACGCAAGAAAAAACATAGCTCTTTAATATTATGGCCTTGTGGAAATTTGACTTAAATTACGAACAAATTTTCAACTCGTTAGTGCCAAAATTATCATCGGATAACATTTAACACGATTTTCAATTCACAAATGAGCTAGAAATATAACTTTATTAAACCATTTTTAATAATTTATACTTCGTTCATACCAATCATTTAAGGTTGAAAAGAAAAACAGATCTGATAAATTGTATAAAAACTTAACATAACATTTACATAGTAGCTTAAACCACAACGAAAGAATTCAGGCATTAGGAATTTAATTTACAATAAATAATGTATTTTGTTCAGACTTTCGGTACTAACACATTTTTTCAAACATGTGATGTGGCAGGTTTTATTTTCCTCCATCTTGAAGACGACCATGAAGAAACTAAGGAAATATTTGTTTTGTTCTATAACTATACTAAATGTAGATTTTATTTTTTGTCTTTTTTCAAAATTGACACTTCTGTAAAGTTAAAAAAAATCAATAAAACAATAAATATTTTCAATATGCGCTAGATTAAGCACAATTATAACGACTTTTTGCAAACATTTTGGAAATTTTCAAGGGGAGTACAATCACAGTGAGGGGGGTACGGGAGTACAGTGACTGGTTGGGGAGTACGAATACTCCCTTAGTACTCACTTCGGCAGCCCTGATCATTAATATTATAATATTTTGTGGTGCGATGTGCCTGCTTGTGACAGATTCGATGCGATTTATCTGTACTGAGTAGTGGGGTGACCATAGAGTACTCATACTCATACATATTCTAAGTGGTGACGAACAAAAGACTAGTACAAGGAAGATGTTACGTGGCTACACGAAAATTCCTTTTAGTCCAAAGTTTAAAAAAAAAACAAACATTTCGTTGGCTTTATTGACAATTTTGTCAATGTGGGGTACAAAGTCAAGATTTTATGAGAAGTATACACCTAGATCATACGTTGTTATTACCTTATTAACTACCGATTGTTTATGCTGTAATTTGAGGACATTGATTTTTTTCTTCTAAAAAAGGGCATCGATTGGCATTTTGAAACATTCAATAAAAGATTGTTATGTGAACACCAATCAGAAACAAATATTTAGGTCATTTTGAAGAGGTACGTAAGCAGACTGGTTTTTGATGATCTTAAATAACTTAAAATCATCAGCGTAGCTAAGCACCCTAAAGAGCCATATGATTTAACTTTATCGAAACAATATATTATTGATATCAAATATAAAAAGAAGTGGACTCATGTGAATACCTTGAGGTACACCACAGTCCACAGTTAAAGGGAAACAAATAGATGAAAGTTTAAATAAAATTAGACCACTTATAGAATGTCTTACTAAAGTCAGTATAGATACGGTCAACTTTATTGCCAATCTCAATAGTTTATTAGTTGAAGACGTGAATGATAAGTGAAGATAAGATACAGAAGATTTATTTTTCATAAACCCATGTTGCTCGCTCGCAAGAGCTGTAAAGTAATTTAATATATTGGGACATTTTCATAGCCGCCGATAAACCCAGGATTTACTAAACTAAATTTGAAGACAATTTTGGCTTAATGAATACAGACCAATTTTATTTACAAATTGTTGGTTCTATATTTTTATAAGAATGAACGTCTGATAATTCAACTAAACCTAGGTTTAACTCAGACACACCTTAAAAACGAATGTGACTTAAGTACAATTCCTTGGTACTTTAAATTTTTAAGTAGGTACAAGAACAATTCATCGGTACTTGTACTTAAAAATTTTAAGTACCAGTACCGGGACTTGTAGGTACTTCTACTTATAATTTCCGCAAATGAATTTAAATTTTTTGAATTTAGTGCCTTAGTACTTAAATACTATACTTAAATACTTTTTCAAATACTTTTAATTCCTTAAAGCCACTAAAGAACACTACATTTTTTCTTCATTTTTAATGCATTAAAAATGAAACTAGAGTAGTTCAAACAATTTGTAATTGAAAATACCGATATGAGTGAGCGCGTACACAATAACCACATTAATGTAAAAAAGTCACAATAAATGTATTAAAAATGAACATATTTTAGATTCTGTCAGCTTTTTTTTTGTCTTTTCAGAAATTGGAAATTAAAAATTATTTCAAAGTACACTGTGACTACAAAAAAGTATACACTTGCCTCATGAGAACACTAGGTTTTTGGTGTATATTTACTTTTGTGGACATTGTAATTGTCAAAATATAATGTCGTTCTTTTCATAAAAAATACTAATTATATTTTCCTCTTTGCTGACAATAAGTCATGATTTGATGAATTAAAAATGAAGAAAAAATGTAGTTTCAACCGGCTTAAGTAATTATAATTATTCATTTTAATACTATTTGTAAAAAGAAAATAAATTATAAGAAAAACAAAAGAAATTAAAAGGAATTACATAAGAACTTAAGGAATTAAAAGTATTTGAAAAATTATTTAAGTAGGTACTAAATTAATGAGTACAAAATTTTTAAATTCCTTTGTGTAATTATAAGTACAAGCATACATGTTCCGGTACTGGTACCTACTTATAATTTTTAAGCACAAGTACCGAGGAATTGTACTTGTCTATACAAAATTTAAAGTACTAAGGAATTGTACTTTTACTTGTATGTACTTTTGCTATAATTATACAGCTCCGGTTGTACCTTCTTGTTTTTGTCGCACAAAACAAAAATAACTCCATAATAGGTATACAAAATTATTTTGATTTTAAAATATGTCTAATAACCCTCCCCCTTTTATCTAAGCCCCTGTTTCAATTTTCGTATCAAATTTTGTTCTTATAATAATTTATGTGTTTATCTTTGATTTTTTGTGTTTCAGTTGAGTTAAGTTTTGCAAAAGTTTAAAGTAATAAAAGGGAGGGAGGTACCTTTTCCAACCGTCCTTTTTTTAAATAATGTTTGCTCCTTATTTTAATTTTGTTAAACAAAACAAGACCATCATCTATTGTTCTTTCAGACCGGCACAGACAAAGTTTTGTTCTGTAAAATGTATTATCATATTAAAAAAAAAAAAAAAAAAAAAACAAAACAAAAAAGATTTATATTTTTATTTATACAAAAGTCTTTGATTTTTTGATGAGTAACTGTGCAAATTAATTTACAAAAGCTTTTAAATCGAGATGATTCTCAATTTCAATTTATTTTGTTGATCCCTTTTCATTCTTAATAGGGTACACAGAATAACGACATCATTCGTCAAAGTCTCGTTGCTCATGAAGAGATACAATAACATTATAAAGAATAAGGTTAATATTAGTTCAAAACTTCAAACACAAACAAAAACTAGGAAGACGAAATAATCTCCCTTAGAAACACACACCAACTTTTCTTAAATGAAATTCTAGAAGCGTCCAATGCCAGCCCCAATGCGTTACGAATAAAAATACTTTCTTCGTGTTGTGTTTGGGTACTAAATCAACCATTGTGAAACATTCAGGGTAACAACCTACTACATCAGGAGACTATTTCTGTCATTAAAGTATAGTATGTCTGTCTGTGGAATGAAACGTTTTCTGGAAAATCTGTCGAAAAGGATATAATATTTGAAGATAATTGATTGCTTGTTTTTTTTTATGTTTGTACTCATCTTACCAGCTCACAGGATCCCATATTAGCTGACAGAAAAGTAAATTATTCGAAAAGCAGCAGCGAGCAGCATTAATGTCATGGCGCTTTGTTATGTATATATGATAAGCTGCTAAAATACTTTTGCTAAGTTGGTTTCCTTTCAACAAAAACACGATAAAAGTCGAAAACGGAGGAAAATTTATTGCCACGAACTACTGTGGGAAAAATAAAATGAAAATACACATGTGAAAAGTAATTCCTATCACGTTTTCAATTAATATTTTTTAATGGATTTTACTTGAATAACATTATAATGGTATAATCTGCCCATACGCCATACCTTATCCTGATGGTCACATCGCATTGTAATGCCATATCTCTCTATCTCTAGAGCAAATTTCGGCAATGTGCTTGCTAAGGTATACCTATAGGACTTTTAATGGACGAAAATGAATAAAGATTATTATAGGCATATAATGCCATATACACACCAGATTTAATATTAAGTTTTTATTACTAAATGTCGGCTATAACTTTTGAAATTATGATTTTATCTTTAAAAGATAAATAATCTACTTAAAAAAACCATATAAAATAATGTTTACCAAGGTATTCCAAAATTTTTGTATGAATTAACAGCGGGTAGGGGTGACTCTATTATTTGGCAAAATAAAAATTCCTTTTTTAACTATGCAACTTCATCCTTTTTTGAACATACCGACTGAAGTAGAGATAGCTAGTTTTGAAATTTATTGATAAATGAACCAATTCGTCGATGTATCACACCATTTATGATAAACTGAAGTTGAAAAATCGATGATATTTTTCTCTTTAAATACGATTTTCGGCAAAAATTGGGCATCTAGAAAATTAAAAATTACATTTTCGTGATCTAGGCAAATCCACCTTTACGTCGATGTATCACACTATATGAAAAACTGAAGTTGAAAAACAGATACTATACTCTGTTCATTTTATATTTTCAGTACAGGGAAGATAGGGTGTTTGCCTTTCACTCTTACTTTTATGGATTTCATAAGCTACCTCTTTTTTTATAAAGCTTTTCCATTTTCTGTGGTTTCCGTAACGAGCATTAAAATTGGTATATTTCTCTCTTCTCTGTCATTCAAATGTCGGTAGGGTTACCAACTGTTAATTTAGATTTCATAAACAGAAAAATGTAGAACGTAAGCTAAATCTAAAAAGAAATAAAGTAGGTAAATGCAAATAAAATAAATCTATTTTTTTTCCACACCACCGTACAAACGTTTCTCAAGTCCAGGTTGATCATCTGGTCATGACGATGATTCTGAGAATTTGGGAATAAAATTCTCTACATTATCTCAGCAGGTCAACTCACAAAATTTCCACGAAAAAATAAAAATTGCAATTTTACTCGAAATAGAACATGAGACGCTTTAAACAATTTTATCACAGATTGATAGACCAAGACCAAAAATAATGCATACCATCACCAGAAATAGAAGATAGAAGAGCGTTTGCGTTTGATATAAAAGTGACCATGGATACCGAAACTCTTATTTTGGATTCCTTTCGTTTGCTTTATTTTTAATTTAGTGTCCTGTGATGATAGTTTTTCTATAGGACGAACGACCGACGGACGCCAACCACGACGTTACGGTGTTACGGGACACTGCACCATCAGCCAACACTCATGCAAACCACTCCTTTAGGAGAATTCAACGACTAACAAGCTGCACAAACAAAAAGATATCCTTACGCCAATACCTATCTATAAACAGCTGTACAGTACAAGGACAGATGCACCACGTTTAGGAAGACATCGAGGAGTTTATTTGTAATTCAAGCTATTCGGGTGAAGGTGAGAAAACCCCATATTTTTACCGTGTGCTATTGCTAGCAAGGTTGTTTTTCCATGATGTCCGTGTCCGGGGTCAACTTTTAAGAAATTAAAAAAAAAAAAAAAAAAACACAAAGGCAACTGAACTTAGGTAATACATTCAGTTTTTAGAGTTTTTACCTAAGTATTTTGTTTTTGAACTGAAATCGGGAAATGGGTGGGATGTATGTATATATTGTATAATGTAGGTATGCTAAGCTTTTAAAGCCCCACGTTGTAAAGAAAGGTGAAAATCATCAGAGTGATTAATGGTGTTCGGCTCATGTGATTAGATTAAATAAGATTACATTTTTGAATTAACTTTAAATTTTTAATATAAATTAAAGTAACAAAATTTACATAAACCATTAGTGTACGGATTTTGACATCTGCCTGGATTGACATTACATGCGAAAATATACCTATTGGTTAGATAGCATAGAGGACGCGATTAGCAAAACATACAAAGGAATGATGTGGGGACTTAAAGTCGTATATAAGTCACTCGGTTTCGAGCTTCATTAATTTTTTTTTGTACAATGATATACATAAGTTAGGACAACGCTGGTCATTCCAATTTTCCCAAGAATAGCAAATCATAAAACTATAAGATATAACTCGTTATCACATTTAATGTGATGCGGACCGTTGCATTTAGATAACAAGAAACTAGTACAGTTTAACAAGCGAGCCTTTGTTTCACTGAGAAAAATTATGAAAATTAAAATTTATAAAACCCTGTTTTTTATACGGTGCGGTTCAATAGCACCCATGGCTGTTTTCTCAGCAAATAAATCCAAAAAACAAGGCTTTCAATCAATTATTTATTTGATCGAATAAATTTGAACCAAATTAAAAAAAAAACTTTTTTTCTTTCAAGGCTCATAAAAACAGCTATGTTCCTTTTGTATGTGCCTAAGTACTTCTGAGAAGATGAACCATAATCCAGTACTTCTACAAGTACATGCTTTTAACTTAACCACCCGCAAAGAAACACAGCAAACAATTCCTTTGGGCAAGTAGCTGTCTACAATCACTGCGACCCTGTGTCAATGCATTTGTGTGAATCACACAATCTTGAAAAATACTTCAATTTTTTCTCGATATGCCGCTTCCTGTACTTCTTATTCAATGACCGCGACCGAAATTAAAGCAGAAGTTATGAAAAGATAAAATTCCTCAGTTCTATTCAAGTTTCTTTGACTACAGACGTGGTAAAGTGAAAAGTTTTTTTATAATATTAAAAATTTTATTAAACATAATTAAAGTGTTATTCCTTAAAACCGACGAATATTAATCACATTTGGATTATTAATGAATCCTTTTCATCAGTTAGCTCCCAGCAACATTTCCTCTCCGAACTAAATCATAAATGTTCACACGCATCTTCGAATCTGAATTCTTTTCTAAATCGAATTTGAACAATCTCATTGGGCAACGTAACCACGTTTATGAATCTTTTTAATGATTCTAAAAAAAAGACCCATAAACTGTGGACTAAAATGAATATATAAGCGTCCAATTTACATTCACTTATTTCAGGATTTAATCATTATTTATGAATCATTTTAGATGATTCAAAAAAGACTCATAAATTGTGGACAAAAATGAACATATAACATTCTATTTACGTTCACATATTCCGGGATTTATTCATCATTTATGAATCATTTAAATGATTCAAAAAACGTGGTTACGCTACCCAATGAGATTGTTTAAACTTGATTTAGAAAAGAATTCCGATTCGAATGATTCGTTCACTTATGTGAACTATTTATGATTTAGTTCTGAAGGGAAATATTTGCTGGGCTTTAGAAAAAGTAGTTCACTTGGAACTGACGTAGCAACAATGGGCAAATATTTGGTATAGTCTCGGAAACACATTTTTCATATCATTCCACATTTCTACCAGCTACAGCCGACCCCAGATACATCTGCCCCCCGTTGTTGTGAAGATGGAGGAAGAGGACTGTTTGTACTTGATGTTAAGATGCACCAAATGTTTGTGATATGTCAAAATATCAAAAAGCCTTTCTTCTTTTTCGGACTCTTCGGAAGAATATGAAATATTGGCCACATTCCTTTCATTTCATGAAGTCATTCAAATAGGACATTATTTTTTTCTTTTAGCCAAGAGATGATCCTTTAAATGGAGTAATTTGAATTTTGGATCTAATGTAGTTGCTAGTGCCAGAATCGAATTGAATTCAATATTTTGAAATCGATTGTTCATAATCTTTGGTTCTTTATTCTTTTATTTGCGCTTTCTTAATGACATTGTGAGCTGTCGCTGTCAACTATCTTGGGGAAGAATGAATGGGCGCGTTTGATGTAAAAACAAGTTTTTGTCTATGATCACAAGCCAATCAAAACAAACTCCGCGTGCAAAAGCAGGCCATTTTAGAAATTCTGAGTGACAAGAAAACCAAAAAACATCGATGTTAAAACATCGCTCAAAATAACATCGATACATCGATGTTTTCGGATTCGAAACATCGACGGCAAACATCGATGTTTTAAGACAAAAACATCGATGTTTCAAAAACATCGATGTATCGTTTGCATCCCTACTCGTCATGCGAGACCGAGATCGAGACCGAGACTTTTCTCGTCTCGTGGCCAGCCCTATAGTTAAACAAACATTTGGGGCAGAATTTGGTCATTAAAACTGAAACCAAAAGAAATTTTTTTCCAGATTGCCAATCAATAAAATAGTTTTCCGAACTCTCGAGTTGCCAAGAAGAACCGTCCTATCTACCTTTTAATATATTTAGCTGTGGAAAACAATTTATCATCGAATTTGATGACAATCACTAATATAAGATGGGTCTACACTTTTTCAAGAAGAAAGTAGGAGCAAGATACAAATTTTAAAAAACTTGGGAGGGGGGGAGTCAGACCCCTGTGATTTCCCCTGGCTACGGCCTAGATGTAAAGTACTATTCCTAACCTTACTTCTATAACGCCTAGTACGCTGCTGATGCGAAACGAAATTTTTCTTTGGTCTCCAACACGACAGCGAAATGCTTACGGAAACCACAGCGAAAAAAATTTCTTTGAAAGTGTCACCAATTGCAAACAAAAAAAAAACAAACACAAAGCGAAAACAGTCACAGAAAGCCATGCTGTAATATAAAAGAAAAAACAAATACAAACACAAATGCCAATCAAATGCCATTTTTCCGCGCACAATTAATGGTCTGGTCAATAAATTGTGTGCGAAAAAAGGGTGTAGAGTGTAGACTTCTCAAAATAATCTGCTACAACTATCGATTTCGCTAATTGAACAGCGTACTGCAAAACGAAAAGCAGAACGAAATTTTTCGTTTAAGATTTCGTTGTGTCATTTTTGTATGGGATTTTTCGTTTCGCATCAGCAGCCTACTGTGCTAGGAGTCACGTGTCAAATAACCCTTAAATATTAACAGGTCCAATTAAACAAAAAAAAATAATATACGAACAGTCCAGCGTCCTTACAAACAAGCATGATATAATTTGAAAATAGTTTCGTTTGTTTCATATTACCATAAATACAATAAATTAAATAAATAAACTTTATTTTTATTTTCTTCTTCTATGTTCCTTTTTGACATGTCAACACCTATTGTTTGCTAGTAACCCAATAAGATGCATAAATTCACCATTTTTAAGTCATATTTTAAGTCATATTGCTCGTGACAATTCAACAGTTTAAATTTATGTATTACCAAACTGAGATTAGTAGCTTTTTATAACTTACGGTACCAAAGCTCATCCCGTCAGGATGAAGTGCAAGGTTGATACCCTTAACGCCCTAATTATGAGGGTGGCGGAAACAAAATAACTGCGTTTTCGTAATTAGGGTAAGTAAACAAAACATGGTCACCCATTAGAGTTCGTGTGGCATGACCACTGTTGACCAGTGTATATATACAATATATAAGTAACAGTGGTGCAATATGACCAAGTTGTTTTTTCGGTATGCACGAACGTATAGCACAATTATTAGTCCCCCATAATTCTTAGCTTTGTTTTTGTTTCTAGACTTGTCAAAAGGGCAGTACTAGCAGTCTTCCACGAACCAGGAAAAACATCAAATGCGTCAAAGAATTACAAATTTACCGGTAAAACTTAAAATTTTTCAGCGACATGGGTAAACGTCTAAAATGTTGTTTTTTCATAATTCATTCCAGACATTTTTACAGCTGTTTGTTTGAAAAACAATACTTTGGGAGATCCGCTTCGCGGGTTTGAAGGATTTTATCTCCTAAGACCTTAAAGTATGTTCAGTCGACAGGCAGGATTGTCAATGCCACCAGTTTTCGGGAACAACAGTACCTACCAACCTTGGGTGGCATTTACCAGACTGAATTATAAAAAAAAAACATTTTAGTCATTTACCTACCAGTGTTGCTGATAAAATCCTTTGTTTTACCGATAAGTTCTGGAATTTCTCATTTTCTGATTTCTACAGTGACATGTACACATTATGTATGTAGATTGTAGATTAAAAGTTAATGGGGTCTTCCGAGCAATTACTTTTTAAGCCATAATTTCACTGCATTACTTATGTTTCAGTCAACATACATATATAATAATTTTCACAGTTTTTTGAATTGCACGTTTTATTTCCATTCCACACGTCTTGTTCTTGTTATTCAACAAAACCATGAATTTCCTTCTCACCCAAACATGTCAATCATTCAAATAACTGGAAAATACAGGACAATTAAAGCTAATGCCCCGTCCCTATAGTCATTGCGTGGTTTTGTTGGATTTTTACCTCAAGGGAATAATTGTGTGTGTGCCTTGTTAAATTGCTTTCAAAGTCACTAAGCAATTGTACGTACAACGTACATACCAGAGAATTCCGAATTCGCAATAATTGTCAACACCTGGATAGCAATCAGCTAAATAGGAATTTGTCCCTAATTTCTCAACAGAATTAATGAAACCAAGCCACAAGTGTTTGAGCACCACGGAGGGGCCATTAAGTGGGTGGCACATATAACACACAATATACATACATTCTTTTTATTCTAACCATAAGGTTAACATTTAATTTATTTCAATCACGTTTGAATTCCACAACAAAAAAAAAAATAAACAATCAAGTTAATGTCTGAAAAACCAATTTGGATGTATGACGCGTGATAGTTCATGCTTATTGTAGGCTTTTGGGCATATTTACATCCGAACGGTAGTACGGTCATTGTGGGTTATGGTAACATCGACAACCCTCATGTTTGGAGTCAAGAAAGTGGACAGCCTATCGGCTCCAGTCGATGGAAGGCGATCGAATGGGAATCCCATGGCTCGACGATCCGGATAGAGACGGTCACGTACACCACAGAAACTGGATGCATCACTGCAAGTCCCAACTAGATCCTGGTCAACCTAAGGGATTAAAGGTCTTAAAAACTGAAGATTATTTTTGTTTTGTCACAGAATATGTCTTACCCTGTCATCATCAAAGTTTGAGATCATAACGAATAGTTCGCAACGAAGACCCTCTGGTCGTCCTTTCGGAATCAGCATATGTTGCGGCCAACCACATCCACAGAAATTGAATTCAAGCTCTTCTGGCGTGCCAGCACCTGGGCGATTGGCATCTAGGTTACGGAAGGTCCTTTCGAAGGGAATGGTCACACTAGATTCAGTTGATCGACGGCGAAGAGTATTGGCTCCAGGTTGTACTAGATGAACACCTCATCAAAACAAATAATCTTAAAGAAAAGGCTTTTAGACTTACGTGCAACAACGAACTTATCCAGTTCAACCATCATAAGACGCTGATCTCTCAACAGCATAGGTTGTCCACGCTCATCGTTCTTCGGTCCCAGGAATATCCGAACTGTTCCGAAACGTCGAGCACCGCCTGCATTGTTAACATTGATTGTATAGCTAAACGGAGTGTGCTGTAAATGAGTCACCCTGGCATAGACATTTCCCCTAGGCACAAAGTCCAGACCACGTGAAAAATCTATATCCGATTGTTGCCAGAATGTTTGAAGCGAATTAGTTCCTCTGTCGTCATTGTCAACTTGAACTCCCGTAACCGATATATCCCTGTAGTTCAATTGAACTTGGTTGTAAGGTGTCAAAGATTCCTTGTGTTCTTGGAATACGTCGTCTACAAATGAATGCCATTTGTAGAAAGCAGGATCCCGCATGGCTGTGGCGGAATCTCCCATTACGCCAAAAGACTCCAAATACCGATGGTCAGGATCATGCGAATAAGATATGAATACGTGACCCATATTGTGCAGATCACCGTAAAGTTGGCGATTTGGAGATAGAATTGATGATTCCATCATGTTACCAAGAATATCAATACCACGAGTCTCATCCAGATTTACTCGGTTGCCAGATTCCTGAAAAAATCAAGAATAATGAAAAAAACTAATCAATTTGTCTATGAAGTACTAGGTCTCACATCAACAACAAATCCCTGGTGAATGGCTTCATAGAATCTATCCCTCCAGCGTTCCATGTCACTAACGTCTATTTTAATCTGATCTAACTCACGGTCAAGATCCTTGATGACAGTGTTGGCAAATCGTGGTGGCCAAGCGCGACTTGATACCAGTGAGTCCATTTTTGGGAAATAACCTTCACCGATAGGTTCACGCAAGTTATTCAAACGCTTCACCCGAGACATATTGTTACTAAAACGTTCCAAATTGTACCGAGCTATGATCTGCTGATGCATATAGTAGAAAAGTTCTCCACGACGATCTTTGGCCACAATCGAACGGTCAGAAGCTTCGAATGGATACACCAAATGCCAATGCCAGTGGTGAAGATTGATTCCCATATCTTCGCGGAAGTACCATAGTCGATGTTCTTCATCTAAATCCGATGCAGTATAGTCTTTGGGAATAATTATTGGCATACGAGATCCTTCAGGAACAACCGTGGCTTCTTCCCGAAGCTGGGTGAACACCATCGAATCAACATACTTCTCGGGGAATGTCTCTACGAATGAGGGTAAATTCAAGCCCCTGGTATCAGGGCGATGAAGGAGGGCCACCGAGAGAGCGTAGTTAAATAAAAATGCATTAATACGATCCCTAGAATAGGCGGCGATGCTTTGTAGATCATCAATCGAACGAACACCAAGGAATATATCTATTAATCTTCCAGCAATGCGACGATGACGAGGAATGAACAAAGAAAATTGTTCACGACGACCCAACGACATTGGTATTCTCAAATCTGGAACACTGATGTCCTTCACTGGAATTCTTTTTTCTGCCTTATCACCGAAACGTCCCTGGACTTCATTACCGATTGGTCGGTAACGATCGGTTAGAAACTGATCTGGGACATCAAAAACGGTCGACTTAGAAGTGCCTTTTTCCATAAAAACAGGCTCAGTCGGACGATCGAAGAGAAACAAAAGATTCTTTTTGTCTGCCATTTTTGTTGTTTTTTTTTTTTTAATTACTTTGAATATTAATTGAACTTAAAGAACTGCAAATGTGTCTAGTGAAAGAATCTTTCAAGACGAATGCTAATTATTCAACAAAATTTTATTGCTTTTATACAAACGAATCAACCGCAAACCTTTTGAATGCATACAAAAATATAATGCAGTTTTGAGATATATGCATTGAATATGGGAAATGAAAGAGTTTGTTATCAGTAGTCAGTTTGCAACTTTGTCTGAAAAATAAGAGGATAGAAATGCATTGTGGTAGGGTTTTGCAGCGCGTACAGCGATAAAACTCTTTGTGTGAATGAAAAACAATAAGCAAATATTTAAACCACAGTAAATTGTTGACACAAAATAGCCAAATGTGTTATTTAAAATTATTGTAAAATAAAATGAAATGAGTACCACAATTTATTGATAAACACACTTCGCCTTGATTTTTGGTTTTACAACTTTGAACTTTGTTTACATTATTACATATGTATCTATATGTAATGTAGGTATACTCGTATAATATTGTGTACCTAGACCTACATGCACGTACTATATGAGTGATGAATCTGTCTTAGATTTGTATAAGATCATTGCGAATGATAGGCATTTCCAAAAGCAATGTTAAAAGTGAGGAAAATTACGAGTAGATTATTGTTTGTGGAACCAAATATAGAAAAGCTGAATAATTCATATATAAAAGAGGGCGATTAGAAATGGTAAAGTCCAGGGTTTTCGGGAAGCCACCATTCCCCTAGTTATAAGCTTAGCTTGAAAACTGTTAAGGCCTAAGTTGTCAGATATAAAATAATTATCTTTTAACTTTAACTTTCTTCAGCGCTTGTTTTTTTTTATTTTTTCATCTATTTCTCGATCATTTAGAAACATGCGTAGATAATTCTTATCACAAAAATTGTAGAGCACAAAATTTCCAACATTTTAGGACATTTCATTCATCCTCATAAATCGCCGTTGCTGAACAAATTGCGTAAATATACTAATATATATGTGTTTTTCTTGGAAAGCTCAAGGTTTTTTTTTTTTTTTTTTTTTTATATTAAGCGCGTGCAAAAGGGGTTGTGACTACCCTTAAGATGATATACACAGCACGAGCGATTAGGTAGATTGGAGGGGATTTAAAAGGAGATACCGATGCACATTGGTTTTGAACGTCTGTAGATCACAATGGGAGGGGAAAATTGAGCTGGGTAGAGCATTCCACATTCGAGTAGTGCGACTAAAGAAAGAATCTCTGTACTTAACAGTACGTCCGAAATTGGGCTCAAGGGTAAACTGATGGGCATTCCTAGAAGCGCGAGTATTACGGTTGAATTGTTTAAGGGGAGGAATGCAACTGGCTATTTCACTAGAGCATTGTTTATGGAAATAACGGTAAAATAACGAAAGACATGAAACATTTCGACGGTGCTCAAGAGATGAGAATGTTTCCGTTATAGTTCTTTCACCTATCATTTTAAGAGCTCTCTTTTCAATTCTATCCAATAAACTCAAGTGGGTTATTGGAGCACCTGCCCAAATGTGAGAGTTATACTCAAGTTTTGGACGAATAAAGGCTTTGTAGATCACAGCCAGATCAGCCGGGGAGAAAAATTTCTTGCATCGACGGAGAAAACCTAAACACTTAGCAGCATTTTTGGCGATGTCGAATATGTGGTCGTTCCATAAAAGGTGGTCTGTGACACACATACCGAGGACTGAAAGCTTTTCGGTTTCCTCAATGCAAGTGCCACTCATGGATAGTGGCATGGGGGTTGGCAGGTGTCTGTATACGAGGAGAGGTCAAAAAGTTCGTGGAATGGTAGAAAAGGGGAGGGCGGGAATTATACTTGGTTTTATTATTCTTTTTCAATATATTTTCCTTTATAAAATATTTTTTACATTCATTGGTCAAGAAGTTTATTTATACTGTCGAAAAAATAGGCAGAAATTGCTGACTTTACTTCTTCACCGCCGTTAAATTTGTATTTATTTATTTATTTATTTATTTAATTATCTACCGAGCTTAACTCTAACAGATATAAAGTACTTTAATCTATGTACTCACCCATATTCTGAAACTCGTATTTATGACTCGTATTCCACTACAGTCTCATGTTGGTATTCCAAGAGTCGTATATCCGACTTCAATTCTATAAATTTTGAGAAACGGACAACATAGCATACGACTGTTCATATTTTATCATTATTCCGAGTCTAGTATTAAATCGAATTAAAATGGTATTTGTGCTGTTTATTCGTCGTGTGAAATATTTTAAACGAGTTATATATTTTTTCGGATAAAAAGGACAAAACCTAGTGCAGGCAATATGCATACATATAATGTTGATATTTTTTTCAATATTCTTGCTATTTGTTTCATCAACCTGCAAGGGTCACCGCAGCTCTAAGACCATCGTAATGCACTTATAAAATGCAAACATAAAATTAAGGATGTAAAAGATCTCTTCTCTGAGGAAACTATATGCAATCAACCTGGAAGTGATAGCAAGACTCTACGACCTCTAAAATGCAATACTAAAATGCAACACAAGACTGATAGGTGCAAAATAGCTTTGTACCGATCCAAATTTCGTTTACTGATACTTTTATCTACAGGAGCTTTGGAGCGGTAAGGCTCTTTTGTATCTATAATTTTTGTATTGCATTTAGTGGTCTTATGTCCACGTTATCGCTCTCAGATTAATGGCATGTGTTTTGTTCATGTATGTGTTATATCTCATAAATACAATAAAAATAAAATAAATAAATACAATACAATTAGTGTTTTTTTTTTATAATACAAATTCTATATACTACTGAAATACATCAGCCAAGTAGAAGACTTAGCGTTATTTAATTGGACTTGTTGAATTATCGATTCAATATAGCTTTTAACGGCCTTTAGTCCATACAAATTGGCGTTTCGTCCCGGCGTTCTCCAACAATTCTTGAGTAGAAATTCTAATTGGGTTGGATATAGTTCACAATTGATTTTTGCTGTAAAATTGATGTGTGCTGGACTGAACTTAATACAAATTGCGTCTTGACAAGGCCCTCACTGTCATCTGAAGAGTCCAAGTGAGAACGCTGGGACGAAACGCCAATTTTTATGGACTAAAGGCCGTTAAAAGCTATATTGAATCAATAATTCAACAAGTCCAATTAAATAATCACCCATATTCTGCAAGTCGTACTCTGTGTCGTACTCGTATTCGAACTCGAACTCGTGTCGTTTTAAAATTGTTATTCTTCAAGTCGTATACGTTGTATACGAGAAGCTTAAAAAAACAATGTACATATATCGTCGCTTGAATATATTTGTCAAAATAATAATAATGTCATAAAATAAATGATTTTAGTACGAGATCTGGTTAACAATTTACTAAAAGTGTTTCATGCCACTCTAAATTTGGTGAAAATTCTATTTTGGTCAATTCAAACTACATTGCATGAACCTAGCAGTGATATCGCGGCTCTAAGACTACCAAAATGCATTTTGGAAATGCACAAAAATGTGAAAAGAGGTACTAAGTGTTATATACGGATCCAAATTTTGTCTACACACAATTCGTAGCCCTGAATATAAGAGTGATACCAAGCCATGTCCGCTCCAAACCTAGATGTAGTTTGCAAGGATTTAAAGCGGTAATGAATGAAATTTGGACTAAACAAAGCTGTTTTACATCAATCAATTTTGTATTGCATTTCCATAATTCATTTTATTGGTCTTAAGGCCCTGCTATCGCTGTCAGGTTCATGGCATGTAGTTTGCACAGAGAAGAGCTCTTTTACATATTTTTTGTTTGCATTTTTAAAGTGCCTTTGGATGATCTTAGAACTGCGGTGTCGCTCTCTTGTTGATTTTACAAATAGAAGCAATGTTGAAAAAGATACCTACATGCATAACATTACCTTTGTGTCCATTTTTATCAAATAAATATAATACTCGTTTAGAAGAAACGAGAATAAACAACACAAATACGACTTTAATTCGAATAAATACTAGATTCGGAATAATGATAAAATACGAGCAGTCGTATGCGATGTTGTGAGTTTCTCAATATAGTAAAAATGAAGTCGGATATACGACTTCAGGAATGCCTACATACGACTGGAGTCGAATACGAGTCATAAATACGAGATTATGGGTAAATGCTAGGTCTTCTACTTGGCTGATGTATTTCAGTAGTATATAGCATTTGTATTATAAAAAAAAACACTCATATGTAAACAATGCCAGGCCACGGGTAACAAAATTTCCAACAATTCTTGATTAGAAATTGTAATTGGGTTGGAAATAATTCACAATTGATTTTCGCTGTAAAATTGATATAAGCTGGACTGAACTTAATAAAAATTGCGTCTTGACAAGGTCCTCACTGTCAACTGAAGAGTCCAAGTGAGAACGCCGGGACGAAACCCCAATTTGTATGGACTAAAGGCCGTTAAAAACATACAATAGAATTACATACATCAATTTTTGTATTGCATTTTGACAGTGCATTTTAGTGGTCTTATACGACATGGTATCGCTTAAATTTAGAGCCGTATAAAATACTTATTTTTTTTGTATTTCGAAAATGCATTTTGGTGGTGTTAGGTCGGCGGTATCGCTTCCAGGTTTATGCAATCCTGTTTGCATTGATAAAAAAAAACTATCCACAAATATGAAGGTGTATAAAACACTTTTAGAAAATCGTTGAACAAATCTCGTACTAAAATAATTTGTTTTATGAAATTTTAATGATTTTGACAAATATTATACAGGCAACGATATACGTTGTTTTTTTGAGCCTCTCGTGTACAACGTATACGACTTGAAGAATAACGATTTTAATACGATACGAGCTCAAGTTCGAATAAGAGTACGAGACAAAACACGACTTGTGGAGTATGAGTGACTATTATTAATATTTACAAATACATATATGTACATAAATATCTATTAATTTAACAGAAATGTGTGGTTTACTTTTAATTTAAACTTTTTTCTTTTATCATATACATAAATCTAAGGCTAAGCATTTGGAATTATAAAGATGAATACATTTTGTAATGGGTTCATTTTGCCCATATATAAAAACATGTCGATGAACACACAAAAAATCCCGCTAAAGAATTATTCTCTCTAGATCATAGGTATATTTAAAAGTGGTTCAAAAGGTTAGGACTTTTTATGCGGTATGAAAAAACATCATGAATTAACATAATACAACTAACATTTCTTCTTGTTGTCAAGGAATCTATAGTCCGATTAATGCACACCTGGTAGGGTATGAGGGCATTTCACACAAGTTCAAATTTAGTTGTTTAACAACGAATCTTAAAGAAGATTTTTGCACGCGTTCCAATCTCATCTGAGAAGTAACATACGTAGGACAACAAACAATAGAGCAATACTCAAGCAACGGACGTACAAGGGACACAAATAGATTTAATAGCATATGGATTTGAAAACTCTTTACAATTTCGCTTTAAAAATCCAAGCATTGAATTTGCCTTTGCAACAATATAATCTATATGATACGAAAACGTCAGTTTACTATCAAACATCACCCCAAGATCTTTGACAACATTTTGAAGGTCAAAAACATGATTTGATATTTTATATTCATAAAAAAGAGGAGTCCTGCTCCTGCTACGATGAACAGAGAATGAGCGAAATTTTTTTATATTTAAGCAAATAACTTTAAGTTTGCACCATTCAAGTATTGCATTTTAATCATTTTGCAGTAAGTAACAATCTTGAATATTATTAACGCGTAAAAATATCTTCAAACATCGAAATACATTAAACAGCAAGCACTTTTTAACAATAATGGAATTTTATTAATAAAAAAAATAATAAAATAATAATAATAAACAACAATGGGCCCAGATGACTTCCCTGGGGAACACCAGATAAAACATTAATAGTTCTGGAATAAACATTTTCTAATTTAACTATGTATTTGTTTTCTATTTTATAAATATCTTGCTATCCATTTTAGTAAAACAGAGTGGATTCCAAAAGAACGTAATCTAGTTATTAAAATATCATGTGAAACCGTGTCAAACGCTTTGACAAAGTCAGTGAAAATAACATCCACTTGACGACCTACTTCCAAGGAATCAGATAAATATTTTGTAAATAAAAGAAACCATGTTGATGAGAAGAAATATATTCTTAAACATAAAAATACAGTTTTTGAGTAACAATATGCTCAAAGAGTTTGGGAATAGCTGAAATCTTGGATTTTCTTCTGTAATTTTCAATGTTTTGTCTAGGTCCTGCTTGGTATATGGGTGTTATAAGAGAAAGCTTCCATTCATCCAAAAATATACATGTAGCTAAGGACATATTAAACAAATTTCAAAGGAATAACTAGAGTTTCACAACACTGCTTCAATAGCATCTAGAGGAAGCACGTTAGGGTTAAGATATCACCAATCTAGGTGGCGCCCTTATTTGAACCTAGAACAAGAACCAGTGATAATCAATACTGGAACCATTTACTCCCTAATGTAAACTATTTCCTCACTATTTCCACAAATAGTCTACCTTAAGGTGGAAATATTCTATCTTAAGGAGCAAATGGTTCCAGTTTTGATTATCACTGGTTCTTGTTCTAGGTGCAAATAAAGGCGCCACCTAGATTGGTGATATCTTAGCTCTGACGTGGTTCCTCTATGTGTATAAACTCAATGATAATATTGAAGGAATTTCATCTGGACCGTGACCATCACCACAACCAATTGATTTTATACCTTCTTGAATGTCTTTGATCGACAGATTTAAAATTCCCATATTAGCATTAGAAGAAACAGTGAAGTTCTTTTTTCAATTTTTGTAATAAACAATAATCAGGAGGGCCATAATATTTCGAACCCACATTTTTGTACGGCCGGCAGTCGTGGCCAGATTGATCTTGTGAACTGGAGCGTTGCTGTGAAAAGCAGAACACCTTTTGTGCCTTTTTTCTCTCCTTTTTTCCTTGATGGCTTATTTCAATCTATGCAGCAGGTCTGCGCAGTATCCGCCGGTTATATTGACACCTTTTTCTTTATATTCCATAAGCAAAATCCTTTCCGAAATATAAAAAAATTGTAGCCATGATTTTTTTAGCCAATTGTGAGACCTTTAATTTCTTTGGGTATGTATCGCCTTTTTTCAGCCACCGAATTGACACCCGCTTTGACTCAGGTTTAAAATGATGCACCCAAGTTTCATCTCCAGTCACAATTCGACCAATAATTTCAGCCCTGCTCCCGATACTGGAATTCAAAAACTTACGTGAGCACTCCACTCACTACCGATTCTGAACCTCTGGCTCTGAAAGCATTCTTGACATCCATATTGCACTCACCTTGCGCTATAAATAAATATTCGATGTTAATGTTTTTATCATTTAATCTTGGATACCCCCTGGATTCGAGCCTGAAACCCGTGTTATTCCTGGCCCATTTATCAGAAAATTATAATCAACAATCCATGCGACCGTCCATCCATCCGTTCATCCGACCGTCCGTCCAACCATCCGTCTACGATAGAAGATTGGATGGACGGACGGACAGTCAGACGATCGGACGGACAGAATGTCAGACAGACGGATGGTCGGACAGTTGGTGGGTCAGTCAGATGGTGGGACGGACGTACGGATGAATGGATGGTTAGCCGGACCGACGGATGGACGGATGGAAAATCCATCATAAATAAATTCGTCAAATTTCGATCAAAAATGACAATCTTAATATGCAATGCAGAAATCAACCATCGAAATTCGAAAAATGCGTTTATCCGCCATCAGAGTTTGTGGTGAAAATTTATCGACTTTATTGTCGATTATAATTTTCTGATCAATGAGTCAGGAATAACACAAGGGTTCCGGGTTCGAATCCTGCGGGTATTCAAGTTTTTTTTTTTTTTTGTAATCAATGAAGTTAAAACGATAAAAACATTAACATCGAATATTTATTTATAGATTACGTTCGGTTTCTATAAAAAGTAATTAATTTTCAACACACAAAAACAATAGAATTTAAACATTGTTCTAAAAAAGGAAGAAGGATTAATCAAAAACAATTTGTATGTTGTGTTCGCCCTTCGGTGGTTCATTCATAATGGTACGCAAAACCAAACGTGCCAACCAACCGAGAATTGTTGATTTAATTAGCAGTCGACGATGGAAATCGGGCCATACAAAATATTGCACAACAAAAAAATGGAATTTCATGAAATAATTAACATCTAACTCTCAATCCACTGTGCCAACCAAAAATCTTTCTTTTCCTTCTATTTCTTTTAACAAGTGCAGTGCATTGCATTTAAAAGACCTAAGACTTAAGGCATATAGTTAAATTATTATTATTATTATAAAAAATTCAAATTTTTGCAACTAATTAACTACTAATTAATGGGAAATTGTTAAGCAATAAACCATTCAATATACCTAAAAAGTTTTTACTCCGTTGTTAGGTGTTGCTTTGCTCAGTAGTGCTGAAATAATCATCATTTACCTCCTTAGGTTATAGAATCACACATGTACATTTGTAACTAATGTATGTACATAATAACCAAAATAACATCAAAGAAAATTTCCCCCTATTCGAAAATAAATCAATTTCCTTCATACCTGCAATAAAAACATCAACAATTGCTCTTTTCAAGAATTCCTATTCACAACACCAATCAATGTTCGAATAATAAATGCGAATATAGCCATTGACAAGTGTGTTAACTCATTTGATAGACACGATACATCCATGCATATATATGTGAGCAATCAATCCAAACTATGGCCCACAAAAGAGCACGTACACGTACAACGTACATGCTATCAAAACAAAAATATTTTCCTCAAATTCTTAAATATTGCATAAGTTAATAAAAAATACATTAACTCAACAAAAATAATTGCAACGAGTGCGGAATGATAAAATTCCGTATTCGGACTGGACAAGACTGGAATATGTGGCTGTCTGATGTCTCTGCATGTGAAATTAATTTACGAAAAAAAACCTGTTCAATTTACGAAAAAAAACTTGTGCAGTATTACAACTCACAGGCCATCACCGATTGTTAAAAAAAAATTAAAAACAAGCTTCTGACATTGCAGTGTAGAGTAGAGCAATTTGTTTCATTCGTCCTGGCCCGGCCTACTTTAGTTTCGCGCACTGCCGGAAGTCCATAATGTGGAATAGATAACTCTTTAAAGGCTTCTTTAAAAAATGTTTAAGAGGTGGTAAAGTTAATTCATTCAAATTTTGTATTAACTTTTAGTCAAGTAACCTTGTCACCTTAAAGAAAGAAGACTCTGCATCAAATATGGTAGTTCTGATATTTCGCAGTGTTATTAATGATATTCCTAAGAAATTATCCGAGTTTTTAACTTCAAGCTCTGAACGCAGCCATTGCGAGAAATTGAGAGAAATTTTAGAATGAAGTTTTTAATTTTAAATAAGCCCTTTCGGGTTAAAATTAACAATTTTAAAAAAATTCAAGGTTATTTGAATTTTACCAAGGTTGCTTGAAGTCCAAATATTGAATTATTTATTTTTCCAATATTATAGAAAACTCAGCAAATAATAAGAAATAACAGATCTGACGCAAGGTCAATTTGAAAGGCCAAATTCAGCATCAGGATTTTTATTGCAGAAATTCTACGAAACCATCATCTTTTAATAACTTATATGAGTAGTAAAAAAAGTATCAAATGTTCTAGAAGCCCATACATCTCCTTATTGCTGGACATAAAAAAAAGTAATAAAACGCCAAAATCTGGAATGAGAGTCGCAAAATCATATAGACGCTATGTACACACTCTCCTGCCTACATTAATCTAGATCAGTGCTTCCCAACCTTTTGTGTGCTATGCCCCACAGAATCTTTCCAAAATCCTCATGTCCCCCTAACATTATATGAAGATACCAAAATAATTTTGAACATCAAAAATCTGAAATGTCCAGTGCAAAAGTTGAATAGCTGAAATAAGGAAGTTTATTTTAAAAAAAAAATAGGAGTATGTAGAACTAAAATTCAAATACGAAATAATTTAATTATTATGTTATTGTAACTTTTAATGTTGTGTAATTGTTTTTTTTTTGTATGCAGTACGCGCACTCAAGGGGTTTTTGATACCCTTAAATTTAACACAGTGCGAGCGTTGGGAAAACAGGAATGGATTAAAGAGGAAATACCGTTATTATTTAAATCCCTTGAGATTAATGCTTCATTCAATTCAGCTACAATATAAAGTTTCCCCGTTTTTTTTTTTTTATATCCAGGCAATTTCTTTTATGTTATAAGCAAATTGGTTATGGCACTAAATTCACATTCAGTTAAATACAAAGATGGAAAAGGTGATAGAACAGTTCCCTTGCATATTTGCTTGCATTGGGGTATTTGATTTCGGTTAAAAGTCAACGTGGAAAAAACTTGATACAACAAAAGTTGATACAATTGATTCATACAGAAGCGGATCCTGGCTATGTTCCGAAATATAAAGGGTGGAAAGAAGCATATATTTTTCGGAGAAAAGTGTAATGCAGCATAAGCATAACTTTAAATTGCCCCCATATAATCTCAAATTGCCCCCTTGTGGGGCGTGGGCCCCACGTTGGAAAACACTGATCTAGATGTTCCAAGCATTTCGAAAAAAGTCCTTCTATGTATAACAGGAAAAATCTTGAATCGGGTTTCTATGAGTGTTGCAATGTCCCCCACGAGCAGGAATTTTATTTAATGGTTCTATCACAGGTTCCGTTGTTTTTATAGGTAACTAATATTGAAGTTGCTCTTCTTAGGGCCTGTTTGTTTACAGCTAATCATCTTTAATCCATGATTAGTGGAGCTGGGAAATCCTTAAATGTGATCAAAATTTTTTTTTTAAATTCAACGTATGAGTTGCTAATAATGGATTTCACTAATCAGCCACTTTTGGTTGATTAGCGTTGTTTAATTAAAGCTTATGAAAGTCACATACTAAATTTAACCCACTGTGAACAAACTGGCCCTTAGTCCAATGTCAACAGAGACAAAATAGATTTTTTATAATGCAAAATATATTGGGCGTATTTTATGATTGAAATTGGCAAGTAGGTTTGTTCCTGGAGTATAACGAAAACTTGGCGTCGCGGTAAGTGTTGTGATTTAGCCTACATTTTGAAAAGAAAAACAAGTTTTAGATATTCGTATCGTACCTATAATTTTTTTTAACATTTTGTTCGAACAAAAAATATGTAAAATTGCTGATTCGAGTTTATATGGAGTTACATACATGCATGCTAAGTCTTCTACTTGGCTGATGTATTTCAGTAGTACATAGAATTTGTATTATAAAAAAACCATTCATATGTAGAGTTACATAATGTTAAAATTTTGTTAATCTATTTTTTTTATAAAACTCGTTGTTCAAAAGATATATGTACGTTTTTTTTTTTGTTGACATTTGACGCTATAGTTATATGCAATATCTTGAGACTTTAAGACTTCTGTAGAGAATATTATGGTTAACAAATTTAGCTTTCATTCTTTTTTCGACAACTTTGTCATTTACATATAGTCTAGGAAAGATAGAAAATTTAATATGGGCAAGTGCGAACAAATTAATTCATGAAACTTTATTGCTGGTATCGCCCCAAAATTTCATCCTTTACAACACATCCAAAGTGCCCTTAAATGCCCTCATTGGCTTTTTGTATAGACGCATTTAAAAAGGTGGAGAAGGGGGCAGGCATCATTTTATCAAGCTGAAAAATGTGTTATACTACAATCTAACCATATGACACATGTTTTTAGGGTGCTTTTCAATGCTGATTCTAAAAAGACCAAAACTGAAAAGATACATGTATCCTGTAGATGGTAAAAGTACTTTTTATGGAACTAAGATTTTTTTTTAAAAACAACAAGTAAAATATTACCCAAACATAAACTCTCTAAAAAAACACTCTTTGGGTCAAGTTATTTTAATGAACTCTTTTGATTCTTGGGAACCATGACATATTTAATATTTTAGGTAAATTTCATCAGTAGATGTAGGTAAATTTATTAATAGATGTTATGGTAATAATGACGCACTAACATTTCACCCTCAAAAAAAAAAAAAAAACACCCTTTCACAGATGTTTTTGGGAACTGTTTGATTCTTGGTAAACTCGTCAAATTAAACATTTATACCAAATTTTATTTATATCCCCTTATTTTTAAATGGTTTTGGGTAATATTTTACTTGTTGTACTTAAAAAAAAGTCATCATTCCATAAAAAGGACTTTAACTTTCAACAGGATACATGTATCTTTTCAGTTTTAATCTCTTTAGAATAGGGCTGGCCACGAGACGATACTCTGCGAAACTTTTGTAAGTCTTGTCTCGGGCTCGTTAAAATCGAAAATTTTCAGTCTCGTCTCGGGCTCGTGTCGGTCTCGTATAATTAAGTCTCGTCTCGGTCTCATCTCCGATTTTCGGACAACCTGACGATTATTGGAACGAAATATTTTCAATTATAGTTTGAATATGTCATGCGAGACCGAGACTTTTCTCATCTCGTAGCCAGCCCTACTTTAGAATCAGCATTAAGAACCACCCTATATAAAAACATGATGTGTCATATGATAATACATTTTTCAGCTTGATAAACTCCCACCTCCCCCTCTCTCTACCTCTTTAAACGCATCTATATAAAAAGCCAATGACGGCATTTTGGGGCACTTAGAACTCAGAGAAGCCCCTCACATTTAATAAAATATTAAGCTGTTCTTCCCAAAAGTTCCCATTTTTGCTATTAAAAAGTGGGAATGAAATTTCGATTATTTTCTGTCACACGTCTAATGTTCCATCTATCTCTGGAATTTTGTAAACTTCCGTTACCACAAAAGTCCCTCGCCCAAGTTACAGTTGAATAATTTCAACAAAATTTAGATTTCCAGTCTGAAGAAATAAATGTCCTTTGAACGAATTTCGTTTTCCTTTCTTTTTTGAATAACTAAAGGCCAGTTGGTTCACAGCTTATCATTTTTAATCCGTAATTAATGCAACTAGTAAATCCACGAATGTGTTGAGATTTTGTTCGTCAAGAAATCCAAAGTTTGAGCATTATTCCAGGATATCGCTAATCAGCCAATTTTGGTTGATATGAGCGTTACCTTAGCCATTTTAGAAATTTGTCTGGTTGAAAATGTTAATTTATTTTTTATTTTCAATGCAAAATTTAAGAGCAATGACGTCATCTACTAAATGTGTCGGAAACGACGAAATTTTATTTTTACTATTACCACTTCTCGAGTGTTTACTTTTCTTTTGTGTCTTTCATTTGTGAATTGATGGACCCACACACCACTTAAGTATAAAATTTGTTGCCCCTGCAAAATAATTTGTATACACAAATAGCCCTTCTTTTTGGCTTTCTAAAGACATCTAAATTTTGACGATCCGATCATGAGAACTAAAGTTATATTTTTTGTTAGAAAAGGGAAATAGAGGGCCCAAAAGAGGTTTAAAATGTTCTGTTCCCGCGAATTGGACTGACATTGTCACCTGGGCAATGTGTTATAATAAATTTCGTTAACATTTTGTTTGGAAAAATCACCCAAAATCTAGGAAAGAATGCTCAAATTAAAAAAAAATTTACATTCAAAATATTTGGTTGATATTTCAAATTCGATATGGATTGGGTGCTTTTTCCATAGGCGTTATTACCTAACGTCGAATTTGAATGGGTGGTTATCGCTCCACTTGAATAGAAACAAACTTTTTTTTTACTATCAGAGCGTGTGGCGCTTTGGTTAATTCATACATTCACCTTTTGGTTCAGTTCCTAAAAGAGAAATCTATTGCGAATAAAACTGCAGGGACAGAATAATTCAGGAAAAAACCCTTAGGCTATTTTTTTACCACTTTTCTAATTAGTTCATAAAATACACTGTTTTTTTTGCGCCAGTTTAATAGAAACAGTGGGCGTTTTGTCTCTATAGATTACGGTAAGAAGAAAAAATATTGTTATAATAATAGTAGTGTAGATTAAAAATAATAATTGTTTGATCAAAGAAAAGATGGGCTGCGGAAAACCATTAAACCCTGCAGAAAAAGCCAAAATACAAGTACACGAGGAAAACAAGCTTCACCTACGCACAATTGCCAACAAAATAAGTAGAAGTGTGAAAATTGTTTGGTCGAACCATAGAAATAAAGAAAACTATGGAAAAATATGTAAGGTATGCAATCAAGAGCCACAACAGAAGCATACCAAAGAAAGATAATTAGACGGGCTTCAAATTCAAGCGGCTCTGCTGCTAAAATCAAGGCTAAGAGTGGTATTACAGCGAGTCTTAACAATATTAGACGTGTTATTCGTGGGTAACAACATTTAAAGCGCCTAAAATTGAAGAAAAAACCACCGTTAAATCAAATACGAAGACAGAATATAATAGATTTTTGCAGGAAGAATATGACGTGCAAGGAAAAGTAGACAAATGTGGTATTTTCTGACGAAAAAAATTCAATTATGATGGCGCGGACGGATATAATTACTATGTTCATGTTAAAGGGGAGGCACCCAGGCTTCTGGAGTGCCACCATAGCCGAGAAGGCGGTGTAATGGCGTGGGGTGCGATTTTCTGGTTTTGAACAATTTTTCTGGACTTTCCCACATTGAAAATGACGGCAAACTCCTACAAGGAAAGAAGTTTTCCCTAAGTTTTCCGATGTCTTAGGACCAATACCATGTACATTTCATCAAGAAACCGTGCCAATCTTCAACGCAAGGAATCATTAACAATTGGATATCCGAGAAAAATGTTACCTTACTTCAATGCCCACCGTATTCTCCGGACCTAAATATTATTGAAAACGTATGGGGATGGATTGTTCGTAAACTTTACGATTCTGTTCTGACCGACAAAATATGAGGACAAAAAATCACTTACTGTTGCAATCAAAGAAGCATGAAGTGCGATTTCTTAAAATTATATAAAGTAACTGCATGATTCAGTCTCCAAATGGGTTTTTCTAGCAAACATATTAAAATATGATTACGAATAGAAAACTACCCAATTTTACTGCACTTTATCAATTTGTTTCCTTATTTAAGAGAATGTTTCTATTCAAGTGGCGCAAAAAAAAACAGTGTTTTAAATAAAGTAATTGGAAAAGTGGTAAAAAATAACCTAACGGTATTTTCGTTCTCTGCAGTTTTATTCGCAATAGATTCCTCTTATAGTAACTAAAACTAAAAGGTAAATTTATAAATTTACCAAAGCGCTACACGCTCAGACAGTAAACAAAAAGTTTGTTTCTATTCAAGTGGAGCGGAGTGTATAGTGCGAAAATAAAGAAAAATGGTTTACCGCAATTATTTCAAATATTCACTTGAGTGTCTGTGAATTTAAGTGAAAACTTTGAATATTATTGCCTGTAACATATTTTGTTAATATACCCCACCCTCATCCACGCCTATCTGGAAAACGTATTTACAAAATGTCACTTTTTCAACAAACTGAATTTCATAAAACAAAATTTTAAAAATACCCTCAAAACAACAATTCTCATAGGAAAAGCAGAAGGGGCGCATATAATGTAGTTTGACCTCTATAAACTTAAATGTATACATGTCAAACAGGATGTTTATTATTGAAGCTGTGATGATGTACATAGGTGTGGGTTAAGGTTGTGGCCACATCCTTTGTGAAATAAAGGATTCACACTCGAGCACTTGGGATAATAGAAATTATTTCCTTTTTTCCCCGAAATTCGATTTAGATTTTCGTTCTAACTGGGCTACGAGTATATCGGCTCTAAATGTAGATTCGTATATTGGTTTTGGGATTGAGTATATCCTTTAAGGGTTATCTACTGTGTTTGATTGTGCACCTGATGAGGATATCCTTTTGATCAAGGAAAACCCGCTCCCAACACAGATAAAAGTGTTGATTACCATCTAAGTCCATACACAAGTTCTTAGCGAGAAATGAGTTTAAGAGGCTTTTGTGGGGTTTTTATATAATGAACAGTCAGACGGAACAATTGATGAAAAGCTTTATAGAAGCTGTTAAATTGGTCGATTGTACTTGATTTGACATACTCAATTGAATAAATTGTTGCAATACGCAATAAGTTAAGTATGGAAAATGATCTAAGCTTGAAATTTTGTTTTATTATAGATAGGTACGTAAAAGAAAAAAAAAAAGGTTTAGCGCCTTAAGTTTATTATCTGCTGTCAAGAAGTAATTTTTTTGTGGTATTTTTTGTTTGTGGTTTTGTATGTAAAGTGAAAATACTACTATCTTGTGGAAACAACTGTATAGCCAAGGAAAAATGTACACAAAAATTGCCAATTTGCAAAAAAAAAAAAATCCAAGTAAATATTCTTAGTGCCTGTCCACATTGAATTTTTAATGCTGGGTGTTAATATGTTCGTTGTGTCCATACGATGATCCTCTCAGTTGAATCTACCCATCCATATATCCCACCCTCACTTAGTAAAGTCCAAAGATCAGCTTGCATGTGAATAAGTGGAGCACTTCGTTCTACTCCCTCCGCGGCACTGGACACTCTTCTTCATCTGACACCCCTCGATATATTTAGTAAACAAACGGCAGCGAGTTCGGCAATCCGTCTTAAAGCCTCTTTACAGTGGACCAATAACGAAATAGGCCACTCAGCTATTCTGAACTCATACAGATCACTTCCAAGTATAATTGACTACACCATCCCACAATTCCGTTTCGATAAAAATTTTCAAGTTGCCATACCCTCCCGATCCACGTTGGAGGACGTGACATTCTTGGAAGACGACTCGATTCACTTTTATACGGACGGTTCAAAAACCGATGATGGGGTTGGTGGAGGCGTGTACTCTGAAAGATTAAATTTAAGTCTCGCATTTCGTCTTCCAGACCATTGTAGCGTGTTTCAGGCGGAACTTTTGGCGATAAAAGAAGTTTTATCTTGGCTTAAGGAAAACGTGATATTGACTTCTGATATCCGCATCTTCTCAGACAGCCAAGCTGCCATAAAATCTCTCGACTGTGTCTCTACAAACTCTAAAGCAGCCCTAAACTGTCGATCATCTCTTATAGAGATGGCGCAGCAGTTCAATATTCTCCTTTATTGGTAATTGTAAAGCTGATGAACTCGCCAAAGTTGGAACAAGACTACCTATTTCACCTGAAAAGGTAGACACCGGTATGCCTATAGCAACATGCTAATTTTTGCTGAAGCAAGATGCTTTAAGGAGAACAAACCTTAGGTGGAACAACGTAACCACTTGCCTGGCGACAAAACAGATCTGGCCTACGCTAGAAGTGAGGCGCTCTAAGTGTTTGATATCTTTGAACAGATTGCATATCAGCTCCGTAATTGGTGTCATAACCGGGCACTGTCTTATAGGCAAGCACGCAAAGCGGCTTGGAGTTTTCGCAATCGATTTTTGTAGGAGCTGTATGGATGAAGAGGACGAAGAATCTGTTTCTCATCTTCTCTGCACATGCCCTGTATAAATGTATAAATGTATAACATTTTTTTCCTACGACTCTTCGTTAAGAAGATATCAACTTTGAAAAAACCTCTGTCTGACTAAGTTGTCGAAAAAACCATTTGTTATCATTTTATTTGTAGACCATAATATTCTCTACAAATTATTACGATTTTTTCAATACAAGTAAAAAAAGTAAAATTGCTACTTCAATAGCTTCAAATGTCTGTGAGTTTTATCGAAAATTTATGTTTGCAAAATTTAAATAATTTGTAATCATATACATATACGCTCACAATAACAATTTTTTTCTAGCAGTCATAATTTTTATAATATCTTTATTTCAAAAAAATCATCAAAAGTGGAAAATACTCCTTAAAGACGAATTTGATGGAAAATATTTTGAACTTATTTTGTAGGTTTTTATTATCTCTAGAAAAAAATAACGCCATTTGTTTTGCTGTATAAGAGATCAGTTGTAAGATATTGTGACTTTAAAAATATATTTTATTTAAGTTTTATTATCTTATGTATACGAAGGTGACCATTTTTGAAGTCCCAATATCTTGCAACTGATCTCTTATACGTAAAAAAGTGTTTTAATATTTTTTTCTTGAGAATTTTCAAATCCACAAAAGGAATTCAAGATAAAATTAAGCCTAGTACATAGTTCGAGTGAAAATGAAATATTCATACAAAATCGTTGTGGTGAAATTTTTAAATGTACATTCCACAGATTCTATTTGAAACCAAAGCTAATTAATTGTCAAAAGAAAAATTTAGCTCCACTGCAGAGGTTTTTTCCTTCTTTTCATATACTTAAGAATTTAAAATGTGACCATTTGAAGATTGTGGAATGTGTTAATTTTTCATTTCTTGAGAAGTGAGTACAAGGCTTAAGTAGGTACAAAAAGGTATTTTCAACTTTTGGTGATTTTTTTAAATTATGTATCATTAAATATAATAATTATGGCTGCTAGAAAAACACTGTAACGGACTTACAGATGGACAGACGATTGGACGGACCGATGGTTTGGTATCAATTAATACAAAAATGGATCAGAAAAATTGACTGTAACCCAAAATCTCATTATCATGTAACGAAATTTTGAACTTTCAAAATCATGCATTTTAAAAACATATCAAAAATATAAACTTCATATATATTTTTTGAATTTTTCACTTGCCTTTTTAAATTTTTAGTAAAAAAGTACCCAGGCTTTGGATATTTTTATTAACAAGTTTTTTTTTTATTAGGACGTTTTTATATACGAAAGTGTGCAATGCGCATTATTTCGCATCAAAAAAGCAAAATTTAGTTATTCAAGGTTTTCGAACCAAGGCGATGATGGAAAGACTACAGAAGTGCGTTGTTTTTTTTTCTGTAAGGCTGCTATAGCCTGAGCAGCTAAGTAAATTTATTTTGACTTGGAACTTCCGATTTTAATTGCTTTCCACAACTATAGAGGAAAAACAATTTTCGACGAAAACGTTTGCTCTTTTTAAAAATCAAAGGGCACGATAGTGCCCAGCCACGTTCTGGCACTACACCCTTTTTTACAGGATCAAACTCAGCCGATTTTCAACACCCTCTAACTTCAGTACCAAAAAAGTCAGAAACTTCCAACTCGCCGCATTTGCTAAGCTCACCAGGTTTAGGCTACTCATCATATTTCAATTCTTTAGCATTAGTGTTTCTCGAGATATAAGACTGCAAAAATTGCAAAAACCGTAACTGACTGATCTACTGACTCGACTCACTGACAGATCATCAAAATTATGGAGTACTTCCCGACATCGTAGAATCTTGTAATACTTGTTTTTATTCAGGGGGCATGGTACCCGCCCATTTTCATAGAATTGGTATAAATTAATTGGAGCACTTTTGATTGTCGTAGAATTATAAAATTTGGTACAGCGGTAGGGCTTAAAGTGCAGGCAAAGGCAAAATTTTAAAATTTGAGATTTTTCATTCAGGGGCGTGGCAACCAATTTTCACGGAATTAATATTAAATATATTGAGAGCACTTCCGATTGGTGCAGGATTATGAAATTTCAGGTGTATACAATGAAAAAGTTGAAATCATGAAATTTTTCATGCAGGGGCGTTTCATCTACCCGCTTCTTATCAGTTATTATCACTTTAATGAAGCACTTCTAACTTAGGGGTCAGTTATAGCTATTATTGAAAACCATCATTGAAAAAGTTAGCTGTTGATTTTGAGACCCTTCGAAAGTTTAATAATTGAATATTTTAATGCAGAAATATATATAGCTTACGACTTCAAAATTATTTCTACTCAAAAAAAAAATAATTTTGACCCATATCTTCCCCATAACGTAACTTTTAATTTTTTCAATGATCATTGGTAAGGTGGTTTATCATTGAAAAAATAAAAATCATTTTATAAGAAAAGTTGTGCCAAATTGATTTTTTTTTTACATAGAAATAATAATTAAGTCAATTAGCTGCACTTTGGCATCAAAATAATCATTTATTTTGTCTTCAAAATCTCTCATAATTGACAATTAATATTTTTATCAATGAAAAATAGCTATAACTGGCCCTGAAAATTGGTAGAGTATGGACTTGTAGTACATAAAAATGGCATAAATTAAAAACTTACTTTTCCTTATCAGGCTCTCATTGGGCGTTTATTCCACCCATTTTTCCCGATAAAAAGAACCTTTGTTAAAAGTAGGGAAAGCACAACAAAAACATAAATATTAAAAAAGTAGCCAAGTTCTTCTATATAAAAAAACCTTTGCGTAACAAGTCAGCCGAAATAAGTAATGAGATCTACAAGTCTTAAGTTTATAAATGTTTAAAATTAAATATTTTAAGTAAAGTAATATGGAAGAACCTCAAAATTTTGATAGAAATATGTTATTTAATGATTACAGACTTGAATTGAGTTGGTTTACTTGGCAAGTTTTCTTTTATTACCTAGTTACTTAATTTTGAATTGAAAACTTGACTTGTAAACCAACTCAATTTAAGTCAGTAATCATTAAATAACAGATTTCTCTGATAATTTTGAGGTTCTTCCATATTACACTACTTAAAATATTTGATATTTAACATTAATAAAATGAAAACTTGGCGTACTTTTAGATCTCACTACTTTTTACGGCTGACTTGTTATGCAAATTTTTGTGTGTAGGTATAGAAGAACTTGACTGCTTTTTTCTTTAAATTTATGGGTTTGCTGTGATTCCATTTAGAGCATAATCCATTGTTTGAAGTCATGATATTTTACTATCAAATTTTTCTAATTATTTTGACTACATTATAGCAGTTTATATCTTTACACTACCTATCTAAATATGAAGGACTAAGTTATAACAGACAAAAAATCAATGCCGTACTTAAGACAACCAAAGACGATTTCTCTTGTAAATATACCAAATCGGTTCCTTAATGGACTCTTATAAATGATCTTCACGTTTACATCCCACACCCATTATATAGTATTATATTACATACAATTTTGTTTCTGTCAAACAGAATCCGTCACTGTAACATTAAGCTCCTTTTGCATCACCATATTTCCACAAAACTACTTCCATTTATGCAAACAGAAAATCTTTCTATATAAACGAGAACTAAATCAATATTCCTCAGACTTTTGGTGCTTTAAGATTTAGTCTATCTCTATCCAGAAAGTCTATTGCGGCAAGGCTATGCCCATTTCCCATTCCTTATGACATCATATAGTTATAAAATTTCGCAAAGGAAATTATTCGCCATTATTCTATTTTTTATATTCCTGAAACTTTAACAACAAAACGTGAATTTCATTTTGAGATAAAGCTTTTCTACGTAGCTCTAATGGGATTGTAGGAGGTGGCAGCGTCGTAATGTCGCCAGTTTTATCTGATTCGAGTCATAAAATTACAGTATTTTTCTGTTCGTATCTATTGTGAAACCATTTTTGGAAAAAAGTAATTTATAATGGAATGATGTATATATTTGTTTACTTTCTTTTTATAATAAAATTTCTTCATATATTATGTTTATTTTGGGCAGTTAAATGTTGGTATGAATATTTAAATTAAGTCCATCTGTGTGAAATAGAATATGAATTTTTATTTTCATTATTATAACAATGACTACTTAAAATAAATACTTTCTTTCTGGAAATGCAAAGATACATAAAATGGATCTAGGGATATTATATTTCTAGGATTTAACCACATCGCTGACCATTAAAATTAAAACGCTAGTTAATTAATTTGTTTCAGAATTTTGTGCTTTAAAGCTAAGTTATTTAAATTGAAGTATTCAATGCTCAAAAAAAAAATTGCTTTACGAATTGCACACACCCTTAATGGAGATTTTAGGTAACAAAAGTTCGGCATCAAATACAAATTTGTCCGAGATGATTAACCCATGCTTCTAAAGCTTTACTTTTCCCATACGAAATTCCACTGTTTTTATCTTTTTTTTGATCTTTGCAATATTTTTTTTTTGTTGATTAATTTTATAAAATTATTCCTTTAAAAACCTTACTAAATGTGGTTGTTGAAAAAAAAAATTGTTTATATCGATCGAGAAATTTTTAAATATTCTAAGTTGATTTTATTTACCTTAAATTTTGTTCTCATATATTGCAGGGTTTATTCTATTTTCACCTTTTCGGTAGTGCAAGTACATATATGTATATATTTCGATTCAAAAAATCAACGTTTTAATTCAAACATAATTTTGATAATGGAGAAGTTCAAAAATGTGATTTTCGACAAGACGTCCGTCTGCAGTCTGTTTGTCCGTCCGTCCTGATGTACATTACGCATACATCATAAATTTTTTTTGAGAATATTAGAGATATAACTCTGATTTTGCTATGGTTAATTTTGAGGAACACGATCAACAATGTTCAGTAATTATGATGTTTTTTTTACAAATATAATTATAAAACAAATTTGGGTCACTATGGCGTATGTGGAACATTTTTTATACTCAAATTATTATTTTGTATTTTGTTTCCTATTGTGTTGAAAGTCGTCAGCTTAATGCAAGACCTATAGGTTTCTCGATTTTGGCGTCCAATATAATTCTCATAGTGCCAAATAAAAATTATATTTTTGGCATCCGGGCGTCAATTTGTTTTTAACTCCCGGGCTTCAATTTTTTTTTTGAGGCCTGGGCGTGAAATTTTTCTTGACGCCCGGGCTTCAATTTATAATGACTAAGTTTAAATGAGAAAAAAGGTTGTTCCGAAACAACAACAAGCCCAAAGAGCTCCCGGGCTTCTCTCCCAGCAGCTCTTGTTCGTGTCTGCAGCATTGCCTGGTAGGCTTCGTCCTTAGCTGCATGCGCTAACCGGTACTCTTCATCGAACCAGGGGTTTCGTTGTATTCGCCTAGTGAAACCCAGCACATCAGAGGCGGCACTTTTGATGGCTTGTTGACAGTGTTTCCGTTGGTCCTCTGCACTTGATGCTGGTGGCGGACCTACTGAGAGATTAAGAGTTACGTGGTCTGCAAAAGTTCTGGCGGTCTCTTGCGATTTAAGCTTCTTGACATCGAATCTTTTCACAGCATCAGCTCTGCGTTGCCGCGTCATGAATATCCACATACGTAGTCTAGCTACCACCAGGTAGTGATCCGAGTCAATGTTGACCCCTCGGAACGTTCGGACGTCCAAGATACTGGAAGCATGTCTCGCGTCTATCGCAACGTGGTCGATTTGGTTGACGGTTAGTTGATCACGCGACAGCCAAGTCCCCTTGTGTATTTTGAGGTGTGGGAAGTATGTAGGTGCTTGAGATTATGCCATTTCGCCCTGCCGCAAAAGTCTGCCAGCCTATGTCCGTTGCCAGAAATTTCGTCGTGTAGGCTGTGTCCTCCGACCATCTAACTTAAGATGCCCTCCTTTCCGAATCTTGCGTTAAAGTCACCAAGAATGATCTTCACGTCGTACTTCGGGCACATATCGTACGTTGTCTCCAGGAGATCGTAGAATGCTTCTTTGGTTGAGTCCTCTCGCCTTTCATGGGGGGCGTAAACACAGATCAGCGTAATGTTCTTAAATTTGCCTTTGATGCGGATTGTGACCAGGCGCTCGCTTACACTTTGGAAGCCCAAGACGTCTTGCCTAAGTCTTCCCCTTATCACAAAACCACAACCAAAGAGCCACTGACCCTGTTCCTTCAAGCACCCGCCGTAGATGTCACACGATTTCAGTCTCTGTATGCCCTCTCCATCCCATCGCACTTCCTGGATGGCTGTTACGTCAGCCTTTAGCCTGTCCAGGTTCTCCACTAATTGTTCGGCTGCACGTGTTCTTTATAAGGACAGGACGTTCCACGTGCACATCCGAAATTCATTGTCCTTGTTTCGTTTGTTGCGGTCGTCAACTTTAAAATCATCCGTATCCGAGGCTTGTTGTTGTTTCGGAACAACCTTTTTTCTCATTAAATCTTAGTCATTATAAATTGGCGCCCGGGCGTCAAGAAAAATTTCAGGCCCGGGCCTCAAAAATAAATTGACGCCTGGGAGTTAAAAACAAATTGACGCCCGGGCGCCAAAAATATATTTTTTATTTGGCTCTATGAGAATTATATTGGACACCAAAATCGAGAAACCTATGGGTATTGCATTAAGCAGGCGACTTTCAACACTATAGAAAACAAAATACAAAATAATAAGCGCGCGCTTTTTTACGTTTTTGAAACTTTTTTTTATTATTCGCAGAATTAAAAAAAAAAAGAATTTTGAAAAGCAGAATTAAAAAAAAAAAATGTTGACCTAACTATACAAACGTGAACGATAGCTCTGTAATCACAGGTACTTCGCTCTTAGTTTTCTAATCAAAATGTATACCAACCCAGAACTCACCACATACAATAACTATAACAACGTGAACGATGGCTCTGTAATCACAGCTACTTTGCTTTTAGTTTCTTTGAGCAAACTGTATACCAACACAGAAAAATATGCTTTTGATCTGACACAGTACACAGTTTGCTCTTAATTTGTATGAGCATTCTATATCCTATTGTTGAGCGCCGGAGCTCTGTACTGATATACAGTTTAGCAATACGCGCCCAGGATACCGACTTGGCCAAGTACCCAATGAAGAGTGACTTTATTGTACTTGCCGAGTTCATTTAACCTGCTTACACATTCTAATGCTTACACAACTAATGGTGTACGAGCTTAGTGCTTTGAGTGCAGCTTGGCTGTCCGACATAATGGCACTGTGTTGGGTTTTGTATTTTCTTTCGAGATTTCGCTCTGCACATTTCCCTATTGCGTCTACTTCCGCTTGGAAAATGCTAGAAGACTGACCCATCGGTATAGAAATCTTGGTTCTAGGCCCAAAAATTCCTGCACCAGTCCCTTCGTTCGTTCTCGATCCATCAGTGTACCACTTGTTGGCGTTTGCTTTAAGGGAGTAGTTACCGGTTTCCCCTACCCACTCTTTCTTGCTACTTAACTTAGTTTGAAAATTTTTCTCGAAGTTAAATTTTTTACTCTTGGAATGTCAATAAGGTTTATAACTGAAGACTTCGGAATGCTAGCCTTTTCTCTGAGAGTTATTTTTAAATAATTTTTTTTATCTATTTCTTTTAAATTTTTCGGGTTCTATAAACGGTCTGGCAGGGTAAATGCCGCCTCCAATCGGTCTTGGATATATGGATCTGTTATCAGGAGCTTAATACTTAGGAAAGATTAAAACAATTTTTCGGGTTATACAATCATCCTCAAAGTTGATTTTTACGGTTTTGCAAACGGTCTGGCAGGGTAAATGCCGCCTCCAATCGGTCTTGGACATACGGATCTGTACTCAGGGCCTCAATACCTAGGGATGGATACACATTTTTTTTGGTTCATACAATCATCCTCAAAGGTGATGTTTTTAGGTTCTCAAATTGCTAAAACGCATCTTAAGCCGCCTTCAGGGATAACAAGACTTGCATTTCTTTCATAAGCATTACCACACCTTTCAACTCATATCCTTTTTTTTTTTGGTTCACTTTCACACCCCTAAATTTGCTGTGGGCTCTTAGACTATAGGTATTTTACCTCCCTCTTCGTTTCGATTACTTCACCAGCTAACCGGATAGGTTTCATGCGTGGTAAAAGTCTTTTCTTGGTAAATGGTACAATCTTAGTTTTTGTAGGATTGATGTTTAGTCCTACTGATATACACCATTTCCTTGTGATTGCTTACCCTCTTTGGATTATATCGCATAGAGTTTCTTCAAACTTCCCTAGGACTGTGATTACAATATCATCGGCAAAGCCAATAACGCGTATGCCATGGGCGGTTAGATTTTCTAACAGTTCATCCACTACAAGACTCCACAGCAAGGGTGATAGAACCCCTCCCTGAGGACAACCTTTTGTGGTGATTATGCCCTGTGTATTCGTTCCTGCTAGTGCCTCTGCTGTTCTGGTACCTAACATTTCTTTAATCCATCTGGTTATGGTGATGGGAACACCCTTCTTTTCAAGAGCCTTGTTGACTGAAGCATGAGGTTTTGTCAAAAGCTCCTTCTTTATCTAGGAATGCGGTTAATGCCGTTTCCTTATCGTCTAGGGCTTTTTGTAAGGTGTTCTCGAGTTCGAACAGAGCAGTTTCTGTAGATCTACCTACTCTGTAAGCATGTTGTCGCAGATTGAGAGGCCTATTTATTAAAACTTCTGATCTTTTGAAGTTGTCTATTATTTTCTCTAAAATGTTCAGTAAAAAAGACTGAAAGGATTTGGATGGGTTTTATCCTTTTTCCCGATTTTTGGAATAAAGATTACTTTAGCCCTTCTCCATAGACTTGGTATATACCCAAGAGCAATGCTACTTCGAAGAATGCTAATAAGATAAGGCATAAGATGTTCTTTACCCTTTTGCAGAAGGGCTGGGTTAACGCCATTGAGCAGATAGTTGCAGCTATCTTCAAGTCTTCTCTGTTCGGTCTGAGAGGTATTCTCGATGTCGAGTTGCCTACTAAAGGTAGGCTACCTGGAAAGTGTGTGTTAAGAAGCAGAGATAACCTCTGCTCTTCGTTCTTCGTTTTCAGTGAAACTTCTATCATCATACCGAAGTGCTAACGATGTACTTGTCTTTTCTTTTGCAAGAGCTTTGTGTAGTCTTCCCGCAACAGGGGTAGAAGACATACCCTCACAGAAAGATGTGAAACTATTTCTCCTGGCTTTTCTTAACTCTTTGTTGTACTAAGTCAATTCTGTGGAGTAATTTTGCCATTCCCTGGTTCTTTTTGCCTCATTGAAGAGTTTTCTTACCCTGGATCTTAGTTCTGAAAGATGTTTGTTCCACCATGGAGCGTCTTTCTGTCTTGTTTTGGGCTTAAGTGGGCAAGTGAGTTCAAATGCCTCCAATATGGCACCACTTAAATCATTAACTGAAACTTCTAATTCTAGTTGACTATTTGTCGTACTTACTGAGCCCACATGTTCTAAGTTGGACTTTAGGACAGTTTTATACAGGTCCCAATTTCTTTTCTTAGAAATCCTTTCAGAGGTGAGGGAAGGCCTTTTAAGGTAAACACTAAAATTCTGTGGTCAGACATTGATGGCTCATTGGATAATCTCCAATCTCTTATTAGACAGCCTATGTTTGCAGTTCCAAAGGTTATGTCTAAAACTTCTTTTCTTGTTCTAGTAACAAAAGTAGGGGTGTTCCCTACATTAAATATTTCTGGGTTTTTTACCAGTATAAAGTCTAATTGTCAAGTCTTAAGTCTAATATACAGTTCCTCAAAAAAAAACTACATGCATTTCTTATGGGAAATATTTTTGCGGAAAAAAAAAGTTTGACGTTTAATTTTTTTTTTATCGAGCTGTGAACCAACTCTGAGAAAAAAATTTGTACTCACCACTGCTCACCACGAATATTTTTCGCGGCAAAAAAAAAATCAGTGACATTGTTTTGTGGAAACCCTTCAAGCAAAATCGCGGACCCAAATTTCTCGGTTCACTTGGGACTCCAAAAAAAATGAGTGTCTCACACACAATAACAAAATTTCTATGTACGCATGTAAAAAGAACGAGAATCGAGAGTATTTTTTTCAAGCATCGAGAAATAGAGAGAGTATATGCGAAGTATACAACCCTTTGCCTTAATTTCCACCACTTTTTTTTAGTTCAGTCTTCTAGGTAGCGTGGCGAAGACGGTTGCTTTGTTATCTCTTTTTTCTTGTTGAAACTTTTAAAAATTTCCAATCAGAAATGCAAGTTTCTATTTATTAAATGAAAATGTATATTTGTGGAAATATGTCATGTTTATTAGTGGGAAATAGTCTTTAGAAAACCTTTTATGAATGATAAATAAAAAAAAACTCTTGAAATGAAAAAATTCTGTTTGTTTTATTTTTGTAGGCAATGGAGAAACTGGAATAGATGGTATGCCTCAATTCATTAATTTTTTTTTGAACCGTTTTAGATTCCATTTGGTTTCGGTTCTCCGAGTATGGTGAATTGAAAAACTCTCTCTCTCACAATACATTCATTCACATAATGGCTCCGTGGTGATTCTAATTTCCATACTAATTTGAGCCGCAAAACGCAGTTTTTCGATCCGTATTTGGATCCGAATGCGAAGTCGTCCATACGTTGTTTGATACGTTTGTGGACTGAAAACGAGCTCGCTTGCTTGAAGGGAAAAAAGAAGAAATTTTTCGTTTCACCCCAGATGTTAAAAAAATATATTTCCCACCATTTTTTTTTTCGTTCAAAAGAACTGTATACTACGCTTTAGAAAAAATAGAAAAACAAATTCGTGAGAAAATAAAAAAAAATTTTTGGAAATGACACTCTTATCACCTAGCGATATGAAATATACTTTAAAGCCTATTCTCATACCTACCAAATTATACACACAAATTTCATAAAAATCAGTGGAGCCGTTTCAGATTTCATTCGGAACATTTGCTAAAAATAATATTGAATAGAAGTTTAAACCAATTTTCAAACTCAATTAACTCGACCCGTTTATCAAATGATTTTGTTTTTATTTGTTTTTATTTAAAAAAAACCCCTTCCTGATTCGATTAAATGGTCATTATTTTGACAATGGAAAATTCCCTTCAAGCACCAACGAAATCATAAACGATTCTTTATTCATTTCTCTTCATCAATTTCATAAAAAAAAATATTATGTATCTCGTAGGTAAGATAAGGTACTAAGACAATTTTCGATTTTTCAGTTTTTAGGCATTTTTATAAAGGGTGTTTTTTGTTTATAGATGTCGATATGCGACCCCAGTTGGTCCAACAAGAAGATTATTATAAAGAATATATTTGTGTACAGGTTGGATTTTCTTAATAGCAACACAATTTCTTGTGATAGTAAAATTTGACAGCTGATTTAGGCTCATCCTTTTCACAGCTTACTAACCAGTTAATGGTCCGGTTGCTCGATAGTGTAAAGATCTTTAGAACCATATATCGATGAAAATTATTTGTATGCCCTTTATTTTATTTGAAAGTTATATACCTCTAAAAAAAACACCTTTTTACTTAGGGATAGACAAAATTAAAGAAAACTGCCTTGACATAAAAAAAAACCCCTTGATTGGAAAAATATATCCATTAATTACAACCCTGGGAGTGGTTAAGTTTATACTCTTCTTCATCGTTTATTTGGCACTATATATATATGTATATTAGGGTGGCCCTTATAAAGGTCATAGTCTTATTTTGAATGACGCACCGCCCCTAATTTGTTATAAATAAATAAAAAAAAAATCATGTAAAATTTTAGCGCATTATATAAATTTTTAACCGGCCCCCAAGACGTCTGGAGTTTTATATGGCAAATCCCATGTATTTTTGTTAATCCAAATTTGAAAAATCTTAACTTAGGTAATGAGTGATCCAAAAATTGAATTTTGGGACACATGTTGTCACTTTTGTTATGTTTATAAAAATGTATCAGACTCAAATTAACAACAGTTATTTCTCTACTTATAGTCATTTAAACAAAAATATTTTTTTTTATTATAAAAAAAATAAATGTTGTAAATTTTTTTTCAATACATTTCTTTTTAAACGTGACAAAATTACTAAATTTGTGCAAAAATTCAATTTATTTATCAATCATTACTAGAGTTAAAAGTTTTTAAAGTTGGATGTACAAAAATACATGGGATTTTCCATATAAAACTTCAGACATCTTGGGGGCCGGGTTAACGTAAATTAAATTAACTAACATTTTACAGGATTTCTTTTTTATTTATTTAGAACAAATAAGGGGGTGCGTCATTAAAAAAAGACAATGACCTTTATAAGGACCACCCTAATGTATATACCTATATACTATTTTTTAAATCTAAATCACCATGAAGGAGGCACTGAGAACCTTTTTTTCATTCTTTATTTTTTTTCGTCTAGCGGTTGTGGTTGTGTAGAATAGCGTGGCGTAATTGCTGGAAATAATTTTCTTGTTATTTGCAATCTTTTTCTCACTTTGATTAGAATTCTTCAAAGGAGTCTCTCGGGGTTTGGGGAGGTGTCATTACTTTTGATTTCTTGTAGCAGTGCAGTTTTGTAATGTAATTGATGTTATGTATGTAAGGATAATATGGATGTTTGTATATGTACAATGTACATGTACTGTGCATACATATGAAGGGTATAAATACACAGGACACAATAATCCCAGTGTTTAAATATTTATTTGGGTATATTGATTTCGGTCAATTCTTTTTTAAAAAAGTAATTAGTTTAATCGGTTGTAACTTCAAGGCCTCAGTATATTAAAACCCACAACCATAATCACGCTAAGCTAATAAATGAGAAACCAAATAACAAATAAAATTAATCTATTATAATTAAACAAGACAATTTGGTGATGTAGGTAACAATATTTGATTGTTAGCGTTTTTTTTTTGTATTTGAACATGTAGTAAGCCTTGGGTATTTCAAATTATTCTTGATTTGACAGTGGAAATTAATCAGCGTTTTACACTAATAATAAAATTTAAAAAAATTAATTGAGCCCCTGAGCATACCGCAAAGTCTGGCTTTCAAAATTTTAAAGAAAATGTAATATTTCGTCATTTTGGGGGTTTATAGCGGAAAAAAACTCGCTTACCTCCTACAGACAATTCCTAAAATGTATTGAATGATAGAAAACTATTTTAAAGAACTAGAATTAGAGGGGAATTAGATAAAATAATGAGGTCGTGACAAAATAATTTAGGTACCAACATGCAATGAATCAAAGGGCACGGTAGTGCCCAGCCAAGTTCTGGCACTACACCCTTTTTACAGGATCAAACTCAGGCGATTTTCGACCCCCTCTAACTTCAGTACCAATAAAGCCATAAACTTCAATTCCTTACCATAAGTGGTTCCCGAGATAAAAGACTGCAAAAAAACACAAAAAAACTGTAACTGACTCACTCACTGACAGATCATCAAAATTATGGAGCACTTACCGACACCATAGAATCTTGCAATTTCAAAAAACGGTATAGGCTTTGTGGTGTATACAAAGGAAAAAATATTAAATTTAAGATTTTCATAGAATTGGAATGAATTATTTGGAGCACTTCTGATTGGCACATAATGACGAAACTCGGTACAGCGGTAGGATTTAAAGTGCAGGCAAAAGAAATATTTTAAAATTTGAGATTTTACATTACATTTGAATATAATTGATATCAAATATGAGGGGCACTTCTGATTGTCGTAGAATGATGAAATTTGGCAGAACGGCCGGGCTAAAAGTGCAAGAAAATGCAATATGTAAAACAAAATTGATATTTTTCATTCAGAGGGCGTGGCATCTGCCCATTTTCGCAGAATTGATATCAATTATATGGAGCACTTCTGGTTTTTGTAGAATGATGAAATTTGGTAGAGCGGTAGGACTTGAACTGCAAACAAAGGCTACATTTTAAAATTTAATATTTAACATTCAGGAGGTGTGGCATCCGCCCATTTTCTCAAAATTGTTATTGTTGATATGGATCACTTTCGATTGTTGTAGAATAATAAAATTTGGTAGGATAGTAGATAATGTGGTCAATACAAAGGAGATATTGTAAAATTTTAAATTATCCATTTCGGTCAGGGCGTGGCACCCGCCCATTTTCTCAGAATTGATACTGACTTAAATTGAGTTAGTTTACTTGGCAAGAAATGAAAGTTTGACTAGTTTAACAACTCAATTTAAGTCAGTATAATCATTAAATAACAGATTTCTCTGATAATTTAGAGGTTCTTCCATATTATTTGACTTTAAATATTTGATATTTAATATTAATACACTTAGAACTTGTCATTCGACAGAAAACCACGAGATCTGATATGGGTTGCACTTAGGCAGGGAGAAGTTCCGGAAGTCTACGTGCGGATGGTCATGAGCATGTATGAGCAAGTTAAAACAAAGGTAAGATGCCCCGCAGGAATCACCGAAGAGTTCCCAATTAGAGTAGGTGTGCACCAGGGAAGCCTTAAGAGTCCTTTGCTCTTTGTTACTGTCCCCAAAGTGAATCAGTTATTCTTTGCTGACGATGAAGCCATCATTAGTGAAGATGCTGTGTCCCTGCAACGAGCACTTGATGTATGGGTAAATGTTCTGGAGGAAAATGGATACCGCATTAGCGCAAAAAAGACCGAATATACATATGCTGTCCTTTTTCTGATCCACACAAGCCTATTCCGGAATGCTATTTGAATGGAACAGTGCTTCCCATGTGCAAAAAGTTTAAATATCTTGGATGAATGATCAGTAGCGAAGGATCTTGTGATGACGACATCAAACATCGCGTAAGCGTAGGGTGGATGAAGTGGCGGGAAAAATCTACCATCTGCTTTGATAGAAAAATGCCCCCTAAGCTGAAAGGAAAGCTCTATACGGCAGTTGTTCGTCCAGCGCTTACATACGGCTAACAGTATTGTACAACGTACAAGAAGTATGAGAGTAAATTGACGGCAGCTGAAATGAAGATGCTTCGCATGACAGCAGGAGTGACAAAGCGTGATCGATTCTTGGGTGGAGTTTGAACCCCCAACACCCCCCTGCGTTCGCGCCTGAGTGGGAGAGTTGTAGTCCCCCTTGAGATCATGACAATCGCCGGTCAAATGGAGAAGAAGAAGTACTTGGTGTATTTTTAGATCTCAATACTTTTTACGGCTGACTTGTTACGCAAAGGTTTTTTTTAACATTTATGTTTTTGGTGTTTTGTTTAACTTGCTTTATTACGTAGGGCAAGGGTATTGTTGTCGTGTCAAACAACAAAATAAGATGTGTTATTAAAAACTTACATTTCGATGATGAAGAAGTCCAAAACGGTTATTTTAGACATGTCGGTTGGCCATCTCGTGGGCCTGTTTCCTGTGCGTGCTCATCCATATGAAGCTAGAGCATAAACAAATAGACGGATTTTTTTTCAAATTTGGTATGAAGCATTTTTATGTGGTTTTCTAGAGGCACAATTCAGGTTTTTGTTGTTGATAATAATTATAACGGGTAGCTGCCATACAACTATTTCGGTTGTATCACGTTTTCCCGAAAACGCCTTTAACCAATTTTATTAATCTTCGTACCTACATGTAATATCTAGAACAGCTTTAATAATACAGCAACCTAGTTTTTTGCTTAAAAGTTCAATTAACGGAATTAAAGTTTGATTTTCTTATAATTTCGCATTCCGGTACTTCCAATTTAGTAACAAAATATTGAATTTAAATTTTGCAAAAGCAAATTATATGACAATTTTTGTATAAATCAAAAAAAAAATATAATTTTAACTTGTTTTTTTTAATATTTCCCATTCATCATTTATATACCTTAGATATAAATCTACATTTTAGCTGTTAGTTAACTTACAAGAGAAAAGTTCGTGCGATCCAGTCGTGCAATATATATTTTTGTGAAAATCTTGAATCGTGATTGAAGTGCGTCACCGCTTTTCTTGTCCCCTTTGTAGTAAAAAATACGCAATGATGTTTGGTTAAGTTTATTAAATCACTTTCCGTAGCAAATGCGTTAGCTTAATTATGAAAATCATTTCCCATATACCAATTTTGACAGTTCATTAAGCAAATGGTAAAATTATGTAGTTATTTACATCGTTGCACGAACACCCTTTTATTATTTTAAATAATGCAGAAGGTGATTTTTTAGAGTTAACACTTGGTGTCACAATTTCAAGACACCTCGTTTATAATTTAATATTTTTCAGTATATACGAATAAAATGTTAGTCAAATACAAGAAAAAAAAAATAACGCACGAACTTGTTCTTGTAGTTAAGAACTAGAATGTATCTAGACATTGATTAATTAATTAATTTATTTGAGTGCGTTTACTTGCGGTATATTATTTTTTTTTTTTTAACTTATTACTTACAAAATGACTTATAAAAAAAATAATACTGATTCAGCATAAAGGTAATTCGAGTAGTTAATAATTTGATTATTAATAATGGCTGTATATTAGGGTGAATCGTTTTTAGCATTTTTTGCCAAATCACTGTGTGCAACTCATAGTATATGCTTAATGATTTTCTAAACTTATCCTCATCATTTATTTTGAGTCGCCCTTGGGAAAACAAAATCGGGAAGAATTGAAAATTTGTAGTTTTTCACAAAAAATGATATATTATGAATCCGGGGTGGGAATATTTGGCGACAAAAAAATAACGGATTCTTGAAGAGGGTCCAAAAACAAGTATTTTTCACAATGGAGGGCAGGACGGTCAATTTTATAAACAAAATGATTGAATACAATTAGTATTTTTCGTGATTTAAGATTTTCTAAAAAATAGAAGACATAAAGTCATCTGGTTTTTAGTGGTTGATGAAGAATTAATAAAAGCACTTATCCACTAAGGAATTTAAGCCGATTTCTAACCTAATTCCATATTTTTGAAAGAAAAAATCAGTTCATATTTTTTCAAGTTTGAGTTTGAAAATATTTTTCTTGAAAACTATAAACAGAAAAAAACTTGATTCAAAAACTCAATAAAAGAACAGACTTCTAGCTTTCAAAAATGTATCATTCTTTATTATCAGTGTTTCCGTTCTTTTTAAATAATTTTTTAAATGATTTATTTTGATTATTGTTATTATTGTAGTATTCGCACTAGAATGTCAGCTTATTAGGCTTGACCATTCTATATTCCGTCAATTTCATTGAATTATTGAACAACAACAACAACTTAAAGGTGCTACCACCAATTGTTTGGCTGGAGATATAGCTATTTCGTGCTTTGCCACTTTTGCACTCAACAGTCTCCTTTTTTGTGGTGCTGAGCTTTAATCTCACTTGAGTCTATTGGATAGAATTCAAAAGAGAGCTCTTAAAATGATAGGTGAAAGAACTTTAACGGAAACGTTTACATCTCTGGAGCACCGTCCAAATGTTTCATGCCTTTCGTTATTTTACCGTTATTTTAACAAACATTGCTCTAGTGAAATAGCCAGTTGCATTCCTCCCCTTAATTAATTTAACCGTAATACTCGCGCTTCTAGGAATGCCCATCAGTTTACCCTTGAGCTAAACTTCGGACGTACTGTTAAGTACAGAGATTCTTTCTTTAGTCGCACTACACGAATGTGAAATGCTATACCCAGCGCTGTCTTCTACTGTGCGCTGTGATCTACAGACATTCAAAACTAATGTACATTGGTTTCTCCTTTCAAATCCCCTTCAACCTACCTAATCGCTCGTGCTGTGTTTATCACTTTAAGGTATTCACAACCTCTTTAGCGCGCGCTAAATATAAAAAAAAAAAAAAATCATTTTTATTTGAAAAACTTTTTATGCACACCATAGGATTCTAACCCACGCATATCAGATTTGCTCAGTCTTAGCAGTCGTGTGCACTACGCACTCCACCGCCTTAGACCAATGACGTCACAGGTCGAGATGTGTTATTTGTTTATCAAATGCATTTGGAGCATCAGCATTTTTATAAGCGCCCTTAAGTATCACAATTCACAATTTTAATTTTTGATCACAATTTTAATTTACTTAGTACAAGTATATAACAAAATAACAAAATAATTATAGTAATAATAATAATATCTTAAGACTAAATAACAAATGAGATCTTAAAGCTAAATTGAAGAAAACGATTGGGATAGAAAGGGCAAGAGAAAGGTTATGATAGGAGAGCAAGTTTGAGAGAGGTTTTTGAGAGGTTTAAATCAAAAATGTTGGAGTTATTTACTTTACGAATCATTCTGGTAATAGGTTCATTTTGGCCATACTCTGTGCGATGGAAGGGGACATAGAAGAGGGGAGTGGTTCTCAATTGACGATTACGAGTATTCGGTTTGAATTTATCAAGTAGACTTTCATTATCAATGACTCCATTCAAAAACTGGTGTACAAAAACTATATCGGCATTATCGCGACGTCTACTTAGAGTTTGTAAATTTATTAGTTTTAGACGGTTTTCGTAAGGTGGTAGATTATATGGGTCATCCCAACAAAGGCCACGTAGGGCAAAGCGAATATATCTACGTTGGACGGCCTCTATCCGCTGATTGTGAACATGGTGGTACGGAGACCATACTACGGAGGCGTATTCAAGAAGAGGCCTGACAAATGTGACATAAAGAGCCTTAGTAACATAAGGATTTGAGAATTCTTTCGACCAACGTTTTACGAAACCTAGAGTTGAGTTAGCTCTATTGATAATATTATCATAGTGAGCCCGAAAATTGAGTTGGCTGTCGCATATAACACCCAGGTCACGAATGGAAGTGACAAACGCAACAGGTTCATTCTCAATGAAATATTGACGTTGAGGCAAAGGAGGGCGTTTTCGGGAATAGGTAATAGCCAGGCATTTATTCACGTTCAATTCAAGAAAGTTGTGTTGGCACCAAGTAAAGAAATTGTTGAGGTCAGCTTGAAGTAATTGAACATCGGCCATGCACTTAATATGTTTAGATATACGCATGTCATCAGCGTAGATCTGGAGGTCAGATCCTTCAAGGATAAGATCCACATCATTAATAGACAGTAAGAAAATCAGAGGACCTAAATGACTGCCTTGAGGAACCCCTGATGTTGGGCAGATAGGGGTGGAGCTGCATGATCTAAAAAGAACTGTGTATCGACGATCATTTAAATATGATTGAATCCATGAAATAAGTAAAGGTGGGAAGCCGTAGCGTTTCAATTTAAAGATGATGATGTTATGGGAGACTTTGTCGAATGCTTTGCTGAAATCTGTTGCAATCGCATCGACTTCATATCCAGATTCTAAGGAGCAAATGACATCTGATACGAACTCAGTTAGATTGGTGGTCGTTGATCTACCGCTAAGAAAGCCATGTTGCTTAGGAGAGACAAGTGGTTTGCAGTGAAGGAGCAAAATATCGTAAACTATGCTCTCGAACATTTTAGGTATGCAGGAAAGTTTGGCAATGGGTCTATAATTAGAGATATCGTTTTTGCATCCTTTTTTATGAATTGGGATAATAAAAGAGTCTTTCCATGCTTTTCGGAATAAACCCTGGGAAATAGAGAGTTGGAAGAGATCAGTGAGTGGTTGAGCTAAACTGGAGGTGCAGTTTTTAAGAACAACAGCAGGAATCCCATCAGGACCCGATGAAAAGTCGTTCTTCATCAAGCGGATTTTATTAATAACTGAAGACAGGCATATGTTTATGGAAGTAAGGGGGACTTGGGAGCATCTGTTCATGTGATAGAAATAGTTAATATCAACCTCTGTATCTTTAGGAGAAAATGCTTGACCGAAAAAATCAGCAAAAAGGTTAGAAATATATTTTGGATCGGAGGATGAGCAATTGTTGTATTTTAGTGTCGAAGGATAACCATCAGACTTTCTTTTTGAATTTATAAATTGAAAGAAGTGTTTAGGATTTGAAATTAAATCAGATTGAGTTTGAATAATATAACTGGCGTATAAGGACTCACTCAAGTTGGAAAAGTTGTTTTAAACTGAGACATAATTGTTAAAATCATGAATAGACTTCGAGTTGAGATATTTTTTCCAGAGCTTATTCCTCATATTTCTGAGAGAGCGAAGTTCCTTGGTGTACCACGAAGGGGAAGTAGTAAAATTCTTCTGAGGCAGCAGAGGGATAGATTGAGAAAAGCAAATTTGGATCTGTTCATAAAAGGTGGCAATCTTAACGTCGATGTTAGAGTCGTTGGTTATGAAATCAAAGTTAATGTTCCCAATAAGATCATTAAGTTTATCGAAGTTTGCTTTGCGAAAGTTAAAAGATTGTGACGTAAGGGAGTATGGTTGGATATAATCGCATTCAAAAGCAAAGGTTAGGGAAATTGGAGGGTGATAATTGTCGATCTTTGAAAGGATATGGTGACTTTGGATGACTTCGGTATTATGAGCATCAGATGAGAAAATCAGATCTAGCTGTCTGTGTAAGCAGTTTTTTACACCACTCATTTGGGCGAGATTAGAAGAAAGTAGGCGGTCAGTGAAAAGAATCTCTTTTTCCGAGCTGGCGTTGGACGAAATGAAATAAAGCTCATCATCAGATACTTCCCAAATTAATCGTGGAAGATTGAAGTCACCCACGATTATTATATTATTTTCGCGATAAGAAATATCAACAACATGATCAACTGCATCAACTAGAAGCAGGTATTCAGTAGTTGGCTGGGAGGGTGGGATGTAACAGCACAAAATGTAGAGGGAACGCTTGGATACACAGACTTTTACGCATATAAGTTCAAGGTTAGCTGTGCTGGGAATAATAACCAGTGAAGAATCAAGACTAGAATGAAATGCCAATAAAACACCACGTCCGGAGGAGGAGCTTCCAAGCGGATCAATGATAGGACTTGCATTTGAGACTAAAACATCCTTACGGAATACATTGAAGTCGGAATTAAAGAAGTCATTGTTATGAAAATCTGGTGTAAGGTTTGTTTCTGTAAGAGCGTAAACGTCAAAAGGAAGTTTTTGGGAGTTTAAGTAAATATTTGAACTTTTAGTGCGTAGTCCCCTAACATTTTGGTAGTATAAAGATAAGAATTGGGTTTTCGGCTGGTCTGAAAAACGATTGTTAGGAACGAAAGGGGCTTTTAACGTATTTTGTCTTAAATTGCGAAAGCTGCATAGAATTAACATACGAAGCATAGGCGGAAAGATCGTTTTCAACATCGGATGGAGTGAGATTAGATATAATCTTATGATATTGGGTAAATATTTTTAAGAGATCAAACATATTAGTCGGAAGACCTTCTTGATGTATGGATACCATTACGTTAGTTCTAGAATCGTGTTTATCGTGAAGGTATGCTAGATACAAACGCACGTTCGCATAAATACGGGGATTTCTAAGGCGAGCTATAACATAGCGCCAATTATCGTTTAGGTTAGCGAATTTTTTTGTTATTTTGACCGACGGTGGAAATAAAGGATCAAGGAAATTATGTGAGGTTTTAGGAGAGTTACAACTATTAGGAGCATTTGGAGTTGTTAGATTATGTGGTGGGTTAAGAGTATGAGAATGGATGAAGTTTGGATATTGTGGTACAGGAGATCGATTGGGTATAGATGGATTTGAGCTTTGGGACAAAATGAAAGAATCACCAGAATGTTTTGCTGTTCTAGGAGCTGTAGTCGGGACAGAAACTCTACTTTTTTTGAGTTTATTAGGATCTAAAGTAGGGCCAGTTAGGACAGGAGGTGGTCGTTTTTCGTTACTATTACTAGTGGAAGGATAATAGTTATGAGAGCGAGAATAAGACTTAGAACTAGACTTAAATCTAGAATCAAAAAAAGATTTATTAATCCATGGATAGATTGTTATGCCATCAAACTTAGGAACCTTGTTGAAAGGTTCTAAAAAGAGCCATTCGTACTTAGTTGGTATCTCAACTTTGAAGGATCGTAACTTTTTTGATAAAGGTTGAATAGGGACATCTGAAATACCGTATTTCTTGTTGAATAAAGTTTTTAAGTATGCTGTTTTGTTCCGCCTCCATTTTTCTCCCTACCTTATTTCGATAGACTACAATAAGCTGATATTCTAGTACGAATAGTACAATAATAACGATAATAACTTAATAGTCTGGATCGTTACCGATCTTCCAACCTCTCCCTCTTTGATAGGTACTGCGAATTGTAGTCTATCGAAATAAGGTATGGAGAAAAATGGAGGCGGAACAAAACAGATTTATTTTCATTTTTAAGTATTCCTTAAAAATTTTCCCTCGATGGTGAAAAATACTTGTATTTAGTCCCTCTACAAGAATCCGTTATTATTTTGCGCCAACTATTTGTGTCCCTTATTCTTAAGGTAGGTATATATTTTTTTTTGTGAAAAAAGACCAATTTTCGAGGGCTTCCCGATTTTGTTTTTCCCAAGGGCAACTCAAAATAAATGATAAGGATAAGTTCAGGAAACCATTAAGCATAAACTGTGAGTTGCACACAGTGATTTGGCAAAAAATGTTGAAAACGATCCACCCTACTGTACATATACAGGGTGTCCCATTAACAATGGTCCAAACTGAAATTGGTGATAGGCCAGGTGATGAACTATCAGAATTTGGTAACTTTTACATACCGAATCATAGCAGTTCTCGAGTAACGGCTATTTTTTGAAATTTGAAAAAAATCTAACTTTGAACCAGTTTTTTGCTCACCCTGTCCAACTTTGATTTTTGTTTTTTACAAATTTTGCATTAAAAAATTCACTTATAGTTTCACTAATTTTACTGAGTAAAATATTTTTGATTGGCATCACCATTTGCCTACAAATCATTAGATAATATTGAACTTTGCCAAAATTAATTTTTGACCTCAATCTTCTGATGAGCCCCCTGAATAAAATTCGTATGGCTCAATACAGGTTTTATATTTCAAAAATTGTCTATTTTTCTGTAGTTTCAAAAAAAGTATTAAACTTGCCAAAGCTATGTTTAAATAGACAGTTATAACCGTTTGAACCCAATCAAACCGGTTCAAAATCAAACAAAAATAAAACATTTTTTTTTCAAATATTTCGATACAATTAGAATTTCACTTCAAATATAACTCCGAAAGAGCTGAATTTTGGTGGAGATCTTCGTTTTGATGTCTTACGCATTTCTTAAACAAATACCTTATATTTTGACAAGGACTTTTAATTAATGTGGTGAAAGCGTATAAATCCAGTATTTTTGAAAATTTTTCGAAAACCATCAGGTTTTTTAAGAAGTGTCTTTGGAAAACTTGTAGCTTATAGCATTCTAAAAAAACCATTAGGATACATTTTTCCGTTAGACCAATAAATTTTAAGACAAATGTGCGCAAATGCAACAGTGTGGAAAATACCACATCGAAGTATACACATTTTGTCCCCGTTTTCTCAAAATCTCTTGCTCCAACGAAAAAAAGAGTTTGTCTTTTTTCTGTAGAATTTTATAAGCTACATGTTTTCCAAAGACACTTCTTAAAAAACCTGATGGTTTTCGAAAAATTTTCAAAAATACTGGATTTATACGCTTTCACCACAGAAAATTAAAAGTCCCTGTCAAAATTTAAGGTAATTGTTTAAGAAATGCGTAAGACATCAAAACGAAGATCTCCACCAAAATTCAGCTCTTTCGGAGTTATACTTGAAGTGATATTCTAATTTTATCGAAATATTTGAACAAAAATGTTTTATTTTTGTTTGATTTTGAACCTGTTTGATTGGGTTCAAACGGTTATAACTGTCTATTTAAACATAGCTTTGGCAAGTTTAATACTTTTTTTGAAACTACAGAAAAATAGACAATTTTTGAAATATAAAACCTGTATTGAGCCATACGAATTTTATTCAGGGGGCTCATCAGAAGATTGAGGTCAAAATTAATTTTGGCAAAGTTCAATATTATCTAATGATTTGTAGGCAAATGGTGATGCCAATCAAAAATATTTTACTCAGTAAAGTTAGTGAAACTATAAGTGAATTTTTTAATGCAAAATTTGTAAAAATCAAAAACCAAATATGGACAGGGTGAGCAAAAAACTGGTTCAAAGTTAGATTTTTTCAAAAAATAGCCGTTACTCGAGAACCGCTATGATTCGGTATGGAAAAGTTACCAAATTAAGATAGTTCATCACCTGGCCTATCACCAATTTCAGTTTGGACCATTGTTAATGGGACACCCTGTATATTATAATCACCAATATTACGGTTGGCGTTTCACTAAAACGACAGTAAAATGACACGTCCCTAAAGGCCGCTATTGATGTTTAATTTAAACGAATTTTGTCGTAATGGTGAGATGGCTGGAGATTGGAGAGAATGTCGAAGTTTTGGTTTTATTTAAACGCCAACTGTTGCCTCTAGAGCCTTATCATTTTACTGTCGTTTTAGTAAGACGACAATCTTAATAGGGTTGAATGATTCGATAATGTTTTTCTGTCGTTAAGTAGAAAATGTAACGAGAAAGTTAAAATTGATGATACAAATCAAATTCGGCGTTAGGCAATAAGGCCCAAGTCAAAAGCGCCCATATCAATTTGGAATTATCACCCATATAAATTCTGATGAAATTGTTGTTGTATTATTGTTTCCAGTTTTGGGCGTTTTCCATTGTTTGCTATAATTATATAGATGAAACAACGCCCAAAATTTTAAGTTGAAATAGACAAACTAGAAATAAGGCCCAAAAAATGGAAATATTGCCAAAAACAATGACAAAACAACGAAGTTACGTCAAAATGCAAGGAAATATCGCCCCAAAAAACTCTGAACACCTCTGAGAGTATGGTCAGTCGCCAGGCAGGCGGCTATGTTGTCAGTTGGTGTGCTTTCGTCAGTTTATTTGTAATAAACATTACCTTGGGTGGCCCTAAGTGGAGCGACAGCGACGCGGAGGAGTCGCGTGAGCGGGACAGGAGACCAAAAAAGAAGTTCCAATTCTTGAATCCGCGGAGCGGGCCACCCAAGATACTATATTGTTAAAGAAAACTATTGACAGTAAATTCCGTTGAAATTTTGTTTGAAAAAATCGCCAAAAACTGCGGAAAGGACCCTAAAATTTTACAAAAACAATTTACATTCAAAATACCTATTTGGGCGACATTTCCATTTTATAATTTGGAGCAAACGTAATTTTGGGTCATATTTCCAGTTTCTTCTTTGTTTTTTTGGGCGATAAAAAATATTTGGGTGATAGTTCCAATTCGATTTGGGCGCTTTTTCCTTGGGCGTTATAACGCCATCAAATTCACGACTGGGGCGTTTTTTTTTCTTACGGTGAAACCTCTTCTTCCAGGCAGCTGCCTTCAGCGGCAGATCCGTTGAGCGGAAAAAATATCTTAACCCTATACCCGTTTTTAAAATATTGAATTTTCAAAATGAAAAATTTAATAATTTTGTAAAAATTCAAAAATTATTTTTTTGAAAATTTGTTTATGTAAGATTGTTAAAACTTGTAAGGACCTCTTGTATAAAAAAAGCTATTTTAAATCAGTGAAGACGTAAAGGAGAAATTTGAAAATGAAAAAATCGGTTGTATCACAAGTACCGCGTAACCGTTATTAATAATTTTTTGTTTTCCAAAATATTAAACTTACATCAAAAAGTAATTGAATTTTTTTTATCAAAATCGGGCATCAAAAAATATGACGCGTGGTCGTCAAAAATAAAATGACTCGGGGGCGTCAAGAAATAATGATTGTTGAATTTTTAAAATCATGAACAAAAATGAAAAATCTGAAAAAATAAAAATTATGAAAAAAAAAATTATGTGGGGGCATTGACGCGGGGGCGTCGAATCATGATGCGTGTTCAAATAATGAAATAATTGCAAAAAAAGGACGTAGCACTGGATTACACACGACAAAGTAAGTTTTTGAAAATGGAGTAAAACATTTATTAAATATATTTTCTGTTGTAGGTATTCTTCAGTACCTCCTGAAATCATTGTGCATGGAAAAAATAAGCACAATACAAAACAAATCTGTCGACACAAACAGAAATCAAATTAACTACAGGACTGGATCGTACAAACTTACTCTCGTAGGTCGTAGCTAACGACTTTAACGCAGCTAGTTTCAGTAATTTAATGATATAATCAAAAATTAAAAAATTTAAATATAAGTTGCTATACAAATGTAGCTTAAGGTACATAAAATATTTTTATAAATTTGTTATTTAAATAGCAACTTGTAGATAAGTGTGAACTCCCCAAATTATAAATAAAGCCAATACGATGAACCTATCTTATAAATATGAATGGTACAACAGAAGTTTGTTGAACAACATTCATTTTGAAAATATCCTTTTTCCACTGATTTTTCTGACAGGATTGTTTTCATAGAGAATCCTTCAGATTAAGATGACTATGTAGTTTCCAATTTTTCTCACAGAACTTCTCATACTGAACCTCTCATAGCTGTTAACTTAGTTTTATATTCTTATTCCGAAGTACCCCTTGGAGTAATTAATTCGACCTACCGCGAGACACTACAACTTTGGCTTACAAAATTATTCCTGCATGATATCCCTTTACTTGCACACTTCAAAGCTGTTCAAAAAGTGTTGGAAACTTTTATTTTAAGTCTAAAAAAAAACATCTTCACTTGAAGGCCAATAAGAGTACCCAAATATCAACAACAAGCTGTTTCAGTTAAGTTGAATATTCTTTATAAATATTTTTTACGACAACTGCGCTGTCAAACACTTGTTTCTTATTTTACTCTTTTCAAGTCCACTTTAATAGAAGGAAAAAAAACACCCTCAGCACAAATGCAATACAAGAACCAAGAAGAGTTAAGTAAAGTTGATGCCACATAAAAGAAGAATATTGTGGAAATCCTTAACATTGTTGAAGTCGAAACACACCAAAAACATAGTCCACCAGGCCGGTTCGAGTAAACTTTGCGCCGCATGAATTGATGATGTTTGTAGAAGTGAATTCATACTGCGTGGTAGGAGATTCCAATGACGTTTCAAATATTTTATCAAGAATAAATTGACCAATTTTATCAAAAATAAGGCTTTATAAAGAAAGTATGTATGTAGATTTACACAGCTAACAGCTTCTAGCATTCGGACGGGCCCCATTATTGAAAAAGGCCTTAAGGCTAACATCAAGGATGAGCTCGTCTTTCCATACGCGGATGTTATATCCTTTCAATATTTATACCATCCGACTTGAAGTGTTCACAACTGAGCATCATCTATACGAGTACCTTACTTAAATAGGGGAGCTTAGATCAAGTTCTTCAAGAACATTGATTTTTCCATTCTCCTTGCTGACTTTTATCACCCTGTTGATGCTGGTTTTTATTTGCCTTTTTTACTTTGTTTCTGCATATATGTAAAGACGAAGGGAATGGTGCTACACGCCCCAATGTTGAAGTATGTGCTATCTGGATGGCGCAGAAGAATAAGGATATCCGCCCAGAATTGGAATGGATAATATTTCATTTGAATGTGCTTTTGAAATACAGCATTTGTCTACTGCAAATAATTCACATGGACGATGTGATAAAATTGTTCTTATTTTTGTTTTTGGAATCCGATTCCGGTCATGATGGTGTCCCTTTGAATAATTTATTTGGGAGAAATTGCTAGCACAAAGCACATACTCAAATATACAGCGTAAAAATATATATAGAGCTCAAACAAAAGACGATATAACATTTATAACTTATTGTTGTCGGCGTCATCGTCGCGTCGTCGTCCTTTGCGGCATAGTGTTGCGGAAGGTGGAAATGAACTTCTTGTGTGTGGTTTTATGGAATATCCATAGTGTTTTATACATAGAACTTCTATATAGAGATTGTGTATGTTAAATAGGAGAGGTGTGAAAAGATTTTACTTGGATTTTTAGCACAAATTGTTTAAGAAATTTTAAAGCACTGAATTAAATGAATATTAAAATTCAAAGCACGTGTCTTTTATGACCCCAAGCCAAGAATGAGGTAAAAACCAAATTTAATTTAGTTTGTTTTCATGAAAAAGATTTTGTTATTATAAATTTAACATTGAAAAACTTTGTTTTTTACCTAGGTAGTCTCTTTGGGGAAAGTTTTTGGGGAAATTATCAACGCGAACCATTATTAACTTTACGATGAAGAATTTTGAATTTAAAATTAGGATTGTAGAACAAAAATCTCGTGACCTCAATAGATTTCCGAATCCAAACAATTTAGTAAAAGAAAGAATTTTTTTATAAAATCTAGTCTTTATCGAAAACATCGGCGTAGCGTGGGTTTTTGCCACTCGGGGTAGATCCAATTTTTGCAACCAAGGTTTTTACTAGCGTCCTTAATATTTTGATTTTCCATCAGCACAAACAAAAAAGTAGTAACCAAGAAATGACTTTAATGTTTGTTTGGTTTCATTAAAATAAACTCATAATCTCTTAATTAGAAAAAACAGGCCCTTTTTGCAATTTAATAAAAGGAATAGGTACAACTTACTATATCTATGCAATCTTTTTTTTTATAATGTACACGCAGTCAAGCGGTTTTTGATACCCTTAAAATGGAAAATTAAGTAAAGTGCCAGCGTAAGGAAAATAGGGCAGGGTTAAAGCGGAGGCGCCGATGCAGATTGGTTTTGAGCCTCTGAATTTCAAAATAAGTGGGAAAAATAGGGCCGGGTAAGGCATTATAAATTCGGGTAGTGCGGCTAAAAAAATAATCTCTATATACTTGACAGAACGTCTGGAATTGGGCTCGAGGGTAAACTTCTAAATAAAAAGTACGAGTATTAAGATAAAATTGATTTAGGGGAAAAATAAATTGGGTAGCGCAACAGCTCGTGAAGAGCCAGGGCCTAGCGACTTACAACTCTCAACCATTCCTGTGTTCGCGTGTCGACAAGAACATATAATTTCATGCCGAATCCGAACGGCTAGACGAAAAGCACTTATTCATGACAAGTGTTACTCTTTGGAGGATTTATCAATTCCTCACAAGTGGTAGTAGCCCTGAAAAAAACTTTTTACTTTTTAGGTGGATGAGGTTGAGAAATAAACCCAGATCTCCAGCGTGACAGTCCAACGCTTTTTTTTAACAGTAAAACTAAGTTCCAGATGATAAAAATATTAAAAAATTTGCCTCATTTGAAAACTTTCCATCATAGGATGTTCCTATAGTAAAAAAGACTTTATACGCGTGGCTGAAATCACTCTAAAAAGGGAAATATTTGAAACTAGATTTCCCAGAGCGAAGCAATTATAAAGTCACAAAATTTTGTAGGTTTCTGTTTTGATGCCCAATCTCCAAGTGACCCAAACTTCGTAAGTTTGTAAACATTCGCAAACGTTCGCATAGAGAGCGCGTCGAAATTCTTTTTCGCCTAATTATGAAGACGGTCGTCGTTTAAACGATTGTATTTAACGACGTCGTCAAAATTTTGCTTCCTATAATATCACAATCGTATAGTTTAATCGTGTCGTTGATCGTTTCAATTGTCTAGAGTTTGAGAACAACTAAAAATATCAAATAATATACATAATTTAATTTATAAGTCAGACATTAAATCATTCACCCATATTCTGAAAGTCGTATTTTGTCTCGTACTCGTATTCGAACTTGAACTCGTATCGTATGAAAATCGTTATTCTTCAAGTCGTATACGTTGTATACGAGAAGCTTAAAAAAACAACGTATATCGTTGCCTGTATACATATATATTTGTCAAAATCATTAAAATGTCATAAAACAAATTATTTTAGTACGAGATTTTTTTATTTTATTTATTGTTTATTTGCTAAAAGTGTTTTATACCGCTTCATATTTGTTGGATATGTTATTTGTATCAATGCAAACAGGATTGCATACACCTGGCAGCGATACTGCAGACCTTAAACCACCCAAATGCATTTTTGAAATGCAAAAAAAAAGGAGGAAAGAAATAAGTGTTTTATACAGTTCCAAATTTAGGCAATACCATGTCTATAAGACTACCAAAATGCAATAAATGCAATAAAAAAATTAATGTACATACTATGTATTGTATGTATTTATGAGATATAACACATACCTGAACAAAACACATGCCATTTGACATTAATCTGAGAGAAATAGCGTGGACCTAAGACATTTAAAATGCAATACAAAAATTAAAGATGCTAAAGAGCCTTATATACCGCTCCAAGGCTACAGGAGCTACGGATATACATAAAAGAATAAGTAAACGAAATTTGGATCGGTATAAACCTATTTTGCATCTATCAGTTTTGTGTTGCATTTTAATATTGCATTTAAGTGGTCTTAGGGTCGCGCTATCACTGCCAGGTTGATTGCATATAGTTTCCACAGAGAAGAGATGTTTTACATCTTTAATTTTTTGTTTGCATTTTGAAAGTGCATTTCGATGGTCTTTGAGCTGTGGTATCCCTCGCAGGTTGATAACACAAATAGCTGGAATATTGAAAAAAAATATCTACATTATGCATATTGCATGCACTAGGTTTCTGTTCTTATTGTCGGAAAAATATATAACTCGTTAAAAGATTTCACATGACGAATAAACACCACAAATACGACTTTAACTCGAATTAATACTAGACTCGGAATAATGATAAAATATGAACAGTCGTATGCGATGCTGCCCGTTTCTCAATATTTGTAGAAGTGAAGTCGGATATACGACTTTTGGAATACAAACATACGACTGCAGTCGAATACGAGTCATAAATACGAGTTTCAGAATATGGGTGATTGTCATTCAAATTTGAAATTTCACAGTACATTTAAATAATACGAAGTTAATTTCAAAAGTAAACGGGGTAAAATCGATGGAGCCAAGCTGCATAGCTTAAAGTCGGCGAGTGTTTAGTATTAATACTAATTCCCTCTATCTGAATGTGCAGTGAAAAGTTGCGTGGGCGTCACCCGTTGCACTGCGTCGGTTGGTTTATAGTGAGTCTTAAGCGTAGAACCTACTCTTACTTTTACCTAAAACGTGTAAAAATTGTTGTTCAGTATGAATAAAAATAAGTATTGACGGAAATGTATAGCGGTAGTGAAATTGTAGAGTTAGAGTTGTAGATTTTGGTGTACAGGCGGGTAAGTGAACTTCCGGATTTACAAAAAGAATACTTGCACTAAATAAGTATGGGATTTGCCGTTCACAACCCACTATAGCTATTTAGACCTATAATAACTAATAATAAAAGTATTTTTTTAAGAATTTACGAAAAATACACCAAAATGTATTGGACGATTGTAAAATAACAATCGTTCAATCATAATCGTTTAAAAGATCGTATTTGACAGTTTAAGATCGTATTTGACAGATATACGAAGCAAAAATCACATCGTCTAAGCGACGTCGTTCAGACGATTCATTAATTTTAGAGTTTTACGAAGCAATACAATCGTCAAAACGACGTCGTCAGACGATCATCGTCTTACGCGATGAGAGCCCTGCTCTTCAAAATTCTGCTTTTCAAAATTCTACTTTTTTTCGGTTCTATAAAAATCATAAAAAATATTTACAAATGTACCGCCCGCTTTGTTATATTTTTCAAACTTTTTTTTTATTTTCGGAGATTTTTGTAAAACAGAATTTGCGAGAGTAGTATCTAGCTCTAGATAAAATTAGTTGTGATTGTGAAAATTAAAAAAAAAAGTGATTTGACGCTGGCAGAAGTTCGCCCAACCCGTTGCTTATAGTCTAAGAGCCGGCAGCAAATTTTGGGGGTGGAGTGATAAACAAAATTTATATACATGTATGTGTAGATATACGAGGTATTATGCTAAATTCGACCGTCTGGCAGGTTTCTTTTTCAGCCGGGGGCGGGGGTGGGCGTTTGAAAACGGTCATTTTTCCGATTTTGGGGTCGAAGTGATAACCACTTAAATTAATATATAAACTATAGAGGATGGTGTACTGATGTCAAAAAAGTCGGTCAAAGACGTTTTACTTTCAGCCTACCCCTTGCCAGACGCCCACCAAAATGTGCGAAAATCAACTTTTGGGGTCGAAGTGATAACCACAAGAGTGATATATCAAAAAATCAGAAAAATTCTCCTGATTATAAAAATGTGTGTCCAAGACGTTTTGGTTTCAGCCTTGTGCTTGCCAGACACCCACCAAAATGCGCGAAAATCAACTTTTGGGGTCGAAGTGACAACCACAATAGTGATATATCAAAAAATCAGAAAAATTCTCCTGATTATAAAATGTGTGTCCAAGACGTTTTGGTCTCAGCCTTGTGCTTGCCAGACGCCCACCAAAATGCTCGAAAATCAACTTTTGGGTTCGAAGTGATAACTACGTGAATGATATATCAAAAAATCAGAAAAATTCTCCTGATTATAAAAATGTGTGTCCAAGACGTTTTGGCTTCAGCCTTGTTATTGAGGTTTTAAGTTCAAAAATGCATTTGAGAAAAGTTAACGAGCGTCTGGCAAGCACCAGGCTGAAACCAAAACGTCTTGGATACACATTTTTATAATCAGGAGAGAGAGAGAGAGTAAGCTTACGGAAAAAAACCACACAAAAATATAAAAAATTTCAATTTTTCAATTTTGAATAATATTTTGACTAATTTTGACTATACTGTACCATGCCAAAAAATGTAATTATGTATTTTTTGAGATATCTTAGAAGTTTGTGGAATGTACCGTTAAATTTTTTTTTGTCATCACCATTTTTTTTTCTCAAACGCTGATTACGCGGATTGCTCAACAGCTGGAGGCGGGGATAGTTCCTTAAATACTCCTATTAAATAGCTCTACAACCCATCAAAATCCCAATCCTATTACCAAAATTTAGTATTTTTGCACAAAGTTCCTGGGCTATATTTGCTTCTAGAGTCATGGCTCTCGCGGCTGTAGAAGGATTCAATATGTTTGCGAGCAGCGTCAGCGTTATTTTCAGTCGAATTACTTTGTTGAGTTTTGCAAAAACTCACTGTTTTGTTGAGTTTTGCAAAAACGCTCAGATTTCATAGATTTTTTTTTTAATTTTGACTGCTACATTTTTTTAATTTTTTATTTTACCATCTTGTGCGCTTTTAAATTGTTCATGTTTGTTGTGTTTTGAAAAAAAAAAAAAAAACGTTCGCCTCAATTGAGCCACGTACCTACAAACACAAATATTTTTTCGTCAAAAATAGACAAGCGATTATCAGCAGGCATTTTCAGATCTTTAGAGCGATATATCGGGGTTGCTATCTTACTTCAGTTTTTTGCTAATAAAAAAAGGGTGTATGTACAAACAATTCAAAGACTTGAACAAACGTGTGCAAACCATTTAGAACGGAATACCACCGGTTTTTTTGTTCGAAAATTCGCATTGTCGCTAAAGATGAGTTTTCGATTTTCACGTTTTGATAATAAGGTTGGTTTTATCATTTAGACTTACTGTCCAACTTGCCATGGTGATTTGGCATCAGTAACTGAATAATAAATAACAGATTTGACAGTCACCAAAATAAAATGGCCGGCACAGGTCGCCAAAGTCTACCCGTGCCAATTGAAATCTTTACTTAGGAAGTTAAAATTTGCACACAGATAAATGGTATAAGACCAACAAATCACAAAATCTTTTTTGGCCACCCTAATGATTATTTTTGTATTTGCCCTAAATCAATTTCATTAGACATTAAATAAAAATATTTTCAACTTTGCGTTCGGTCTGAAATTAATGAAGAACCTTACTTTCTTTCCAGTATATTTGTGTTTCTTTTAAAATAATAATTTCTCAATCATCATGTAATTGTTTGTTCTCTTTTTAACGTGAAAATAATGTCTCTAAGAACTCTGCATATTTTAAATAAATATCCACAAAATATCTTGTACAGTTAAACCCGCTTAAGAGAAAAACGCGCTTATCTGAAACACTTTTTTCATCCCCGAGTATTTGTCGACCAATTTTAAAACACTCCGCTTAAGAGAAACTTGCTTAAGTGACAAACTCGGATACCTGACACATATTTTCAGTTAATTGTTAAATTTTTCATCGAAAAAAACTCTCTTAAGTGAAAAAATAATGATAATGAACCAGAGCTAATATAATCACTGTTGGTTATTGAAACTATTTCATTTAAATTTTTGCCAGGCAACTCCAAAACGTAAATACAATTATTTCTAGCTAAAAAACTCCGCTTTCTAGTATTTTTAAATCCGCTTAAGTGAAATTTTTTTTTCACTTATCCGGACTCCGCTTGAGTGAAATTTTTGTTTCGCTTAAGCGGGGTTCGTTTAAGTGAAAAACCCGCTTAAGTGAAAGAAAAACTGTGACATTTTTCCGTTTCTCTTAAGCGGGTTTTACTGTATTTAATTATTTATTTATGGACACGGTAAGGCCCAAAGCAAACACCACCGAAAAGATTTTCACAAAGATTATTTTCTCAGTAAACAGAATGACGCTCCTAGTTTCCTCGGATTTTAAAGCGAAATTAAATGAAAAGAATAAAAATGTTACTTTTATTATACAAAAAAACATATAATAATTGCTAATTTTTTTTTCAAATTAAGAAAATAAAATCTTGCGGAAGTAACCTTAAGCTAAAAATATCAAAGGAGAGGTTTTGTTTCTCATCAGTTATATATTTTCAGTTTCGATTCAACACTCTTTTCAGCGAGCCTCCTTGGGTTGGGTGAGCCAAATTTAATTGAAAAAGAGAAAACGATAATAATGTTCGGAATTTAATTATTATTATTGCTTTCCACTTGGTGGGTCATTTCATTTCATTTATTGTCATCGCCCTCTCCTCCAGGCTACCTGAGATACTAATTAAGAAAGTTTATGATCTCTTCTTCTACTCGCTGAGTTAAGTAGTCTTCAAGGGCTCTGATGGTGAGTGTACATAAAGTAACGTTGTACTCTTTGTCAGTTGAAACTTTTGGTTCCGTATCTGCACTGAAGGAGCTTAATTTCTTACGCCCTGACCTTGTGAGGTTAGTCAGTTTATATGACCCGTGACACTTACAATTTTTATAGTTCTATTTGAGGTCGTTAACTGTCTGCGTAAAATTATACTCTTTGTGTAACATAACTCTATTTATTATACTGTTACATCATTTATATTTATATATATTTTTATTATTATTATTTCAGGAAGAACAACACAAAGAATCTGATAGTCTGTCATCTTTGCCACAGGCATCATTCAATTACATCAACTCCATCGTTGGCAGTGGTGTTATTGGTATTCCATATGCCTTCCATAGGGCTGGATTCGGCCTAGGGCTGTTGCTGCTCATCCTTGTAGCCTGCATAACTGACTACTCGTTGATCCTTATGGTGAGTATATCATTTATGAGTATGAGTGAGGATGTGGTATACTGTGCTGATGACGATGATGATGATAAATTGCATAAGCATCACTACAAAATCCACATCCTGCGTAAGGATAATTGTATCTTGTTTAAAACCCTCTATGCGTTGTGATTGTGGCGATGAAAGGCGGGTTATAATTTGTAGTGGTAAGTTTTCATTGTAGGCTTGCCAACCATTACGTTCTCAAATCGAAGTTCAAAAACTGTATAATACAGGGTATTTCGGATAATGTGTAACAAAAAGCTAGAGCGTGTAAGTTGGTTCAAAAGAATATAAAATTAGTATATGGAAGGGGGTTGTATTCCTCCCCGTTTGGGCGGGAGTGGTAATCTTGTAAAAAATTGACTTAAAACATCTCACAAATTATTAAAAAATAAAGCCACGTTAACTCTCAAATAAAGTTGTTTTCCAACTCAAAATTTTGTGAAAAAATTGAAAACAAAAAATTAGAATTCAATTAATTTTTGTTTTCCAAATTCAATGCTCATATCAATTCACAGTCAAACATTGAAAACCGGATGTTTCTCAGACTTTAACTTTTCAAGATAGGATTACAAAAAATAAAGAAACTAGTATTAAGTCAAAACTAAAGGTAGGGTAGAGGTGGCACCCTCCGACACCATAACAGAAAATATGCAAAAGTATATGATTTTAAAGTTAAAAAATTCTTTTCCAAATTTATAATTTTATGAAATTATTTGCGGAGTTTGAGATTTTTAATTGCACTTTTTTACTTATCACTTTTTACTAATTTGTTGCACAAAGATACATATACCAAATTTTCATTAGTCAAACAAAAAATATTTTTTTTTCTCAAAAACGGCTCCAACGGTTTTGTTAAAAATTTCAAATAAATAAAATACAGGGTGGGAGAAATACAAATTTCATTTTAAAAATGCAATAAAATGAACAAAATTAATTTTTTTTTCAGGTATTATGGCTTTATTAGTAAGAGAAAACATTCCCACTATGGAACACAACGTCGTTCAAGTGGCTGTCTCCACTGGCTTCGCAGTAGCGCATTCTGGCACTCTAATTTTCTAAGACCCTGTTGATGGTTTCGGGCTGTAGCTCTCGTTTCCGGATTTTCGGATTGTTGGCATAACATCTGTCCTTTATACGGTTTCCCACAAAAAAAAAAAAGACCAAAGGGGTCAAATAACAGCTGCGAGATGGCCAACTGACATCGCCAAGACGGCTGATAACACGATTTTGGAATTTGGTGCGCAAAACATCCATTGTGGCATGGGCTGTGTGGCATGGTGCGCCATCCTGTCGTCCAAATCCATGTCTTCAATTTCAGTAAAATAAGTCGGTTTACATGACTCTGTAACGCCAACCGTTAACCGAAACGTTGGTCCCAGCCTAATTTTTGAAGAAAAATGGTCCAGTGATGCTAGCACTCCACAATCAGCGCCAAACTGTCAATCTCTGTGGAATGCAGTGGCTTCTCGACAGTAACGTGCGGGTTTTCCGAGCCCCAGATGCGGCAATTTTGTTTGTGAACGTAGCTACCGAGAGCTAGTCTAATTTTTGATATTTTTTTTCAAAAAATGTTTTTTTTCTTGTATGTAGGTACTTCTAGTACAACTAGTTATTTTGGTTTTCTGATTTTCTCAAAAACGGTTCTGTTGAAATTTTTCAGTTTTCTTATGGTGAGGCGTCTAAAAAGTTTAAATGATTAACAACTTAACAGCCACTTAAGTGGACTACCTCAAATTATTGTTTTTTAACTTCCCATTGGAAGTTATTGTAATTAGTGCGATTTGTCGAATTGAAAATGTTGACATATCTTCACGTTTTGATGTCTCTAGAATCAGAATCCGTCGTTTTTAGCAAGATGTCTGTATGTGTGTATGTACGTACGTTCGGGGTACCTTTCTCGTCCACCAAATCTCGAGAACCCATAAAGATATCGACCTCGGATAGATTTTATTTTACAGATAATATTGTCGTAACGTGCTGAAAAGGTTTTCTAACAAATTCAATAAACCGTTTTTTACTACAACAATTTAAAAAGGAGCTGTAAAATGTCATTTATCTGGAACATCTCGAGAACGGAATAAGATATTCACTTCAGACTAATTTTAATTTACACATAAATACACAATACCAACTTGGTAAATATTAATAAAAAAATTCAATAATAATATTCTTAATGTAATATTCTTAGAATTTTGTAAGCTAAAATAAAAAAAAAATGACTATTATAAATAGCTAAAGTACAAAATATAGGTATAGGTAATGTCACATTTTGCCTGTATCTCTATATCTATACCTTCCTATATACTGATTACCCAAAATACCAAAGTTATTTCACTATAAAATATAAAATTATATAATATAAACTTTACCAACCACCACTTAAGTAAATATGTACACATGTATATGGTTTTGAAGTGCACCAATGGGAAGTTACTAGTGTGGGTCGACCCCAGACTCATTTTTTTTTATTATTATTGTCAACAAAATGAAAAAACTATTTTTTTTTTTTATTTTTTAAAAAATTTCAAAATTTTGTTTTTGAAAACTCAATATTTTGAAAATGACTTGGTAAACTTTTTTAAAACTTTTCTTAAAGTTTTTTTTTTCACAAATATTTGAAAACAAAATCCTGTTTATAAATTTAATAATAACTGTACCTTCAAGAAAATGTTGGGAACCAGTTAAGAAAAATTTTGGTTTTCTCGAAAACGATTTCAAGAATTTGTGTGTCATATTATAATAGTACAATTTACTCTCATATACATAAACATTTTATTTTGATTTCCTATTCAAAGCTCTTTATAGGAACCACTTTCCATATTTTCGACTCTCTCATTTTTTTTTTTGAAAATTCTATTTCTCAAAAACGGGTATTAGCTAATGAATATGCCTTTTAGTAAGGAACAAAATTGGGTTTTTGTTATTGAATATGTTTGTCTCGAACTTAAGCTTATTGCTTAAAATAGTCACACTGGTCATTTCGCAATATTTTTGGTGTAACTCAAAAACTGAACCGAATTTGAGAATGTAAACGATAATGATTTTTTTGCTTGAAACTAGATTTACGGGTAAAAAAATCATTGATTTAAGAAAAAAATTGCTGAAGTAATGAGCCCAAATGTTGGACTACAAAGAACATTTTTCCAAAAAAAATAACAATTTTGATTCGTAAGCTTTAGCGAGCTTTAGCTTGGCTGTAATATTTTTTTGAAACCAGGGACTTATGCTGAGCTGTGCAACCTATCAAATCCTTGTCGTTGAGTGTTCTTTCGATTGTTCGGCTGCTTCCTGCTATGTAATTGACTTGATTCACTTCATCCCGTCGGTCGTATTCTGAGTTTCATAAAATTTGGTGTCATTGTACACTAACTTTCTTGCTCGTCCCATATTATTTCGTGAACTGTTTTCCCGTTATTTTTTATCATGGTGATGATATTTTTAAACTCAGGTGTACAAGATTGTTGCTAGCCCATCTAGTAAAAAAATATTCAAGTTTTTAGCATAAAAATTCTTTAGAACAACTTGCTTTGAATTGTTGATTACTTTTTTCTTAAAATCTGACCAAAAATACAGACTTTTTGTTACTATAAACACAATTTTACAATAATTACTTTAAATTCAGGTTTCAAGTTGGTTTTTTTTTAAATGTTTTAAAAATTTTATATTATAAAAAATATTTTTTTTTTTAAAACCCCTCCAACGATTTTAATTTTTTTTTCATTAGTCCAAGAAATCAATTGGCCTTTTTTATTTGTTTATTTAAAACTACTATAGATAGGGAATTTAAGCAATTAAAAAAATGATTTCATATTTTTGAATTTTTTTTAATATTCATGTTTTTATATACGTTTTACCTATTGTACATACAATTTTGTATCAAATCTTTAAATTTAAATTTTTAACATTACACTACTGAACCATTTACATACAGTCAATGTCTAGCTACTTTCCAGCTGTTGACTACAAGAGCAAGTTCGTGCTAGCTATCCAGTCGTGCATTTTATTTGTTCTGTTTAAAGTCAATTCAAAATCAGCTCCGCCCGCGTAAACGGGGCGAGGAAGCCCCCCTGTCGTACGATTTTTTTTTCTCTTGTGACAACCTACACGCCCTAGTTTTTTTGTCACATGCAAATCATTCTGTATATTGTGTCTTTTCGGCCAACAGTTCAGGAAGTTTCCCCTCTGAAATCTGCGCAGTTGTATAGTTTTATTATTATTTTTTACCTGAAATAGAACAAGTTTAAGCTAAAGGTGCCAATTTAATGAAACATCGTTTTCTTTAACAAAAAATAAAAAAAAAAAAAAAAACATTTGAGAAACTGTGTATGTTCACTACGGCGGCGTATGCATAACTAAAAAATAATAATTTATTTAAAAATTAAAGTATGGATAAATCGGGTTGCTTATACAAAACATGTAGTAAGAATAACCACACTTTACCAATTACAACTTCTCTGAAAACAACTCAGCTGGCAATAGTTCACTTCATTGCGTTCTTCGTCCGTGATGGTTATAAAATTATGTCATGAAGCAGAAAAGGTTGTATAATCGGTTATTGTGTGCGCATCTAAGCGGAAATGCAAATAAACTTCTTTGAATTTTAAACTTTTGTTTAGTATTCATGATTGAATTTTACATAATTCAAAATCAAATGGGAATAGTGATTTTAATCTTGCTTAATTTAGATTGATATGCATCGCATCACAATCTATCTTTAAGACTCTTGCCCATACGGAAACCTTGTATATCCCAATAAATTCAGCAAAAAGGACTAAACTATTTAGAAATCTGAATTTATATTTATTCAATGGATTTTCCTTTTTATATTATCTCTTAAAATTTTATCATCTTTCCACAGGTTCGATGTGGCCACATTTGCGGACGATTCAGTTATCCTGGTATAATGGAAGCAGCCTATGGAAAATACGGATACTATCTGCTGTCCTTATTGCAGTTTATGTATCCTTTTCTAGGTAAGTAATGATTTATTGATGACACATTACATGTTACATGTTTTAGGGTAGAGTAAAAAAACAGAATGGTAATCTAGTATGTATGTATATGGATGGCATAATAAATGGTGGGTTTGGGAGAAGTTAATTTGAAAAATATCTCTCCAAGGATGTTCAAATGAATGGGATATTATCTTTGAAGTTTTCAATTGTTAACAGAGTTGTATTGAAGGGAGATGTATGGGGATGTAAAATAAGTTCAGGCTATCGAAATAAGTATAAGTATTCTTATATATTTATTTGGTAAAGAAACTACAACAAATTATTTGTTGTTTGGTTATTTTACACTAACTTTAAATTAAAAAAGGCATACAATAACAATACAGATAGGCCATGCTTTAACGAATTTGACCACACTTTCAACATTATTTTAAATAAAAAAAAAATATAAAATAACATCACGATGGTTCAGAAGTCGAAAAAGTGATTTTTGACAAGGCGTCCGTCAGTCGTTCTTCTGTACATCTGTGCGTGATTATGTACATCGAGCTAGATTCTAAACCAATGAACGGATTTGCTTCAAATTTGGTGTGAAGCATTTTTATGTGAGGAGAGGTGAAGTTCAAATTTTTGTTTTAGCTCATCTAGAACGGTTAGCTGTCATAAAACGTTTTCAGTTTTCTCGAAAACAGCTCAAACGATTTTGATTATACCTTGTGCATGAAATATCAGGACCAGATTTAATAATATCCACTGCATAAAATGTTTTGCCCATAAAAATGCGAATAACGGGAATAAAGTGTTGAGGTTTTTTAAGCAAATTACCTGTTTTTTGTTATCTCACCTTGTTTTTAGTATTTTCCCGGGAACAATATATATTAATATTATCATACCATTAATAAACACCGTCAATGTCTAGCTACATGGCTTTAATTTTTGACTGTGGTATCGCATCGTCTTCAAAAAATATCAAAATGTTAAAAATTTAGTGGTTTAAAAGTATTTCACCTAAATTTCCTCGGGAACGTCAAGAACGTGTAATTGAAAACAAAAAATTAAAAATAAAACAACTCACCCTGAAAATATTGCCCGCACACAACCTACAACCTTGGCCTTGCAGTTTTTCCTCTAAGATCAATAGTTTTGGCGATGGCGTCCCGAATGCCCGGTCGTAAGCTTTTCTAATAGCTCTCTTTCATTTATAAAGAAATAAGTAAACCAATATTTTATTCCACGAAAAAGTCTATCTTTATTATACTTTATCATTAGCTGCTAAAATTTTCAAAAAGCTGTAACTTTGGACTGAGATATCGCATCATCTTCAAAAATATATGAACATTTGTTAAACTTTGTGGTCTACAATTTGTATCATAGGAACAATTTTCGTAAGTTTCTTACGAAATGAGAAAAATGTGAAAAAGTAAAAAAAGTTAAAAACAAAAATAAAACGGCATAACCTCAAAAATATTGTCCATGCAGAAAAAAGTTTTGATGACAAATAAAAGATAATTTTATTTCCAACAAATTTGATTATGACAACTTTTTACTTCAAATCGATAGTTTCGGAGATAAAGATCAATTCGCGTTTTCCGAAATGGCGGATTTCCCCATGGGGATGGCGGGCGTCCCGAAAAACTGGGCATAAGCTTTTCTAATAGCCCTCTTTCAGGCTTACAAATTCAGCCGTCCTATATTTCATTCCATAAAAAGATTGTTTTTTTTTTTTTTTGCTAATTTTCACCTGTCGGTGTTTAATTGTTAATTACAAGATCAAGTGCGTGGGATCCAGTAGTTAATTTTTCCAGCCAAAAGCGTAATATTTTATTAAAATTCAAATCAAACCATTTTAGATTTTGTTCGATTCTGTTAATAATTTTTTTTATTGAAGTAAGATCAGATGCGTTAATGTCTTTGTCTTCTACACTTTGAGAAAGTTGAAAATTGCAGAAAACAGCTTAATTTATCTGAGAAAGATCTTTCGTATTATTTTGTTTTGTGTTTTTTTTATATAATTTTCGAATTCTTAAGAAGAAAAGAACATAACAGCATCTGTTAAGAAGATAAATTCTTATACAAATATTTTGAGTTAATCCAAAGTTAACTCGGGTTTAACTTTAACTCCGCACTGAAAAACTGATCCTTAGAGCATCGAACAAAAAAAAAACAAAGGCAGCACACAACTTTAAAAAAACTTAATTAAAATATTTTTTTTTTTAGAAAATTAAATTTCCTATTTAAATATGTCAACAAATTTCTTTCAGATTCAATTCCACGTAAACGAAATTTTGCACTTTCAAAGTTGTACCCCTTTTTCCCATAAGATTTGTATGGACAAAGTTTAGCGATGCTATATATATGGTGATTCACCAAGGCTGTGGCAAAAAGCTAGCGCTTTTTGTTTGGGTCGAGACAGTAAACAAATCGTACGGGAGGGAGGGCTGTTCCCCCCGTTTAGAAGGTAGGGGAATTTTTGTATTTAAATTGGCTTAAAACAGAAACAAAATTATTAAAAAAAAGTGCCCTGTTTTACTTTTTTGTATTTTTTTTCCAACATTTTACGTATGTAGTTTAGTACTCTTCTTGTTTTCAAAATTCAATGCCATTATTAACTTTAAGTCAAACACTGAAAACTGGATGATTGTAAAACTTTAAATTTTCAAGATATTAATAAATAAATGGGATAAACATATGAGTGTTTTTTATAATACAAATTCTATATACATACTACTGAAATACATCAGCCAAGTAGAAGACTAAGCATTATTTAATTGGACTTGTTGAATTATTGATTCAATATAGCTTTTAACGGCCTTTAGTCCATACAAATTGGCGTTTCGTCCCGGCGTTCTCACTTGGACTCTTCAGTTGACAGTGAGGGCCAAAAACAAAATGACGCCGGGCGTCAAAAACAAAATGACGCCCGAGCGTCAAAAATAAAATGACACCCGGGCGTCAAAAACAAAATGACGCCCATGCGTCAAAAATAAAATGACGCCCAGGCGTCAGAAATAAATTGACGCCCGGGCGTCAAAAATAAAATGACGCCAGGGCGTCAGAAATAAATTGACGCCCGGGCGTCAAAAACAAAATGACGCCCGGGCATCAAGGATAAATTGACGCCCGGGCGTCAAAAATAAAATGACGCCAGGGCGTCAGAAATAAATTGACGCCCGCGCGTCAAAAAAAAATTGACGCCCGGGCGTCAAAAATAAAATGACGCCCGGGCGCCAAAAACAAAATGACGCCCGGGCGTCAAAAATAAATTGACGCCCGGGCGTTAAAAAAAATGACACGCGGGCGTCAAAAATAAAATGACACCTGGGCGTCAAAAATAAAATGACGCCCGGGTGTCAAAAACAAAATGACGCCCGGGCGTCAAAAATAAATTGACGCCCGCGCGTCAAAAATAAAATGACGCCCGGGCGTCAAAAACAAAATGACGCCCACGCGTCAAAAATAAAATGACGCCCAGGCGTCAAAAAAAATTGACGCCTGGGCGTCAAAATAAAAAGAACGCCTGGGCGTCAAAAACAAAATGACGCCCACGCGTCAAAAATAAAATGACGCCCGGGCGTTAAAAAAAAATGACGCCCAGGCGTCAAAAAAAAATTGACGCCCGGGCGTCAAAAATAAAATGACGCCCGCGCGTCAAAAACAAAATGACGCCCGGGCGTCAAAAATAAAATGACGCCCGGGCGTTAAAAAAAAATTACGCCCGGGCGTCAAAAATTAAATGACGCCCGCGCGTCAAAAATAAAATGACGCCCGCGCGTCAAAAACAAAATGACGCCCGGGCGTCAAAAATAAATTGACGCCAGGCGTCAAAAAAAATTGACGCCCGGGCGCCAAAAATAAAATGACGCCCGCGCGTCAAAAATAAAATGACGCCCGCGCGTCAAAAATAAAATGACGCCCACGCGTCAAAAATAAAATGACGCCCGCGCGTCAAAAATAAATTGACGCCCAGGCGTCAAAAAAAATTGACGCCTGGGCGTCAAAAATAAAATGACGCCCGCGCGTCAATAATAAAATGACGCCCGTGCGTCAAAAACAATTTATTTAATTATTTAATTGGACTTGTTGAATTATTGATTCAATATAGCTTTTAACGGCCTTTAGTCCATAAAAATTGGCGTTTCGTCCCGGCGTTCTCACTTGGACTCTTCAGTTGACAGTGAGGGCCAAAAACAAAATGACGCCGGGCGTCAAAAATAAAATGACGCCCGGGCGTCAAAAACAAAATGACGCCCAGGCGTCAAAAATAAATTGACGCCCGGGCGTCAAAAATAAAATGACGCCCGCGCGTCAAAAACAAAATGACGCCCGCGCGTCAAAAATAAAATGACGCCCAGGCGTCAAAAATAAATTGACGCCCAGGCGTAAAAAAAAATTGACGCCCGGGCGTCAAAAATAAAATGACGCCCGCGCGTCAAAAATAAAATGACGCCCGCGCGTCAAAAACAAAATGACGCCCGGGCGTCAAAAATAAAATGACGCCCGCGCGTCAAAAATAAAATGACGCCCGGGCGTTAAAAAAAAATTACGCCCGGGCGTCAAAAATAAATTGACGCCCAGGCGTCAAAAAAAAATTGACGCCAGGGCGTCAAAAATAAAATGACGCCCGCGCGTCAAAAATAAAATGACGCCCGCGCGTCAAAAATAAAATGACGCCCGCGCGTCAAAAAAAAAATGACGCCCGGGCGTCAAAAATAAATTGACGCCCGGGCGTCAAAAACAAAATGACGCCCGGGCATCAAGGATAAATTGACGCCCGGGCGTCAAAAATAAAATGACGCCAGGGCGTCAGAAATAAATTGACGCCCGCGCGTCAAAAAAAAATTGACGCCCGGGCGTCAAAAATAAAATGACGCCCGGGCGCCAAAAACAAAATGACGCCCGGGCGTCAAAAATAAATTGACGCCCGGGCGTTAAAAAAAATGACACGCGGGCGTCAAAAATAAAATGACGCCCGCGCGTCAAAAATAAAATGACGTCCGCGCGTCAAAAACAAAATGACGCCGGGCGTCAAAAACAAAATGACGCCCGAGCGTCAAAAATAAAATGACACCTGGGCGTCAAAAATAAAATGACGCCCGGGTGTCAAAAACAAAATGACGCCCGGGCGTCAAAAATAAATTGACGCCCGCGCGTCAAAAATAAAATGACGCCCGGGCGTCAAAAACAAAATGACGCCCACGCGTCAAAAATAAAATGACGCCCAGGCGTCAAAAAAAATTGACGCCTGGGCGTCAAAATAAAAAGAACGCCTGGGCGTCAAAAACAAAATGACGCCCACGCGTCAAAAATAAAATGACGCCCGGGCGTTAAAAAAAAATGACGCCCAGGCGTCAAAAAAAAATTGACGCCCGGGCGTCAAAAATAAAATGACGCCCGCGCGTCAAAAACAAAATGACGCCCGGGCGTCAAAAATAAAATGACGCCCGGGCGTTAAAAAAAAATTACGCCCGGGCGTCAAAAATTAAATGACGCCCGCGCGTCAAAAATAAAATGACGCCCGCGCGTCAAAAACAAAATGACGCCCGGGCGTCAAAAATAAATTGACGCCAGGCGTCAAAAAAAATTGACGCCCGGGCGCCAAAAATAAAATGACGCCCGCGCGTCAAAAATAAAATGACGCCCGCGCGTCAAAAATAAATTGACGCCCAGGCGTCAAAAAAAATTGACGCCTGGGCGTCAAAAATAAAATGACGCCCGCGCGTCAATAATAAAATGACGCCCGTGCGTCAAAAACAATTTATTTAATTATTTAATTGGACTTGTTGAATTATTGATTCAATATAGCTTTTAACGGCCTTTAGTCCATAAAAATTGGCGTTTCGTCCCGGCGTTCTCACTTGGACTCTTCAGTTGACAGTGAGGGCCAAAAACAAAATGACGCCGGGCGTCAAAAATAAAATGACGCCCGGGCGTCAAAAACAAAATGACGCCCAGGCGTCAAAAATAAATTGACGCCCGGGCGTCAAAAATAAAATGACGCCAGGGCGTCAGAAATAAATTGACGCCCGCGCGTCAAAAACAAAATGACGCCCGCGCGTCAAAAATAAAATGACGCCCAGGCGTCAAAAATAAATTGACGCCCAGGCGTAAAAAAAAATTGACGCCCGGGCGTCAAAAATAAAATGACGCCCGCGCGTCAAAAATAAAATGACGCCCGCGCGTCAAAAACAAAATGACGCCCGGGCGTCAAAAATAAAATGACGCCCGCGCGTCAAAAATAAAATGACGCCCGGGCGTTAAAAAAAAATTACGCCCGGGCGTCAAAAATAAATTGACGCCCAGGCGTCAAAAAAAAATTGACGCCAGGGCGTCAAAAATAAAATGACGCCCGCGCGTCAAAAATAAAATGACGCCCGCGCGTCAAAAATAAAATGACGCCCGCGCGTCAAAAAAAAAAATGACGCCCGGGCGTCAAAAATAAAATGACGCCCGCGCGTCAAAAATAAAATGACGCCCGGGCGTCAAAAATAAATTGACGCCCAAGCGTCAAAAATAAAATGACGCCCGCGCGTCAAAAATAAAATGACGCCCGCGCGTCAAAAACAAAATGACGCCAAGGCGTCAAAAAAAAAATGACGCCCGCGCGTCAAAAACAAAATGACGCCCGGGCGTCAAAAATAAAATGACGCCCGGGCGTCAAAAATAAATTGACGCCCAGGCGTCAAAAAAAATTGACGCCTTGGCGTCAAAAATTAAATGACGACTGCGTCAAAAAAAATTGACGCCCGGGCGTCAAAAATAAAATGACGCCCGCGCGTCAAAAACAAAAAGACGCCCAGGCGTCAAAAATAAAATGACGCCCGGGCGTCAAAAAGAAAATGACGCCCGGGAGTCAAAAAAAATTGACGCCCGACAAAAAAATGTTTAGACCTGTTTTTTTTTTTAAATTGTGAAATGAAGTGCTAAATTTTCTTCAAGTGATCGATGCGTATGGCAATACTGAATCGAACAAAAAAACCGAATGGATTTATGTCTTCTAGTTTTTGAGAAAATTGAAAATTACTTTAACTACTTTTTTTATAATTTGTTGGTATTAACGGTGATCTCACTTTGAGAATTAATGTGGGTGAGTACGATAACTACGGCGCAGCAAAATAAGAACAGATTTGTATAGAAGGGCTTACCTAATAGAATCATTTCTTACTGCGGTTCATGGGTCTATCTTACTCCGTTTAGGCGGGAGGGGCAATTTTCTACAGAATAGCTTTAAATGAAAACAATTAAAAACAACGGCAACACTAACAATGCTAAGGTTTTTATGAAGCTGAAACTTGTTATTTTATTATTTGTTACAACCAAGTTATTTGTGTTAATAGTATTTGAAAAAATTACTTTAAAACTCAACACTTATCGGGACTCAGGCCCCAAAAAGGGAGTTAAAATCTTTGAACCCGCGAAGCGGGCCATCCAATATACTATTGTTAAAGAAAACTATTGACAATAAACTCCGTTGAAATTCAGTTTGGAAAAATCGCCCAAAATTGTGGAAAAAAAACCAAAATTTTACAAAAACAATTTACATTCAAAATACTTGGGCGACATAGCTCACTGTTTATACGCCGCGCCGCGCCGGAATGCTGGGTGCTAGCATACTCTGTTTATGTTGCTATATTGAATCAATAATTCAACAAGTCCAATTAAATAATGCTAAGTCTTCTACTTGGCTGATGTATTTCAGTAGTATATAGAATTTGTATTATAAAAAACACTCATATGTTAACAATGCCAGGCCACGGGTAACAAAATTTCCAACAATTCTTGATTAGAAATTCTAATTATATATAGTTCACATTCGATTTTCGCTGTAAAATTGATGTAAGCTGGACTGAACTTAATAAAAATTGCGTCTTGACAAGGCCCTCACTGTCAACTGAAGAGTCCAAGTGAGAACGCCGGGACGAAACGCCAATTTTTATGGACTAAAGGCCGTTAATAGCTATATTGAATCAATAAATGGGATAAAGTTTTATTTATCATCATCATCAACTTCATTTTTTCTTGTTTTTACTTACAAGTTGTTAAAAAAAGACAAGTTGCTAAAACGTCCTATATTTATCCGCTATACAGTTTTTTTTATTAAGAATTGATAAGAGCATCGAATTATGGTATCAGAAACAGTACTTAGTTACTTAAAATTAGATTGAATTATTTGCTCAAAAGTTTTAGTTCGAAAATGTGTTACACCATTTTATAACGACAAATAAAAATAATAGTCAATTAGAATTGTTAAAGTCTTTTTATTTATTTTTGGTTTTTTATTTAGGAGAATCGAACTTTACTCCATAGATGGTGAAACTAAACTAAACTAACTTATACAAATGTTTCAGACAAAAATCATAAGTAGAAAATAAAATGATGAGTCGCGAAATGCGACATGGGATACTGTGTTTATTTTAATTTGGAATTGGGAGGAAATACAGTTCTTAAGAGGAAGATAAAATTATGATGAGTCGCGAAATGCGACATGGGATATTTTGTTTATTTCAAATTGGAATTGGGAGGATGGTTAATGATGAATAAACACATTGGGTGTTTATCTCGTATTATTATGGGATAGGAGGAAATGATTAATGGTGAATAAACACATCGGGTGTTTATCTCGTTTTGGGTAGGTACATATAGGTATGTTATATTGGAATATATAACAAATGATTTTTTTCAAAAATCGCTCATTTTTTTTTTCTATTAAACAAAACGAATTTCTGGCCTTACAAAAAATATAATAAGGCATTGTAGCTATTACCGTTGTTTTTAATAATTTTGGTTCTATCTTGAGTATTTGTTTTTAACTGCCCCTCCCACTTTAAAAGGGGATGGTTGAATATATCCTCCCATCCTATACGATATTTTAATTACCTCAATCCAACCGACACACGTCTTAGATTTTAGTAAGAAAATATTTTACAATAAACAGTTACTAAAATTACCGGACCTACTGTTTCGTTCCGTACCATAAGTTATTCTCGCAATCTCGCAATCGGCCTTACAGATTAAAATAAAAATAAAATACACGACTGCATTGCACTAACTTGCTCTTAGAGCTAACAACTAGAATGTAGTTAGAAATTGACGGGATATAGTAGTGAATGGATAAAATGTTGCTATCATTAACGAGAAAAAAATAAAAACAATGTTAAAATATCAATTTTAAAATTTTTCGATTTATACAAAAAAACATGGGAACAAAAATCAAAAATAAAAGAAATTTATTATTTGTGTCATTTTATTTGTTCGTACAAAAATATTCATACACATCTTAATTGCAATATGTTTTGCCTAACTTTCGACAAGCCAAGATATGAAGAAATATGCAGAAAAGACAATATCTTTCAAAAAACCCAGAACCCAGTAGAGATGGCGGCCACACGTATCCTCGCTCGATGACCCAATTCACGCTGTAATGCGCCGTTTTGATACCATAACTCGTTTGACCTGTGGAATAAAGAAGATTTTTTAAATAAAATGAGTTTGTTTGGTGATAGACCTCCCTATGGATCATCGCCTTCGCCCCGAGTTCGGCTGCAGTATGCTAAGCTAAGCAATTTGCTGGTTTGCCCAAGACGCATACGATCTGATCCATTAGGGTGATCATCTAGTCTCACACTCGGATTCTCTGTACACCTCCGTCTGCATGGCTTGTTAGCAGAGAAAATACCACCCGCTCGTATGACCGTGGGACAAAACTCAATAGGATTTGGTCATATGAAAAACACTCAATAGGACCGAAGTCCGCAACTAAAAACCATCTACAGTATGCCAGCTTGTTGACTAGTATTGAAGCGAAGACCGGCCCAACCATGTGATCGTCCAGTCCTCGTACACCTTGAGCCACCATCAAAAACTAGTAGTCTGCTAGCTTACACTCATAGGAGGTAGAGGAAGACAATGGTGCAAAAGAAACCCGAAGTCAATCCTAGATCAATTTCGTCGCGTTGAGCAAAGAAATCAAATCTTTGTTCTTCATTAAGGTTGTCAAAAAAGAGCTTTCATTGCCTCATTCCGGCCAAAGAGGAAATGAAAGACGGTTTACTTTTCCTGTTGGTCCCCACAACTAGGACAGTGAGTATTGTAGGGGATGCCAAGCTTTGCTGCATATTCTCCTATTGGCCAGTGTCCAGTGCCTATTGCAACATTCCTAATCTCAATCATATTATTGTTAAAACTGTCTTAGAGATTACATGAACGGAGTTTAATTAAAAGCTTAAGAACAAAACGCTACCCCTTCTAGGTAAGCTAAACAAAAATACCCCTAGGGAATCACATATAATCTATATATATAAAAATCAATGCCACTTTTCGTTGTAATTTTATAACTCATGAATGGGCTCACTTATTCAAACCAAATGTTCAGGATTTGTTTGGATTATTTAGTAGATGGTTTATGTGAAGTTTGCACTAAATTGGTCGAGCGGTTATTCGATTAAAGCAAATTGTCAGCGATAATTATTGCTTTGTGTTTATATTTTCTTAAAGCAAGGATTTCGCTGTCAAATTGAAATTTTCTTAAAATGGGAATGTGCTGTGAAATTGAAACTTTTTTTAGTGTTGACAGTTTACCAGGCTTTTTTTGAATTAAATTGTCAAACGCATTTACACAAACGGTAAGTTTTGAACTGCTGAAGTGAATTATACTTATACACCACTATTAATGTAGCAATTTGTTTTTAATTTGATTCATTCTTTTTTATATGAAGCAAAAATGCCACGAGCCAGACGAGTAAATATAGGTCGGCGAACACGTAATGCAAGTTATGTGGCACTACTAAGAGAATCACGGACTGCAGATGTACGCGCACAAGCTAATGCATCGCAGCGTGAACGTAATGCACGAAATAGATCTGTTGACCCTGTACCTGTACTGTTTTGCCTGAAATGATGCGTGCTGCTTTTGATTACAACAGTCAGATTGATTATAGTATTAATAAAATATTTTTTTGTTTGAATAAATGAATTTGATGTTCCAATAAATTTTTTTTATTATTTCACTTTATACGTAGCGAAGCACGTACCGGGCCGCTAAAAAATCATTAGAAGCATTCAATCGAACAATGCAAGATTTACGTGGTAATCAACAGCTTTTTGGTGGTGCTTTGATATTACTGTCAGGGGATTTTCATCAAACATTGCCTGTCATTCCTCGATCAACTCCTGCTGATGAAATAAATGCCTGTTTGAAGTCATCAGTTCTTTGGAGATATGTACAAAAATTGACACTGAACATTAATATGCTTATTCACCTACAAAATGATCCAGCTGCCCATGACTTTTCAAAACAATTGTTATAAATTTGTGATGGCAAAATACTGGTACCAAAATACAATTTTTGTACAATTGCGCAATCGATAGATGAATTGATTGAATGTGTTTTTCCGAATATTCTTCAGAATTACAGAAATTATGATTGGTTGAGAGAACGCGCCATTTTAGCACCAAAAAACATTCATATAAATGCCATTAATTTACAAATTCAATCCAAACTGCCAGGTGTAGTCACAACATATAAATCAATTGATAGTGTTATCAATCAAGATGAGGCAATGAATTATCCAATTGAATTTTTAAATTCATTGGAACCGGCTGGTATGCCACCGCATAGCTTGAATCTGAATGTTGGTTCTTTGATTATGTTATTGCGAAACATTAATCCACCAAAACTGTGTAATGGCACCAGATTGGCAGTGAAAAATCTAATGCCAAATTACATTGAAGCTACGATCTTAACTGGTAAATCAAAAGGAGAAGTTTGTTTGATACCGCGTATCCCTATGATTCCAACTGATATGCCATTTGAATTCAAACGATTACAATATCCTCTGCGTTTATCATTTGCGATGTCTATCAACAAGGCCCAAGGGCAAACACTTCACGTTTGTGGTGTAAATTTGGAGGAATCATGTTTTTCCATGGCCAACTTTATGTTGCCTGTTCCAGTGTTGGTACCCCCAGCCGTTTGTTTATTCATTCTCAAAATGGTAAAACAAAAAATATTGTTTATCCAAATGTTTTGGATTAAGTTTTAAAATAGCTAGCAATTAATAAAATATTTTTTTGTTTGAATAAATGAATTTGATGTTCAAATTAATTTTTTTTATTATTTCACTTTATACGTAGCGAAGCACGTACCAGGCAGGTAGTTGTTTCATAAATTCATAATATATGAACCAACTTGGTCTATAGAGCAAGTAAAATAATATTCATAGTTCCCGTTACAGATTTATTAAGAAATATTGCATTGCAAATTTTTTTCTTGAGAATGTTAAAGACATTGGGGCATATTCATAGTCGCAGATAGACCCAGGTTTAACTAAACTAAAGCTTAAGACAATTTTGGCTCAATGAATACAGACCGATTTTAATTACAAATTGTTGGTTTTATATTTTTATAAGATAATTAACTTGGTATACTAAACAAATAGCTTCAAATATTTTGAAATGATAACCTTAAAAAAATAGAATCAACGTCCGAAAATTCCACCAAAGCTATGTTTAACTAAGACCCAGGTCTAAAATTACTATGAATATGCCCCATTGGCGCTGAAATTTAAAAAGCCTATTGTAAAGGATTTAGCAATTTACTAGCTATTCTAAAATGTTAGCCCTTTTTTTCGCGTGCAACAAGTTTTGTTATGTTTACTTTCTGAATAAATTACATAATACTTCAAAGGAAATGATTTCTATAAGTACGTTTCACTTATTTTATTTTAAAAGTGTTGACTAACAAATTCGTTTTATGAATGCTGTTGCTGTTTGTGTTATTATGGTCTCTTCATAGAAATGAGAAAAATTCCGCTTTTTGACTGAGACAAATATTAAATTTCATGTTTAAATCAAACTCAAAAACATACACATTGCATGGAACCGATTCCTATTTAATTTTAATAGAAACCTATTAACACATTGTTGACCCGATTTGAAGATAATTTTGTTTAAATTTACTTTATTTAATGTTTATACAAATAGATTTATATTAATTTTTTTGAATATGTTTCCATGTTTGATTCAAAGATGATTATGTTTAAATCAAACTCGTTTCGATTTAAATTAAATTAATTTCTTTTATATCCAAAATATGTTGGTACTTATGTACCTACATATGTTATCTATGAAGTTTTTTTTATAATTAAGATTTTTTTTTAAAGCCAGCCAAAATAAATTTCAATGACCTTTGGTGCAAAAAAAATTTGCGTTTTGTACGGGCGATCCCACAGTTTACCAGCGAGGACTTTGGCAAAGCGCACTTTGTATTAAGTTTCAACTTACCTACATTAATTTTATGACAAAGATCAAATGTGAACTATATCCAAACAAATAAGAATTCAATCATCAACTATGCCTTTCAAAAATCAAACTCAAACAAGTTTGAATACCTATACAAAATTTCGTGCAGCTTTTGATGCAATAATCAAACATGAATGCTTTTGATTTAAACCAAGTTTTATTCAAATAATAGTTTTTTTTGAATGTAAATAGATTTTAGTTAGATTTAAACCAAATTCTATTTTAAATTATTTGAACATGAAGTCAAAAATGTTTCTTTTTAAATAACTCATAGTAGAATTTTCTCAGTGGGACACATTAAAAAAAAATGTTTCTACTGTTATTGTTTGTCTTCTTTTGATCATTTTATTTAACTCAATTGATTGCTGGTTGTATTTTGATTTAAATGTACCTAACCTACTTTGTTTAGGTAATTATTTCAAAATGAAAACAACGAATATATTTGCATCTGAGATTATGTTTACATGTATTGAAATTTGATAAAGCCAAATATTTATAATATAATGTTATCTCATTTTTATTGAAAAACAATAAATCTCATAGACTCAAAATCACAACCTCAGTACATCCAGCAGAAAATCATAATATTGTTCTGAATTAATGATATCTTATTTCTCATAAAGATTTATCTATTACACAAATCAAATAAAGCAATAAATCATCTTACCCCTCCAACCGAGATATGGTAGTAGGTATATTCGCATATTTTGACTTTTATGTTACATATGTATAAATAAAGGGGGTATCGAAAAATCAATATCCTGACGCTTAACCCAATGATATGGCTTACATTTTTCACCTCAATTTCAATAAATCAAACAAATGCCTGCCCATTCAAACATACATACACATACTTATGTATCTAGGTACACAATACCCCAAAGCCAAACTCTAATCTTTTTGATGCCTCAAAAATGGTTCTCACGCTGTGATGCCTGGAGAGGTAAAAGTTACGCCGTGCTACGTCATAATATACTATGGTACCAGCTTACCATTGTACCTTGAATATCCCCATTCTGTAAAAAAAAAGATAACTCGTGTGTAGAACCAAATTAAGCGTGACAGGATAAAAATACACAAACACAATACTCAAATGGAATGAATTGCAAAATTCTCAAAGCAATTTGCGTTCATACATCACAGTGCCGGTAAAGAAGAGGTTGGGGTCTACATTCTACAATCAGGACAGCGCACCAGGTTGGTTTATAGAGGGAAAGGTTTTTCGTCCCATTCAATTGCATATCAATGTTACGGACAAAGGTGGATATGCAGTCAACACACAGTATATAATCAAACTTCTTTCCACAAAACTTCTCTTTTGGGATAATCTTAAGGAACTCATCAACGGGATCCGTTGAAATAAATGTTCAAATTCGAAATCCCGAATGGCAAAAACTGAATATCTCGAATCCTATAAATCCGAAATTCTAAAATTTCGAATGACATAATCTCGAATGCCAAAATCTTTAAATCAAATTCCAAAACGTCGATTCCCAGAATTCCTAATGAAAAAAAAAAAAAAATTAAAAATTCATCAACATTTTTAATACACACAACATTTTTCTCACACATAGCCTTGCATAAAGCATGAACAAAAATACAAAAATAAGGATTTGTGCCGTGTTGGCAAAAAATGCCGGGATGGCAAAAAATTGCCGGGGTGACAAAAAAATGCGGCGGCGTAGCAAACAAATTCCGGGTTGGCAACAAAATTCCGGGTTGGCAACAAAATTCCGGGTTGGCAAAAAAAGTGCTGGGGTTGCAAAAAAGTACCGGGGTTGTAAGAAATGCCGGGTCGCAAAAAAAGTGCCGGGGTGGCAAGAAAATGTCGGGGTGGCAAAAAAAGTGACAGGGTGGCAAAAACATTGCCGGGTGGCAAAAAAAAATGCGGGTGTGGAAAAAAAATTCCGGGGTGTCAAAAAAGTGCCGGGTGGAAAAAATGACGGGTTGGCAAAGAAATTGCCGGGATGGCAAACAAAAATGCCAGGGTGGCAAAACATTCCAGGGTAGCAAAAAAAGTTCTTACACTTTGTACATGCACTCTTAGAAAAAATTGTATTTTAATGCAGCATTACGTGCTCCATTCGGTCGGTCTTTTTACTCCGAGCAAATGGAGCGTACTCCCAGTTAGCTCTGATTGGAAAAAGAAACACAAGTTGGGCACTCTGAGTGCTGTGAGCTAAAAAAGAATGACAGATCTATTTTTGACAGCTCAATGCTATGCTCTGAGGTTGTATAATATGATCAATAATTGACTCAGCAATCAAAGAGCGTTTGTTCCTTACACGCCAAACTTATGTTTGATTGCACATTTGTCTTCAACCATACTAACTATACATAACGACTGGGCGGCAGCAACAGCAGTGGTAACTTTCTACAGGACAGACATTATGAAAGTTTAACTGCTCGTGACATTTCCTCACACATTACAAAAAAAAAGTGTGCCTTATGCTAAACTGCAATGTCTTTTTCATTGCATTCACCACCCATCTATCATACTTGCATAAGTTCATCCAACCTATTCCTACATACGTCCATCGCAGAAAAAAGTAGGATTTGTATTTTACAACAACCAACGCCAACGTGAAGGATAAAAGCAAAAATCGTCAGCTAAAAATAGCTTTTGGCCGCCCTTAATCCCCCTTTTATATTCATGCAATATACGGCAGTAGTGACTTGCGTTCATAGCACCATTGCAAACTGTTAATGTAAATCAGTAACTTTTGCCGGGTATATTTTCAAAAACATAAAAAAAAGGAAATAGGTGGAAAATACTTTCAAAGTGGAAACAACTTACGTAGGGTTGACGTAAGTTAGATGACGGATTCAAGTAAATTGCGGGCTGATGGTTTGATGAAGAGGATCTGCATGGATTTTTCATGATGGTAAACTTTTTAAACGTGAACGTGAGTCTGCCAAAAGTGTAAAGTTGTGCAATCATGTTTTTTTTAGAGGGCAACGTCATGATAGAGGATTTTGATACGAATAAACAATCCTGCACACGGTAATTGATTTTGTCATAATTGTTAGAATGGTGAAAGAATTTGATGAAGATATCATTTCAATTAATCAATACCCATGGACTCTTATATAATTTTTGAATTTGGGATTTTACGAAGATAAGTTGCAGTCCATTTGTGTGAATAAATGAAAAAGATTTAAATAAATTGTGTTTTCATTAAACAAAAAATGCTTGTGTAGCTGAGCTTTAATCCAATTTTATTTGAAAAAAAAATTGTATGCACACCATAGGATTCGAACCCACGCATATCAGATTTGCTCAGTCTTAGCAGTCGTGTGCACTACGCACTCCGCCGCTGTAGACCACTGACGTCACAGGCCGAGATGTGTTATTTGTTTATCAAATGCATTTGGAGCATCAGCACTTTTATAAGCGCCTTTAAGTATGCTGTCTTGTTCCGCCTCCATTTTTCTCCATACCTTATTTCGAAAGACTACAATTCGCAGTACGTATCAACAGTAGTGTATGCAGGATTTTGTTTGGGGTGGGGGGGGTGCTCAGTCTCAATGTTGGTTTAATTTTTTTAAGGTATCACAAAATAGCAAACAAAATTAAAATTAACGCCCTTCGTATTATCAACCACCAGAAATTTAATTTCAATAGAAAAAAGAAAAACACACAAAATACTCCCTATAGTTAGGAAATGATTTTTCTTTCTTTGTAAACAAATATTTTTTGTAAAAATCAAATTTGACAAAAATCCACTTTATGGAAATTTAAATATTAAAATATTGAAATTACTTTTGTTTTAAGTGGAGTGAATGAATAAAATTCAATTAAAAAGTACAAGTGACTTATAAGAGTCGGTAAACATCGACTGGGCTGAAGAGCCCACTGTTATACCTTAAGCGAAACACAATAATTTCTGGAGTTGAGGTCACTTGTACTTTTTAATTGAATTTTATTCATTCACTCCACTTAATCATCTTCATAATCATAATCTTCATCTTCTTATTATAAAAAACCTGACCACGGGTGTTTATTTTCTAGGTGCACGAATTTAAACAAATTCCCCTAGAATAATAAAATTCACAGTATCTTTTTGCTGTGATTTTTATAAGAGTCGGTAAACATCGACCAAAATTTGCGTCTTAGTAGGGTATAACAGACTGACTGAAGAGCCCACTGTTATACCTTGGGCGAAACATAATAATAATAGGGGTAGGTGAAAAGTGTATTCACATTTTAATAAACAAAAATTTCATATAAAAGAAATGAAATTGATAGAACTTGGGAACGAAATGCACAGAAAATCGCAGAATTTCAGGGTAAAGGAACAGACATTATTATAGTTTAAAGTAGCACAAGCAGTAGCTATACAATGAAAGAAATGGTAACATTTTTCAAGGAAATCCTCATAATACAAATTATTATGGGGGCGTTTTCATATTGGTTTCGCTTAACTTATTTTTTACTTAAGTAAAGTTTAAATAAGATCAATTATAACAATTTATTCCAATTCGATTTCTATACTTATCATCAAAATAGAAGCTTATTAAATTATTGAACGTCAAACATAGTGCATTGAAAAAAACTAAAATAAATGTTTAGGTTATATTTTAAGTTTAAATTAATCATAATAGTTTAAAACGACTATGAATACGGCGCATTAACTTTAAAAAAAGAGTTTGAGAAGATTGTCTACCTCTGATACAGTTTTTCGAAATGTCATCAATTGACTCTACAGCTTTCTTAATGCCTTATGTCGTATCATTAGAAATAACAACAAAAATATTTTTTGAATATTTGATACGTTCACTGAGCGCGAAGATACTGGTTCAAGCATAACCAAAGCATTTCACCACACTAAAAAGCAATAAAAAAAGAGAAGATATTAAGAGAATGTATTATCTTAATAAGTGCACTACATTTTTCGTTATTTCATGCCCGCTTTTTTTTTTAATGGGAAAAGAAGGAAAAAGTTAAATGTGTGAAATCATTTTGCGAATTTTTACTGTTTGCAAGGGAATTTCGTTTGGGTTTCTATGAATACTGAGATACGTTTGAAATGTCAAACAAAATCTAGATTACGTTTGGTATGAACTTATGATTTCAATACGACACTCATGTCTATAGTTTTTTTTTTAATTAAAATTGAAAACACATACTGCTAAAGTTTAAAATTAACTAAAATATAATTTCAACTAAAAATAATAAAAAAAAACCTTACTTCGATGCTATCTCAAATCTTAGCAACGTATACCATATTGCTTGGGGGGATGCTCAAGCCCCCTTAGCCCCCCCCTGCGTACGCTACTGCGTATAAAAGGGGGAGATGTTAGAAGATCAGTAACGAACCAGATTATTAAGTTATTATTGTTATTATTGTACTATTCGTACTAGAATGTCAGCTTATTAGGCTTGACCATTCTTTATTCCGTCAATTTCATTGAATTTTTGAACAACAACAACAACTTAAAGGCGCTACTACCAATTGTTTGGCTTGAGATATAGCTATTAAGTGCTTTGCCGCTTTTGCACTCATCAGTCTCCTTTTTGTGGTGCTGAGCTTTAATCCAATTTTATTTGAACTTTTTATGCATACCATCTCGACGTGTGACGTCAGTGGTCTAAAGCGGTGGAGTGCGTAGTGCATACGACTGCAAAGACTGAGCAAATCTGATATGCGTGGGTTCGAATCCTATGGTGTGCATAAAAAGTTTTCCAAATAAAATTGGATTAATTTTCAGCACCACAAAAAGGAGACTTATGAGTGCAAAAGTGCCAAAGCACGAAATAGCTATATCTCCAGCTAAACAATTGGTGGTAGCGCCTTTAAGTTGTTGTTGTTGTTCAAAAATTCAATGCTTGTGTAGTTAAATAATTTTGTAACTGAAATCCTAAAAACATAAGGAGGATCACTAGTCACCAACCACTTATCCTTTTTTCTTTAATTACTCCATTGTATGTCCAATCCAATTTTTCTGTCTTCATAATTTTGTATGTTGGGCACTGAATTTCAAGGTCAAATTGTGAAGTTTTTAATCTAGAGTTCCACCAAATCACTGAAGTCCAGTGGAGATCCGCACGGTTTTTCTTTCAAACAGTCCAAGCTTTCTCATGCTGGTTTTGGAAATAGTAAATAGTGGATTCCGGTCAAAGCGAAGTTTCAGAGTAGCTGTTACGTGTGGGTTGAAACGTAAGCTGCCCTCGAGTTAGCTTGCGGTTGAGGGTGTATTACGATGTCCCGCGGGTCTTCAGAAGCAAGCCAACTCAGATTTGGCTGCATTGACTTTGATACCCCATCTTGTGTAGAATTCCAACAGGCGGCTGACGTGCCCCTCTACTCTTCTTGCTGCAATGACTGGATACATGGATATGGATTTGGCGTATGTTAGTAAATCGAATCATATGCATAGAGTACATTTATATAAAATTGCTGGGTTGGGGTTGATCCGATGTGAAGATAGTGTACAGATACGGTCCTAGCTTTGATCCTGCTCAAAACGATCCTGCGAAAAACGATCTGAATTGAGAAAACTAAAAATTATTTATTAGCGTACCTGGAAAATTAAAAATGGTTAACTTGTGTATCAACCCTCGGATCCAGATGCTGTAGAATGCTTTCTCTTCTTCTGGAACCTCAGGATTGGGTGTATATGTATAGTCGAATGTTTTTCCCAAACTGCATATCCGGGATTCCAAAGAATTATCCCTTCAAGAATTTTCCTGGTGTTGTTCAGAAGCGATATGGGACGATAACCAGAAATGGCACTCCGGTCGACTTTCTTTGGTATCGGTACTATTTTTTCTGTCTTCTATCTCATCGGAAAATAGCAGTTGTTGGACAACATCAGACACTTCTTCGAGGTTGGTAAAGCTTCCAGTCGGCTCGGCATCAGTGGCAGGGTTTATCATCGTTGAAAATTGTAATATCTGTGTCTATCTGCTGTATCTGCTGGATTGTTGAATTGACTTCCTCTAAGATTGCTCGTTCATAACCGTTGTTAATGTGAGGTCCACTGCTTCAATAGCTTCTTAAATTTCGTTGTTCGAGAGATTTCTGTTAGAATCCGGCATCGCTTTATTCTCCTCGGTTGTAGTTTATTCCAGGCGGTTGTAGTTTACGAGTATATATTCCTAGTTTTGTGGATCTGTTGCAATAGTCGGCTGCCCCAGTGTGATGTACAGTTCCATTGGCTATACTCTGTTCAATTCGTATTTTCAGTACAGGCCTTATGGGAGAGCTTTTTCAAACATACACGTGCTGGCTGGTGTTTGCATTGCACTCAACTTAAGAAATTGCCTGTGAAATAATGGACAGATCCCCTGACTTCCATTGAAATTATTTTTGTAATATTCCATAAGCCCAAGCACATCCCATTATGACTTGTCTGCTCCTTGGTTGTGAGGACGTGAGGAGACTGAAACAAGAAAGATCATGATGCACACAATTTGCCTCTCGCTCGCTTAATGTGTTTATTAAAAACAACACATTGATTCAGAGTTCCCATACGTCGGGGGATGGACATTCTTTTTCTTTGGTTTTTGCTATGTAGCTTTCAGAATTATAGCTTTAAAATAGCTTTTTGAGAGCATTATATTTTATGTATGTGTGTTAAGTGTTGTCACTTCGTGTTTTTCTGCTTACATCTTTTCGTTTTATTTTTTTCCTGGTTAAAATGCTATTATACAATATTTGCCAAATAGTTTTTTTATCTTCATGAAAATAAGAATAAGGTTTCGTGTTTATTGTAATATTTTACGAAGGGTTCATAAATAAAATTTATTTCCGTTCTGAAAAATTCTAATAAGGCATTACTAATCCTTTTTCCTGAAATTAATCTTATAATCTAATCTAACCTAATCCTTAAAAGTCATACAAAATTAAGAATACACAACACAAACAAAGCAATAAAACTTTAAGGAACAATAAACATTGTTTGGTTTTTATTTATATGAAAAACGGAACAGTATACCAGTATACCTGGAAAACCCCATATAAAAAACACCTTTTTTATTTTTACCTGACCTGCGTGCATTCAAAAAAACTATGGGATTATCCCGGATATAAATACCCGTTCACGCGAAAAAATTCACGAAATCTAAATTAGCAGTTGGTAGCCCTACTGACACTTGAATGAGAGAGAAGAGAGAAATATGCCAATTTATAATGCGCTATACGGCAACTATGGAAAATGCAAAAGCTTTATAAAAAAGAGATAGCTTATTGAAATCCATAAAAGTAAGGGTGAGATTCAAACACCCTATCTTCCCTATACTGAAAATACGAACTGAACAGAGTATAGTGGTCCATATCTCCAGTAAGGGCATGATTAATTCTGCAATTCCAGGACGATGTTGCTGAAGTCATATGAAACCAGGAAGAAGTCCAACCAAGATGGTGTTCTTGGGAATGTTGGCTTCGGTTGAGAGACCACTAGGTATAAGTGGTGCTCAAAATGTTCATCTAACCAGTTCACCAGGAAGTTTCCAGCATCGGATGTAGTTCTGTGATTCCATCTTGGATGTCGAGCATTCAAATCACCTCCAATCAGCCCATAGATGTGCTGGGCGGCTAAGGTGCTGAAAATAAAAAGATCGTGGTTACCCGCGCAGAAAAACATTCTTTCAGCAAGGCACAAGAGAATTTAACACAGATTCTGACAAGGGGCTACCAAAGGCGAACAAAAAGTTGGCTTATGAGGGCTATATGCAGTGGTGCTTCTTTAGAAAGAGGTAGAATGGTGTCCTTTTTAAAACGCTGTACAATTAATAAACATTATAGGCGATTATCTTGAGCTGGTTTATACGCATTATGCGGTGCAAAAATCAAATATAAAGGTGGTTTTTATAAAGATGTGACTATAAATTTTTTTTTTATGAAATTATCTGTAAGAAGTTGCAATTTTTTTCTGTTTTATCATTGATATTATAATCGCTATTGTAAATTATTAAATTTGTACTCCAAAGATTTTCTAGAGAAGAATACTATCCAAAGACAATAAATACTAATGAACTGCAGTTACCATTCAGTTAAATTTCAAAATAAGTGGTATACATATTTTTTTTTAATTAAATTAAATATACACTTGCGATAAAAAGGAACCACTCAAGTTTGCCTTCTAAAAACAACAATACAATATATACATATCTATCATTAGTTGTTAATAGGCTCGTTTTAAAGCTTGAACTTAAAATTTTAAATTAAAGGTAAAATCATAAAAATCCATTGGTTAGTTTTCGTGCTCTCCGCCATAATAACAAAAATAACAAATTATACTTGTTAAATTTTGCAAGACTTTGAAACATTGATACCCAATAAATGCGTATTTGGTTTTGAGTGTCCTGTTAAAAGTGAATTGCAACATATCTTGACCCATTTGGCATTCTTATCTTAGAAAAAAATGGATACCACGCCTGTAAGTCAAGTTGACACACTACTGCAACAAGGAATAAACCAATGTACTGTGGCCCATCAGCTCGATCTAAGCCAATCTTGCATATCAAAGATCTACGTAAGGTTCAGACAAACTTGTAGGTTAGTGTCAATGCCACAATCTGTGTGGCACCGGATGTTATGATTGAATCATCGTAGTGGCGTTACTCCGTAATCGTGCTTTGACTAGCGTTGACGTCCAACAATAGCTGAGACAGGTACGATAAAGACTCAAAAGTTAAAAGACGACTTAAGGAAGCAGACCTTACTCCAAAACGTCCCGCCACGGGACCAAAATTACTCCTTGTTGACTCCACTTACTCCAAGATAATTCGATTGGCTGTTCCGAGTAATATAAGCTCTATCGTCGTATAACTTGTCAAATTAATTTCACTCGACTGAAGATGCAATTTATACATAAATATCGGACAACTTACTCACACAAATATATATTTTTTCGCAAATTAGTCTTGGAACAATAACACATAATTCGATTGGAATAAAAAAGGAGTAGTTTTGTTCCGCAATCCAATCGAGAACGAAATAAGATTAGGAGGCCTAATAGGTACCTAAAGAAATGTTGAAATTCACTTTTAACAGCACAATCAACACCAAAGACCAACTATGGGCGCATTTATGGCGTATCAATGTTTCAAACTGTTGCCTAATTTAAACCAATGGATTTTTATGATTTTACCATAAATTTGATGTTTTAAATCCAAGCTTCAAAACGAGCCCATTAACATCTTATTATAGAATAGATATTGTATCAATCGCGATTGTTGTTTTAAGAAGGCAAACTTGAGTGATTCCATTTTTTGCCCGCGAGCGTAGTTTTTTTTAAACTTTTGTTGTTATATTAACTAATAACTGAAATACGCATTTCATCTCTCCAGCTATGAGTGTTCATAGGGGAAGGTGGCCTAAAATGGCCCCCCTAAGGAAAATGTCCCATATCTCGGAAAAAAGTGACATTCAAACTGCAATGATATATTCTTTTCAAAGTTTAATCAATATCGCTTACATTCTTTTGCTTTATGAGCGTACAAAACTCCAAAAAGTATTTAAAGTATTTAATTTTCAAAAAGTCTCCAAATTTCATCGATCAAAATTGGCCGGGTAAAATGGCACACTGCCATTTTACCCATGCAAGTAAAGCAACCATACAAGTGAACCAAAAACAATTTTTAATTTAATTTGAACTTTATTTAAAATAAATCATAAATCAAAGTAAAATAAACATAAACAATATCTACTTAACAAAAAAAAAAATAAATATCAACAATTCATTGAAAAAAACGCAACTTCAACTAATAAACATAAAAAAAAACTAAAAGAAACAAAACAACTTCACAAGAAACGAAATAAATAAAAGTTAAAATAACAACTACATATGTATACTCAATTATTGCAAATATCACAAATATACTTTTTTACGGATTTGTTTTCATCTGCGTACTCAGAATGTGCCCACAAATGGCACTTGAAGCATTTTACCCAAGACTCTCTGGGCTTTGAACGACTAAATAAAGGCTCTCCCAAACCAATGCGAAACATTCGTTGCGGCGAAAAAACATTCGTCACTCAAAATTATTTCATATGTTTCTCCGCCGCGTTGGTGTGGGCACTCTCATATATCACCATTTAAATAAATTTTGACATGCGAATGTTTTTTCGCCGCAACGAATGTTCCGCATTGGTTTGGGAGAGCCTTAAATCGTTGCAGTAAATACAAGCCGCATCTTCATCATCACTTGCCTGAAAATCTGGTCCGTTGTCGTTCTCATATAAATTCTTAAAATTCTTTTTTGCTTTTTTTGCAGCTTTTCGAATTTCAATTGCGCTTTTTTCTGAAACTTTTTCTGCCCCTTCATTTATGTATGGAGTGCTGGTTAAAATTCGGCTTCCTTCAGCTTTTCTTTTTCGGACTACACCACCGGAAGATTGTGGAACGTTCAAGACATTAACTGGCTTGATTTGAAATCCTGTATAGGTTGAACAGTGTGGTAGCTCCGAACCATTAATATCTATTTCTTGAGGGTGATGCTAACAAATTTTCAAAATTTGGCTCAAACTGTGGAGTATTTTCATCAGGAGACACATTTTCAGGGCGAACTAGTGGCACATTTTTATCTGGAAAAACTAATTTGAAGTCAGCTGGCGGTTCATTTTCATTTGCAGATACGTTTGAGATGTTTGATGGAATATTTGTTGTCTCTGCTGCAGCAAATAAATAGTCTGGAATAGTCTCTGTTCAGTGGCCAAACGCCAACTTTTTCAAAGCCGTTTACAGCATTTGAAACTGATGCTGATTTTCCATATGCTTCTTTGAATAATTCTGCTATCTGATACTGTCCTACGACTCTTCCTGGATGATTTCTTAACCACTTGCTTATCTCCTGGTTATAATAAATCTTTTGAGGTCCAAAAAAAGAAACATCAAGAGGTTGCATTTGGTGGGTGCTATGGGGTAGAAAGGATAACATTATAACACCGTTCTCTTTGGATAGACGAATTACATCCAAACTTTTGTGTGCACTATATCCATCAAGCAAAAGAAGAACGTTTTCATTAACTGATGAGTGCGTATGTTTAATAAAGTGCTGTAGCCATTTTAAGACAAGTTCAGACTTCATCCAACCAGATTCACTTACAAGGCCTTAAGTTCCTGGAGGTGCACCATCAATATTAATTCATGATTCCAACGTTTTCTTGCAAATATGAGAGTAGGTGGTAGGAATGCCCCACTGGCACTCATACAGCAAACCACTTTTGATTGCTGTCCTCTATCTGCACTAGTTAGTGCTCCTACTTGTTTCTTTCCTTTTTGGGCATGAATTTTTTGTGGCTTTTGAACAGTGGATAAACCCTATTCGTCCACATTCCAAATTCTGGCGGCACTGAATTTTTCTTTTTCCATCAAGTTGGACAAAGTATCGAAAAATGTTTGAACTTGTGGCTTATTGAAGGCTTGCGCACGTGCTGTAGAAGTAGGTTCCGGTTGCCTTAGTGCAATGTTTGGATTCCTTGCACGAAACCGATTAAGCCAATCCAAACCTGCTGTTTCTTCTTCTTTGTTGAACCGATGCTGGATGTGGTTTTGTTCAGCCAGCTGGTATGCAAGTTTACGAATATCCATGCATGTGAGTCCAAACATACGTGACTCTAAAAGCAAAATATATTCAAGGAGCTCCTTTTCCATTTGCTTGGAAAAGGTGGTGCTAAATCTTCCCAGACCCTTCTGTAAGCCATTCAAAATCTTGTTCTTCTTAGTTGCTCGTCTCCTTAGAGTAGTTTTTGGAACTCCGAACGATTTCGATGCTTTTTTCCTGCCCATTTCTTTTTTTTGGACGCAATTAAGCGCTTTAAGTAATGCATCCTCAGTCCAGGACTGCCTCTCTGTACATCTTTTATATTATCCAACCATTTTTGCTATAAAGAAAATGAAAATAATAGGATAAGTATAAAATGGCACACTATGCCATTTTACCCGAGTGCTAATTATGCTCTTATGACCGGTTAGGGTTTTTTTATTCAAGTTTTAATTTTGGACAGACTAAAGTAGCTCTAGGCGAACGAATTCCAGTAAATAAAAAAGAAATACTTCATACTTACATGCAATAACTTTTTTCTCCAAAATTCAATGTGTTGATTATAATTTTTTGTCAACAAACTTTTTCTAAAATTTTAATATTTCCACTTTTTGAAATGGCTAGACACAGTTTTATCTGTCAAATTTCAAATAATGTCTTGAAGCTGTTAACATTTGGTATATATTGGTTGCTGTAAAATAAACTAAAGAGTTGTAGTCAACAAACCTTCTAATTCTGTTTGATTCTACGATTTCTAGCAAGGGGGCCATATTACCCTGGGGGGCCATTTTGGGCCACCTCCCCCTACATAATGAATATTTTTGTAGATACATGTACATATGTCAGGTGTAATTAAGCTTAATATTTCATAATTATTTAACTTAGTGAATATTTTTTATGGAAACAATAGAAACCCAGTCATCTCCAAATACCAGCATAAGTATGGGGCCTTACTAATAAACATGTTTTAATGACTTCTTTATAATGTCATTTTAACTTATCTGATATTGTTGTAAGTTGCTTGTTTACCAATTAAATATGAACATAATGGACATGAATTCTACTTTTCACTATTATGTTAAGCTTTTTATGTAAGTTTTTATAATTTCTGGTTTGTGGTTTATAATAATACATTTCGTCCTTCTCAACGGTTCTTAAAAAGCCATCATCCAAGGGACTTAAGGCTCTTTATTTTCACTTATACTTAAATTAAGAAAGAGACCTTTTTTGATGAATATATACTTATAGCTATTATTTATTTAAAATGCCTAATTTTGCATAAGTTTGGGAGCTTGTCAAGTTTCTGACACAATTCATATCATCACTTGTATATTTAAAAATACATACCTAATATTCTTTGGAATCTCGTATCATGATGAAATTGAATACATTATAAATGAATTTTAGAATCCTTAGTTTGCGCGTAAATTGAACACATATTGAATTAATTATGTGAAGATATTTATGTGTATGTATGTATAGTGTACAGTCGTTGAGCTCACTAGAGCTTAAATTACCTACATGTGGCTGCTTGGGAAAATTATAGGTTAATAATTTATCATCAAAGAATTACTAATTTATTTTATATGTACAGTCAACTTCGCTTAACTGCACTCCGCTTAATTGCAAACTGCGGATAATTGAAACAAAGTTGTCTGCCTCAAATGAACATTTTTCTCTTATTCAACTCCGCATAAAGGAAACCACCGTTTAACGCTATCATCAAATTTTAAATCGAACACACCTTTTGAATTTGGAATGTCAAATCTGAATTGTCAAAATTTCATTTCTTGCTATTCTTCCTGGTGTCTGTCATGTCTTTTAAATTTGTTTGTTTTTTAGCTTATCCTCAAAAAATTTCGACAGAAAACGTATGGCTGACGCATTATTTGTGATTAAAAATGTAAATACCTTTGTTGTTTGAATTGTTTCATATGGAAATATAACTATTTTGACACAATACAAAAAATCATACCTACATTTTTCTTTTGATTTTCACGCTAGTGAAATTTAATTTGTTTTGACAAAACTCCGCTTATTTGAAACAAGTTTCAGTTATCCGAAGTGCGGTTAACTGAAAACTCCGCTTAACTGAAACAAATGTTCTGCAGTTATGGTGTTGCAGTTAAGCGGGGTCGACTATATATGAAATAAAACGTTTTAAGATATCGTTTTAAAATACTCATGGGCTTCCGGGTTCATTAAAAATTTTGCAAATGTACAAACCCATTAGCTCGTACAGGATACAGGTAAACTTGTTTACAGGATAAATACATAATTTGAATATGAAATTAAATTCAAATGGAATGTGGAGGTTATTTTTTGTTTTAAAGGCAAATCTTAATTTTAGCGCCACTACCAGGGATGAGAATGATAAACCCAAAAAGTGAACAAATTGCCCGAAAAAAAAAACGAAGTAGATATGCTAATGAAATTAAAAAAAAAAATGATTTTGCTTTTATTTATTATTGAACGACCCTTGTTGGTATTTATTGTTGAATAGCTGCATCATATGATAATGTTTTGCAGAAAACCTAAATTGTTAGGTTTATAACACATATTCTATATGGTAACAGGTTGTTTTTCTGTATTCAAAAGTTCTGTGTAGCCAACTTTTTGCAAATGACTCAAATATTCTGTGTGACCATAATTATATATGTCAATAAATTAAATATTCTGTATTTCAAAATTCTGTTTTTTTTTCAGAATTCTGTACCTATTTAAAAATTCTGTAAATCCAAAATTTTGTATTAAAACCCTGGAAAATTTAAAATAGTGAATGGTAGTGTTGTGCACATTTTTTATTCAGAAAAAAAAAAAAATAATAAATGTTTTACAAGTTTTGCCAAATCTTGCACAGTAAACTATTTGGACTGTGTCATAGCGATATGTTACTTTTCTTTTCCTTTATGTGATTTTTACACTTTTTATATTACAAGAAAAACCATCGTTTGAAATATACTTTTGGTGCATATGCGTAGATGGTGACGGTGAAATACAAAAAAAAGAGTGAGCCCATCACTGTATAAAATAAAAAAATAAAAATAAATAAATTGGGAGGCGCAACAGCTCGTGAAGAACCAGAGCCTAGTTATTAAAGACTCGCAACCATTCCTGTGTGGGCGTGTCGACAGGAATGGAATTTGTATGCCGAATCAGAACGGCTAGACGAGAAGTACTTATTCATGACAAGTGATACTCTTGGAGGATTTGGGAATTCCCCGCAAGAGGCAGTAGCCCTGAAAAAACTTTTTAGTTTTAAGGTGGACGATGCTGAGAAGTGACCCCAACCCCCAGCGTGACAGTCCAACGCACTATCCATCACGCTAAGAGCTACTACAGCCCACTGTATAGTCCAGGAAAATTAGATAAAAAAATGTCCTTACTTCGAAAAACTTCTGACAAAGCTGAATTTTGGTGGAGAGCTTAATTTGTTGTCCTAAAAACATCACAATACTCTGTTAAGTAAATTATTGTGTGCAAGTTAGTTTCCAATAGTGCAATATGAATGTTAGAAAGTGCAATATAAATGTATATTTATTGTTGTGTTTTTGAATATTCAATTGTTTAAATCCAAAAATATTGAAATAAAAATAAAAACCTGATGATGTCTATAATATACATTTATCTTTTCATTTAATTGAAAGTTTGATTGACCTAAAGCCCAAAATACAAGCACATATTGAATATAACTTATATTTCTGGATGGGGATTATTCGTTGGGTTATGTTTAGAAACATATTTTCTATTGAAAAACCAAGTTTTAAACAGTGGTACCGGAAGGGAAATGCCGCCATCTTGAAAAAGTTAATTTCTTTTATTTTGCTTAATAATTCCCAAGAAGTTGATTTTTTTTATAAAATGATCTATCTACAAAATGACATACTAACGACCACTGTACGGCAATCTGGTCTTAAGTTATGACGGTCCAAAGTTCAATTTGTAAAAGCAGAGAAATAGTTGCATCTTCAACTGAAACCTCTGATTCAAAAATAACAGTGAAACTTGGTGGTTTTCATTTGATAATGTCATTATATACAGGGTGTCCCTGAATATGGTGATAGGCCAGGTCATGACCTTTCAGAGTTCGGTAACTTGCTTATCCCGAACCATAACGGTTTTCGAGTAACGGCTATTTTTTTTAAATTTGTCCGAACCCCTACATCCCGTCTATAATTGATTCTTATATTTTTATTATTTTTAATCTTTAACATTGACCAATAATAAGACTTTTTTTGTGCATTCAAATAATTTTGATTTTATACACCATTTTTATAAAATTACTAGATGAAGTCATAGTTTGATCAAAATTATTTCTTACTTCAATCTTTGAAAGAGCGTCCGGAAAAAAATCGTACCTATACTTTTAAAAAGGTAAGAAGGTATAGGTTATGTTTTGTCAATTAGCCAACAAAAAAAAAAAAAAAAAAAAAAACAGAAAACATATCACGATGAAATTGAAAGTGTCACAACTAATTAAGGACTAATCAACCAAAAATTATTAAATGATAAATTATTTAATATAAGAAGTTTTAACCTCGTTTTGAGGTTTTGCTTTCCTAACTTGACATCGAATTAGTAAAACGGTGGGCTAAGGAATTTAACGATCCGTATGTCACCCTCTCCTTATACAATTGCTATGTACGACCCCATCTTGAGTATGCCTCACAAGTTTGGTCTCCTTTTTACGTTATTCATAAACACCGTATTGAAGCAATACAGCATAACTTCATTCGATTTGCTTTAAAAGGGTTACCCTGGGATCCAGCTTCTGCAGGTCCAAACTTTATATCAGAGGCAGGTTAATAATGATTTAATATCTGTTCATCAACTTATTACTGGTCAAATTGATGCTCCTGATTTGCTGTCCTGTATTGGCTTGAACTACCGAGGGGGTTCTCACCACCTGCGAGAATTTTAACTTTTTCACGTAGATTTTCATAGAACTAATTATGGCATGCATGAACCTCTTAACCGAATGAGTAAACTCTATAATTTAAATGTTTCCTCAATTAATTTTAACATGTGTAAAATAGGACTTAAAAAGTTATTTCGAACCAGTGCTCCACTGTCGTGATCGGTTTAATTTTTTGTTTTATTCTTAATGTTGCATTTTGTTTATAAACTAAATATAAAGTAAATTAAACATAATTTTGTTTATTTGATTTCATAATCCTTATTTTTAAATAGTTTTATTTTTTTTTTTCAATTTTAAATTTTTCAACTGCTTGCATTAAGCAGACCTTATCTCTTTTACTTCCGTTGATACCTACTCGTTCCGCTGTAAGACAAGTTGGTGTGTTATTGTTAAACATAACTAAGTAACGATTTTTTTTTTATATTGTTATCTAACATCAAATAATTAATATAAGTGCCGATATGACTTGTAATCGTAATTGCTGTCGTACTCGGTGAAAATGGACCCCAGCCCGTGCGGTATAAAAAACATAGCCAGATGACAAATTATTAAGCAATAACTTATTGAATATCAGAAGTTTTAACCCCGTTTTGAGGTGTTGCTTTGCTTACTTGACATCGAATTAGTAAGTTTGCACAAAAACACATAGAAAACATAGCACGACAAAATTAAAAATGTCACAACTAATTAACGACTAACCAACGGCAAATTATTAACCTATAAATCATTCACTGTAAAGAGTTTTTAGTACTTTTCTGAGGGGGTGCTTGATATCAAGTTAGCAAAGCAACTCAAAAAACAAAGAAAACATTGAACGACAAATTCGAAATTGTCACAACTAATTAACAACAAATTAACGGCAAATTATCCAATTAACTTTTTTCGTTTCGTGAATGTTTTTTTGCTTGACTAACTTGACACTCATCAAAACACCTTCTTTGATCATAATGATATTAAAGACTAGAGCCTCTTATACTTTTTCATTTGAATATGTCTGGGGTCTATCTTTGCGCAAAACAAAGTTATAAGTACAAGAAATTAAAATCAATAATTTTTTGACTATATATAGGTCGGTTGTCTGCTTAAATATTGTTTTATCAATTTTTTTCAAACCATTCGTTTTAAAAGAAAATCTTATTTCCAACAAAAATTCTCAAATTCGGCTTAGTTTTCGAGTTACACCAAAGCTATTGCAAAATGGCCAGAGTGACCATTCTCTCAGAAATGCATGAGTAAATTTGGACGAATTTTATAATTTTCGCAAGCTGAAGACAAACATATTCAATAATCAGAACCTGAAGCGCAATTGTTCCTTTCATCCTTTCATATTTAGGTATATTCAATAGACTAAAATGAGTTATCAAAATTTTAAAATTTTTATCGACTTATGAGTTTTAAGAAAAACAATTTCATCTCTAAAGCAAGGCCGTAACCAGGGGAGAACACAGGGGTCTGATTCCTCCCACCCCCGATATTTTATGTATTTTTGCTCCTCCTTTCTCATTGAAAACGTTTAGAAAAAATAAATAAATAAATAATTGGGTGGCGCAAGGGCTCATAAAGAACCAGGGCCTAGTGACTAACAACCCGCAACCATTCCTGTATGCGCGTGTCGACACGAATTTACAATTTACAATTTTATGTCGAATCTGAACGAAGGATTTGTCATTTGGAGGATTTGTCAATTCCTCACAAGTAGCAGTAGCACTGAAAAATGTTTTTAGTTTTAAGGTGGACGAGGCTGGGAAGTAACCCAGACCTCCAGGGTGACAGTCCAACGCACTAACCATTACGCTACGGGCTGCTACTACTACTAAATCGCATTTTGACTTTTTTATTCTCGAGACCAAAGGTATCTAGAACAGAAAGTTTTCTGGCCATAACATACAAAACAGCAATCGTACACTCTGGTTTGGTTGGGTATAGGTCTTTAAATGGTTAAACCGCATCAATCTTAGCGAATTATAAGACGCCTATTTCTGTATGTGATCAGAATAAAACTTTCTTTTACTTATATTTCATCCACGTCGAAATGTAGAAGCCAGGATTAAAAAAGCTTGAGACTTTTTATTAATTTAAGCCCTCTATAAGTATATTCACTAGACGGGAATCCCTCATTAAGAGGATTATTAAAATACAAAAACCATTCGTGCCATTCATTTCATGTACCTGAATTGCTTTTATTTTAAATTTGTATACTAGAACATTTTTTAACTTAATCAATTGACAACAAAAAAAAAATATTTATTCATTTCAGCCATGATATCATATAACGTTGTCGTCGGTGATACACTCTCAAAAGTTTTAGTACGTGTTTTTCCTTCTTGGGGTTCATCTATGGGTGCTGTTCGACTTGGAGTTGTATTTTTTGTCACAGTCGGTGTCGTTGTACCATTATGCCTGTATAGGAATGTTTCACGGCTTGCACGGGCGAGTTTCATCAGTCTGGCATGTGTGGTGTTTATATTGTTGGCTGTAATCATAAAACTCATGTCTGGCGAATATCAAGTGTAAGTAAATATTGTTTATTTAAAAAAAAAACCTAAATCTAGTTAAATTTATGATAGGTAGGCAGGTATAGTACATATTCATGTAAATATACGTTATTTTACATGAAGTAATAAAAATTCTTCAAATAAAAACAGAAATAAAAATAAAGGACTCTCAGATTCACTGCCGAAGCCAATGGAAATATATCTACAAACTTCGTTACAAATTTATAACATTTTGAATAATTAATGTTTTTTTATGATGCTTCTTAAGTCTTTTATGTACTGTAAATGACATTTTTGTAGATGTATTTTAATATAATTTTTTCATACTTATTTACTTAATTTATTTTGTTGGTGTGTCCTTTAAATATACCTTCCAAAAATGTGTGCAGGTAGGTTAAACTGGCTATAAACGTTAAGCATAGGGAAATTAAGTCAAATTAAGGTAAATTATAGACATTTTTATTCAAACGACAAACATAAAACATAACCACTTATTTAAACCCTAGCAATTTATGAATAATAGTATATTATAATAATTATACTTTTAATTTACCTTAGAATGTACTTATGCATGTAATAAACCGGGAGTTGGCAGCAGATCTTTGGCGTGAAAGGAAACCAAAAGATATTAATGCTACAAGTAGTCCTGGTGAAGGTGATAACGAATTCGTTCGTCTGCCAGCACCTAGTGGCCTCGTTTCCTTGAAAAATGTTTATCAAAAGTAGGTACACCTTTTCTGAAATCGGGTAGGAAACCATTTCAAATGTAATCAAAGGGCACGGTAGCGCCCAGCCAAGTTCTGGCACTACCCCCTTTTTACAGGATCAAACTCAGCCGATTTTCGCGCCCCCTCTAACTTCAGTACCAATAAAGTCAGAAACTTCAAACTCGCAGCATTTGCTAAGCTCACCAGGTTTAGGCAACTGACCAAATTTCTTTAGCATTAGTGGTTCCCGAGTTATAAGACAGCAAAAAGCTTGAAAACCGTAACTGACTGATTGACTGACTCACTCTCTCAATGACAGATCATCAAAATTATGGAGCACTACCCGACGGTGGGACCTGTGGTGTATACGAAAATTTAAGATTTTCCATTCAGGGGGCGTGGTACCCGCCCATTTTAAAAGAATTGATATAAATTATTTGGAGCACTTCTGATTGTCGTAGAACGATGAAATTTAATACAGCGATAGGGCTTAAAGTGCATGCAAAGGAAAAAATTTAAAATTTGAGATTTTAAATTCAGAGGGCGTGGCATTCGCCCATTTTCGCAGAATTGATATCAATTATTTGGAGCACTTCTGGTTGTCGTAGAATGATGAAATTTGATAGAGCGATAGGAATTGACATGCAAGCAAAGGGAAAATTAAATATTTGAGATTTAACATTCAGTGGGCGTGACAACCACCCATTTTTACAGAATTAATATTAAATATATTGAGTGTACTTCCGTTTGGTGCAGGATTATGAGATTTGGTAAAGCCGTCGTTTTCAGGTGTAGACAAAGAAAAAGTAGAAATCATGAAATTTTCATGCAGGGGCGTTTCATCTACCCACTTCTTATCAATTATTATCATTTCAATAAAGCCCTTCTAACATATGGAAAATGGCGGATGGATAGTCCTAAAAACTTATATTACTTAAGAGGTTCTCATTGGGAGTTTATTCCACCCACTTCTCCTGATAAAATGAACCTTTGCAAGAAGTAGTGAAATCACAACAGAAACATAAAAGTTAAAAAAGTAGCCAAGTTCTTCTATATACAAAAACCTTTGCGTAACAAGTCAGCCAAAACAGTAATGAGATCTAAAATTACACCAAGTTCTAAGTTTACTAATGTTAAATATCAAATATTTTAAGTAGAGTAATAAGGAAGAACCTCATAATTATCAGAGAAATCTGTTATTAAATGATTACTGACTTAAATTGAGTTGGCAAGTTTTCTTTTCTTACCTAATTACTCAATTTTGAAATGAAAGCTTGTCTAGTAAACCAACTCAATTTAAGTCAGTAATCATTAAATAACAGATTTCTCTGATAATTTTGAGGTTCTTCCTTATTACTCTACTTAAAATATTTTATATTTAACATTAATAAACTAAGAACTTGGCGAACTTTTAGATCTCATTACTTTTTACGGCTGACTTTTTACGCAAAGGTTTTTGTATATAGAAGAACTTGGCTACTTTTTTAACATTTATGTTTTCGTTGTGATACAACTTAACGCCCTCATCTCCTTGATAACAAATATGGTTTCGACAGACAGACGTCTTGGTGGCCCTAAAAACCAGTTTTTTTTTTGTTGGGTTTTTAGACTTTTGGGAAACCACCTGACATTGGATCCGAAAGGACTCGACTCCCTGAGTGCGAATATGTACATCATCACAGACTTCTAAGTGTCCCGAAAACCTCCAACAGACGTCCCCAAAAACGCTATTTTTTATTAAACGGATTTTGTATTAAATTTTTTTAGTACTGGGATTTCGGAGGAAACCACTTCAAATAATGTATTCCAATTGAAAGGTAAAAAAAAAACATACACTGAAGTTCTGTACAGAAAATAAAATATTGTATTCGCGACTTATGTCCTGGTTTTGAATGTCCATACAAAGAGGCAATGAGTGATTTTGAAGGACTACGGATATGTTGCAGAGAGTGCGTTATTACCATTTAACAAATTTCATTAAATTAATTTGTTACACTTTACATCATAGTAAACTGTGTATCTTTCTTGTGCTAAATTAACGTTGCCTCAAATGAACTTTTTGATTTCAATTTTTAAATGCTATTTAGGTACTTAAATAAAATTCGTACAGGAATAAACATACCTACATATATTTAGAGAATTGAAAGATTTTGCCTTCAAAGAATAAACTTAGTGATGGGCTTTAGTAATAGAAAATTTCCTTGTCTTCAGCACACACAAAAATAATTACAGTTGAACAATTTCTATTGTTATTGTTCCTTTGGCATTTATGGTCGACGAACAAAAAAAAAAAACAACATTATGTAGGTAAGGTTCACCATTCAAAATAATAAAATCTTTGATGCGTTAAAACCATTATTTTACTTCGTTTTTATTTTTTGTCTTGTATCCCTTTGTTATTTTATAAAACAACAATAATTGTTTTAATACTGAAGAAAATGTACATATCAGTCAAGAAAAAAATAATAAAGTTCTTTTTGTTTCAAAAAGATAAATGAGTGTATTTTTATAGGTATTAAACCTTTTGTCTTAATATTTAACATTTGCATATCGAAGTTCTACCAAAGAACCAGACTATAAACTGTTATGAAGGTTATTTGTTTGACCTAAGTTCAAATCACATGCAAGAATTATCTCATAAACATATTTAAATTAAAGAGCAAGCAAATTTTTTCTGCCATTTTAGGAAATATCTCTCAAGCTTCTGAGTTTTTTGCAATACGAAGTGTTACTTTAATTTCATTTTTATAATTGCGATGGCCTCACCCAATTACATTTATTTTTCAATGGTTACGGACAATAAGTCTTCTGAAAAAAAAAAAAACTTTCAGACTTATCATCTTAAGTTGATTTTATAAAAATTGTATTTGTTTTGTAAGAAAGAAGAAATTCAGTTTGATAGCGTGAAGTGTGAAACTAAAACCTTCATACTATCATTTACAATTCTATCATTGTCACATTTTCATAATTTCACACTGTCACAAAGGCACGCGCTGTCACCCTTTCAGACTGTCACACTTTAAACTGGCACATTTTCAGCACACCTTCACACTTTCGAACTTTCAACTAACAAATATTCAGATTAACACACTTTCAGATTGTCACACTTTCAAGTATCACAGTTGATACTTAGAAGCAGTCAACCGAGAAAAATGTATAGAATATACAATTATACCTACATACCTGTAGGTACCTAAACATAAACATGCTATACCTACATACATACTAATAATAAACACAATATAAAAATCGAAATCTTTAGAAACAGTTAAACAACAAATAACGATATATTCTATACATTACGTGCAAAACATGTATTTCTTTAATTTGTTTAGAATTTATATAACAAAATCAAGTCGTCATTGTTTTGTCTGGGCAAATCTTGTTATTATTTCATCGACATCGATATTTACATCTCGATGGACATTCATTAAAGCAAGGCCGGTGAGGCGCTCTTCTACCATATTTGCCCGTAGCCAAGTTTTAACGCACCTAAGAGTTGAGAATGACCGCTCAGCTGTTGCGACACTTACAGGAAGTGAAGCCAGTATTTGCAACATTATAAAGATGTTTGGATATAATGCTTCATCACAAACATCAAATGTTTTCGGTAGAGTCTCTGGAATTGTCCGACCTTCTCCAATTTCTCTCTCCCATCTTTTAATCCATAGCTGGAATTCTTGGACAACCATTAAAATAGGGGGATGATTTAAAAAGCTGGCTGTTCCCTTTGTGCTTGCACGTACAGATTCCAAGTCAGATTTTGTGCATGTAGTTTTTGGCAAAAATACTCCCAGCTAAAATAATGCCAGCACATCTGGAGAAAGACGGTCTTTTAAGTCTGTCAATACAGAATCGAGCAGAGGAATATAAACATCTCTTCGGAAATACTCCTCTACAGACTATGGCCTGGCTGATTATTTGTTCTGTGTATTTGCTTGGAAACTATTCTAGGTCGTTTTAAAACAATATCTTATTGCCTGGCAATCTCTACTGCTTCTGAATAAAGATTTTCGAAAACAGAATTTGCACCTCGTAGTTTCTCCTCCAATACGCTTACAACGTCACTTATTGCGTCCGTTGCTCTCTTAAGGTCCAAAGAGGGTTTCTGAAGGAAACGGCTAAGTGATACAGTAACGCCTGACAAGAAAAAAACAATAAGTGATATATTATGGTCTAAAAATATTTGTGATTAATCAAAATAATTCACCTAAGACGTCACATAAACAAACAGATGGAATGATAAACTCTGAACTTCTTAAATCCTGTTGAAGGCACTGAGCATCACTTGCGGTCTTGCTGTCTTCCCAAGAGGAAATTCTTTCAACTTACTCTACTTTTTACCTTTTGTGTCAGAGGTCATCCCAGAGCAGCTATCAGTACCAATACCTACACACCATGCTTAGTCGATGTCAAACTCGTAGCAAAGATCTTCGTTCAATAATCTCGTCTTCAGAGTGAATCTTCTCATATGCGTCGCAGAACGTTAAAAAATCCTCTATGATAATTCCGTTATGAAAGTAACGAAAGGAGGGACTCAACTGCTCGGTATCAGTATTTGTAAGTCCCGTCTCGTTCTCGTTAAAATCGAAAATTTTCAGTCTTGTCTCGGTCTCGTGTCGGTCTCGTATAATTTAGTCTCGTCCCAGTCGGGTGTCCGAAAAATACGACTTCCGGCAAACCTGTTGATTATTGGAATGAAATATTTCCCATTATAATTTGAATATGTGCAGAAGAAAATAAATATTTAACTGAAATTGGATTTTTTAATTTATTATACTCTCTGTAAATTTCGGTCCAAATATACAGTCTCGTCTCGGATGCTTAAAAGGCAGTCTCGTCTCGTATCGTCTCGGTCTCGTCATGCGAGACCGATACCGGTCGTCTCGTGGCCAGCCCTAGTGAAATGTCGGTTGTTCCGTCGAATATTATAGAAAATATCTTAGCTTCTTTTACTAACGCATTTGCGTTGGTTCGGGATAGGTTCTCCATGTAAAAAAAAAACTTTGAAATCTGAACACGTATAATTTTTGACTTTAATATTTGACTTTTAACGAACAGCTAATTGAATAAATAGGTCGTTCATGCAAAATTTTGTGTAAACTTATTATTTTACACAATTTGTAAAATTACGACGTTGCATGAATACCCTTAATATACTAAGCTAAAAATTGTTTGTGTCTCTTGAGTTCTGGGGGGGTCATGACTCTTACGACCGACCACTATGACACACTGTTAAAAAGTTCCGAGACGCTTCTAATTCTTTTTTTTTCGGATGATAACTTTTACTACACATCTTCTGTTTATAGTTTATGTGTTTCATGTTACAAAATTGTTATCTTTATTAAAGTGAGTTGTTTTTTTTTTTGAATTTCAAGAAATATAAATGATGAATTATAAAAATTTTAATAAATTAAAAAAAATGAAGAAAAAAAAGCAAAACAACCGTATCTATAAAAAAAGTCACTTAAAGTATAAACTCCATCATTGTTTACGCAACCACTTCAGAACTGTTGCACACAACTTATAAACAGACCCAGAAGATACTTGAAAAGTGCAACACAGTGCTATAATGTAGTATCGTAGAGTATAAAAGTAGAATGAAAGAGGGTGTGGGAATTCAGCTAAAACAAACAGAAAGTGCCACTTATGGCTTGTGGCTATTACCTTTGTTAATTCGTTTACCATTATTTTTTTTGTTCTTGTTTTCTAGTTTAAACAAGCATACAACACAAATTGGCCATTCACTCGTGAGACCACATTAAGAACTTATATCCGCATAATATTGCAATTTCCAGCACCAACCCTTTTCCGATGCCTCTAAATGCATGCTGTGTGTTCTGGGTATATTGCAGTGCAATGCAAACAGTTTGCATGGAAGTTAACTTTGATGCAAAAAATCCTTTTGTTAGCAATGTATACATGGGTTTCACTTGAGAGCCAGGCGCAAATTGTTGCAATTTTCAAAAATAAAAGTAAACGGGTAACCTTTTTTCGGGGTTTCAGCGTTCAGTGCCATTTAGGAATGCGGCAAGGAGATGCAATAGATACTTTAAAAGCGTTTTAACATTCAAAGAACGTTTCTCACTTCTTCTTTCCCACATAAAAGGGTTATTTGGTTTATATTTTAGGGGTTGTGTATGTTTGTATAGGTATATTTGTTGCACGTAGTGAACTGAAAAGATGTTAAGTACCTCCCTGACAGCCCGGCGTCGGCCAATTTAGCATAGCGGTGCCACACCATCGTGTTGAGGTTGTGAGTGCTTCAAGGGGTAGCTATACCTAAACTCCATTTGAATATTATTCTAATAATATTACAAGTTTGCTCTTTCCGGAGAAAAACTGTTTATGAATGCGTTTTGGGGGTTCAGTTATTCCCACTTGCAGTAATTCATTTGGAAAAGGTCCTTTAATGAAATTATGATATTTAAATGTTTTCATCTTTTTTCCTTCCTCTTTTTGTTTATTTTTTCTCACAGAACGGATACAGCGGATTCATGGAGATTTGCAAACGTTGATGTTATACCTGCCACAGGAATTATGGCTTTTGGTAAGTTATGAATTTATATAGGTAACAGTTATAGAAACCCAATGTTTTATGTTTCTTTTACTGGTTTTTAAGGGTAATTATTCATGAATTTTATGTTCGAGTAGGTAGGCAGTTTAGGAAATAAGCCTTCCGCACAAGAAAAGTTTTGTCTTTGACAAGCAATAAATAGTTATTCACTCCTATTGCAATCGTCAATTACTGATTGATAGTTTATAAATATTGAAATTTTGCGTTTTAGAAGGCAATTTATTGATAATCTAATCAACAATTCATCGATTTTTGCCAATTTTCTTGTTATTAACGAGGGCCTGCATCATTCTCAATGACCAAAACTTTTAGCGGTTGTCTTGTTTAATATCGAATTTCAGTATTTATTAACTATCAATCTATGATTGACAATCGCAATAGGGGTGATTAATTATGGGTGCGTCCTCTAGTGGTTATTTTAAAATCATAGGTTATTTTGACACTGTCAGCTGTTTCCCGCTTGAAATCTTGACAGAAAATCAATCATATACCTCGGCGGAACGAAATGAGGTCCTTTACGATTGAAAAACGTTGGGAAATATTGAAAACTTATTTCCAGAGTGAGTGCTGTGTAGCCCAAATAGTGCGTTTTTTTAAAAAAAGTTTTGGTCTAAATGAAGCACCCGCAGAAGTTTGATGCGTATTGTGGAGTGGTAGCACCATTGGACCATTTTTATTTGAAAATGAGGATGGGAACAACGTTTCAGTCAAGATTGAGCGTTACAGAGCCATGTTAGTTGACTTTTTTTATTTTACTGAAAATGAAGACATGGATTTGGACGACCTCTATGGTTCATGCAGGATGGCGCGCGATGCCACACAGCCCATGCCACACAGCCCATGCCACAATCGATCTTTTGCGCACCAAATTCCCAAATATCAGACGTCTTGGCGATGTCAACTGGCCACCTCGGAGCTGTGATTTTACCCCTTTGGACTTTTTTTTTGTCGGAAACCGTTAAGGACCGATGTTATGTTAACAATCCGGAAACGATTCAAGCACTTAAGGCCAATATCATCCAAGCAATCCTTGAGCTACAGCCCGAAACCGTAAACAAAATGTCTTGGAAAATTGGAGTTACAGAATGCGCTACTTCAAAGCTAGCCAAAGCAGCCACTTGAGGGACGTTGTGTTCTATAATTAATGGGTATGTTTCCTCTTACTAATAAAGCCATAATCAGTAGCGGATCCAGGGGGGTGGCTATAGGGGCTAAATCCCCCCCACAGCCGAATCATAAAATAATTAAAAATATAGAAAGCAATACATTACAACGTGTAGAATTTTATATTCCGTCTGTAATATTGTTAAGATATGAGATTTGATAGACAAAATAACGTGGTTGAGGTTGAACTATTTGCATACATGTAATGCAATTTTTTTTCTAAGCCCTAAGAATGAGGGCTAAAGTCTGAAGCGAATTGGACACAAACTAAGTTGGGGGCTATGAATATGGACATGTTTCATGCAACGACAATTCTTCCCTAAAATTAAAACCCAGAAAATTGGGAAGAAAAAAACAGTTTTGGAGCTGAGGATTCTGAGAATATTTGACAAAAAACCTAGCCAGAGTTAAGAAACTTACTTCGGAAAAACTAACCTTGTTCCAGAGAGTTTTGGGGGCTCAAGTCTAGGCCCTGTCAAAGTCCGAAGTTGGGGCTAAGGCTTGAAGAGATAAGCAAAAAAAATACAAATGGCCGGGGCTTAACATAAACGTGTCAAATGCCCCAACTGTTAATACTAAAAACAAAGCTAATTTACCGAAAAAAACGCATTTGAGGCTTTAACCATTTGAAAACAACGGGATGTCAAGTTTAGTGCAAATGTGTAATACAACAGGAATTGTTTCTTACGGCCTTGACTGGGCTTAGAAAATTTCGGGCTCCGTTTTCAAAATTTGAAAGGTCCAAGGCAATAATTGTACATACAAAACATTTTTGTACTAGGCAATTACATACAAACTCTCTAGTCAAGGAGCCAAATTCCAAAAGCGTGAGTTTTCTCTGTGCGCGCTCAGAAAATCATGCAAAAGCAAATGAATGTTTGCAATCCCTTTAGACTCTAGAATGAAGTGCAAATTTGTTCAACATATTTTTCTAGCATGAATAAAAAGTGTATTCAGCGTAAACACGAAAATTAATTCACGCTGGCAGAATTGGGCCAGGGCTTATTTCTTAGAGCAGCTTTGTCTTATGTCCTAAAGTGTCAGTTTGAACAAAATAGTTTCTCGTTGATTTGGCTAATTCATGCGTGTCAAAGCACATATATGCTCTTTTGTCAGTACGAACACTTAAATATAATTTTTCTGAACTAGCCAATTATAATAAGTTTTCAAATCTTGTCAAAAATGGGAAGTTCGAAACATACCCACAGCTAATTTAAAAATATAACTACATAAGGTAGGTAAGTAATCAATTTTTAAATAATATAAATAAACGAATTTGTACGCGTGGTTCAAGCATATATGGCTCAAATTATTATTTTGGTGCACCTTTGAATTTGCTTCTATCTCCGCTACAGCAATTATGTATGAATAATTGTTATTGTTTTTTGTAGATATTGAAAACGTTTTAAAGCGCGACAGGAGCGGATATAAAGGCACACAAAACACGGATACCATTAAAATGAAAGTGGAAATGTCGAAATTCGTTGTCTTTTATATAACTACACATGTATCTCCATATATCTTTTTTACAAAAAAATACTTGAACCTTAAAGGTTAGACCGCACTCGCCGGAACTGCACTGCATCGGAACTACACTTCACACGAATTCAGATCAATTTGTATGCAGTTCAGTTGCCACTTAGTGCGATATAGCTCCTAAAATTTCATAAAAAATAATGTCTTGCCGCGTTGTCGTGAAGTGTAGTTCGGCTGAAGTTGGTAAGGTCGTGCATTAAACCTAAACTCTCTATTATTTGTTATAAATTATAAAATGTATCTTAGGACAAGCAAATTTTATTACTTAAGGTCTCAAACTGGATCTCCAAACTCCAAGCCTCCCACAGAGCCAAATCCTAGATCCGCTACTGGCCATAATACATGGATAAAAATGTAATTTTGTTAATTTAATTGCGTTTTTAGAAACAAACTTGTATTTGGCTCACCCTTTACATTTCTAGTATAAGTTTGAATACCTCTGAATACTCTTTATTAAAATGTCCATTTTGTGGTGTGGAATTAATATAAAAAAATAAAAGAATAAATATCAAGCATCTAATACACATTAATTGACTGTGATGATGGCAGAACAAATTAACTTCAAGCAATACATACCTTGCCTTTTAAATATAGGACATAAATATGTAGTATGTATGTATGTAGGTGTCAAAAAATTAATATGCAGCAATGTAATCCTACTCCCTGAATGCCATAAAAATTGATTCAATCTTTATATATGTATGTACATATGTATATGAATTTGACTCATTGGGTTGTGGTCTTGTGTGTTGTCTCTTTTGATATCCAATAGCAAAAGAATAAATATTAAGGTATGTCACTCTTTCTACTACTAACAAAAAAAGCCGGTATATCCTACCCACACAACCCATCAGAGAAATATTAATGTGACTGTCAAGTGCCGATTTGCAGTCAAGCAAAGGAATGATCGCTGGGAAAATTTTGTTTTAGAAGTCTATGTAGGTATAACCAGAACATGAGTTTGAGGGTTTATTGGTTTTCTTATACATCTATGTATGCGGTGGGAAATCGAAAATATAAGTTTGCCAAGTAGGATGTTTGATTTAGAACCTTTTTTAATAAATACATGTGATGGAGGCGGTATAACCTCTTTAACTCATGCTTAAATTAAAAAAAATGAATTAAGCTGTAATTTTCCCAAAGTTTTAAGCCTTTAATACTGATGATCCGAAAAATAATCTACACAAACAAAAATCCGGAAAGGTTATTTGATTAATGCTATAATGAGTCCTGTTAATCTCAATTTCAAGATTAAAGTCTTCTTCAATTACTTATTTTTTATAAATTGCATCAATTGTTGTGAATTTGTTGTTACTTTGTCGTGAAAGAAAAAATTTGTTACCACTTTTATTTTATAAGAAAAAATCAAAAAACCCTAACCCCCTAAAATCGATTTTTTTTTCAATAAATCTAGCGGTACCATACCAAAACTTTTATCCTAGATGATTTTTACTAGCAAACAAAAAAATGCAATTGGGGTTTTTTTTTTGAGAAAAAGGGCACGCCAAATTATTTTAGTATGCACAACTTATTTAAATACATTACACGATAATTGTTGAAACAAATTTTATTATAAAGAATCATCTAGGAAAAGCGTTTTGGTATGGTAGTGGAAGTGCTAGATTTATTGAAAAAATGCGGGGCGGGTTATTTTTTTTATTTTTTCTTAAAAAATAAAAGAGAGAAAAGAATTTTTCTTTCACGGCAAATTTACAACAAATTCACGACAATTATTGGGACCATTTTTTTAGAATTTATTTTTGACTGTCAAGCAATGGCGTACGGCGTACGCAGGATTTTGATCAGAGGGTTTCGTTCAATAAACAATTTATATGATTTTTTTAAGTATTTATTTTTTTCGTTAATACGAAACTGGAACAAAATTTTTTAGCATAAATAAATAAATAGGAAAATAAAAATAAATAACTATTAGTTAATTTTAATTTGAATTCATTTTAAAATAAATTCTTCTTTTGAGTAATCAGGGAATTTCTGTGTGTGACTTTTTTGTACCTATATGGCACCTACAGTGTCGGCCAAAACTAAAGCAACTATTTGCTTAAGAAAGGCTTACTTCGTACTTGTCAGCCAGAATTTTAAAATATTTTTTTTCTAATAGCTAGGAATGTTGTTTATTTATTTTGTAAAGTCCATAAACTCTGATCAGTTGTTCATAGGAAAATTAAGAAGTTTAGTTGAATTTACTTCAATTTACCGTTTGCCAAAACTCAAGCAACTTTCAAATTCTCTCTTTTTTTGCTAGAAATTGGGTGACATGAGATGAAAAAAACCGTTAATTTGAATTGGTTTACGTGTCACAATGCAGTTTGCTTAAACAAAACCAATTACCAATTTTTTTTTAAATGGCGCGAAATAAATACTCTTCTGATCTTAAATTACAATTAACAAATGAATTTAAAATTGGATCTTCTCAAGCCGAATTATCAAAAAAAATATTGCATTCCCAAATCAGTGATATCCCGTTTAATTAAATGTTATACTTTCAAGTTTCAACGATTCCGTGGTAGGCCAAGGGCCACAACATTGCGGGAGGATAAAATGTTGATAAGAACACTCCCTTCATATCCTCAAGAGAATTAAAAAATGAACTAAGGCTAGAAGCGAGTGAAAGAACAATACGTAAGAGAGTTGTCGATGGCGGGTTATCATCTTACAGGGCTGTATGGAAGGGCATGATTAAAATTTGCCAGAGATCATATCAATTGGACAGTGTCAAAATGGAAAACGGTGTTATTTTCCTATGAGTTCATTTAATTTGAAAGGATCGGACGGACACCAACGTGTTCACCGCCCAATCTACCAAGCCTTAAATCCTCGGTATACAAAAAGCACTCTAAGCCGTGGAGGAGGGAATATAATGGTCTGGGGATGTTTCTCTGGGCACGGAGTGGGACCCATATACAATAAAATTGATGGCATCGTGGATCGATTAATGTACCGAGACCTCTTGGAGAACTATATGCTTCCACATGCTGAGGAGGATGTTCCGCTCGAATGGACATTCCAACACGACAACGACCCAAAACATACTTCTGAAATAGTCAAGGAATTGTTCGAAGTTAAAAAAGTTGATGTCATGAAATGGCCGGCCCACCCAGTCTCCAGATCTCAACCCCATAGAAAATCTATGGGAGATCGTAGATCGAAGAATTGTCAGAGAAAATTCTAAAAAGTGAACGACCTCTTTATCCATGTCAAATTTTATAGAGAGTATGCCAAGGAGATGCAGGGCTTTTATAAAAACCAAAGGCTTTGAAACGAAATATTGATTAATTTGACAGAAATTTTTAAGTTTTAAAGAAGTTGCTTTAGTTTTGGTCATGTCAAAAGATATAATTTATCGTTGCTATTTTTTTATTTTATTTTTTAGTTATGAAACATTGTTTTTGTTCTTTTGTCTATCATATGGACAGTGTAAAAAAAAAACAATTAATACAAATATAATACAATTTGTTCAAATTTGATCATTTGCACACACGATTTCTTGTTTATTCAATAAGTTGGTTTTGTTTTGGCCGACACTGTGGGTCTTCAGCAAATATTTCAATGATTTTTTTTTTACAATTTCCATCTCATTTCCCTTTACAGCTTTCCTGGGAACACTCACCATACATAACCCTGTAAATTCAAACATTCAATAACCTATGTTTTGTTAGTTTTTAGATGATTGAATTACCAGTTATGGAAATGATTTTCGACCATGGTTGAACGAAGTCAAGTTTTGACTCTTCTTAATGTGCTTTAATTTGTTGCACACCGGCTCGAGATAAGCTGAGTATTTTGCTATTAGGACAAGACATTTTATAAAAGTTGTTTGTGTATAGCACAATTCAGCTTAAAAGCTGTTGTTTTCGTTGTAGAGTTTCCTTCAATAGAAAACTCCCTCAATCCATTGAAGATGCTGCCAAAATGTTCCTTAAAATTCGTAATGCTTTTTTATTTCTCAGAGCAGCGAGTTTAAAAAAATGCAAGAATATTTGGGACAAACTTTCTACTTGTAAGAGAATTGCGGTAAAAGTTAATGACATCTTTGGTCGCTGCTATTTAGTACGGTCAAGTTAGATTTAAATATATGGCGCGAGTTATATATCTCAATGGTTCGTGAAATAATTAGTGGGTTTCTTTTATAATAACAAGGTTGTTTTTATTAATTTTTTAATAAGAATAATTTTTATATTTTAATTTACAAATAAATTTATTTTAATTTTGTCAAGAACGTGATGACCTTTCGGTGTGACGACTGTACTATCACTGCCGATGATAATGATGATAAAAGCAAGATAATGTCATGATCCGAAACATAAGACAAGCCTGTTTTTGGCGGGGCTTGTGTCTCCCTCTCTCGTAGCTGGATCTGCAAGGTTAGAGCTTTATTGTTTAAGGAAACGTCATCTCTCTCGGTACCAGTGCCTTATGTGTTTTGTGTAGTCGAATAGAAGATGAGGCTTGACTTATGTTAATATGCTGAATTGTCTCTCTTCTTGCCGTTATGTGTGTTTTGCATAGCCGAAGAAAAGATGAAGTTTGGCTTAGGTTGCAGGAACAGTAGTGACGAAAAGTTGACGTTCGGTTGATTTAACAACAACATATTTATTATAACGTTGTCAATATGTTGCTTGTAACTCCTCCCATGCAGGTATGAACTGAATAAATAGATGATTGAAGTTCATACTAATCGTCAAAGCAGGTTCACGCCTCGAAAGATTGATGTGTTGCAAGTTACTTGTTGATTAGCAGAGTTTGTCAAAATGAACATATTCATCTGTATAAGGAGATAGGGATTGAATATAAAGGCTATGCGTATTGCTCAAAATCCATAAAGCTTGAAGCTACAAAGTTGGAATAATTTAAGCTTTGAAAATAACAAAAACAAAAATTTATATATGGAGCATAATATTATAAAGAGAGATTAAAGGTTAAAAGAAAGCATCATATTTCTTGCAAGTTAACCATATGAAACTAAAGCAAATCGAGAGACATTTTTGTTTGAATAACGTAAGATTTTTTTCTTTTGTTTTACGATTTATTAGTACATAATATAATATTTTTAGGTTTCTTTTTTATTTTTTGCTTATGGACTTTTCGTTTATTTGTATCTATAGTTATTTTATGGTTCTTAACAACTATATGCTCGTTAAATCTAGGTGCCAACTTGTTTCTTCTGTCGTCTAACTCATATATTGTGTCATTCTCTATAAAATCTGGTGGGTCTATTCGATTTTCATTTCGTTTTTCAATAATTTTTTGTTTGTTACCTAGGCTACGATCATGAATAAGGCTTGCTAATTTTTTGTAATCTTGCATGTGTTGAATAAGGTATTCTTGCTCTGTTTTGGGATTTTCTTTTATAAATAAGGGATTTTAATATGCCCGTTGAGTAGCTCAAAAGGTGTTAATTTCGTTGCAGAATGTACACTATTGTTGTAAGTAATAACCGCATCATCTATAACTTCACCAATGGCTTTATTATTGTTCTGTGATTTAATAATTCTGATAAGTTCGGTAAGTGTAGAGTGAAATCTCTCTATAGGGGAATTGCCATTATACTAGACCTCTGTGGTTCGAGTAGCTATATAGTTTCAAATGCTTATTATTGCTAAAATACTTCGAATATACTGACTGGATGGTTCTTAATGTTGAATCATCAGTAAGTATGGGGGAAACTCTTTTTATATTAAGAAAATATTTAAAAATGCTAATTATAACAGATTCATCATTTATTTTGTTGTACTCGATTGTAATTCTTTTCCTTTTGAATAAAAAAGTTAATTTCGGGTTTATTTTTGTCTTATTCTCATTATGTTTTAAAATAATTTGGTTGGAAAATTCGTTTACTGGGCGCTCAGATATAGGGATCCCGTCATTCATATTCTCCTGTGCAGAATGTATAGTAGATGTTTTGTCTCGTTCGTCTAAATTGTTTTGAACTGAAACCAAGTCCATGTTTTCGACATCATTCGATTGGTTGAAATTTATTTCTATCCTTGAAAGAGCGTCGGCGTTGGAGTTTTCCCTTTTTATATGTTATAAAATAGTCAAACTCTTCAAGTTGTAGTCTCCAGCGTACCAATTTGGAATTGGGTTCTTTTAATGAGAAAAGCCAAGTAAGGGGCTTATGATTCGTTACTATTTGGAATCTTCTTCCATATAAGTAGGGACGGAAGTATGTTGTTGCCCTAACTACAGCTAAGAGTTCCTTTTCTATGGTGCTATAACTTTCTGCACTTTTGGATAAGGTCCTACTTGCGAAGCAAATTGGTTTATCCGAACCTATTGGGCCCTGCGACAACACTGCACCTAATGCAATTTTACTTGCATCCGTCGTAAGGATGAAAGGCTTATTTAGGTCAGGATACTACAGTATGGGATCATTACATAGAATAGCTTTGCAAGTTTCAAAGCAATTTATATATCTTGAATCCAACTTTATACTGTTGTTCTTACGTAAGCATAAGGTTGGTGAAGTTCTGGATAATCTTCCTATAATATCCTAAGAGCCCTAGGTATGATTTTATTTGTTTTGTTGTTTTGGGTATGGGGAATTTAGTTAAAGCACTTATTTTGTAGGGATTGGGTCTTACGCCATCAGATGTGACTAAGTGTCCCAAGAAGGAAACTTCTTTTTGAAAAAAGGTAGACTTCTCCTATCGAACTTTAAGATTTGCTGTTTTTAACCTTTCGAAGACTGATTTCAGGTTTTCAATATGCTGTTGAAGTGATGTCGAAAATGTAATAGTATCATCCATGTATACGAGGCAGTTTTTCAAGCCAAATGGCATGCGGAGAAACTCAAAATGTCCGTTTTCACAAGAGAACGCAGTCTTTTGTATATCATCTTCCTTTATCTCGATTTAATGGAAACTGGAAGCAACATCTAGGGTTGAAAAATACATGCATCTGCCTAGTTTGTCCAAAATTTCATTTATATTTGGCAAGGGTTATTTATCTCCAATTGTCTTGTCATTTAACTTACGGTAGTCGATGACTTACCGCCATTTTCGCTTACCCATGCTATCTGATTTCTTGGGCACTATCCATATAGGGGAAGACCAAGGAGAAAAACTATTGCGGATAATACCTTGATGAAGCATATCAGAAATTTGCTTTTGGATCTCCTCCTTGTGAATATACGGATAGCGAAATGTTTTAGAATATATAGGAATATTATCTTTAGTATTTATTGCATGTTTTGTCAGGTTAGATGGGGTCAAAATCTGACCTTCCTTAAAGAATATATCTTTGAAATTGTTACATAAATTAAAAATAGCTTTTTGTTCTTCAGAATTTAAGTTGTTGGATTTTAAATTTTCTAAAATATTTGTATTTTTCAAGTTTTCTTCATTTTTGAAGGAGAAGTTATGTACTTTAACATATTAATTACATGAAAATGCTTGAGCTTTAATTGGCTGTTCGATTGAAAAGGTTTGAAAAGCATGAGAACTATTAACAACTTCAATGTTAGAATACCAATCTTGAGCTTCGTATAATCTTTCAGATATACTAAGGTTTTCTTTTATTGTAGCGGGCATTACATAAATGTTTCCAGATTTGATATCTACTGGAAGCTTGCAAACTAATTTACTATGTTCAGGAACAACGTAAGTATTCGAGAACAAATTTGGTTTAAAGCTTAATGGGATTTTAACGTTTTCTGTTTCTAAGACTGAAATTTTTAAAACGATTTTCATAGAAAGTTTTTTCATTATATCGGTTCCAATTAGTCCATCAAAATAATTGTGAAATTTAAATAATAAAAATATTAAGGTTTTATCCGTTTTAAATTCTAATAAATTTTGTATACTTATTTGTTTGCTAACGATTTTTTTTATCAAAAATGGTTTTAATTCCTATAGGATCAATACATTCAACAATATCATTTTTGACAAGTTCTGGATTTATAAAGGATTTGTTACTCCCCGTATCCACTAAAAATTTTAGATTTTTATTATATAAACTTTTAATATTGATGTATGGTAAATGTTTTGTATAATGGTTGTTTACATCTAAATACCCTATTGACGTCCCGAGGCTTATATGTGAAAATTTCTGTCATCGACAAAATCCTCTTCAGGATGGCTCTCAATATTAAAACTTTGTCCATTCTTATTTGTTCCACTTCCTCTATTTGTAGTTCCACTGTAAGTGTCCATTGATTCTGGAAGTGAGGTTCTACTAGTGTTAGACTGACGACTTTGAACGGAGCTATTTGGTCTTAAGTTGTTATTATTTCTCGTTGAATTGTTATTGATCTGCCCTGAGTTATTTCCCTGCCTGAAACTGTTATCTTGTCTATTATCTAAATTTGGTCTTTGCGTATTTAAGTTTTGTCTTGAGTTGTCTAAATTTTGACTTGGATTATTTAAATTTTGTCTTGAATTATCCGAATTGTTATTTTGTCTATTGTTTGAATTTTGTCTGAGGTTATTTTGAGAAAAGTTCTGGTTAAAAGTATTGTTTTCTCTTGAATCATGATATCGCGGATTGTTTTGGAATTGATTGCCTGGCTGTTGCAAATTTTGTGTAGAAAAATTAGCATTTGTTTGTCTGTGACCTACACTGTGAGTTTTGGAAATAATAATAGTTTTCTTCTTGTTTACAAAAATTAAAAGCATCGGCAAGTTTTGTGGGTCGCATTGCTCTAACAGTGGATCCCTTAAACTGGACAAAAAGGTGTTAAGACACATTTCCTGATAAAGGCTTTGTTTGGCCTCGACAACACTCAAATTTGTTTCATGAACTTTTATGTGGTTTACCATCGCAGAAAGTATTTCAATTATCTTTGAATTAAAGGTTTCTACAGATAATTGATTTTGTCGAAGCTCATGCAAATCCCTTATGAGACTTGTTTCGTTTCTCTTATCCGCGTAGTGAATAATCAAATTGTTTTTTATGTCTTCCCAATTTACTTGAGTTCCATACATATTTAGAGCTTCATTGGCTGGCCCAACAACCTTATTTCGTATGGCTCTTAAGATTACTTTTGTATATGCAGGATTTGTATTCAAATGCGGCATAAGGCCTAAAATCTCTTCTACGTTACTGATAAAATCAAAAAGCAACCGAGTATTCCCATCAAAAGTGGGAACATCTTTAATAGCATCCGGAATTCAAAGGGAATTAAATATGTCGACCGGTGTATTAGGAAACATTATGCTCGATTTTAGACCTTTCGTTTTTGAATCAACAGAATAATTATATTGTAAAACTTTTTTATTTAATTTAATTTGTTTTTTAATCCAACTTGGAGCAAAAAGGAGACTTCGAACTTTATGTTTTTTGGGTTTTGTATTTAAGGATAGGAACCCGATAAAAATGCTCAAATTGAACTTACCCTACCAATCTTCACTACTTGGTTCACGGTGCTTGAGGCTTAAAAACCACCACTTCAATAATCCGTTGAAGAGTGCTCCAAATTGTATCCAGCCCTGGTTTAGCTACTCGAGTTGTAGGTTGTATGGATGCAGTATTCCCAGTCCGACTGCGCCAGTTATATATCGCAATGGTTCGTGAAATAATTAGTGGGTTTCTTTTATAATAACAAGGTTCTTTTTATTATTTTTTTTAATAAGAATAATTTTTATAATTTAATTTACAAATAAATTTATTTTAATTTCTATTTTAATTTTGTCAAGAATTTTGTCACTGCCGATGATAATGATGATAAAAGCAAGATAATGTCATGATCCGAAAAGATAAGACAAAACCTGGTTTTGGCGGGGCTTGTGTCTCCCTCTCTCGTAGCTTTGATGCTGGATCTGCAAGGTTAGAGCTTTACTGTTTAAAGAAGCGTCATCTCTCTCGGTACCAGTGCCTTATGTGTTTTGTGTAGTCGAATAGAAGATAAGGCTTGCCTTATGTTAATATGCTGAATTGTGTCATCTCTCTTCTTGCCATTATGTGTGTTTTGCATAGCCGAAGAAAAGATGAAGTTTGGCTTAGGTTGCAGGAACAGTAGTGACGTAAAGTTGACGTTCGGTTTATTTAACAACAACATATTTATTATAACGTTGTCAATATGTTGCTTGTAACTCGCGCTGGGACCTAAATCCGAGGTCATGCTTGACATCACTATTCGATAGGGAATTGGTTCAAGAGTCTTAAACCAGATTTTGCACAACTGTACCTAGAGTCATTTGGCCGCCATTTTGTTTTCAATGTTCATTTTGGTTTTTGCTTATAACTCGCGCATTTTTGACCTTAGAGATAAAAATTGTACCACAAACTTAGAGAAAATTAAATTTTCTACAAAACATGTGAAATAGCTTTTTTCGCTTATCGCTCTTGTTTTAAAGTTATATCCCATTAAGAAACAAAATTAAAAACATTTTTACAGTTTCTTAATTGGAATAACGGTTCTCGCTCTGGAGCGAATCTACGCTCGAGCAATAAGCTCCTTTTTTATTTATGTTTTTTTTTTTTTAATTTTAATAAAATTTGTACAGTAACTATATACATTCACGTATGCGTCAAATTTGGTATTTCTGATTTTTTGCTGAGTTGTTCAGGATATTGGCCTAGTAAATAACTTAAGTTTTCGACCTCGAGTAGCGACCGCTTCATTTTTTCGCGCTGTTTTCAGTTCTTGGTGATTTTAGTCCTAAAGAAGTAATTTTAAATAAAAACATTGTTCTACGATTTCAAAGTAACCTACTTTGCTCCAAAACTATATCTGTAGACCGAATGGTTTCCAAAATACAGAAATTCAAAATTTAGAGATAAAAAAAATATAACAAGTAGTACTATCAAACAGTATAATGGAAAATAAAGAATGGTTGACATAAATGCATCACAGCACTGGAGCGTGTAGGTTGAGCCAAAATAATAGGACAATCATACCGGAAGGGGGGTCTATATACCCCCGTTAATATGGGAGGGGCAAATATTTATAAAAATGACTAAATGTAGAAACAACACTATTGAAAACAATGGTATCAATCACAATATTCTCTTATAGCTTATCTTAAGCCCAGAAACCCATTCTTGAATGTTGGCTCAACCTACACGCTCCAATGCTTTGATGCATTTATGTCAACCATTCTTTATTTTCCATTATAATGTTTGATAATACTACTTGTTATATTTTTTTATTTTTATTTTATCGCTAAATTTTGAAATGCTGTATTTTGGAAACCATTCGGTCTACAAAGATGGTTTTAGCCTCAAATTGGAGCAATGATCTACAAATAACTTGTGTGCTAGTATAAATGCTAGTTGCCTTAAAATGCAATTTATAAAGACAAAACCCTACATTGGCTGGGCATGATCAGGGGACCTATGTGGCGCAATGTGTAGTGCATCGGCCTCAGAGGTAGCTGGTGTAGGTTCAATTACAGTTCAAGGCACTAATTTATCACCAATCTGATGATTGGTGTGGCAGCCATGAAATGGCAATAATTCCAGCCAAATGTAATGGTGGTAGCCCACTCAAGTGATTGTTTAACATTCAAACATACATAATGGAGCAAAGTAGGTTACTTTGAAATCGTAGAACAATGTTTTTATTTAAAATTACTTCTTTAGGACTAAAATCACCAATAACTGAAAACAGAGCGAAAGAAATCGCGTTTTTTTTATTTTTGACCCTGAAGCGGTCGCTAATCGAGGTCGAAAACTTAAGTTATTTACTAGGCTAATATCCTGAACATATAGAACATATAGAATGTATCTATATACACTCCAATTCACTCGTTTAAATACAGATTTTTTTCAATAAGCTTTTAACGATTTCTCTATAACCTTTTATAATTATGACAAATCTTATTATAAAATTTATTAAGTGTAATATGGGGCTAAAAATTCAGGAAGAATTTTGAATCCTCCTAAAAATTGTTAGTATTATGGCTCTTTGAACAATTTTAGTCAAAAAATCGACCTTATTTTGGGTATCATTCGTTAAAATACAACTTGAAAAACAACCAAGTAGCTCAGAAAATCGTTAAAAATAGTATGCAACAAATCAAATAATCAACCGTTAAAGACATGTGAATTTAACAATTTTGCCAAAAGGAAGTGCTCTAACCGAAAAGACAAATGCTCAAATTCGAGACTATCAGGGCAATGGTCATAGTAGACGATGTGAAGGTCACAACATTGGACTTAGTATGCAGCTACCTTCGATATAGGGAAAACGATGAAAAAACAACAAACCGCTAGTGAACATGGCTACACCCCTCAAGAAAAACAACGCATACTCCGAAAAGTCTCAAATTCAACATTATCAGTTAGCAAAATCAATGGTAAAACCGTAGTTAAAGCCATATTATATGTAAATATTATCAGGTTGCCCGGGAAGCCACACATTTAAACCATCTTAAAATTTAAAAAGATCCACTGAAATCAGGCCGGAACAGATCTGTTTCGTGAGCTTTTAAAGTTGAGTTAAACTGCGATTAACAATTTTTTAGGAGGATTCAAAATTCTTCCTGAATCTTAATCTCCATATGACACTTAATAAATTCTATATTTAGATTTGTCATAATTATAAAAGGTTATAGAGAAATCGTTAAAAGATTATTACAAAAAAAAAAAAATCTGTATTTATACGAGTGAATTGGAGTGTAGTTCAGTAGGGGATTTAGGATTAGACTGTGGGGGGGGCTTAGTACATCCAGTTTGAGACATTAATGGGCAGTTTCACAAGTTAAACTACAATTTATGTTTAAACTTAAATTCAGCACTTGATTTGGTTTCAAAGTAAACCTTGAACTTAGATAATTCTGTAGTTCTAGTTAAACGAATGTATTCTACCATTTAAACTTCATAGCTTAAGAGCCGGCAGCAAATTTTGGGAGTGGATTGATAACCAAAATATGAGTATGAGGGTTTGTAGGTGCATATATCGCGGTATCAGAAACAACCGTCTCTTAGGTTTTTTTTCAGCCTTTTCCGGGGATGGGGGTTTGAAAATAGCCATTTTCCAGTTTATTTTGTCAGAGGTATTACCACTTTAATAAAAAAATATTATGTGATGTTGTCATTAAGTCAAAACATCATAATCTTGGCAATTCGACCAATAGAACTCAAAATATAAGCTTTTTAAGAGGACCTTAGCGTCTTTTTCTTGGACAATTATAAAACAAAAAAAATCAACAAAACAAAGTCTCCAAAAAAATCGCTTAAAAACCTAATATCTTGAGTTCTATTGGTCGGATTGTCAAGATTTTGACGTTTTGACTTAAAGAAAATGACAGAGCATCACATTATATATTTTTATAATTTTTTGAAGTGGTAATACCTGTGAAAAAATAAATTGGAAAATTGCTATTTTCAAACTTCAGCCAAAGGCTGAAAAAGAAATCTGCCAGACGGTTATTTTTGATACCGCGATACATGCATCTACAAACCATCATACTCATATTTTATTTAGCAATCCACTCCCAAAATTTGCTGTAGGCTCTTGGTCTATCAGTGCAGCGTTCAGAACACTTGATCGTAATAATCATTCTAAAATCTTATTGATAACTGCCATTTTATAATAATAATAAATTACTATATTTCTTTCTATTTGAAATTATTTTTTTTTTTAATGTTTTCGAGTGACGAGGAAATGTAACATTCGTAGTGAGAGTGAAAAGAGAAAAACGCTTCCCTTGAAGAACAAATTATTTTAACTATTGTGACGATGTTGATTTTATTTTATAATTTATATATTTTTATAATTTATACATAACTAATATAAAAAAGTTTTAGTTTAGGTTAAAGGTTTTTTTGTAAAAATCTACAGTTATATAAATAATTTAATTTTGGCATTCCCACTTTTCCTTTTAGAATAGCCTTGTTTTTTGTGCATTTATATTAGCTTCTATCCCCGGTTTAAAATGATTTCAATATTACATACAATAACATCTGTAGTATTTAACATTTTAAATATTTTTAAGTGGAGATAGAAAAAAAATGTATATACCTTCAATTTTCAGCCACGTCAAGCTTTGAACCACCAGAAAAATCTGTCAGTAAATTTGTTCGTCAGTCTAGAAGGACTGCAAATATTCACACGCATGATTTCCAGAGAAAACTCAGATTTTGATTTGTTGTCACCAAATTCTTCACGGGTTTTAGCCCCAATTTCTTTTTTTTTGCAAAGTTAGCGAAGTTCATAGGGTGAATTATTTTTTCGTTTGGCATGTTAATTGTTAAGCCCCGACCCTGTTATTTTCAATTATCTCTTTTAGCTTTAGCCCCAACTTGGACTTGGCGGTCCCTTGAGTCAAGGGCAAACATTTTCTGGAATAAGGTAAGTTTTAAAGGAATTATTTGCTTAGCCCCGACCACGTTTTTTTGTCCAATTCTTGTCAAGTCCTACGCGCGAGTTGTTTTTTTTTCGTCCCAATTTTCTGTCAATTATCCGTAGCCCCGAACTTGTTTTTTGTACAATTCCCTTCAGAATTCAGCCCCAACCTAATTAATTTGGGGCTTAGAAAAAAATACGTAGCATATAAATTGCGTAGCCCCAGCCTCGTTATTTTTTCTGACTCCTGATTCTGATTTCTATATTTCAATTAATTTTAAGAACCGCCTGTAGGGGGGGGCTTTAGCCCCTATAGCCACCCCCTGGATCCGCCACTGGTGTAGTTCCTGTACTAATTGTATTAAAATAAAAAAACAATACATAAAAAAAGGAGCTTATTGCTCGAGCGTATATTCGCTCCAGAGCGAGAACCGTTATTCGAATTAAGAAACTGTAAAAAGGAAAAAAATATAGATAACTAAAAGTTCTATAACTTTTGTTAGGGTATTTTTTTGATTTGAGTGTCAAAAAACAATTATAAGCGATTACAAAATAGCAATTTTTTTTTCAATTTTGTTTCATAATGGGATATAACTTTAAAACAAAGAGTGATTAGCGAAAAAAGTTATTTAACATATTTTGTAGAAAATTTAATTTTCTACAAGTTTGTGGTACCTACAAGTTTTATTCCTAAGATCAAAAATGGGCGACTTACAAGCAAAAATCAAAATGAACATTAAAAACAAAATGGCGGCCAAATGACTCTAGGTACAGTTGTGCAAAATGTGGTTTTAGACTTGTGAACCAACACCCTATCGAATAGTGAAGTCAAACCTGACCCCGGATTTAGGTCCCAGTGAAAGTCTATAACTTGACCGTACTAATTGTGTTTCGAATTTCTGAAACATCATTCAGGTCATTAACCACCATATTCAGCTTATGGCTTGCTCAATGGAAGTACAGAGCATTAGGGTATTTTTTTCTCAAAATCGCATGCACACCGTTTTCTTTGCCCGACATTGTTTTGTTGAACAGCCATCATAGCCTTGCGCATTGGGTTTCTTTCGATCAAGACCTGCATCTTCTAAAAAGCTGTCTGAAGCAGTGGCAATGGTCTTTGCTTCCATTGCTCCCATCAGAGAAAAGAGATGCTTTCTTAATAAATGTCCTTAATAATTTCATCCCTGATCACTTGCCCTCAGAAATAAATAATTTCATTCAGAATTTTTGGAGAAAGGTATGAGGCATTCTTTTTTCCTACTTCAAAACTCTGCTCAGATTATCATCACCAGCCTTGATTTGAAGTTGAAGTATGTAAGTCTTGAAATACACCCGAATATAGATAATTTTTAGTGCGTACCTAATGAAGCATGCATTTTGATAAAAATAAAAGTATTTAAATAAAAGATCGATATTTTTTTCAAAAAAATAAAAGAAAAACTTATATGATACAAGCACCCTAAAAAATGTTAGATTCATTTTGAAGCAAAAATTACAGATTTTTCCGTTAAGCATGTCAAAAATTACACCCGCAAAAAAACATCCTTGTCAGAATTTGTTCATGGATGTCATGGTAGTGATTACTTTTACTCACTTGCATCTCTTCATCAAAAACACACCCTTTAACCACAGATATTTTTGGGGACTATTTTGATTCTTGGTAAATGCCGAATGAGAGAGATATTTGTACAAAATTTCACTAATATCCCATTATTTTAAAAAGGTTTTGGATAATATTTTACTTGTTGTACTTACAAAAAAGTCATCATTCCATAAAGGGGACTTTAACTTTCTACAGGATACATATGTATCTTTCCAGTGTTGGTCTCTTTAGAATCCAGGAACGAAAAGCATATAATTAGATTGTAATTATAAAACATAATTTTCAGCTTGATAAACTCTCGCCTCCCCCTCTCTCCTAGCTCTAAAAATGGGTCTATACAAAAAGCCAATGCGGTGATTTTGGATTTGTTGTTGAGGATAAAATTCTGCGTCGACACCAGTAATAAAACTTCATGAATTAATTTGTTCCCACTTGCCCATATTAAATTTTCTATTTTTCCTAGACTATTTTAGTGATTTGCAATGACAAGTAAAACTTAAATATGATTGTGCGTAGATTTATCTTTGACTATGAAATAATTTCTGAGTTTATTATGAATTTGTTTCACCCACTTGTCCTTTGAATTATTGTTTTTCAATTTCACACTTTTTGTGACCACTTTTGTATTCATGTATGAACCGTACCTACTTACCTACGTCATTCAATTTTTTGATCCATATACAATATGTGGATTTAAATTTTATCCCACCCCAGAATATTACGTAAAATATCTGACCCCGAAAAGTACAAACCCTTAAGCAATTCCTATATAATGTCAAATGAATTATGAATTTGTTTGGCCCACAATCCTGTCGTTGTTATGATACACTTTATTTAAACTTACGCTATGTCACATGAATTTCTAATATCATTTCATCGATGCTGTTGCTGTCATTTCGTTGCAAAGCGAAGCCATAAATTGAAAATTTACATTACCTTCAGTATTATGGCATCCAGCTGCTCTTTTAAATTGAATTGGAAAAGTGTAGTGTAACTTAAAATAAAGTTAAAGAAAAGTTTTCTAGCATTAGATTGAATAGTTTAAGAGTGCACGAAGTCACTTACATAATATGTAGGAATGTATAGAGTAGGTATATATATGTTGATATATTTTATACGCATACATATACTATTTTGGTATGAACTTTCCGATGTTAAGCTCAAATAGTAGGTTTATCTAAAGGCTTTTGCACTAAGGGCGGGTCGATTTTAAAATTAAAAAAAAAAAACAAGTTGTATATGAGATATTAATATAAGGTTTTATCTTTATTTGAGAGCCCTATCAATGACATTATGTTGTGTGAAATATAACATCGTTCAAATTTGCTGGGTAGCGCGGATCCGAAAAATCCAGTTTTCGATGACTTAGGTGCATAAATAAGGCTGAATTTGACCGATGGTATCGATTATGTTGTCTTTGAGGGCCGCAGTGGTTTGCGGCTTATTCGCATAGACCTGCGACTTAAGAAAGCCCCACAAGAAAAAGTCCAAAGGGGTCAAATCACACAATCTTGGTGGCCAGTTCACGTCGCCTCGGCGCGAGATAACCATGCCATGAAACCGTCCGTGCAGAATATCGATTGTGTCTTGAGTTGTGTGGCACGTAGCACCATCCTGTTCAAACCATATGTCTTCGGTGTCCATATCATCCAATTCAGGCCACAAGAAGTTGGTGATCATCGACCTATAGCGATCGCCGTTGACGGTGATGGCCTGGCCAGAATCATTTTCGAAGAAGTACGGACCGATGACGCCTCCAGCCCAAAATCCACACCAAACAGTAACTTTATTTGGATGCATTGGCACCTCGTACATCTCGCGTGTATTGGTGTCGTCCCGGAGCTGTGAGGATCAGCAGGAAAAGGAAACAGTCATTCATTTCCTCTGCCAATGCCCTGCTCTGGCCAAAGCTAGATAACAGTCACTCGGAAGAGCATTCTTTGACGACATTAACGAACTTTCTGAAATGAAGATCAAAGACTTGATTTCTTTTCTCAACGCGACAAAATGGCTCTAGGACAAATTTCGGCTACTTCCGTCGATTCCCTATGATCACAAGATAGTGGACTAGGGTTCTGGTGGGGGTTTGTGGTGCACAGCTGCCGGAAGATCATCCAATCAGATCAGTGGCCGCTCCAGTGCCAGCCAACGAACTGCCTAGTGGGCTAACTGTGGATGGTGCGGGTGCGGGTGCTGATCTGGTTGAGTGAGTGATCCACTTTCTGATGATTGTGCTAAAATCTACAACAAAATCCTATTCTAAACTCAAATAAAAAGGGACGATATCCTGAGGATATGCCCATATTTTCTTTCTTCGATTCCATCCACAGGTTCAAACGAGTTATGGTATCAAAACGGCGCACTTCAGCGCTAATTGGGCTATGGGCTAGACTGCCCGTGGCCGCCATTTCTACCTACCTACCTACCTATTGGTGTCGTCCCAAATCCCGCAATTTAGCTTATTTACGTACCCGCATTCATCCAAAAATAGGCCTCATCGCTAAAGATGACTTTCCGACCAAAATTGGGATCAACTTCCAACTGCTGCGTGTGGTCGATTGGTTTCGGTAGATCTTGCGTTTAGTTGACGAACGCCTGCTGGCTCATTATTTACTGAGCCGGTGGAATCGAATTTGGCCCCCAAACGTTGAATAGTCGTCTTGGAAGGACGACCATGTACCCCATAAAAAGGGTGCAACGCGCGCATCGTTGCTACTAGAGAACACCAATTTTGATAATAAAGTTTTATCATTTGCACGTGTTGCTCGACGCTGTAACTTACCATGATGATTTGTCTTTAGTAACTGATTAAAAGACGATACTTTGACACAAAGTAACCGAAACAATATGGCCGCCATGAGCTGTCAAAATCAACCCGTCCCTATTGGAAAACCCTTTAGTTATTTAGACTCAATTTGTTTTTTTTTTTTTTTTATTTTAGTTTATCACTCCATTTAAGCTATTCAGTTATTTTCGAATGGATATCTTTAGGTCCGTTCCCTTACATTAAATTTCTGTGATTTTCAGTGCCAATCATACCCGTACTCAAAAATGTTGACGTTTATGAAAAAAGCCAACGCTCACGAGAGAATAAATAATTTTCCACACCTACGTACGTGTGATTTTCTGTTCGAGAAATGTATTCGGGCAGAATATCACGGCACAGCTACATGTTATTTTGAGAATAAAATAATGAAAGCCAAACATCGTGTCGTACACATTACACATGTCGGGCACATTACGTAATACGCGTTCCCGTACTTTTGCACAGTTTTAATTTTTTTGAGAATAATTCATCCATGCTCTCTAAAATATAACTGATTAGGGGTTTCTGTGCACAAAGTAAAGGATCGGGCCTTTTATGTCATAACTCTGACAAATGAATTGCCGAAAATAGTTCCCATTTTTTTAAAATAACTTGTATCTTCATCATTCGTGTAAATGACAGAAACATTGGCAGTTTTGTCAGTGATATAACTCTGTCATAAGACGAATAAGACGTGATTTTATTACGTCAATCATTGGAAAGGGATTATGTACATATTTTCATTTATCAATCAATTTTATTATTATTATTGGGGCTGTTGAAAATAACTGACGAACTTTTCTTATTTCTATAAATTAATAATACTTTTAGCGTTTATGTGTCATCACAATACATTCCTTGTCTATCAATCGATGCGGAATGCTTCATTGGAACGATGGGAAAAAGTGACGCACATTTCTATTGGATTTGCATGGACAGTGGCAGCCTTATTTGGAATTGCTGGTTATTCAACCTTTCGTGCGTTGTCACAAGGTAAGTATTATTTTTCCATGTCCATTATCCTTACGTTTACGCAGACATTTTCTAGCTCTTATTGACGTAGATAAAAATGCTTTTAATTCAAAGAATATTTTTGATATAGGTAGACGATTTTTAATATATACGCGTTGTCGAATGGGACAAAATACTTTATCGAAATCAAACCTCAAGCGTTAAATCATGGAGTGGCTTTTTATGGTGAAATAAGCTTTTATTATACAAACTCTCCATTTAAGGTGCTCTTACCCTCGTGTGTAGGTGTAAGTGTGTGATGACTTATAGGGAAGCTAAAAAACACCCCAAATTAAGAGTCTATTTGACTAATGAGCCATCGTCAAAACTGTCTCATCCCTTTTATAATTTTTAAAGGTCAACGTCGCGAGGATGGAGAAGACCCAGCGAATGATTTTCGCCAAGGCGTTAATCTATCGTTGCCCCTCTTCCTCCGTACGTCCAGTAATCATCAACATAGAGCCTTGACGGGTAAATCGATTGGATTCAAGTTTAGTTTACGAAATATTTTTATATGACTTCTTAGAGGAGGAATTCAAATTTGTGTTAAAGCTTTTCGGGAACTGGAAGCATGCCATACGAATTTAGTTTTACCAACATTTTTCGAGAATGACTAAGTATATATATTTTGATTAAACATCGGGTAGGGTTAGAAAAGTACTTGATTTCAGGTTTTTGGCAAAAAATACCTTCCGCAAGGTAACCAGTTAGCAATGACAGACACTTTTTCCAATTTGCTGTCATAATTATTAGGTAATGACATCCTCCTTTAAAAGTATTAAGTTAAGTTTGCCATTTCATCACGCTTGCCGAACATGTAGAAATTATTCCAAAATATTTTTAAAATTGCGGCTCAGTTGTTTCTGATTTAAGCTAAAAATCATCATGTTTTGAATCACCGGCTATCTGAGTGAATGCAATTCACATGTGTTCAACCAAGCACTAATGCATCCATAGAAAGATTGACTACTTAGTACAATTTATGGTGGCATCGTTACCGTCGTTTACCGTTACAGGTAAAGGATGCTGTATTCGATCCGTTGTTCGAACAAGACGTCGCGCGCTACACGCTATACAAGCGATGCAACACTCGAATTTGTGAAAAATAAATTTGGGTCATCTCACGGCATTCATCAATTAGCCGCCGCGACTATGAGATGAGACTTGACAACATTCGTTTATTTTCTCTGGGGCTACGTCAAGTCCTTAATCTACGTAACAAGTCAACCAATTTGGAAGAACTCTAGGCCAATATTCGAGATGATGTTGCTGGAATAACACCGCATACATATTGGACAGAGACCAACTTCTAATAATTCGAAGATTCAATATTGAAATAAATTTTTAAAAAATCATCGACTTCGAATTGACGAACAATTATTGAAAAATTAAAAACACAAAAAAGTACGTATACGCCCGAGTGTACCATTATATCGCAACCTTGGAATGAAAGTGACCTTATTCAAAAATTGCAATTTGTGGGAATTGAGCAATCAAGTTTTCAAAAAAGTATAGTTTTGAGTAAGTTTGAATGTATCTCTTACATATTTTATTGGAAATTATTGATTCTTTGCGGAATTATTTATTAATCGCTTATGCACAAATCGATAACATAAAATTCAATTTATATATTTTTTAAATATATATTTTGAGATTAAATACAAAACAGTTTCAAATTATGTCACTCTATTGCAAAAACATTTCCGTATTTCTAAAACTTTTAACGAGTTCAGCCTGTTTAAGACGCAAGATACCACAACTCCTGAGACTCAATCTAAAAACGGTCAGTAAAATCTTATAAATATTTTGTAAAAAACAGACTTATATCAAAAAAGAGTCAGCTTAGCACAAAAAATGTAATGTACTTACCTTCACAGTATTTGCAATTAACTACCACAATTCGAGATCCGTCGATTTAGCACACATCCACTCGCGAGCACCTCTGACGCAATACCGATTTGGTCTCTTTCACATAAAATGCATAGGTGAATAGCTTGATCAACTAAAGTGACCGATGTTAAGACTGTCCCTTTCTTACTCATCATTCGGTATCTTTTTCAACACAGGGTTTTAGATATCCCTTTTTAAGCTCAGTTTATTGTGAAATTAGAATTTACAGGAATTTTGCGTTAGGTCACTTTCATTCTGGGGTTGCATTATATCGTCGCCAAATTTACATATTATTACAATTTTGCGATTTGAATATAGCAAGAAAAAAAACATATTTCAAATTACACTTTATACATTATGTCACACATGACTTTTTCCAATTTTTTCAGGGGGGTCATTCATTCGTTATCTAATAAGCTATTAGAACAAGAGCCGACAGCAAATGTTGGCAGTATTTGTGTAACCCAAAAATGAGTATGAGGGTTTTAAGGGGCATATTTTGTTATATCGAAATCCAAAGCCTGGCAGGTTTTCTTTTCGGCCTTTGGTGGGGGCGGGGTGTTGAAAATAAAGATTTTCGTAACTTCTTATCATGGGTATTAGTTATTCATCAATTTTTTTTTTTAAATAAATCATAATGCTTTGTTCCTTAAGCCAAAATACCGTATTCTTGGTGATCGGACTAATAGAACTTCCCCGCTTTTTAATGAATTCTAATCCGTATTTCTTGGAGATGTATAAAACGCAAACAATCAACAAAACAAAGTGGTTATTTGCAGTACTATGTGACAAACTATGACTAATAAACCTCTTTTGATATCAAGTTTATCAAAGACGCTAAAAAAAAAACATAAAAAAAACACTGAACCAGCAAATTTGGAAACTGTCACAAATATTTAACGGCAAATAATTATCTATATACCTTACCATATTCATCCTTAAAGAAAAATTCATAAGTAAAAGTGACTTCCTCGCTTCAAGCTGTTTTGAGTGTATGTAGCTCGTGGGTACCTACATTTTATGATCCTGAACTTTGCAGACAATGCGTCCGTAACCAAAGACGTAATACTTGTTCGATTTTCAAAAAAAAACTAAACGGCAATCGCTTCGTCTCGGCAAAATCTAGTGCCGATATTTTTTAGTTTTTTTTTTTATTTGTCTTAAAAAAAAGTTATGGCCAAAAGATCCAAAAACTACCAAAAAATTAACTAAAAAAACTTTGGCCTTCAGTCACCACTGCGTAATTTTAGCCGCATTTTCATAAAAACTACGGTAATCGCTTCGTCTCGGCAAAATCTAGTGCCGATATTTTTTAGTTTTTTTTATTTGTCTTAAAAAATAGTGATGGCCAAAGAATTCAAAATCCACAAAAAAATTAACTAAAAATCTTTGGCCTTCAGTCACCACTGTAATTTTCGCCGCATTTTTAAGTTTTTTTTTATTTGTCTTAACAAAGATGTTATGATTAACTAAAAAAAATTGGACTGCAAATTAATAGTTTTCTTCTGAAGCTATCTGCATCACAATCGCAAATTTTGTCTAAATTATTTTTAGTATTTTTTGAATGAAATATCTTTTTGTTTTGGGTATTTTCCATTTTTCTTAAATTTACATGTCGGCACTTGATTTTGCCGATACGAAGCGATTGCCGTAATTTTTATGAAAATGCGGTGAAAATTTGTTTTTAGCTAATTTGGTGGTGGTCTTTGAATCTTTTGCTCATAATTTTTTTAAAGACAAATACAAAAAAAAAAACTAAAAAATATCGGCACTAGATTTTGCCTAGACGAAGCGATTGCCGAATTTTTCATGAAAATGTGCTGACCAATGTGCTGTGGCCAAAGTTTTATTAGTTAATTTTTTGGTGGATTTTGAATCTTTTGTCAATAACTTTTTTTTTAAGACAAATAAAAAAAACTAAAAATATCGGCACTAGATCTTGCCGAGACGATGCGGTTGCCGGTTAGTTTTTTAAAATCGAACAAGTATTACGACTTTGGTGTGTGTTCAAACTTCAGCGGACGCATATTGTCTGCAAAGTTCAGGATCATTACATTTTGTGTATTTTGAAAAATATTAAAATTTAAATTATTAAATTTATCTATCTAGTTTGAATTCTTAAATTTTCGTTTTAAGTCGTTCCAGTTTTAATAACACCCACAATGCAAATTTAAAAATTCGTGTACCGTTAAACTTTTGATAAATTCTTATTTTATTTAACTTCCCTTTCGTATACAGCAGCATCCTTATTTCCTCATACATATAAAAGGAGGGGCAAAACTTTTTACGAGGAAATTTTCATAATTAATTCGAAATTTTCCGAAGCAAGTAGACAGACACACTGAACACAGACACACTCCGTTGACGACCGACAAGGAGTCTAGTTTCACAGAAAAACAAAATCGTTTTCTCATGAATAGTTTTTTAAATTGAAACACGTTGTGTTGTTGTTTCAAGTGATTGTTATATGAATACGTTTTATACCATATACAATTTAGATACATATTTAGTATATACTCGTACCTATCTACAGTAAATTATAATAGTGTACTTTATGTATAGATAAGAGTTAAAACATTTGTATGCTAACTCTACTTGTTTGTTATTTATGTTTGTAAATAATTTACAGGGGATCTGTTGGAGAACTACTGCTGGAATGATGACTTAATGAATTTCTCAAGGATATTGTTTTCTATATCTATTTTACTAACATTTCCCATTGAGTGCTTCGTATCGAGAGAGGTTAGTAAAAGTTTTATTTTGCTTTCGTTTTTTTTTCTTATTTATTATGTGAACAAAAAACATTGCGTAAAATGATTTCAATTATGAATATTTTTGTTTTCTTTGAAAACCCGTTATGGATATATTGTATTTTTAAGATTTTTTTTTATATTTTCCATAGATTGTTAAAACCATTGTGCACAAGTTCATTCTTAAAGAGACCGTAGAAGCACCTCATGATCAGGACCCAAGTCTAGAGAAAGGCACTGAAACTGACGAATATTCAACTATAATAACTCTAGCCATTGTATTCACAGCATTTGTAATATCACCATTGACAGATTGCTTGGGATCTGTGCTTGAACTAAATGTAAGTTTGTATATTTTAAGGCATTATGTATAAAGGTCAGAATTAAATTTTGCAAGTGGACGTAAGACTTTAAAAAAACGGCAGGAAACTAGACGTCACTTTGTATATTGCACAGTCAAACTAAGTTTTGGCACCATTTGATTTGACTTTTGCGTTTGATTGTTCCTCAACGTCTAAAGCATACATAACAAATTTCCAACCCAACGCTTCTCAACCTATTTCACTAGCTTTATTTTTAAAAGCGAATTATTTCAATTGCTATTGGTCGGAGAGATTAAAATGCGTGAGCAACAAATTTTGGCTGGCAATTTAGAACCTTTTTTTGTCTCAGGTCCGCGTTGATTTCAATTGAAATGTTTTCATCTCCCACTGACTACTGTCCTCCTACAATGAGCCTCAGTTAAAAGTCATTTCAGAAATCTTTTCTGAGTCTCTAAGCCTTTTTGGCTACTAGACTTTGTCCTTGTTTTAAAAGCTGAATTACTGGTAGTACAGAGAGGCATACATATTAACTTAAACAAGATCCAAAAGAGCAGAAATACGGATATTAAAGCCCTTCTAAATAAGTATAGCATCAGTCCGGAAATAATCTTTTGACACTTAACATTAAGCTTAGGGTCACTCATATCTGGGTTCCGGGTCAAAGTGGCTTCCAGGCTTCCAGGCTTCATAACTCACTTGCACAAAATATTCATTCATATTCCTCTCGCAGTTATGAAGATTGTCTTTAATGCTCTCATTTTTTTTTGACCCAATCCAACCGTATAGAGTAGGTGGAGTAGTTGAACTAACTGCATTATTTCTAGAAAGATTTTGCCCACTTATAATAAATCGCCAACGTTGACAGTGAGGGCCTTGTCAAGAAGTAATTTTTATTAAGTTCAGTCCAGCTTACATCAATTTTACAACGAAAATCAATTGTGAAATATATCCAACCCAATTAGAATTTCTAATCAAGAATTGTTGGAAATTTTGTTACCCGTGGCCTGGCATTGTTTACATATGAGTGTTTTTTATAATACATATTCTATATACTACTGATATACATCAGCCAAGTAGAAGACTTAGCATTATTTAATTGGAATTGTTGAATTATTGATTCAATATAGCTTTTAACGGCCTTTAGTCCATAAAATATATCTATATGGCCAGCAACTTAACTGCAAAGAGCCTTCAAATAAAGGAGCAAGTGGCAACTGAAAGATAACTCTACCTAACACATACTAATCGAAAGTTTAAAAGTTTCCCACAATTACTGTGGCCGAACATGTTCAAATCCTACTTTAAAGGTGCCTGCACACTGTTTTCGATATTTCATTTTTTACCCAGAAAAATTAGAAAAAAAAATTCTTAAAATCTGAATTTTTGTGAAAAGCTTTATTTAGATGCCCTAAATATGTGGTAAAAATTTTTCTTCATTTCACTTACAAATTTTTTCGTGAGGGAGGGTAAAAGAGGTATCAAGAGAATTTGCACTTATTTTTTTCAATATCTCAAAAATTATCAGCCTTATAGACAAAATGCAAGGCACAAATTATAGCTTATACAATTCTACACAAATAAGATTTTGGAACTTTTTTTTGTAAGATTTGTAAATGCTCCACTAAATATGCAAATGTCGAGCAATTCGATACAATCGATTTTGATTAAGAAAAAAAATTTAACATAATATATGAAAAAATTAACTATTTAAAAAAAAGATTTTTAAGACTTTTCCATCCAATTAAATTCATCTTCATATTTTTATGAACTCTTGTTTTCATTTATTCCAAGTTTCAACATTAGCATACCATTATTTCCATACTATTATTAGTGTTTTATGAAAATACATTTTTCCTTTTATAAAAAGGACTATAACTTTTTTGTTCGAACTCACATCGAATTAAGTTTTACTTTATTGGATTCGGCATTAAAAACAACCCTAATATCATGTGCCATATATAAATATTTGAGTGTGATAAACTCCAACCTCCCCCTACTCTTCTACTTTGAACCCTTTTAAAAGCGACTAATACAAAATTCAATGCGTGAACTTCGTGAAACTTTGGATATGCTGAAGGGGGTGAAATTTTGCGTCGACACCCATCTTAAGATTTTATACATTACTTTTTTTGGGGTTTGGGCAATATTTTTACTTTTACTCATAACAACATAAGTTTACTAGTCAAATTGTAGACTAAGACATATTTCAACTCGTATCTTCCAAACTATTGGTCTTACAAAAAAAGTTCCCATGTTTAATTTGTGTAGAATTGTATAAGCTAAAATTTGTGCCTTGACATTTTTTCTGTAAGGCTGATAATTTTTGAGATATTGAAAAAAAAAACAAGTGCGAATTCTCTTGAAACCTCTTCTACCCCCCCCCACACGAAAAAATTTGTAAGTGAAATGAAGAAAAATTTTACCACGTATTGAGGGCATCTAAACAAAGCTTTTCACAAAAATTCAGATTTTTAGTATTTTTTTTCTAATTATTCTGGGTAAAAAATGAAATATCGAAAACAGTGTGCAGGCACCTTTAAAGTAGGATTTGAACATGTTCCGCCACAGGAATTCTGGGAAACTTTTAAACAAAGTACTCTTATATCATATACTTTCGATTAGTATGTGTTAGATAGAGTTATCTTTCAGTTGCCACTCAAGTCTCAAAAATGGGAGCTAGTTACAGGCCTACTATCTATTGCATCTTTTGGAATGTGATGGCCCCATTGGTGGTCTATCACCGAACATCTTTTTAAGAAACCCGCAGATCAAACGAGTTATGTTAACAAAACGGCATCGCGCACTCTAGCGCTAATTTAGTTTTCGACCGTGACTGTTCGTGGCCACCATCTCTACACCTAATCGTAGGCCCGAAGGTCTCTTTGTGCTTGTTTCCTTAGAGGCTGACAAAATTTCCAACCAAAAGTTTCTTCAAGTTTTTAACTGAGTGGTTTTGGAAACTGTATCGACCTCTCTCTTCTAAGGTATCATTCGAAGAGAGACGCACCTAAAACAACAAATTTCCGAAATTGCAAGCAGAAAATCCGGCAGAAATAGGAGTTGAAATAAAGCGATTAAAAAATAATGTTTTGAAATGCTTGAAAAGCTCTGGCAATCCACCAAAATTTGTGTTTATTTGTCCGAATTTTTAATAACAACAACGTACAAAGCCCAGAATTTTAAAACGTTTTTGTGATGCACCACCAATATTGTATCTAGATTATATAGATTGAATGTACTAATAGTCTAATACCATTGAATAAATACTATTCAATGTTAAAACGCCAAGAACTACGTAGATACTAAATTATTTCAAGTTTGAATTCCGCATTCTGAATTTATAACTTTCGAAAACTGTATAACGGTGGACACATTATACCTGGGGCCTAACTCGATTCTACAATAAAAATGTTCGAATTAGTAAAATCTCAATTGGCTAATTCTATAGCATGCACTTTAAAAGTTAAATAAAACGGCGCATGTTGGAGATTTTGTGGCAAAGAGCCGGAAATACCAACATTTGATCCTTCTTCCAAGCATGGTATCACTTTAAATAAGCATTAAAAACAACTTTCGAATAGATATGAAAGTGGAATAAAGTTACGTTGTAGGGCCCCTGTTTAAAATCTTATTTTCGTCCCAAAAATAATCAACAGTAACAAAAGTATTAAAATTGTATTATTTAATTGTTTTTAAATCTTAGCAACTTTTTAAGAATGATATAATTTTTAATTTTTACATTATAGGGTCTGCTGGCAGCCATACCCTTGGCATACATTCTACCCGGTCTGGCTTACATCCAAATGGAGCCCCATTCACTCTTCAGTCGAGAAAAATTACCAGCTGTTGGACTTGTAGTTTTTGGAGCAATTGTAACCATAGTTGGAGCAGCTGTGTTACTGCCTAGTATCCTTGGAGATTGTCGTTCGGATATTGTTTTAGATTATTGTAAACAAGAATACGAAGCGGAGAACACAACCACAATTTCAACGACTAAACGTCCAATCTAAGGCCAAATTAAATATGATATTTTTTTAAGAAGATATTAATAACAAGCGAGCTAATATGTACTATACAAAACAAACAAAAAATGCATTTAAGTCCCACATATACCATCAGACATTACATTGTGTAAGCAATATGAAGATGGTGTAACGTATAGTGTTAGAGATTAGGCAATAGGATCAAAAGAAAATATAACAAGGCACCAAGTTCTGAGATTCATCGTTTTTGTATTTTTGTTTTTTTGTAGAAAATGCACTTATTATTTTTAGGGTTTTACTTAAGTATACCAAATATATAGATTGTATGTATAGTAGGCATTTACTTTGAGGAAGAGATATGAGACGAAATGAAGAGATACAGTGATGCTACCGTAGACAAATAAATAAATGAAATATCATTTAGACTTCACTACTGACTGTAAAACTGGAAAAAACTAGTTTTCGTTAAAACTAGTTTTGTTTCGAGTTTTGTCAAAATTGCTTAAAACTAGTTAAAAAAAAATGGTATTATTCGCTTTAAAACCATTTCAGGGTGTCAAAAAAGAGTTTCTAGTGTTGGTCATAAAACTAGTATGGTCGCCCTAGCTGACTTCAAACTTCAAAATTCTGACCTTAAATTTTGGAGCCTTACTGCAAACTTTTGGCATGCTTAATTCTGAAGATGCACTATATGGCTTGTTAACTTCACTGTGAAGTTATCATAGGGCAGTTTGGAATTTTCTTCAAATTAAGGACTTCAAAATTTGGAACTAGCATTTTCTGAAATGCAAACAAATACTGCAAATTTGGAGCGCTACTTGAAATCTCTATCATGCTTGGTTTTCGAGATACATATTGTGACCTTCTAACTTCAATGTGAAGTTAGCAGGGCAGTATGATTTTTTTTTCAAATTAAGGACATACAAATTTAGAATAAGCATTTCATGATATGCAAAAAGAACTGCAAATTTGGAGCCTTACTTCAAATCTCTAGCATGCTTGGTTCTAAAGATACACTATGTGACCTGTTAACATCACTTTGAAGTTAGCAGATCACTCGATTACACCCACTATTTGATGAACTGTAAAATCGGGAATAGAATTGAAAAAAAAAAAAAAAAACTGAAAATTAATATTTTTGTCCCCTTACTCTTTTAATGCTTTTCTTTTGACATTTAACTGAGCAAGCTTGTATTTGTATTTCATGTGGTTTGTGGTCCAATGAGCGACTACGACTATGAAGTATTTTTACCACTGGGACATTTTTTGATTGGATTCTTTGGGCATACAAAATAATTAATTTGAAGAACAATGTATTAATAAGAAAATATGAAAAAGCGAGCAGCTGGGTAATTTTTTTGCCGCCCCCCGGCAAAGTGCCAACCGGGGCCTGTGCCCTGCCAGTCCCCCTCAAGCTATGCCACTGATATGGGGGTAATTAAAACTCACGTCAAACTGGAGTAATTTCCGAACTTATATTGTACAACTTTTCTTTAAAAACATCAAGGATTTATTATTAATACTTTCTAATGCACTTTTTTGTTCAATAGGTTTAAATTTAATGACAAATTTATTTCGTTTGGCGCAGAAACAGCACATGTGAATTAAACACCTTTTCACTATCACTGAAACCAAGAGCCGCAAATTAATTTCTGAAAGTTCAGAATAGAGCACTTCGAGAAATACGGCATTCCATCTCATCATCACAATATTATTTTATACATTTTGTTTTTTTTTGTTGACATTTCATAATTCTCGTTGACCTAGAGGTGCTCACATTGGACTGACTCTTCCGCCCATTTTAGACTTCTCTGAAATTTATCCAACTCCCACTTCATGGTGAGAAAGATAGAAAAGTAGTAATTATTCCTTCTTCGTGACCTTTTTGTAAAAAAATGTTTAAATTCTAAGTAGGCTTTAGGTCTTTTTTGCTTTAAAAATTATAATCAGACGACGTTTCAAACGTGGTTACGTTTTTCTTCAGGTCTCTAAAAAAGTTTGTTAATAATTTATATCTACATATTTGGAAATCATGCACTACTTACGACTTTTATTCTTATAAAAATTCTTAATCAAAGGTTTATCCTCTATTATTTATCTTTAGGTTTTTGTTTTGGTTTATCAATTATTATTCTTTCAATTGTATTAAATGTCTTGAAAAAGACGTTTGCATAAATCAAATTCTGAATAATAATAAATATTTCAAATCTAATTTTATTATATTTTGAATACTTATTCAAAATATTTTATATAATTCTAACCTACAAAACAAGTTAAAAATAAAATCTTAATTTTAGTCTATTGCCTTTCAATGAGTTGACCATATATACTGCTAAGTCCTTCACAGTCTGATTGTCTATTAACTGTATTATCTGTGTTTAAAATGTGTAGCATTTCTATTAACATCCTTTTGTTATAATGTTTTTCGGTTTGTAAAATGTCTACATTAATGAAATCAGGTCTATGTCCTTCATTTATACAATGTAAAGCTAAAGCCGTTTTTTGTGAATGCCCATTATTTATATCAGATTTATGACCTGATATACGGTTTTTAAGTTTTTGCATTGATGTTCCAACAAAAACAGAAGGACAACTCAATATTCCATCACCCAAACATTTTATTTTATATATAATGTCTGACTTATCTTCTTTTGGTAGTTTACTTTTAAGTTTTGAAAATAAAGATGTTCTTAAAGTATTAGCTGATTTAAAAGCTATACGAACATTTTCTTTATTCCATATTGGAGCATCTAATATACGGTTAGAAAGATTGGGAATATACAAAACACTTTTATATGAATACTGTTGAACATTTGGTTGTACATTTATCTGTAATAAAGGGTTAAAATATCTATTTATTAGTGTTTTGATTATATTTAAAGGGAATGAATTCGAAGTTAATGTATCCATAACTATTTTAATGTTTTTATGACGAAAGGTAATGTCACTGTTATCTAATGCTCTGCTGATAAATTGTTTTGCAGTATTAATAATAACCTGTTTTGGTTGTTTTGAATTAAAGTTAACAAGACGGCCTGATGATGTTGGTTTTCTATACCAATCAAAAATTAATCTACTATTTTTTCTCACTACTAATACATCTAGGTATGGAAGTGTTCCATTTTTTTCAATTTCTACTGTAAATTGAATCCTTGGATGAAATAAGTTAAGTGCAGTGAGAGTATTACTAACTTCGCTAGATCTAAGAATAACAAATATGTCATCAACATATTTAGTAATAATTTTTGGTTTATTAGGAAGTTTATCAAACACACATCTAGCAATGCTTCCATAACTTAGTCTGCTAAAATAGGAGAAGCGGGACTGCCCATTGGAACTCCATTAGTCTGTTGATAAATTATTTTATCAAATTCTAAATAATTATTATCAATAACGCAGAATCGCAAAATTTCTAAGAATTTAGACTTCGGAATTGAAGTGTATTCTTTAATTGAGTCCCAACTCTTTTCAACCAACTCCAATGCCAATGGAATGGGAACGTTTGTGAATAATGATGTAACATCAAAAGACACCAGAATATCGTCTTCATCTAAGATAATCCGGGAAACGGTTGAAATGAATGTTGATGCATTTTTTACGTTATATTTTGAGTTTTCTGTTATATTATTTAGAATTTTTACAACATATTTTGAGAGTTCATAACATGGAACATTCAAAGACGAGCATATTGGTCTAAGTGGAACATTCTGTTTATGAATCTTAGGCAATCCATAAATCTTTGGACTACTAGCAGTATATGTTGTCATGCACTTTTTCTCATTCTCGTTTATGTTTCCATTTTGTAGCAAGTATTTAACAAAATTGTTATTCCGTATTTGAAGTTTATTTGTTGGGTCAGTTCTCATGACAGTATAAGTATTCCTATCTGCCATCATTTCTTGCATTTTATTTTGGTAATCTATTTTTAATAACGCTACAGTCACGTTGCCTTTATCAGCAGAAACTATATAAATTTCAGGGTGTCTTTTTAAAAACTTATTCGTATCATTAAAAATTTTATTTAAATATTTATCAAACTGAGGAATGGGTGCAAATCTCAAATAATTTTGTAATATTTGTGTGAAACAAGACCGTGAAGGTTCATGTTCACTCCTTTCATTTGTTTTAATAAGCTCCTCACCATCTGCAATAATTTTAAACATTGGAAAATTATTTTTTTGCACTGGCAGAGCAAATTTCGGTCCTAATGACAAAAGCCATTTAACATCCTCCGGAAATTCTATTTCAGTTTTATTATTAAACCAATTTTCTTGGAAGTGAATTCTCATTTCAAGTTTAAGACTTGATTTAAGCTCTTCAAGTTTTCTTTTTTGTGCTCGTTTAGAACTATCATTAAATTTATTTTTAGTTTGCTCCTGAGTCCTGAAAAAATTTTTGTATTCATATTCTAATAAACTATTTTTAATTTTGTATTCTAATGTTTCCATCAATTTCTTTCCCTTTTTAATTTGTAGTAGGTACCTACACTTAAAAAAAAATTAAAAATGTGTGGATTTCTTTTTACGTTTTCGTTTGTTAATTCAGAGGAGTCAGTCGAATGTGAACACAGTCTTACGAGTATATTGTTGGCTATTTTCAAATTTTAATGAATAATACAAAACCAGTTTTGAAGCTCTTAAAACCAGTTATTTCTGGTTTTATGAGTTTCTAGTTTTATCCAAAACTCGTTTTAAGATTTCGAGTTTTAGATGCCAATACATAAGTGAACAATTTGTTTGTCGAATTGAATTTTTGAATGTTCACTGATTTCGATCGAAACTGATTTTACTAAACGAACAAAAGCCTAAGGCTCGTTTCACACACAATCGGTTTCATTCGGTTCGGTCTCTATTCGGTTTGTATTGCGCTGTGCCTGATATGTGTGAAAAGATAAAACGGTGCTCTTCGGTTTCTATTAGGTTTTTATTTTTGCCGTTTTATAGTTTCACACATATCAGGCACAGCCGAATACAAACCGAATAGAGACCGAACTGAATGTGTGTGAAACGAGCCTAACTATGTAAATTGAAAACTAAGAAATAATAAATTGATACGAAAAATTAAAAAAAATATAACGAGTTTTTTTGAAAACTTCAACGAATTGCAGACTATTGTTCCCTTAGCTTTTTACATAAGCCCAGTCAAATAAGACATTGACCCGGACAAATTTTTTTCCAGGTATATTTTTGAGTGGAAATGTTCAGAAGAGTGTCCTTAACCAACTGTTAAAAGTCCCAAGCAATCCGCGTTGGCTTACGACGAAAAAATGCAGCCATCTTGCACTCTTTGTTTGTGGCTATATCCCTGGAACTTGTTGCCATAAAAAGACCATTCCAATGTTAAATGGACAAGCTTATATTGACAAAATCAGGGAATTAAATACAAATTAGTTACAGGTATTGCATGGCTACTGTTTTCAATTAAATGAATTTAGCAGAGTAAATTGCAGTGCAAATTTGAAAAAAATACCCATATCCATATAAATATATATACAGAAGCTGAAATTTAGTGAACATGTTCCAACAATCATTTTTGTAACAAGTTAACAAAACATCTCTGTTGGGATTAGACCACCATTTAAATAAAAAGTACCATCATCTGGAATTTGTCGGCTTTTTGCTATTCTGGCTATCTAATTGTTCTAGAAAGACCATGCAAGCGTAAAATGGACAGACTTTGACTTCAAAATCAGCGAAGCATACACAAAATTAGAAACAGGTGTTTTATGGCTACACTGTTTTGAATGAAACTACTAAAAAAGAGTAAATAATTGCAGTGCAATGCCTAATCGAAATAAATGCCCATGTCCAAGAAATATTTATTAAAAAGCTGAAAGTTTGTGGTCATGTTCTAAACAGTACCAATAACAAAGAATCCCAAATAAAAAATGCTAGGAGCAGTTTTTTTAAGTATACTAATAATGAAAAACAAAAATAAAGGAACCCTACAACATGATAACAGAGAAAAATACATCTTTGGTCTAAGGAAGAAAAAATATAACGAGAAAATATGCGTGTTTTATTGGTAAGCCCATCCATAGTACAGTACGATCTTACACGTATACAAAAAGTCAAAACATTCTTTCAAAAAACACCCATTTTGATGCCCATATGTGGTCCTACTCCTACCAACAAAAGCTGCGACACTATCACTACATTCTCATATCCCTGGAAACTCTAAAAACTAGTTAGTATACAAATAATATCACGTAGCTTAAACATTGAGGTATCCAACAGTGGATAACATATGTCAATTGTGGTTAGCCTTATAGCCTTTGAATCTTACGGTGCGGTGTCGCAAGCCTTGTCGAAATCAAATGGACAGGCATCCGAACAGGTACACTGTCTTTTAAATTTGTTCAATGAATTGCTCTTTAGAAATAAGTTTAAAAGGTTTTGCGGTCTTTAGTCCAATTTTGCGTTTCATTTCGCTTTGCATGTTTAAAAAAAATTTATAATTTTTTTACCCGTAACTTTAGTCTGTGCAAACGGTTTTAAAATACCATTCCGAGACGAGAACAAGTCTTTTCTAGACTTGTTTCTGTTCGTATAATCTACTGACTAATCTAATCTGATGACTATTGTTATTGTCACCTGGATGTATAGGAACATACGATAATGAATAGAGCCTTGTACATGTAAAATAGGGTGCATCGTTTTCAGCATTTTTTGTCAAATCACTGTGTGCAACTGATAGTATATGCTCAATGGTTTTCTGAACTTATCCTCATCATTTATTCTGAGTCAAACTTGTGAAAAACAAAATCGGGAAGCCATTATGAAAATTTGTAGTTTCACAAAAAATGATATATTTTGAATTTTGGGTGGGAATATTTGGCGACAAAAAAAACAACGCATTCTTATAGAGGGACCAAATACAAGCATTTTTAATCATGGGGGGAGGATTCTATCTCTTTCAGTATAGGCAAGAGGGCCAATTTCTTACCCAATTCCACATTTTTTTAAAGAAAAAATCAGTTCATATTTTTTTATTTTTTTCAAATTTGAATTTGAAAATATTTTTTTTGAAAACTGTTAACAGAAATAACTTGATTCAAAAACTCAATAAAAGAACAGACTTTAAGCTTTCAAAAAGTGTTTCATTCTTTATCATCAGTGTTTCCGTTCTTTTTCATTTTTAAGTATTTTTTTAAAAGTTCCCTTCCCACTTATACAGAAGGAGATATACCCCTACCTCCATGGTGACAAATACATGCATTTAGTCCCTCTACAGGTATCCGTTATTATTTTGCGCCAACTATTCCAGTCCTTAATTCTTAACATGTTGGTATATAATTTTTTTTTGTGAAAAACGACGAAACGATGGCTTCCCGATTTTGTTTTTCCGAAGGGCGACTCAAATTAAGTGATGAGGATAAGTTCAGAAAACCATTAAGCATAAACTATAAATTGCACACTGTGATTTGGCAACAAATGTTGAAAACCCTTATGTACAACCACCTACATTCAAAATTTTAATGCTTAAGATGAACCCCTTATTCCTTAATAATAGAATTTTTATTCTCTTTGAAATCAATTTTGCTTAAGCAAACTTTAATCGTAAAATGTATCCTTGTCTTATATCTAACGTATGGGATCTTTTATCGGATAGTCTTTGATTTAAAAATAACTTAAAGGACAGGTGTGTTTCAATTTTATAGACAGACACCTACATCCTACATGTGTTGATAATAATTTATAATGTCTACGGTAGCAAACTAATCGAAAGTTCAATGAAGAGCATAATGTGATAACTTAAGACCCGCTTGTAAAACTAAAATGTATGACATGAAACGTATATAGATTCTTCATCGCTTTTATATAAATTCAACAAAACAAAAAAAAAACAAAAAAAAAAACAACTAGGTCCTCAACAGTGAACTCTTTCATTGTATCTCAGAAGTAAACTGATATTATTTTACTTAACAGAAAAAAATTAATAAAAAAAAAAAATCACAAACAAACTAACTTTTTAGATCCATACAGGAATTTAATGTTTTATACACGCAACATTTTAACTGCACAATCCTATATTTCTATAATACTATACCTATACTTTTTGAAAATTCTATTTAGTATAAAATAATCAATCACACGAAACAAGTTGTGTTTTATTATACAGCAAAAAAAAAATAAACTTAAACTACAGTTTAAATATATTAGGGAATTTAAAGAAGTATGTAAATTTAAACAAAATGAATATAAACTATTTAGGGAAAAAAGCCACAACATACTTGACAAATGTTAACTATTTATTTTTTATTTTTATTTTGATGCTTTGCGAATTTATATGCTACAATTATTAATATAATACAAAAATGCTAGAAATATTTAAAATAAACTAAGACTACAAAACGAAACAATGAACCAATCAAATGATATTATAAATTTAAAAAGAAAATAGTGGCGTTTTAATTTTATACTCAAAAATGCAGAATAAAAATTATATAAATACATATAAATATAATTTTAAAGTATTAAATGTTAAAACAAAAAAAAAAAAAAAACAAAATATTGAAAATAAATCTTACTATTTACAATAACCATTTAGAACAAAAGAAATAAAAAAAAAACATTACATGAATGTTACATAGTTGTTACGTATATTTATTTAAATAATCATTGTTAAGTTTGTCTCACAAAGAATAAAACCAAAAATAGATTCCTAAAGAAAATATAAAAGTTAATTCCTATAAAAGATATAAAAAATAAATTATGTTTGATATATTATATTAAAATTATGATAATTAATTATATGCGTACCTGTTTCGTTATAAAGAAAATACTTACTAAATGTTAAATGTAAATAAAATAGCTGAAATGTAAGGAAACTTAAACCGTGGAGATTCATTGTTTGGCTCTAGGATAATTACTACTTATTTATATTAATTTTTTTTAATGATTTTTCAATTCCAAAGCGATTTTTAGCACACCATCTAGAAGTAAAAGAAATTCTCATAAAAAAGTCAACTTATATCAAAAATTGGTTAGCCATAGTTTCTCCAAAAAAATCGAAAATATCTACCAAAATTCGGGAGGAGATTTTGATTGTTTTATTTTAAAGAGAACCTCTTGGGGATTCTAAAACCACAATTATCCAATAAAAAAAAAACTTTGCGTCTTCCGCCATTTGATAGGTGATAGGTGTTTACTCAATTTTCTCAACCGCTATTAGTCGTAGAGTAGTCATTTTTATTTACTTTTGTATGTTATCATGTTCTCTACAATTGTTCGATTTTGAAAATGGTTTTTCAAGTTTATCTCACCCAATGTCCATCCGAACCAAAAATCACTATCGATATTTTTTATAAAACATTAAATTTCCTACATTTCTGTTTGTAGGTAGGTCTTAATCTAAAAATCTGATAAGTAGAAATGAAGTTAGGATTTTTTAAAAGGAAAAAAGCCGATTAGAAAAAAATTTATTTTTAAAAATTAAATTAAAAAAAAAAAAAAAAAATATATAAAAATAAAAATAAAACTAAAATAATTTTTTTCTAATCGGCTTATTTCATTTTTAAAAATCCTAACTTCATTTATACTTATCAGATTTTAAAGATTAAGATCTTAAAATTTAGCTTACAAATGTGGCTAAATTTTTGAATAAAAATTATTTGGGAGGGGCAAAAAAATTTGTACCAAGAGGGTTTGTAAATGTCCCGTCAGCTTTATATATACTTTTTTAAATTGAAAATATGAAGAAAAATTTTAAATTTTCAAGAAACAAATTATACACGATTATAGGTATAACGTTTCTCTACAAATATATTTGTAATTTCATATTTGTTAATCTAACGGGAAACAAGAAGGGGCAATTTAGTAAAATCAATCTACACTTTATTATATAATATTAGAAACTTTATTGTGCTATATCTTGAAAGTTTTCTGAAAATCTAAATAGAGAGAAATGTAGGAAATTTAATGTTTTATAAAAGCTGAGTGAAATAGCTAACGAAGTTGTGATTTATGCTTTTGGAGAATAGAGTGTCGCGTTCAACTTGGAAATCTTAATCGTTCTAGATGACTGTTGTTGAATATTGGAAGAGATTCCAGAAATACGTCAAGATTCTTGGGTTTGGCAATTGGGGACATGTTTCCCAAGCTTATTTAGGACGATTTCAACATGTTAATCATCATCTGATTTCCTCCAATCGTAATGAGATTTTTTCTCAGTATACAGTCATTTTGGACTAAGAGAATGCCGGATCAGTGAATTCAATTTAAAGAGTTTTTGTTTTGCATCCAGCAGTTAGTTGAATATTAAGAAGGGTTCCGAATATCCATTGATTCCTGCTAGATGTTTATGGCATCAATATTTCTCACAAGTTCCATTGTATGTGGCGTGCTTACGTGTCGGCAAACCTACCACTTTGTACGTGTACGTGCCCGACAATAAAATAAACAAAAAGTTGTGTAATTTAAACCACTTTAGTAAAAAAAAAGCGGAAGTTTGGCCGACACGCCACATCATTTTGGTTTGAAAACACATCAACATTGCTAATTTAGATATTTTTTTTGTTATTTTGTAATCGTCACAGAAACCAATACTTTGCGATGACAGCATACAAACTTAAGAAGTTTGACAACAAAAACTACATGCAATTTTTTTGCAAAACATTCTTGATGAGCTCTTACTGTGTTATTGTAAAGTGTAAAAAATTCGGTGGAAATTTCATCCGGCTGGCGACTTAGTCCACTGGAATCACCCATCGCCAAAAAATTGCCTAGAGAACTCTGCAACGAACTGATCATTTCGTAAAGCAACTCGCATGTTTGTTTTCAATTGCAATTTTTACGTAATGCCAAAAAGCTGTGCCTTCAGTCAAGCGTTCAATTCATCTGCTGAAGTTGATCTTGGAATGATAGGTAGAGGTAGCGTCTGACGGAAATCGCCTGACAGCTAAATCATTGCACCACCGAAACGTCCTTTATCACTTTGTAAATCTTTCAACGTACAATTCAGGGCTTCCAATGCATACGTTTCTGAGCCATTGTGCACTTATTCCAGATGACAATCTTACAGTGCTGTAATAGTTTCGCCATCGCAGAGTTCTTTAAAATGTTCATCCATTTGCAGGCAATTGCAATCCAGAATGAGCGTTCGACCGCCGTTCAAAAACCTAGCCGCTATTCCAAATAATAAACTTTGAACACAATGAAAACAAAAAAAAAAATATTATTACATTTTATTATATCTGACCGAACGCAATAGCAAGTCCAATTCAAATTTTAATGACGAAATGAACAGGACACCTAATATTCCTTTCTAAGGCCAACACGAACTCATCAATCCCAAAATTGTGAAAAGCAGGATTTTCACGTTCCAGTTTTACTGGACATTTTCCCAGATTTTCCACTAGTATCCTATGTCTTTCCTTGGGCCAACAGAAATTCATCAAGGCCAGAATCGTGAAAATCTAAGTATCCGTTCTCGAGTTATGCGCTAAAAACAGGATCTTCTCGGATTTCAAATTTTCCTGAAAATTTTCCGGGATTTTCCTCCAGTATCCTATGTCCTTCCTTGGGCCAATACGAATTCATCAAGCCCAAAATCGTGAAAATCGAACGATCCGTTCTCGGGTTATGCGCGCACACACGCAAGACATTTCTCTTTTATATGTACACTCCATTCCACTTGAATAGAAACAAACTTTTTTTTTTACTATCAGAGCGTGTGGTGCTTTGGTAAATTCAAACATTCACCTTTTGGTTTCAGTTCCTAAAAGAGAAATCTATTGCGAATAAATCTGCAGAGGCAGAATAATTCAGGAAAATACCATAAGGTTGTTTTTGTACCACTTTACTAATTACTTCATAAAATATACTGTTTTTTTGCGCCACTTGAATAGAAACAGTGTGCGTTTTGTCTCTATAGATTTCGGTTAGAAGAAAAAATATTGTTATAATAATAGTAGAGTAGATTAAAAATAATAATTGTCTGATCAAAGAAAGGATGGGTCGCGGAAAACCATTAAACCCGGCAGAAAAAGCCAAAACAGAAGTACACGCGGAAAACAAGCTTCACCTACGCACAATTACCAACAAAAATAAGTAGAAGTGTGAAAATTGTTTGCTCGAACCTTAGAAATAAAGAAAACTATGGAAAAATGTGTAAGGTGGGCAATCAAGAGCCACAACAGAAGCAGACCGAAGAAAGATAATTAGACTGGCTTCAAATTCAAGCAGCTCTGCTGCTAAAATTTAAGGCTAAGAGTGGTATTATATCGCATCTGAACACAATTATACGTGTTATTCGTAGGTCACAACATTTAAATCACCTAAAATTGAAAAAAAAAATCCAATACGAAGACAGAATATAATAGATTTTTGCAGGAAGAATATGACGTGTAAGGAAGAGTGGACAAAAGTGGTATTTTCTGACGTAAAAAAATTTAATTATGATGGCCCGGACGGATATAATTACTATTTTTATTTTTTAAGGGAGGAACCCAGGTTTCTGGAGCGCCATCATAGCCGAGAAGGGGGTGTAATGGCGTAGGGTGCGATTTTCTGGGTTTGAAGAATTGTTCTGGACTTTCCCACATTGAAAATGACGGCAAACTCCTACAAGGAAATACTGAAAGAAGCTTTCCCTAAGTTTACCGATGTCTTTGGACCAATACCATTGACATTTCAACAAAAAAAACTTGCCAATCCTCAACGAAAGGATCATTAACAGTTGGATATCCGAGAAAAATGTTACCTTACTTCAATGGCCACCATATTCTCCGGACCTAAATATTATTGAAAACGTATGAGGATAGATGGTTCGTAAAGTTTACGATTCTGACCGACAATATGCGGACAAAGAATCACTAATTGCTTCAATCAAATAAGCATGAAGTGCAATTTCTTAAAATTACATAAAATAACTGCATGATTTAGTCACCAAATGGGTTTTTCAAGTTATTTTAAATAAAGATGGTAGCAAACATGTTAAAATATGATTACGAATAGAAAACTACCCAATTTTACTGCACTTTTTCAATTTGTTTCCTTATTTAAGAGAATGTTTCTATTCAAGTGGCGCAAAAAAAAATAAGTGTTTTAAATGAAGTAATTAGAAAAGTGGTAAAAAATAACCTAATGGTATTTTCCTGAATTATTCTGTCTCTGCAGTTTTATTCGCAATAGATTCCTCTTATAGGAACTAAAACCAAAAGGTAAATTTATAAATTTACCAAAGCGCTACACGCTCAGATAGTAAACCAAGTTTGTTTCTATTCAAGTAGAGCGGAGTGTATGTATATAGTGATTTTTGGTTCGCATTTTTAAAATCCAAAATTTGCTGGTTTTTTAACAATAACTTTTTATAAGGAAGGTGCTATCAAAAAAAAAAAATTGATGACACAAATTGAAGAGACCATGTTAACCTACAAAAGTAAACAAAAATGACTACACTACAGTGGCGTGGCGTCCATATAACACGATTCCTACCGTCTTCCCTTTTAAAAATTGCACGAAAAATACTATCAAATAAACATAAACTATGCAGCCTACCAATTGAATTATAAAATTCGCACAAACACACAAACATAAGCTATCGAATAAACACCGTCAATTCATTCTTCTCTTCGCTCTTTACTCAACTGCTGAACATACGCTCTCTTTGAAAGAATTAATTTAGAAATAAAACACGTCTTTCACCGTCTTATAAAATTTGTTTTGTATCCCTTTCTTCCCTTAGCATTTTTGTTTCTAGATCCTCTTTGTCCAACACGCAACAGCATAGGAAAAAATAAGACGCTGGTCCTCGTGTTATACTGGCACTTGGTATGGAATGGAATGTTTTTAATTCCTTTGCTTGACTCCGTTTGTCTTAATATTCGTTCTGTTGGGTGCTATGAAAGTTGTACATAATACAATTTCACTTTTTTGTTTGCCTGTTTTTTGGTTAAGCTAAGTATAGTCCAGAAAAGATTTAAATGCGTAATTTAATATGGGTAACCGGTGAAAAATGAATTCATAAAATATTATTTAAGGTAGAATTTCATCTTCTACAGCATATCAAAAGGCTCGCAAAATCACAGCAGTGACTTTTGATATAAAGGCATTTTAAGATGGGTAAAGGGAAGAAGGTATGGTTTATCAATCTGGAATAATTGGTATGGTTAAATGTAAGAATATGACACATGATTTTTAGGGTACGATGGATATAACAAGTTAAATATTAAGAACAAATGATAGATTTGGAATAAAAGTTTCATTGGGTTGTTGGTAAACAAGAAACAAAAGAGTTCCTAAAAATATCTGTAATGAAATAGTGTTTATTACGTTAGTTGTGAAGTTGAAGGTTTTGTGCTTTAGTTTTTGTTTGATAGCTATGTAAATACTTTGGAGCTAGGTTTTTAGTCTTGGTTTTTGATTTCCTTTTAATTTTTTTTAAAGCATAGATTGTTGCTTCACAGATTTTCTCTTGGAAATCGTTTTAATGAGAGGCCACTCTATGCGTCCTATGAAAATAGACTGTTTGCAGAGTTGTTTTTTAAATAATTTCAATGTGTTTGCTTGTTTTTTTTTTTGTTCAAGATACAAAGAGGTAAGTTTTGTGTACTTTCGCAGATCAATAATTTTCGTTACGTCTTCCCATTTCAAATTATTGACGCCACGTCACTGCTACACTACGATTAATAGCGGTTGAGAAAATTGAGTAAACACTTTTAAACACATTTTTCAAAATGGAGGACGACGCAGAGTTTTTTTTTATTGAAAAATTGTGGTTTTAGAATCCCCAAGAGGTACTCTTTAAAATAAAACAATAAAATTCTCCTCCCGAATTTGTGTAGATATTTTGTCTAATTTGATTGGACTATTTTGTTTTTCTAATTTTTATTAAAGATTTAGCACCTTTTCAGATGATACATTTTTTTGGAAAATTCTGTAAATGAGGTTCTTAAAGTGTTAGCCTTTTAAAAAACTGGTACCCTTTTGTTTTTGCGAATATCCCATTTATGACGAGGTGCTAAGATCCCGGATCCTAATAGTTCTCGTATTTATGTTACTGCACAGCTCCCACCTCGAATTCTTGGTAAAATTAAATAAACAGCGAGATGGTCATCCACAGAACTACAGGTGGTCCTTGCTACTTGATTTTGGATTACGATTCTAAATTACGAGCTTCGAAGGGTAAGGGTAAAGGACAAACCAAATAACAAATTAATTTTTGTGTCTCAAGGTTGCATACCGTTGGAGGAGCCTGGCTTTGGGGAGCCGTATCCGAATATTTTGACTGTATTATACCTACAGGTGTTTTGGTTTATTAGCATACATTTTTTAAGTGCGTTCAACGCTTAAAATTTCAGAAGATACTTAATATTCGGGTGTACGAGTTTTTGAGCTTCTTATTGATCAGCGATTTTAAATAGTTAGATGACTTTAAGTGCAAACTGATAGCTGGCTAATCAAAAGCTCGACAGATTCGAAAATCTGCATATCTAGAACTGGAATTTGATGCGTTGAAACCCGCTGTTACACTCTTAATGGTGGTACCAAGGATTTGTCCCATTTTATCAGTACAGTTACACATACAAATATTCATTTTTGTCAACTGTTATGATGATAATTATTTTCATAAAGTATAAATACTTTTATTTATTTTGTATCATTATGCGAACTAAATATTGTCTTCTTGCAATAGAAACTACAAAACACTTTTATTTTTCGAAGCAACTCCGAATTAAGAATATTCACCTACATACAATCTTAAAAAAAAGAAAAATAAATTTAAGCCAAGATTATAGATTGTTGTTTCGAAGAGACTATTGAAGTGTATTGCTTATTGTACTTTGCACGAACGCCGACGACAAGACGAAGATTTCATACTCCCATCTTAGTCTTACGTAGCGAAAATCTTATGCTTTATCTAAAATCAATAACTTCGAAAGCATTTTTCTAGAAATTAAAAAAAAAAAATGTGAAGTATCTTCCGTTCTGATTTATTTAAAGTATTGAAATTCTTTTTATAAGTATTTAATATTATTATATATTATTCTTATCAAAACCTTTTAATTGAAAAACAAAAATTAAAAATATTTTAAGAAAATCTTTAAGTATTTAGATATACCTGTCTGTATATTATTAAAACATTGTTAAAGAGAGACTTAAAAACAAAAACAACTGCATAATTGTAAATATACTCAAAATGAAACAACGTTTAATAATAAATAAATAAGAATAAGCAATATATGTTTGTAATTTTTATATTTATATGGCCTTTGTATATGAAAACTATAGTAATATCATCAACATCGACGACTACTGAGTCACGTAGTGTCGAAATCCACAAACTTCTCTGAACACTTTGAAACAAATTTGAAAGTCGTGGTCTAACTCCATTACTAGTGAGGGCGTTAATGGAGCCAAACTTGCACTTCATTCTGAAAGGATGAGCATTGGTAAACTAATAGTCCACATCCTAAATATACTTTTAAGAAATGTTGCCACGGTGGCAACACTGGCAGACCGGAGATATAAGGGTTGCATTCTGACCATGTTTTAACACGAGATTTCACATAAATTATACTATAAATCGGGAACCAGACATCGGTTGACATCGTGGAATGTCTCATTGGATTAAGAATACTTGAAGCTATGTTCATTTTTTGACCCCTCCCCTACCCTTGTACACGGAGGGAGCAAAATACCCTCGGTGATAAGGGTTTTTATTTGTCAGAAAATAATGGTTATTAAATGGATATTCATAAAGTCGATGTAGAATTTCATACTCTACAGCATATCCGAAGTCCATTTTTATCCATGTGTTAGTTTTTTGTATAATCGCTTTCAAAATGGGGGGAGGGGAAGGTGAAAGTATATCAAACCACTATATATTCGACTTGGTATAATCTAAGCATATGGCACATGACCTTAGCGTAATTTGGAATGCCCAATCTTATGCAATCAAAATAATTTCAATGTAATTTCCCTAGAAAAAGTAATAACCTTTTTAGATAGATAGATAAAATTGTTTATTTTTTTCGATTCTATATTGATACAATTATAAACTTAAGAATACGGACATGGCAATCTGGCGTCTGCCGGATATGACATTTCATGAGTAAGTAAATATAAAATTAAAAAAGTAAAAAATAAATCATGTAATTAACAATAATTTTACAAAATGATTTTTACACTACTACTAAAGAAAAAAAAATATTTTTAATCAGAAATAGCAAGAATAAAAACGAAAAGTGACACTAAATTTATAGTTTTAGCTAAGATTAAATCGATATGGTTCTTAGGTTTTCATAATTTTGATGATTTGCAACATAAAAACATAAGTTTTAGATAAATAATGGGAGAGCGATAATCCTGACGTTTTTGCAATTTTAATGATTTGCCACATAAAAAGTAATAAATTTAAACGATTTGGGATTTTTTGCAATTTTAACGATTTGCCACATTAAAAGTAATAATTTTAAATGATTTGTTATTTTTTGCAACTTTGATGATTTGCAACATAAAAAGTAATAATTTGAAGAAATATTTAAAGAATCAAAATTTCAAAAACTATTCCGATAATTTAAAGCGTGTTTGCAAAATTTGTATAAGTTAGACCAACCACGACCACCATTTAATATTTCATACAAGCTATTGAGTTAAATAAAACTTTCTTGGAAATACAAGCGCCGCATTTCTTGTAATAAAGGGCAAACCGCAATGAAGTGGTAAACATCTTCACATTCTCTTCTGTTGCATAAGGCACAAGTCTGCTGAAGATCAGTTATATGTGGGATGTAGTTCAGATTAAGGATTTCTACTCTTGCTCTGAAAATAGTACTTATAGCCTCAGACGAGTACTTAAAGTTGAAATAGCTATCCTCAGTCAGAATTTGATGTTTAAGGTTCCTGTAGAATAATCTGGAAGTTGACGACGAGGCTCTGGTTAGGTGCTGGTCATATATCCTTTCATTTCTCTTAGCAATAATTCATGCGAATATATTGTGCCATTCGAAAACGTTCTCCTCTGTTAAGGGCAGACGAAGGTCATTGGATAAGGCCAACTGATTCCATTCCCTAAAAGGATACTGATTCAATTACATTTGTATAATCAGAATTGTTTTATGAAGACTGGTATTGCTCCTCCTCATCACTTTTGTTAAATAGTCTGCATGAGCTTAAAGATTATTAATGTAGATGGGTGGTAAGCCAGATTCCACGTGTATAGCATAGGTTGGTGCTGAATTCGGTAATCGAAATATTCTTTTGAAGAAAAATCTTTGAACAGCTTGAAAATTCTTCGAAGGGCGTAACACCAAAGGCTTGCACTCCATAGCACATGCAAGTGTTAATTGTCGCACTAAACACTTGATATTTTGTCGAATGGTCAATGTTTTGGTTAGCAAAGAACCTTTTCCACATAATATTTAGCGCCAGCTTAGCTTCAGTGCTTTTATCCTTTGCATGCTTCCCAAAGTTCAAGTTCGATGTTAACAACACTCCAAGGTACTTGAATTCACGTACTATGTCAATCGTTTCATTATTGAGACGCCAAGTTTCTTCACTTTCTTACTTTCAAAAATCATAATTTTGGTTTTTTTGACATTGATGCGGAGATCCCAAGTCTTACAGTAATCATCCAGACGATTAATTTGGAGTTTGAGATTAAAGGGGTTGTCAGCTATTAATACCAAGTCATCAGCGTGGAGAAGAACCTTGATGAGAGTTTCAGCGAACATAACACCTCCAGGAAGCATTTCAGAGATATCATCGATAAACAGCGCGAATAAAAGAGGGCTTAGAATACATCCCTGTGGGACACCTGCTGACGTATCAAACCACTCTGACAACTTGGTACCATCCCAAACTGCTGCACTAGATGACGACAAGAAATTTTAATAAAGCATCAGAAAATTCCGAGACACTCCAAGCTTATCCAGCTTATACATTAGAGCCTGTCTGTTGACGGTATCAAAAGCGGCTTTAAAATCAACAAAACATACATATTGTAGTCTCTTATTTTTCTCAGTATATTTCTAAGCAATGCAAGTTAAGGCAAAAATGTGATCCATAGTGGAAAATCCAGAACGAAAACCCGCTTGGTTCTTTCTATCCAGTTCGAAAGTCTTTCATACAGAATTCCCGCAAATATCTTTCTTAGAGAGTTGAGTATTGAGATTCCTCTATAGTTTTCGGGTTGCATCTCATCACCTTTTTTCAATATTGGGAATATGAGGGCTTTTGAAAAAGTTGTAGGCACATAAGCATTGTTACAAAGAAGGTTTAAATAATTTACGATATACGTTTTGAGTTGGTCATTGCTATGTTTCAAGAATTCAACTGGGATACCATCAATGCTTGCCGCTTTGTTGTTTCTCATTCCTAAAAGAGTTGCCTCCAGTTCTCCTAAAGATATCGGAGCGTCCAATCCAGACACATAAAAGTCTTGCATTGCATAGCTGAATGTATGAAGATGTTCATCAGCCGACAAAAGAGTTTTAAAATGTGCTGCTAGAGTCTGAGCTTCAACAGCGATCTTCATACCTCGGTGCAATCCACTCAGTTCACGTACGCTGGACCGAAATTCCTTGGAATTTTTGCTATGTTGTACCTGTACGGCCAGATTTTTAAGGTAATTTATTTTTTTGGTAGAGCATAATTGTTTAAATTCCTTGTTGGCACCAAGATACAAATTTTTGAAGGAGATGATGTTTGTCGATCTGAATAGCTTTAAGTATTTAAACGACAGTTTACGAAGCTTTACACACGCCTTGTCGAACCATTTACATTTAGGTGTGAAAGTTATGTAATTATTATTAACATCTGGTGCCGAGGCATAAATTATTCTCACAACATTTTCTTCAATTTGTTCTACGGAGCTTGTTGACTGGAGCGGAAGGAAGTTACATTGGTAATCTAGATTTGCTTTGTAACGGGAGGCTTTGCTTTGAATCCATTTTAGTTTTCGTAGAGTATCTAAGTTCCTCGGTTGGATTTCTTTCTTAAAATGCGCTTTAATCATAATTGGTAAGTGAGAAGAAAAACCAGCCAAAAGCACCTCAAAATCATCGACTACATTGAACCACTCTCCAGATATGGCACAAAAGTCAATTACTGATTGTCCTTGACCGCTAATGAACGTGAAATTACCATCTACGTCGCCATTCGACACTCCATTCAGCACAAAAAATCCAAAACCTTCAAAAAATTCTGCCAGTAGTTTACCATTTCTGTTAAGAGTTATATCTTTTGAATTCCTGTTGGCACCGAAATTCAGCAGGGTTTGTGACATATGAGCAGGATGATTCTGATAATCACCAATCCGAGCATTGAGATCGCCAATAATAAGAGTATTTTCCAAAGAAGAATTGGCCATAAAATTACACAAATTATCAAAATCATTCTGCCAATTGTTGCAGTTAAGATAAACCGGTATAATATAAAAATTCAAACTATTGCTTAATATATGAATAAGAAGTTTGTTATTAATGGTCGTAAATTGAGCAAGGTGAGAAATATTAGATTTTATGGCACAAAGTATACCTCCACTCGCCCTCCCATGTATTGCTGAGATAAAAGTTATTTTATAATCTTTGAATATTTAAAAAAATCATTTTCATCTTTCGGTTCTAAAAAAGTTTCTATTAATATAATAACATCAAAACTAAAAATATATTTGAAAAAATCAGGTTGCAAGAGTTTGCTTTTAAGACCTGTTATGTCATAAGCTAATATCGTTAAATTGAGTAAATTTAAATTTATAATAGTTTTTGGGCAGACGACAGTTTTGTCCTAGTGCGTAGTCGACCTAAAAAGCTTCGGCAAGCGAAGCCCAGATGGCGGTAACATCGACTGAGAGCCAGATGGTGATTGATGGTTTTCAACTGCGACTAACTTCGCTCTCTCGCTGCAGCCAAAATACTCCAAAGAACTGTCACCAAACATGTTGTTGACAAATGTCAACTCCGCCACTGTTTTTATGACAAGGCCTCGTGAATGTTTAAACGCAAATGTGTAATTGTTTATTTGCAATTTATCACGTTTGATACTGATTTTGGCATCCGGTTTAATTTCCAAAAGTTTGTTTTTCTAGACATTTAGTGTTCGTCTCTTTTGTCGGTACATCAATGATTGCTCTCGGTAAATGCTAATGCCCTTACCCTTGAGTTGGCTCGCGGCGGACAAGATTTTGTCTGCATCTTCTGCCGAGTGAAGTTCCATGAAAACCGTACCTCTTTGTAATTGTGTGATGTGGAGTAACCGATTTTTTTTCAAGTGAATTTCTTCACCTTCTTTTAACTTGAGAAGCCCCTGGCATGTTTGTTTTGCTAAATCAACAGCATTGGTTTCTCTGTCTAGAGGAAGGTGTACCACCAGACACTTTTCGTTAGTTTTTAGCGAAATCATTTCTAATTGAGACTCCAATACATCACACCGCTTGGTCATAACCTTTAATTTTTGGTTCAATTGTGCATTAGTTGACTTTAATCGTTTAGTTCGGTAGACAAGAATGCAACATCAGATTTCGTGGCCAAATCGGATATAGTCTTATTTAAAATGTCTTGCAATTGAGTAAACGACATATTTCCAACTGCCATTTTGTTCGAATTGTGTTTTTTTGGTATATTGTTATATTCTGGTGAAGTGTCCGCAGGGGCGTATACAGCTTTAGTTCTTGGGGGGGGGGGGGTCATGCAAAAAAAAATAACACAAACTAATATTTGTTAAAAGTCAAGTGCCTTATATTTTTTTTTTTCATATTTTACTGTCCGTAGCTATATAAAATAAAAGCGAAAAAATCATAATTAACTATACTAAAGGGTTTTCCAATAGGGACGGGTTGATTTTGGCAGCTCGTGGCGGCCATATTGTTTCTTTTACTTCCGGTCAAAATATCGTCTTTTAATCATTCACTACAGACAAATCATCATGGTGAGTTACAGCGTCGAGCAACACGTGCAAATGATGTTTTAGAGCAGTTAGAAGTTTATCCCAATTTTGGTCGAAAAATCATCTTTAGCGATGAGGCCCATCTTTGGATGAATGGGTACGTGAATAAGCAAAATTGCCGGATTTGGGACGACACTAATCCACGCGAGATTCACGAGGTGCCAATGCATCCAAATAAAGTAACTGTTTTGTGTAGATTTTGGGCTGGATGCCTGGAGGCGTCATCGGTGCGTACTTCTTCGAAAATGATGATGGCCAGGCCATCACCGTCAACGGCGATCGCTATAGGTCGATGATCACCAACTTCTTGTGGCCTAAATTGGATGATATGGACACTGAAGATATATGGTTTCAACAGGATGGCGCTACGTACCACACAGCTTAAGACACAATCGATATTCTGCACGAGCGGTTTCATGGCATGGTTATCTCGCGACGTGAATTAGCCACCAAGATCGTGTGATTTGACTCCTTTGGACTTTTTTATTTGTGGGGCTTTCTTAAGTCGCAGGTCTACGCGAATAAGCTGCAAACCACCTCGACCCTCAAAGACAACATAATCGATGCCATCGGTCAAATTCAGCCTGATTTATGCGCCAAAGTCATCGAAAACTGGACCTTTTAAATCCGCGCCACCCAGCGAAGCCGGGGCGGCCATTTGAACGATGTTATATAACTATAATAGGGCTCTCAAATAAAGATAAAACCTTATTGATATCTTCTTTTATTCAATTTTAAAATCGACCCGCCCTTAATGGGAAACCCTAAAATACATTACCTTTGTTAACAATAAGTTAAAATAATTTAAAATCGTTCATATCCTGGACAAATATATCGTACCTTAACTCATTTAATTTCAAGACAGTTAAGAATCAAAAGTCGGCGTGAATTAGCAGACAACGAATGTAATACTAAATTTTCACTACGCCAAGTTAGGTAATTTCGTTAAAAAAATATATATTTTGAACTGTCAAAGCCAATTCAAAATTAAATGAGCTACCTATACAAAAAAATTAACAAATTTAAGACGAAAACACTTTTTTGGTATTTGCAATTTTTGGTTCCAAAGAAAATTAAAATAAACAACTGAGTCGAACGAACCTTTATTAGCTGGACCAGTGACCGCGCTCTTCGTTTTTATTCCTGACTGTTACAACTTTTATTTAGGAGGGCCTCATCAACAGCATACAGCAATCTCCAGTTGCCTGAAAATCAGTTTAGCTAGCTGTCAAAATACTGAGGAAAAAATTTTTTGGATTCGCTTGATCATTTGTTTTGAATTTTATTCAGAATTTATTTTAATCCTATCAAAGTTTTTATTTCAGCGAATTGAAGTTGCAGGAAAAATTAGTAAAAGAGCATTGTTTTCTGTTTCTTAATTTTAGTAAATAGATATAAATATTCACTACTGAAAATGAAAACAATAGCTCTGATTTTCAAAAATGACCACTTGTGTAAATTGCTCTTTTTACAATAGTGGAAAAACTAAAATACATTACATATTCCTATTATAATTGAATACAAAGATTCGTTTTCGTTGCGTTTCAAGAAAAGTGTGAACAAAGTTCACGAGTGATTTTGATATGCCTTTGATTTGAAAAATATGTATGTCTCTAAGACTGCCACCGATGGAAAAGTGAAAGGCACCTTACAAAATAAATATGTACATCAAATATACCTAATCTTTTTATCTTTCTTACCAGTCGGCCTTTCTGATAAAAATAATGGACAAAGTTTTAAAATTCTACGAGCCTAGTCGCTTTTCGTCAATAATTCCATCCGACTGGTCAAACGGTTCACCGCAAGGAGTTCCAAGAAATCTCTTTTACCATAGCTATTGGCTTTTGCATTATGGGATTCATAGGATTCATACTTTGTAAATGTAATCCACATCCAAATCAATAACAATATTGTTCGATCGTAAATGTTGAATAAGTGCAAACAAAATCCTTTCATAATAGGTTTTCATCATAGTTTTATATATTTATGTCTTTTATCATTAACACTAATATTTTTTGGTTAGAATAACTATAAATCGAAAGTTATCAATTTTTTTGCTTTTAAAAAATAATCTGGCATACAGAAATCAAACAAAACAATTTCTGTATGTGTTCTATAATGTGTTTAAAGATTTAATTTTCAGAAAAAAATGTTCTTTTTTTGAAAATCCTATTAGTTTACTTTACTGAGTGAAAATTTGGTAACAACTCCGCACTTTGATTTCTGTTTGGTTTAACAGGTTTTGGCTGTCATCTCAAAACGGAAACTAGCCTATGCATATATTTTAAGATTTGAATGTTTTATCATATGAGAAGATTGTTGTTATGTTAAATTTGAGGTACGAGGAAGAAAGTCAAAGTATCATCGATTGACTACAAAATAACGTAGGTATTCCATTGCCATGAAAATTAAATTTCTTATTGAATTGAAGTTACCAACATTCAAATTCTCTATTGAATTCTAAATTAACAATCAAAAATCCTACTAGCTTTCTAAGTAACCAACTTTCATTTGTTTTTCTATGTGGTTACTAAATAATTATTTCAGATCAACAAAATAATCTTGAGTTCTCGGGGGGGGGGGGGGGGGTACATGACCCCGTGACCCCCCCCTGTATACGCGCGCCGTTGCCTCCGACTATCGAACCAAAGCTGCCCTCCTTTCCGAACCTTGCGTTGAAGTCACCAAGAATGATCTTCACGGCACATATCATACGTTGTCTCCAGGAGATCGTAGAATGCTTCTTTGGTTGAGTCCTCTCTCCTTTTATGGGGGCGTGAACACAGATCAGCGAAATGTTCTTAAATTTGCCTTTGATGCGGATTGTAGTTTTCGTAGAGTATGATACATCTATGGATAGGTGGCACCTCCTTACTTACTTACTTATGCTGGCGCCACTGTCGCGTAAAGCACGCGTAACGCATGCGTAATGCGAGCGTAACGCGAGCGTAACGCAAGCGTAACGCCTGCGTTACGCATCCGTTATGCATGCGTTACGCATCCGTTACACATGCGTTACGCATCCGTTACGCATGCGTTTTGCATCCGTTACGCGTGCGTTACGCATCCATTACGCATGCGTTACGAATCCGTTACGAATCCGCGTAACGCATGCGTAACGGATGCGTAACGCATGCGTAACGGATGCGTAACGGAGGCGTAACGCATGCGTAACGGATGCGTAACGCATGCATAACGGATGCGTAACGCACGCGCAACGGATGCGTAGCGCATGCGTAACGGATGCGTAACGCATGCGTAACGGATGCGTAACGCATGCGTAACGGATGCGTAACGCATGCGTAACGGATGCGTAACGCACGCGTAACGGATGCGTAACGGATCTATGGATAGGTGGCACCTCCTTACTTACTCCTTACTTACTAACAGATGCGTAACGCATGCGTAACGCATGCGTAACGGTTGCGTAACGCATGCGTAACGGATGCGTAACGCATGCGTAACGGATGCGTAACGGATGCGTAACGGATGCGTAACGCATGCGTAACGGATGCGTAGCGCATGCGTAACGGATGCGTAACGGATGCGTAACGCATGCGTAACGGATGCGTAACGCATGCTTAACGGATGCGTAACGGATCTATGGATAGGTGGCACCTCCTTACTTACTCCTTACTTACTAACAGATGCGTAACGCATGCGTAACGGTTGCGTAACGCATGCGTAACGGATGCGTAACGCATGCGTAACGGATGCGTAACGCATGCGTAACGGATGCGTAACGGATGCGTAACGCATGCGTAACGGATACGTAACGCATGCGTAACGGATGCGTAACGCATGCGTAACGGATGCGTAACGCACGCGTAACGGATGCGTAACGCATTCGTAACGGATGCGTAACGCATGCGTAACGGATGCGTAGCGCATGCGTAACGGATGCGTAACGCATGCGTAACGGATGCGTAATGCATGCGTAACGGATGCGTAACGCATGCGTAACGGATGCGTAACGCAGGCGTTACGCTTGCGTTACGCTCGCGTTACGCATCCGTTACGCATCCGTAACGCATGCGTTACGCATCCGTTACGCGTGCGTTACGCATCCATTACGCATGCGTTACGCATCCGATACGCGTGCGTTACGCATGAGTTACGCATCCGTTACGCATGCGTTACGCATGCGTTACGCATCCGTTACGCATGCGTTACGCAACCGTTACGCATCCGTTACGCATCCGTTACGCATGCGTTACGCATCCGTTACGCATGCGTTACGCATCCGTTACGCATGCGCTACGCATCCGTTACGCATGCGTTACGCATCCGTTACGCGTGCGTTACGCATGAGTTACGCATCCGTTACGCATGCGTTACGCATCCGTTACGCATGCAATACGCATCCGTTACGCATGCGTTACGCATCCGTTACGCATGCGTTACGCATCCGTTACGCATGCGCTACGCATCCGTTACGCGTGCGTTACGCATCCGTTATGCATGCGTTACGCATCCGTTACGCATGCGTTACGCATCCGTTACGCATGCGTTACGCATGCGGAACGGATGCGTAACGCATGCGTAACGGATGCGTAACGGATGCGTAACGCATGCGTAACGGATGCGTAACGCATGCATAACGGATACGTAACGCACGCGTAACGGATGCGTAGCGCATGCGTAACGGATGCGTAACGCATGCGTAACGGATGCGTAACGCATGCGTAACGGATGCGTAACGCACGCGTAACGGATGCGTAACGCACGCGTAACGGATGCGCAACGCACGCGTAACGGATGCGTAACGCACGCGTAACGGATGCGTAACGCACGCGTAACGGATGCGTAACGCACGCGTAACGGATGCGTAACGCATCCGTTACGCATGCGTTACGCATCCGTTACGCATCCGTTAAGCATGCGTTACGCATCCGTTACGCGTGCGTTACGCATCCGTTACGCATCCGTTACGCATGCATTACGCATGCGCTACGCATGCGCTACGCATCCGTTACGCATGCGTTACGCATACGTTACGCATGCGTTACGCATCCGTTACGCATGCGTTACGCATCCGTTACGCATGCGTTACGCATCCGTTACACATGCGTTACGCATCCGTTACGCGTGCGTTACGCATCCGTTACGCATGCGTTACGCATCCGTTACGCGTGCGTTACGCATGAGTTACGCATCCGTTACGCATGCGTTACGCATCCGTTACGCATGCGTTACGCATCCGTTACGCATGCGTTACGCATCCGTTACGCATGCGTTACGCATCCGTTACGCATGCGTTACGCATCCGTTACGCGTGCGTTACGCATCCGTTACGCATCCGTTACGCATGCGTTACGCATCCGTTACGCGTGCGTTACGCATGAGTTACGCATCCGTTACGCATGCGTTACGCATCTGTTACGCATGCGTTACGCATGAGTTACGCATGCGTTACGCAACCGTTACGCATGCGTTACGCATGCGTTACGCATCCGTTACGCATCCGTTACGCATGCGTTACGCATCCGTTACGCATGCGTTACGCATCCGTTACGCGTGCGTTACGCATCCATTACGCATGCGTAACGCATCCGTTACGCATCCGTTACGCATGCGTTACGCATCCGATACGCGTGCGTTACGCATCCGTTACGCATCCGTTCCGCATCCGTTACGCATGCATTACGCATCCGTTACGCGTGCGTTACGCATCCGGTACGCGTGCGTTACGCATCCGTTACGCATGCGTTACGCATCCGTTACGCATGCGTTACGCATCCGTTACGCATGCGTTACGCATCCGATACGCGTGCGTTACGCATCCGTTACGCATCCGTTACGCATGCGTTACGCATCCGTTACGCATGCGTTACGCAACCGTTACGCATGCGTTACGCATCCGTTACGCATCCGTTACGCATGCGTTACGCATCCGTTACTCATGCGTTACGCATCCGTTACGCATGCGCTACGCATCCGTTACGCGTGCGTTACGCATCCGTTATGCATGCGTTACGCATCCGTTACGCATGCGGATGCGTAACGCATGCGTAACGGATGCGTAACGGATGCGGAACGGATGCGTAACGGATGCGTAACGCACGCGTATCGGATGCGTAACGCATGCGTAACGGATGCGTAACGCATGCGTAACGGATGCGTAACGGATGCGTAACGCATGCGTAACGGATGCGTAACGGATGCGTAACGCATGCGTAACGGATGCGTAACGGATGCGTTACGCATGCGTAACGGATGCGGAACGGATGCGTAACGGATGCGTAACGCACGCGTATCGGATGCGTAACGCATGCGTAACGGATGCGTAACGCATACGTAACGGATGCGTAACGCATGCGTAACGGATGCGTAACGCACGCGTACCGGATGCGTAACGCACGCGTAACGGATGCGTAATGCATGCGTAACGGATGCGGAACGGATGCGTAACGGATGCGTAACGCACGCGTATCGGATGAGTAACGCATGCGTAACGGATGCGTAACGGATGCGTTACGCATGCGTAACGGATGCGTAACGCATGCGTAACGCATGCGTAACGCATGCGTAAAGGTTGCGTAACGCATGCGTAACGGATGCGTAACGCATGCGTAACGGATGCGTAACGCATGCGTAACGGATGCGTAACTCAAGCGTAACGCACGCGTAACGGATGCGTAACGCATGCGTAACGGATTCGTAACGCACACGTAACGCACGCGTAACGGATGCGTAACGCATGCGTAACGGATGCGTAACGCATGCGTAACGGATGCGTAACTCATGCGTAACGCACGCGTAACGGATGCGTAACGCACGCGTAACGCACGCGTAACGGATGCGTAACGCATGCGTAACGGATGCGTAACGCATGCGTAACGGATGCGTAACGCATGCGTAACGGATGCGTAACTCATGCGTAACGCACGCGTAACGGATGCGTAACGCATGCGTAACGGATGCGTAACGCACGCGTAACGGATGCGTAACGCATGTGTAACGGATGCGTAACGCATGCGTAACGGATGCGTAACGCATGCGTAACGGATGCGTAACGCATGCGTAACGGATGCGTAACGCATGCGTAACGGATGCGTAACGCATGCGTAACGGATGCGTAGCGTAGGCGTAACGCATGCGTAACGGATGCGTAACGGATGCGTAACGCACGCGTAACGGATGCGTAACGCATGCTTAACGTTACTCATCCGTTACGCGTGCTTTACGCATCCGTAACGGATGCGTAACTCAAGCGTAACGCACGCGTAACGGATGCGTAACGCATGCGTAACGGATTCGTAACGCACACGTAACGCACGCGTAACGGATGCGTAACGCATGCGTAACGGATGCGTAACGCATGCGTAACGGATGCGTAACTCATGCGTAACGCACGCGTAACGGATGCGTAACGCACGCGTAACGCACGCGTAACGGATGCGTAACGCATGCGTAACGGATGCGTAACGCATGCGTAACGGATGCGTAACGCATGCGTAACGGATGCGTAACTCATGCGTAACGCACGCGTAACGGATGCGTAACGCATGCGTAACGGATGCGTAACGCACGCGTAACGGATGCGTAACGCATGTGTAACGGATGCGTAACGCATGCGTAACGGATGCGTAACGCATGCGTAACGGATGCGTAACGCATGCGTAACGGATGCGTAACGCATGCGTAACGGATGCGTAACGCATGCGTAACGGATGCGTAGCGTATGCGTAACGCATGCGTAACGGATGCGTAACGGATGCGTAACGCACGCGTAACGGATGCGTAACGCATGCTTAACGTTACTCATCCGTTACGCGTGCTTTACGCATCCGTTACGCGTGCGTTACGCATCCGTTACGCATGCGTTACGCATCCGTTACGCATCCGTTACGCGTGCGTTACGCATCCGTTACGCATCCGTTACGCATGCGTTACGCATACGCTACGCATCCGTTACGCATGCGTTACGCATCCGTTTGGCATGCGTTACGCATCCGTTACGCATGCGTTACGCATCCGTTACACATGCGTTACGCATCCGTTACGCGTGCGTTACGCATGCGTTACGCATCCGTTACGCGTGCGTTACGCATGAGTTACGCATCCGTTACGCATGCGTTACGCATCCGTTACGCATGCGTTACGCATCCGTTACGCATGCGTTACGCATCCGTTACGCATGCGTTACGCATCCGTTACGCGTGCGTTACGCGTGCGTTACGCATCCGTTACGCGTGCGTTACGCATGAGTTACGCATCCGTTACGCATGCGTTACGCATCCGTTACGCATCCGTTAGGCATGCGTTACGCATCCGTTACGCATGCGTTACGCATCCGTTACGCATGCGTTACGCATCCGTTACGCGTGCGTTACGTGTGCGTTACGCATCCGTTACGCATGCGTTACGCATCCGTTACGCGTGCGTTACGCTTGAGTTACGCATGCGTTACGCATCCGTTACGCATGCGTTACGCAACCGTTACGCATGCGTTACGCATGCGTTACGCATCCGTTACGCATGCGTTACGCATCCGTTACGCGTGCGTTACGCATCCGTTACGCATGCGTAACGCATCCGTTACGCATCCGTTACGCATCCGTTACGCATGCATTACGCATCCGTTACGCGTGCGTTACGCATCCGGTACGCGTGCGTTACGCATCCGGTACGCGTGCGTTACGCATCCGTTACGCATGCGTTACGGATCCGTTACGCATGCGTTACGCATCCGTTACGCATGCGTTACGCATCCGTTACGCATGCGTTACGCATCCGTTACGCATGCGTTACGCATCCGATACGCGTGCGTTACGCATTCGTTACGCATCCGTTACGCATGCGTTACGCATCCGATACGCGTGCGTAACGCATTCGTTACGCATCCGTTACGCATGCATTACGCATCCGTTACGCGTGCGTTACGCATCCGGTACGCGTGCGTTACGCATCCGTTACGCATGCGTTACGCATCCGATACGCGTGCGTTACGCATTCGTTACGCATCCGTTACGCATACATTACGCATCCGTTACGCGTGCGTTACGCATCCGGTACGCGTGCGTTACGCATCCGTTACGCATGCGTTACGCATCCGTTACGCATGCGTTACGCATCCGTTACGCATGCGTTACGCATCCGTTACGCATGCGTTACGCATCCGATACGCGTGCGTTACGCATTCGTTACGCATCCGTTCCGCATCCGTTACGCATGCGTAACGCATCCGTTACGCATCCGTTACGCATGCGTTACGCATCCGTTACGCATGCGTTACGCATCCGTTACGCATGCGTTACGCATCCGTTACGCATGCGTTACGCATCCGATACGCGTGCGTTACGCATCCGTTACGCATCCGTTCCGCATCCATTACGCATGCGTTACGCATCTGTTACGCATGCGTTACGCATCCGCATGCGTAACGGATGCGTAACTCATGCGTAACGGATGCGTAACGCATGCGTAACGGATGCGTAACGCATGCGTAACGGATGCGTAACGCATGCATAACGGATGCGTAACGCACGCGTAACGGATGCGTAGCGCATGCGTAACGGATGCGTAACGCATGCGTAACGGATGCGTAACGCAGGCGTAACGGATGCGTAACGGATGCGTAACGCATGCGTAACGCATGCGTAACGGTTGCGTAACGCATGCGTAACGGATGCGTAACGCATGCGTAACGGATGCGTAACGGATGCGTAACGCACGCGTATCGGATGCGTAACGCATGCGTAACGGATGCGTAACGTATGCGTAACGGATGCGTAACGCATGCGTAACGGATGCGTAACGCATGCGTAACGGATGCGTAACGCACGCGTACCGGATGCGTAACGCACGCGTAACGGATGCGTAATGCATGCGTAACGGATGCGGAACGGATGCGTAACGCATGCGTAATGGATGCGGAACGGATGCGTAACGGATGCGTAACGCACGCGTATCGGATGCGTAACGCATGCGTAACGGATGCGTAACGCATGCGTAACGGATGCGTAACGCATGCGTAACGGATGCGTAACGCATGCGTAACGGATGCGTAACGCATGCGTAACGGATGCGTAACGCATGCGTAACGGATGCGTAACGGATGCGTTACGCATGCGTAACGGATGCGGAACGGATGCGTAACGAATGCGTAACGCACGCGTATCGGATGCGTAACGCATGCGTAACGGATGCGTAACGCATGCGTAACGCATGCGTAACGGATACGTAACGCATGCGTAACGGATGCGTAACGCATGCGTAACGGATGCGTAACGCACGCGTAACGGATGCGTAACGCATTCGTAACGGATGCGTAACGCATGCGTAACAGATGCGTAACGCATGCGTAACGCATGCGTAACGGTTGCGTAACGCATGCGTAACGGATGCGTAACGCATGCGTAACGGATGCGTAACGGATGCGTAACGGATGCGTAACGCATGCGTAACGGATGCGTAGCGCATGCGTAACGGATGCGTAACGGATGCGTAACGCATGCGTAACGGATGCGTAACGCATGCTTAACGGATGCGTAACGGATCTATGGATAGGTGGCACCTCCTTACTTACTCCTTACTTACTAACAGATGCGTAACGCATGCGTAACGGTTGCGTAACGCATGCGTAACGGATGCGTAACGCATGCGTAACGGATGCGTAACGCATGCGTAACGGATGCGTAACGGATGCGTAACGCATGCGTAACGGATACGTAACGCATGCGTAACGGATGCGTAACGCATGCGTAACGGATGCGTAACGCACGCGTAACGGATGCGTAACGCATTCGTAACGGATGCGTAACGCATGCGTAACGGATGCGTAGCGCATGCGTAACGGATGCGTAACGCATGCGTAACGGATGCGTAATGCATGCGTAACGGATGCGTAACGCATGCGTAACGGATGCGTAACGCAGGCGTTACGCTTGCGTTACGCTCGCGTTACGCGTCCGTTACGCATCCGTAACGCATGCGTTACGCATCCGTTACGCGTGCGTTACGCATCCATTACGCATGCGTTACGCATCCGATACGCGTGCGTTACGCATGAGTTACGCATCCGTTACGCATGCGTTACGCATGCGTTACGCATCCGTTACGCATGCGTTACGCATGCGTTACGCATCCGTTACGCATGCGTTACGCAACCGTTACGCATCCGTTACGCATCCGTTACGCATGCGTTACGCATCCGTTACGCATGCGTTACGCATCCGTTACGCATGCGCTACGCATCCGTTACGCATGCGTTACGCATCCGTTACGCGTGCGTTACGCATGAGTTACGCATCCGTTACGCATGCGTTACGCATCCGTTACGCATCTGTTACGCATGCGTTACGCATCCGTTACGCATGCATTACGCATCCGTTACGCATGCGTTACGCATCCGTTACGCGTGCGTTACGCATCCGTTACGCATCCGTTACGCATGCGTTACGCATCCGTTACGCGTGCGTTACGCATGAGTTACGCATCCGTTACGCATGCGTTACGCATCCGTTACGCATGCGTTACGCATGAGTTACGCATGCGTTACGCAACCGTTACGCATGCGTTACGCATGCGTTACGCATCCGTTACGCATCCGTTACGCATGCGTTACGCATCCGTTACGCATGCGTTACGCATCCGTTACGCATGCGTTACGCATCCGTTACGCGTGCGTTACGCATCCATTACGCATGCGTAACGCATCCGTTACGCATCCGTTACGCATGCGTTACGCATCCGATACGCGTGCGTTACGCATCCGTTACGCATCCGTTCCGCATCCGTTACGCATGCATTACGCATCCGTTACGCGTGCGTTACGCATCCGGTACGCGTGCGTTACGCATCCGTTACGCATGCGTTACGCATCCGTTACGCATGCGTTACGCATCCGTTACGCATGCGTTACGCATCCGATACGCGTGCGTTACGCATCCGTTACGCATCCGTTACGCATGCGTTACGCATCCGTTACGCATGCGTTACGCAACCGTTACGCATGCGTTACGCATGCGTTACGCATCCGTTACGCATCCGTTACGCATGCGTTACGCATCCGTTACTCATGCGTTACGCATCCGTTACGCATGCGCTACGCATCCGTTACGCGTGCGTTACGCATCCGTTATGCATGCGTTACGCATCCGTTACGCATGCGGATGCGTAACGCATGCGTAACGGATGCGTAACGGATGCGGAACGGATGCGTAACGGATGCGTAACGCACGCGTATCGGATGCGTAACGCATGCGTAACGGATGCGTAACGCATGCGTAACGGATGCGTAACGCATGCGTAACGGATGCGTAACGGATGCGTAACGCATGCGTAACGGATGCGTAACGGATGCGTAACGCATGCGTAACGGATGCGTAACGGATGCGGAACGGATGCGTAACGGATGCGTAACGCACGCGTATCGGATGCGTAACGCATGCGTAACGGATGCGTAACGCATGCGTAACGGATGCGTAACGCATGCGTAACGGATGCGTAACGCACGCGTACCGGATGCGTAACGCACGCGTAACGGATGCGTAATGCATGCGTAACGGATGCGGAACGGATGCGTAACGGATGCGTAACGCACGCGTATCGGATGAGTAACGCATGCGTAACGGATGCGTAACGGATGCGTTACGCATGCGTAACGGATGCGTAACGCATGCGTAACGCATGCGTAACGGTTGCGTAACGCATGCGTAACGGATGCGTAACGCATGCGTAACGGATGCGTAACGCATGCGTAACGGATGCGTAACTCAAGCGTAACGCACGCGTAACGGATGCGTAACGCATGCGTAACGGATTCGTAACGCACACGTAACGCACGCGTAACGGATGCGTAACGCATGCGTAACGGATGCGTAACGCATGCGTAACGGATGCGTAACTCATGCGTAACGCACGCGTAACGGATGCGTAACGCACGCGTAACGCACGCGTAACGGATGCGTAACGCATGCGTAACGGATGCGTAACGCATGCGTAACGGATGCGTAACGCATGCGTAACGGATGCGTAACGCATGCGTAACGGATGCGTAACTCATGCGTAACGCACGCGTAACGGATGCGTAACGCATGCGTAACGGATGCGTAACGCACGCGTAACGGATGCGTAACGCATGTGTAACGGATGCGTAACGCATGCGTAACGGATGCGTAACGCATGCGTAACGGATGCGTAACGCATGCGTAACGGATGCGTAACGCATGCGTAACGGATGCGTAACGCATGCGTAACGGATGCGTAGCGTATGCGTAACGCATGCGTAACGGATGCGTAACGGATGCGTAACGCACGCGTAACGGATGCGTAACGCATGCTTAACGTTACTCATCCGTTACGCGTGCTTTACGCATCCGTTACGCGTGCGTTACGCATCCGTTACGCATGCGTTACGCATCCGTTACGCATCCGTTACGCGTGCGTTACGCATCCGTTACGCATCCGTTACGCATGCGTTACGCATACGCTACGCATCCGTTACGCATGCGTTACGCATCCGTTACGCATGCGTTACGCATCCGTTACGCATGCGTTACGCATCCGTTACACATGCGTTACGCATCCGTTACGCGTGCGTTACGCATCCGTTACGCATGCGTTACGCATCCGTTACGCGTGCGTTACGCATGAGTTACGCATCCGTTACGCATGCGTTACGCATCCGTTACGCATGCGTTACGCATCCGTTACGCATGCGTTACGCATCCGTTACGCATGCGTTACGCATCCGTTACGCGTGCGTTACGCGTGCGTTACGCATCCGTTACGCGTGCGTTACGCATGAGTTACGCATCCGTTACGCATGCGTTACGCATCCGTTACGCATCCGTTAGGCATGCGTTACGCATCCGTTACGCATGCGTTACGCATCCGTTACGCATGCGTTACGCATCCGTTACGCATGCGTTACGCATCCGTTACGCGTGCGTTACGTGTGCGTTACGCATCCGTTACGCATGCGTTACGCATCCGTTACGCGTGCGTTACGCTTGAGTTACGCATGCGTTACGCATCCGTTACGCATGCGTTACGCAACCGTTACGCATGCGTTACGCATGCGTTACGCATCCGTTACGCATGCGTTACGCATCCGTTACGCGTGCGTTACGCATCCGTTACGCATGCGTAACGCATCCGTTACGTGTGCGTTACGCATCCGTTACATCCGTTACGCATGCCTTACGCATCCGTTACGCATGCTTTACGCATCCGTTACGCGTGCGTTACGCATCCGTTACGCATGCGTTACGCATGCGTTACGCATGCGTTACGCATCCGTTACGCGTGCGTTACGCATCCGTTACGCATGCGTTACGCATCCGTTACGCATCCGTTACGCATGCGTTACGCATCCGTTACGCATGCGTGCTTTACGCGACAGTGGCGCCAGCATAAGTAAGTAAGTAAGGAGGTGCCACCTATCCATAGATGTAATAGTGAAGCCCAGGTAGACAAAGTCCTTGAGAACTTCGAAGTTATATCTGTCCATCGTGATATTTTGCCCGAGTCGACGATGTTGAAATTCCTCTCTCGATGACAGCATATACTTCGCCTTGCCCTCATTAACCGCCAATCCCATTCTAGCCGCCTCCGATTCAATGCTCGCAAATGCCCCTGCCAGAGCTCGCTTCGTTCTGCCGACAATGTCTATGTCATTCGCATATGCAAGCATTTGAACGGACTTTTGATAGATTGTACCGCTGGTGTTGACATGTGCGTTGCGTACAATGGATTCAAGAACGATGTTGAATAGGTTGCATGATAACGCGTCGCCTTGCCTCAATCCTTTCTCAACATCAAAGGAATCGGTGGTCTTCTTACCAATTTTGACGGAGCAGCGAGATTTCTCCATCGTCATCCTGCACAGGCGAATGAGTTTGGCAGGGATGCCGAGGCTCGACATGGTTTTGTATAATTCGTCCCTTTTCACGCTATCATACGCGACTTTAAAATCGATAAAAAGGTGGTGTGTATCGATCTGGTATTCCCGGGATTTTTCTAAAATCTGTCGGAGTGTGAACATTTGATCGACGGTTGACTTGCCTGGCCTTAAACCGCACTGATAGGGGCCGATCAGATCGTTGACAAAAAGTTTTAAGCGGTCACACAGGATGGCCGACAAGATTTTATAAGCGACGTTTAGGAGACTAATTCCTCTGTAGTTGGTACATTTCAGAACATCTCCCTTTTTATGGATGGGGCACACTATACCGAGGTTCCATTCATCGGGCATACTTTCCTCCGACCAAATTTTGCAGATGAGCTGGTGTATGCTCCTAGCCAATTTATCTCCCGCTGATGACAATACATTATATATTCGTATTATAATTGAATACAAAGATTCTTTTTCGTTGCGTTTCAAGAATAGTGTGAACAAAGTTCACGAGTGATTTCGATATGCCTCTGATTTGGAAAAAATGTATGTCACTAAGACTGCCACCGATGGAAAAGTGAAAGGCACCTTCCAAAATAAATATGTACATCATATATACCTAATCTTTCTTACCAGTAAGCCTTTCTGATAAAAATAATAGGCAAAATTGTTAAATTCTACGAGCCTAGTCGCTTTTCGTCAAAAATTCCATCCGACTGGTCAAACGGTTCACCGCAAGGAGTTCCAAAAAATCTCCTTTACCATAGCTATTGGCTTTTGCATTATGGGATTCATAGGTTACTTTGTAAAAGTAATCCACATCCAAATCAATAACAATATTGTTCGATCGTAAATATTGAATAAGTGCAAACAAAATCCTTTCGTAATAGGTTTTCATCATAGTTTTATATATTTATGTCTTTTATCGTTAACATTAATATTTTTTGGTTAGAATAACTATAAATCGAAAGTTATCACTCTTTTGCTTTTAAAAATAATTTGTCATACAGAAATCAAACAAAACAATTTCTGTATGTGTTCTATAATGTGTTTAAGGATTTTATTTTCAGAAAAAAAATGTTCTTTTTTTGAAAATCCTATTAGTCTTTACTTTACTGAGTGAAAATTTGGTAACAACTCCGCACTTTGATTTCTGTTTGGTTTAACAGGTTTTGGCAGTCATCTCAAAACGGAAACTAGCCTATGCATATATTTTAAGATTTGAATGTATTATCATATGAGAAGTTTGTTGTTGTGTTAAATTTCTTATTGAACTGAAGTTACCAACATTCAAATTCTCTATTGAATTCTAAATTAACAATCAAAAATCCTACTAGCTTTCTAAGTAACCAACTTTCATTTTTTTTTCTATGTGGTTACTAAATAATTATTTCAGATCAACAAAATAATCTTGAGTTCTCGGGGGGGACATGACCCCGTGACCCCCCCCCCTGTGTCCGTTATCCCTCTTGGACAGTAAAGTGATATATTCGCACACAAAACGATTTTCTGGTGCAAAACAAGTTGTTTATATACTTTTTATAAATGTTTGTTTGATGTTTTCAAAAGAAATTTCAACTTTATTAAGAGCTTAGTTAAAATTACACTTCCACCACTGACAGTTGAAATGTCAAGCCTTTTATAAAATGATGAGTAAATTTTCAGTGACACGAGCATATCATTACCAAATTTCAATGGTATGGTATGGTGATGAAACTTGGCACACATGTCTCATTTGCCGTAAGTAATAAGAATCAAAAGAGTACATACAAATATCTGGGGCCAAAGGGTGTTTTTTTGAGTGAAAAGGAAAAGTGAATTACTATTACATGTAAACCCCACCCAAACCTGGTATGTTGATGATAGTTGGTAGAAATGTTTTATTTCTTGTTAGAGCCAAGACTCAAAAGCATCGATGCAAATATATTGATTCCAGGGGTGTTTTCTTTATGCGGAAGGAAAATATGGGTTATAAACCAAACATTTTATTTTTATGTATTAGAGGTAAAAATATATAATATGGTACATGATTTCGAAGTATTTTTTAACGCTGAATCCAATTTAAGTACAACTAAAATGATACAATCACCATTAAGAAAGTAATCGTGGTTTTAATGGAAAAATTAATGTATTTTGTAAGTAGAGCAGATAAAACATTTTCTCTCAAAACCCACCTTTGACAATAGAAATTTGATTTATATTTTTTATATTTATTAATAAAAAACTAAACATTCCCACCAACTTTCATCAACGTACTAGTTCCGGGGGGGGAGGGGTTTAAGGGGCATAGTTTAAAACTTTTCAGTTTCACTCAAAAAATCAACCTTTATGCCCAGATTTTTATATGGACTCTTTTAATTCTTATTTCTTACGACAAATGAGACATTTGTGCCAAATTATATTGAAATTATCTTGATTGTATAAGATGGGACATTAAAAATTACCCTAACGTCCTGCGCCATATGCTTAGATTATACCAAGACGAATATATAGTGGTTTGATATATTTCCGCCTTCCCCTCCCCCATTTTAAAATCGATTATACAAAAAACTAATACATGGATACAATTTGGATATGCTGTAGAATATGTAATTCTACGTCGACGCTCATCTTAAAATCGTATGAATATTCATTTAATAACCATTATTTTCTGACAAATAAAAACCCTTATCCGCCGCGGGTATTTTGCTCCCCTCGCGTACAAGGGTGGGGGAGGGGTCAAAAAATGAACATATTCCTATGGCTTCAAGTATTCTTAATCCAACGAGACATTGCACGATATCAACCGATGTCCGGTTCTTGATTTATAGGCTCATTTATCTGAAATTTCGTGTTAAAACATGGTCAGAAGGAAACCCTTATATCTCCAGTCTACCAGTGTTGCCACCGTGGAAACACTTCTTAATAGTAAACATAGGATGTAGACCATTAGTGTTCCAACGTTCATCCTATCAGAATTAAGTGCAAGGTTTGAGCTAAAATATGGCCTTAACGCCCTAACTTACAATATAACTAGACTTACTCTTTTTAAACATTAATTTCTACGCTGTCAAAATCATAAAACAAGTTGCAAACACATGAGCCACCAGCCGTCGAAATCGAGCGTAAATAAAATCGACTCCATGATAATACTCCCTTTAGATTTCATATGCAAAGATATGACCGAAGAAATCAATATTTTGATGAGATGCAGTTAAGAAACAGCAAGTAAGTAACGAAAAAATTCGGAAAAGTGGAGTTTTGGTCAAGTATTCCATTTATTTAAACCATTTGACTTTAAACTGAATATACATTTTTGAAATGGAACATTTTTTTTGTTTTTGTCGCATTTTATCCTGAATATTACTTTTCATACACAATATCTACAGTTATTTTAAAACGGATTCCCTTTTCACACTATGAATATTTCTATTCTTTTTAAATACATAAACACTTTTATTGAATATGATATAACTGTTTTGTATGTAAATTTTCTCACACCAAATTCCCATACAATTTCACTATTTTCGATTTTCGGTTTTTTTTGGGTTTTTCCGAGACAAACATTTAATTTATTATAATTTTTTTAAAATCATGTTTCATTTTACGTTAAAAAATAATTGATTTGCTTTTTAGTTGGCAGGGTGACGATCTCCATTTTTAGTTTCCATTAATCTTCTTTTCTAAAAATACTACCAATTTTCTTATCTTTCAAAATCATACGTTAATATAAATTATTAGAAATATCTTATACTTAATCCTCAATTAATAGTGAAAAAATATCCATCAAGCTGGAACCACCACTACTGAAATTCAAAAATCTAATGATGCCATACCTATAATCCATTTTTGGGCTAATTCAGAACCCTAATCCCGATGGAGAACTAAAATCCCTTATCCATCAAACTTGTGGTCGGCCAGCTTATATATAAAAAATGGTTACAACTATTTTTTTTTTTTTTTAAATAAGTTATTGCATGTAGAACGTGAAACAGGCGGGTGGAAAACGTTGTTTTTCAACCTATTAAAGAGTAAATCAGCCCTATTTCGATTATCATTTACCTACTGATTGATAGTTGATTGAAGCGCGCCATATATTGAAATCTAACTTGACCGTACAAATGCATCATTCTCTATTACCAAATCTTTTGGCAGTTGAGTTGTCTGATAGTATTTGATTCCAGAAACTCTTTCTTTGCTTCTCAACTTAAGTTAATTATTTTTGGTTGGGTATATTTCCCCCGATTCATATAAAAACAAATCTTTTTTGTACTGCAAAAAGCCTTCTAATAAAGAAGCAAGTGGCAACTGAAAGATAACTCTACCTAACACATACTAATCGAAAGTATATGATATAACAGTACTTTGGTTAAAAGTTACCCAGAATTACTGTCGCGAAACATGTCCAAATCATGCTTTAAAGGTGCCTGCACACTGTTTTCCTTATTTCATCTTTTAGCCAGAAAAATTAGAAAAAAATTTGTAAGAATCTGAAATTTTGTGGAAAGCTTTATAAAGATGCCCATAATATGTGGTAAACATTTTTCTTCATTTCACCCATACATTTTTCTTGACGAATGGGGTCGGGGGGTAGAAGAGGTAAAAAGAGAATTTGCACCTGTTTTTTTTTTTCAATATCTCCAAAAATATCAGCCTTACAGAAAAGTCAAGGCACAAATTATAGCATATACAATTTTACACAAATTTCACTTTGTTTGTAAATGTACCCAAATGTCATTTTTCTGCACAAAATTACCTGTGCGGTCAATCAATTCTGTGCGAAAAAAGAGTGGAGACTTGTCAAAGCGATCTGGTATAATCATCAATTTCGTTGGTTGAACAGCGTACCACAGAACAAAAAGCGGAACAAAATTTTTCGTTTATGATTTCGTCATGTCATTTTTGTGTGGGATTTTTCATTTCACAGCAGCAGCGTACTAGGCTTTAAGAAGCTACGAGTTGAATTATGTCTTAGTCTAAAATGTGACTAGTACTCGTACGCTTATGTTGTTATGAGTAAAAGTAAAAGTATTTTGGAAATATCAAGAAGAAGAAAGGAGCTGAGAGATGCTTCAAGCCCCCTAGAATTGGAAGAACAAATGTGGGTATTCTTGTCCAAAATAATACGTATATCAGTAAAAGGGTGGTTTTTATTTGTTCTCTTATGCGAAAATTGAGTGCGACGCCCCCTTAATCATGTCTAAAAAATGATTAAAAAATCCCCTATTTTTCAGATTTTTATCTCTAACCCTTCCTGGCCCTTTTTTGATAAGAATTTTTTTATTTTTTTTTATTTTTGAATTTACACTATATAAACACTGTTACCAGGTGTAATTTTTGAACTAATCGATGAAAAGTCTTCTAATAAGGCTCAAATGAAGCGTCTCTAAAAACTCTACAGCCGCGAGCATGTTTGAAGAAATTTCGATCATTTGTTTAAACTTTATTGTTAATAAACAAAAAGGTAGATTTTTTGTTTCGTTCAATACGCGAAAAGTAAGCAATATTTTGACATAAATTATTTTTTTTGATGATCTCTCCATCGGTTTCATTAACCGGAATTAAATGTGATTTTTCCTTATACATTCGACACTATCAACGTTTCGATGTGTTATGTTAATATGACAATAAGTCATTGTACTAAGAACGGCTATAGCGACGGCGCCGGCCGTAGTTTTGAAAATGTAATTTTCAATAGGTAATACCGTTATCGATTCAATATAGCTTTTAACATCCTTTAGTCCATCAAAATTGGCGTTTCGTCCGTGCGTTCTCACTTGGACTCTTCAGTTGACAGTGAGGGCCTTGTCAAGACGCAATTTTTATTAAGTTCAGTCCAGCTTACGGACTGAACTTAATAAAAATTGCGTCTTGACAAGTCCTAACTGTCAACTGAAGAGTCCAAGTGAGAACGCCGGGACGAAACGCCAAATTATATAGACTAAAGGCCGTTAAAAGCTATATTGAATCAATAATTCAACAAGTCCAATTAAATAATGCTAAGTCTTAACTTGGCTGATTTTCAGTAGTATATAGAATTTGTATTATAAAACACACTCATAATACCGTTATCTGCATTTTTATTCTTTTTTCAATGCTCTTTCTACTTAAATAAAATTAAACAATAACACAGTCAATACAATTTAATGTAGTCAAAGGAAAGGATATTATTTTCCAAAAAAAATAAATTACTAATGAAATAGGGTCAGGAAGGGTTAGGAATAAAAATCTGAAAAAATTAGGGAATTTTTTTTTCATGAATTTGAGCCGATCTCGGGGCCGTCGTCAATTTTGTTCCCCTGAGAACCACCCTAATGAGTATACTTATCAGTGTTTGGCTTATTGAAGGTGATGCAGGGTAGGCCGTACAGCCATACTTGATGACACCATACAGGAATTCAGAACAGAGATCATTAGAAAGCCTTTTCAATAAAAAACACAATAAAGCTCGTTATATTGTTGAGCGTATGTACATAAATTACATATGTACATATATGTACAGTAGGTGTTCTGAAATACAGATTTAGATGTTTGCTTAGAGCTCCAAAATTGCATTATGATTATACCCCTCCAAAGGATACGAAAATTTCAAATATATATGCAGTCTTACATAATGTTTGTATTGGTTTTAATGTCCCAGAAATTGAGGAGCACATTGATGATGAAAGGGACGACGCTATGAACATTAATGAAGACGATGAGACGTCCGAAGCAAATTATGTTCAATCGGAAAATATAGATCAGCTTCCTGAAAATGAAAGAGCTGTATCAGTTCGCAATGATATCCTAAGAACTTTGCAACCTAACATTTTAAATTAAAAGGATATAAAATAAAAACAAATTATTGAATTAATTAGAATAGTATTTTTAATTCATTTTTGTACTATTATGTGGTTGAATAATTGTTAATAGGTTTTGGAAAAGAAAAGTAATAATATCATTAAAAAAAAAAAGTTTTATGTTAGACGTTGTTCTATTTTCTAGTAGGTTTCCATAATGTTTTGCTTCTTCTTTTTAAGCTCCAGGATTTCTATTTTAGTTTTTATTAAGCCTTTCTTTCTATATTTTTCTTTGTTTTCCTTGTAAGATCTCAATTTTTCTTTCTTAATTTTTAAAAATTTTCTTCTTTTTGTTGTATATTTTTTTTTCATGTAATATTCAATGTTTTTCATGCTTCTTCTCATGTCGCCCATAAGATTTGTCATGTGGCCGTAAAACTGATTTGTGACAAAATTTGGTCTTCCGACAAATTCTTGCGTTCTGTTTGTAGTTTCTCCATTCGCGAAACTTTTTTGGGACTCCTTTGCAAAAAGACCTCACGCTCCGTGAATGTGGTTTTCAATTTCGTCTGGCTCGTACTTGGAACAGTTGTGTCTTAAATATTGATTTTTTTTTAAATATTCTTAGAACCAAATTCTTTCTCAGGTGGATTAACGCATGTTTCCATTTTCAACATTCTTATCACAGCTTCCTCCAAATTGGTGAAACTGTTAGGACTGTTCGGTCCAGCGCCAGTTGCAGAAATTTCAATTTTGTTTTCTGGTTTTGTAACTCACCAAATTTGATGAGTTAATTCGGGCTTAAATTTAACCCCGCACTGAAAAACTGGCACTTAGAGTTATTGAGAAAATCAAAAAGTGCGGAAACCACTTTTAGCCCAGACAAATCGTATATAAATTAACAGGCGTGATCTATTTTTTCTGATTTGTTGATAAGTTTTTAAAACTTTTCAGTGAGGTCTGTGGTCAACTTTTCCGTTTTCAAAAACCTGTGCTCACTGCTGGCAAAAATCTCCAGTAAAAAAAAAAACGTTAAAATCACAGGCATTTTTCTGATGATTCCTCTTATTACTTTGGAAATTAAGCGATTAAGGAACACAGTGTCCTTCATAAATTTTATAAAAAAAAATACATACAAATAAAACATAGATATACTTACAGCTACTTATCTTTTGGATAATAACCTTTGTTTATGTTTCAGTATCACCGGCGCGTGATTGTGGCTTTTTTTCCATTTTATCTTAATAACTAAAAATAGACAATGAATTAACACCTTTTTATCATGTTCAAAATAAAACACCGCAATTTAATAATTGCAAAATTATTTTGTTTTGTTCGTATCAAAACCGCATACTTAAAATCAAAATAGCCAACAACAACATTCCAATATTCATTCACTGCTATAAAAGCATAAACTCTCCAGAATGACGATTTAGATTGAAATTGCATTCTACGTGTAAGTAACTTAATAAAACTACAATTTCAAACCAATTTTCAACAAAATGGCGGACAGGAAGAATCTTCTTTTATTACTGGAGCGCCCAGAAGAGCCTGTTTTTATGGTAAAAGGGAAGGAGGCAACCGTTTTCGATGTTCCCGATAATTTTCTCACCAATCGCTATAAGCCTCTGGGTAATGTCATCACTTCAAAATTTGGCGAGAATGTTCAACGTAAGATTCCCGTTAGAGATATACCTATTCCTGATCTCAAGGCTGTAATAGCATTGGGTCGCCGCGAGCCATTCTCTTTGTTTATTCCAAGTCATTCAAAAATTGCTTCCAAGTTAATTGACATCTTTATGCAGCCGCGTTCGGTTGATGAGCTTCAAAGTATAGCTGTGTACGCAAGGGACCGTGTTAACCCCTTTTTATTTAACTATGCTCTGTGTGTGGCTCTGCTGCATCGATCTGATACCAAGGGCTTGAATCTTCCATCATTCGTCGAAACTTTTCCAGCTAAATTTATCGATTCGCAGATAATTTGTCAATTGCGTGAGGAAGCATCTGTTGTCCTACCGGAATCTCGTATGCCAATCATCGTACCAAAAGACTACACTGCATCTGATCTTGACGAGGAGCACCGATTGTGGTATTTCCGCGAGGACATGGGTGTCAATCTTCACCATTGGCATTGGCATTTGATTTATCCAATGGAAGCTTCTGATCGTGCTATCGTAGCAAAGGATCGTCGTGGTGAATTGTTCTATTACATGCATCAGCAGATCATTGCGCGGTATAATTTAGAGCGTTTCAGCAACAACATGGCTCGAGTTAAACGCTTCAATAATTTGCGTGATCCAATTGCTGCTGGTTACTTTCCGAAAATGGATTCTCTTGTTGCAAGTAGGGCGTGGCCACCTCGTGGACCGAACACTAAGATACGTGATCTGAACCGTGAAATCGATCAAATTAAGGTTGATGTCGCTGACTTAGAACGCTGGAGGGATCGCATATTTGAAGCCATTAATCAGGGATTTGTCGTTGATGTAAGTGAACGCGAAAACCTTTTTAGCTTTTACTAACATATTTCTGCAGGAATCCGGGAAACAAATTCCCCTTGATGAAACTCGAGGTATTGATATTCTAGGAAACTTAGTAGATTCGTCAATTCTATCAGTGAATCGCCAGCTTTACGGTAATCTGCATGGATTTGGCCATGTATTCATCTCCTTCGCCCATGATCCTGATCATCGTCACTTGGAATCTTTTAGCGTTATGGGAGATAATACAACCACTATGCGAGATCCGGCCTTCTACAACTTGCATGCTTACGTCGATGATATCTTCCAAACTCACAAGGAACTTCTGACACCATACACGCTTCCCCAATTAAGTTATCGTGGTATTACGGTAACCGATGTCCAGGTTGGTAGCAAAGGTGGTCGTCCCAATGTTCTCAATACATATTGGCAACAATCGGACATTGATTTGTCTCGTGGAATGGACTTCGTTCCAAGGGGAAATGTTCTAGCTAGATTCACTCATTTGCAACACGACGATTTCGAATACACCATTAATGTGACCAACGAGAATGATGCTCAGCGTTTCGGAAGTGTTCGAATTTTCTTGGGTCCGAAGCTTGATGAACGTGGTAAGCCAATGTTGTTTAGGGATCAACGGCTGTTAATGATTGAATTGGATAAATTCATCGTGTCTCGTAAGTTTTGAAAATAAGATAAAATAAAATTGGGTTTCAAAATAAGTTCTTCCAAAGTTAATCCGGGTGCGAACATTCTTCGACGGAAATCAACTGATTCTAGCCTCACCATTCCTTTTGAAAGGACCTTCCGAAATGTTGATCTGAATCGTCCAGCTGCAGGTACTCCCGAAGAACTGGAATTCAACTTCTGTGGATGTGGTTGGCCACAGCATATGCTGATTCCTAGAGGACGTCTAGAGGGCATGCAGTTTGAGCTATTTGTCATGGTATCTGATTACGAAGTTGATAGAGTAAGTATAGATGTACCTTTTTCTATATCTACGATTAACCAACCTGAAAACAATTTTTAGGTTGATCAAGACTTGGTGGGGAGTTGCAGTGATGCTTCATCATTTTGTGGCGTTCGTGATCGCCTCTATCCTGATCGTCGTCCAATGGGATATCCATTTGACCGTTTGAGTCGTACTGGTATTGATAGTTTGGCCACCTTTTTGACTCCGAACATGAAAATTGCTGATGTAACTATACAACACAATGATAGAACTACTATGCGCCAGTAAACATACATAATTTAACCACCAATTCTAATAAAAGAATTTTACTTGCATGATTTATTTACAATAATAAATTGACTTATTTGGCATTATATTATTAACGATACTGTTTGTTATTTTGCAAATATTGTATCCCTTTATTACCCGCGGAGCTTTTATTTTTTTTGTTTAAATAAAAACAACACCACGTTTCGTTCGTTATAAGACTCCATCGAGTTGGACGTAAGAAACATTACAGTTTGGAAATAATAATTTTTGATTCGTCTTAACTATTAATTTGTATAGATACATCAAAAACCAGCCTTAAAAAAAATCATCGACACATTCTTAAAAAAAGGGTTTTCCAATAGGTACGGGTTGATTTTTACAGCTCGTGGCAGCCATATTGTTTCTTTTACTTTCTGTCAAAATATGGTCTTTTAATCAGTTACTAAAGACAAATCATCATGGTAAGTTACAGCGTCGAGCAACACGTGCAAATGATAAAACTTTATTATCAAAATGGGTGTTCTCTAGTAGCAACGATGCAACAATTTTGGGCGAAAAATCATCTTTAGCGATGAGGCCCATTTTTGGATGAATGGGTACATGAATAAGCAAAATTGCCAGAATTGTGACGACACCAATCCACGCGAGATTCACAAGGTGCCAATGCATCCAAATAAAGTTACTGTTTGGTGTGGATTTTGGGCTGGAGGCGTCATCGGTCCGTACTTCTCTGAAAATGCTGCTGGCCAGGCCATCAGTAACAGCAATCACTATAGGTCGATGATCACCAACTTCTTGTGGCCTGAATTGGATGATATTAACACCGAAGACGTAAGGTTTCAATAGGATGGCGCTACGTGCCACACAGCTCAAGACACAATCTATATTCTGCACGAGCGGTTTCATGGCATGGTTATATCGTGTGATTTGAGCCCTTTGGACTTTTTCTTTTGAGGCTTTCTTAATCCGCATGTCTATGCAAACAAGCCGCAAACCATCGTGGCCCTTAAAGACAAAATACTCGATGCCATCGGTCAAATTCGGCCTGATTTATGCGCCAAAGTCATCGAAAACTGGACCTTTCGATTCCGCGCCACCCAGTGAAGCCGCGGCGGCCTTATGAACGAGGTTATATTTCACACATAATCTCATTGATAGGGCTCGCAAATAAAGATAATACCTTATTGATATCTCATATACAGCTTGTTTTATTCAATTTTAAAATCGACCCGCCCTTAATGGAGAACCCTTTATTTAGCTCCGTAGCAAATTCTTGAGCGCAGCTTTTGTATATATTCCTCTGGCGAAATCCAAATTTGTATGCATAAGCTCAACAAATCGGGTCCGACTCTTTTTGTTGTTTACTATCTTTGTCCTGTAAATGATTTTGCAAAACTTTAAATTTAAATCAATAATTTACGCACAAAACGTTACATTTGTTTGGTCTCGCGCAAATTTACTCTTCGTCGACTACCTTTTTTTAAGTGAAAGAAAAATTGCCAAATATCAAAAAAAATCGATTACAATTGGCACTTACAATACCGATTTTTAGCTCACAATGAAGAATTGATTCAAATTCATAATTTGTCAACTTTTTATTGGAGGTTGACAAACACAATGCCGAATGAAGAAATAGCTTGATAAATAAAAACTATCAATTCATGATTGACAATCGCAAAATTTGATGAGTTAACTCGGGTTTAACTTTAACCCCGCACCGGAAAACCTGACCTTAGAGTTATTGAGAAAATCAAAAATTGCGGAAACCACTTTTAGCCCAGATAAATCGTATACAAATTAGCAAGGCGTAACTTTTTTTTCTGATTTGTTGATAAGTTTTTAAAACTTTTCAGAGAGGTCTGTGGCCAACTTTTCCGTTTTCAAAACCCTGTGCTCACTGCGGACAAAAATTTCAAGTAAAAAAAAAAACGTTTAAATTACAGGCATTTTTCTGATGTTTCCTCTTATTTCTTTGGAAATAGCGTTTTAGGAACACAATGTCCTTCATACATTTTATAAAAAATACATACAAATAAAACAAAGATATACACACAGCTACTTATCTTTTGGATAATAACCTTTGTTTATGTTTCAGTATCACCGGCGCGTGATTGTGGCTTTTTTCCATTTTATCTTAATAACCAAAAGTAGACAATGAATTAACACCTTTTTATCATGTTCAAAATAAAACACCGCAATTTAATAATTGCAAAATTATTTTGTTTTGTTCGTATCAAAACCGCATACTTAAAATCAAAATAGTCAACAATAACATTTCAATATTCATTCACTGCTATAAAAGCATAAACTCTCCATAATGACGATTTAAATTGAAATTGCATTGTACGTGTAAGGAACTTAATAAACCCACAATTTCAAACCAATTTTCAACAAAATGGCAGACAGGAAGAATCTTCTTTTATTACTGGAGCGTCCACAAGAGCCTGTTTTTATCGTAAAAGGGAAGGAGGCAACCGTTTTCGATGTTCCTGATAATTTTCTCACCAATCGCTATAAGTATATAGGTACTGCCATAAATTCAGTATTTGGCGATAATGTTCAACGTAAGATACCTGTTAGAGATATACCTATTCCTGATCTCAAGGCTGTAATGGCATTGGGTCGCCGCGAGCCATTCTCTTTGTTTATTCCAAGTCATTCAAAAATTGCTTCCAAGTTAATTGACATCTTTATGCAGCCGCGTTCGGTTGATGAGCTTCAAAGTATAGCTGTGTACGCAAGGGACCGTGTTAACCCCTTTTTATTTAACTATGCTCTGTGTGTGGCTCTGCTGCATCGATCTGATACCAAGGGCTTGAATCTTCCATCATTCGTCGAAACTTTTCCAGCTAAATTTATCGATTCGCAGATAATTTGTCAATTGCGTGAGGAAGCATCTGTTGTCCTACCGGAATCTCGTATGCCAATCATCGTACCAAAAGACTACACTGCATCTGATCTTGACGAGGAGCACCGATTGTGGTATTTCCGCGAGGACATGGGTGTCAATCTTCACCATTGGCATTGGCATTTGATTTATCCAATGGAAGCTTCTGATCGTGCTATCGTAGCAAAGGATCGTCGTGGTGAATTGTTCTATTACATGCATCAGCAGATCATTGCGCGGTATAATTTAGAGCGTTTCAGCAACAACATGGCACGAGTTAAACGCTTCGATAATTTGCGTGATCCAATTGCTGCTGGTTACTTTCCAAAAATGGATTCTCTTGTTGCAAGTAGGGCGTGGCCACCTCGTGGACCGAACACTAAGATCAGTGATCTTAACCGTGAAATCGATCAAATTAAGGTTGATGTTGCTGACTTAGAACGCTGGAGGGATCGCATATTTGAAGCCATTAATCAAGGATTTGTCGTTGATGTAATTGTATGCGAAAACTTTTTTAGCTTTTACTAACGTATTTCTGCAGGAATCCGGGAAACAAATTCCACTCGATGAAACTCGAGGTATTGATATTCTAGGAAACCTTGTAGATTCATCAATTCTATCAGTGAATCGCCAGCTTTACGGTAATCTGCATGGATTTGGTCATGTATTCATCTCCTTCGCCCATGATCCTGATCATCGTCACTTGGAATCTTTTAGCGTTATGGGAGATAATACAACCACTATGCGAGATCCGGCCTTCTACAACTTGCATGCTTACGTCGATGATATCTTCCAAACTCACAAGGAACTTCTGACACCATACACGCTTCCCCAATTAAGTTATCGTGGTATAACGGTGACCGATGTCCAGGTTGGTAGCAAAGGTGGTCGTCCCAATGTTCTCAATACATATTGGCAACAATCGGACATTGATTTGTCTCGTGGAATGGACTTCGTTCCAAGGGGAAATGTTCTGGCTAGATTCACTCATTTGCAACACGACGATTTCGAATACACCATTAATGTGACCAACGAGAATGATGCTCAGCGTTTCGGAAGTGTTCGAATTTTCTTGGGTCCGAAGCTTGATGAACGTGGTAAGCCAATGTTGTTTAGGGATCAACGGCTGTTAATGATTGAATTGGATAAATTCATCGTGTCTCGTAAGTTTTGAAATTAAGATAAAATAAAATTGGGTTTCAAAATAAGTTCTTCCAAAGTTAATCCGGGTGCGAACATTCTTCGACGGAAATCAACTGATTCTAGCCTCACCATTCCTTTTGAAAGGACCTTCCGAAATGTTGATCTGAATCGTCCAGCTGCAGGCACTCCCGAAGAACTGGAATTCAACTTCTGTGGATGTGGTTGGCCACAGCATATGCTGATTCCTAGAGGACGTCTAGAGGGCATGCAGTTTGAGCTATTTGTCATGGTATCTGATTACGAAGTTGATAGAGTAAGTATAGATGTACCTTTTTCTATATCTACGATTAACCAACCTGAAAACAATTTTTAGGTTGATCAAGACTTGGTAGGGAGTTGCAGTGATGCTTCATCATTTTGTGGCGTTCGTGATCGCCTCTATCCTGATCGTCGTCCAATGGGATATCCATTTGACCGTTTGAGTCGTACTGGTGTTGATAGTTTGGCCACCTTTTTGACTCCGAACATGAAAATTGCTGATGTTACTATACAGCACACTGATAGAACTACTATGCGCCAGTAAACATTCCATATAATTTAACCCCAAATTTTACTTGTATGATTTATTAACAATAATAAATTGACTTATTTAGCATTATTATATTAATGACACTGTTAAAACTATAGGATATTCCAACAAGAGGTTTCTTGTCGACACTTAATTTTAGCAAATAGGGGAGACTGGGTGCGATTGAAACAATTTAGCTTATATTGTCTATAGTATTGTCATTTGAACACCGAGCGATGTTGATGGTATGTTTAATGAGAGATCAGGTTTCTATCCCCATATGGACAGTGTTATTTTAGAACCATGTGCATTATTTTAAGTGTACATAAAATTAAAAAAAAAATTCAATTTGTTTCAACCGTATCCAGGGGCGATTGAAACAGTGATGGGGGTCAGTTGAAACAAATGTAAATAGTGCTTAATATTACATAGTTATACATGTTTATGATTTCTTTTAAATTATATCGTAAATTATGTTATTGTACTACAAGTTTTATTAGTCTCAGTGTTTCAATATTTATAAAAAAAAGAAAACAGAACAATAAACAATAAGAATGAAAAGTTTTCTTCAATTGTGATTGGTCAGAAACCAAAAAAAATTACTATTTCGGAATATTCCAGGTGACAACTGTCGTACCCAGATACATTGTTTCAACCATCCTCAATCCCTCCTGTAGGTAAACAAATATAAATAGTGTCGATAATAATACTGACACAGTGAAAATAATATTGTATTCATATTGTATTCTACACTCTTCACTTCGATCACAAAAATAAACTCAATATTCTCCAACGAATAGAAAACACTGTAATAGAAAAAACATTCGAACAAAAAAACTTACTTTTGGATGTCATAAAACAAAAAGGCCTCCCGTAGACAACTGAAGCATGCTACGACCGAAGCAAGATTGAAGTTGGTCTTTTAACCTGTTGCCGCTTCGTACGTCTCTGAGCCCCATCCATCCACCACCCACGGTTTGCAGGATATTTGCATTGTTTCAACCGTCCTGTGTTTCAACCGTACCCAGTCTCGCCTATTGTCTCCCATTATTACCCGCGGAATTTTTAATTTTTTTTTTGTTTAAATAAAAACAACACCACGTTTCGTTCGTTATAAGACTCCGTCGAGTTGGACGTAAGAAACATTAATTCTTGGAAATTATAATGATAATGTTTGATTCGTAAACAGAATTATCGACATATTCTTAACATTTATGCTTACCGACAAAAAACTCAAAAAAATTAAATATATGGTTATTTCTTGTCGATCAGTATATTTCCGCCAATTTGTGTTACTTTTGTTAAAAAACTTGACATTTTTATTCTTTTTACTTTGACATATGTATGTTGCGTCTATCGTTGCACCAGAAAAAATTTCTCAGCAATTTAAATCAATGATTTTTCAACTTTTTTAAGGTCGGTCTTTAAGTATTTTTTTCCTGCTTAAATTAAAAAAAAATTAAACCATTAATTTAAAAAGAAAATCAAATTTCCAACAAAAAGTCAGCTTAGTTTTGGAGTTATACCAAAAATATTGAAAAAATACCAGTGTGACCATTCTCTCACAAATGAATTGATGAGTTTTGGCGAATAATGTTTTTTTAAGCAAGCTTAAGTTCCAGAAAAATATATTAAATAAAAACTACCCGTGAACTAATTGTTGCTTACTAAAAGGTATATACAATAACCTATAAATAGCTAAAAAAAAATTAAAAAAGGTTTCACAAAGCTTAAATTTATGAACGAAAAATTCAAAAATCAATAAATCAAAAAATGGACTTTTTTCTATTAAATAATTTTCTTATATTTATAATGATTTTTTTTCATCATTTTAAAAATAAAATTTACTATGCCGAATTTAAGTATTTATTAAAATACATTTTTTAACAAAATTTAAAAGAAATTCATTGACCTATTTTCAAGATATTGAATTTCAAAAATAAATGTGGCTAATATGTTTTTAAAAATTCAAAAAATTATTTTTTTTTTAAATTTTTATATGCACAATTCCTTGAACTAAAATAGACCTTCTTTATATAAACTTTGGTTAAAATTGGTTTTTGACAGGTACCGTTAGTAAAAGTTAGCGGCAAAATGTTTTTTTTTTACCAAAACAATGATAATAATTTTAATAAATCGTAATTTTTTGTTAAAATCTAAAGAATCGTTTTGAAAATAAATCAATTTTTTTGTATTGGTTGTATGGCAGGCACCGTTAATTCTTGACCTAAAAAAAATTCCATTTCCCTTCTAGGAAATCTCACAAAAATCTAAAGTCAACAATGGAAGAAAATCGCTTCTTTGTCTTAGGTTGCATTTCGAGTTACAGACAGACAGAATTGTAGGACCCATTTTTTCGCGTTCTCTATGATCGCAATGTTAAGGAAAATAATGATCTCGAGTTCAATTTTTTTACCAATCCAAATCTGCCATATACATATGTAGATAAGTGCTTTGGCAAGTTTTGTACATCGCAAGTAAAAAAAAAGAATCAACGTGGTGTCTTCCATAAATAAATCTGTAATTCTGTATCTTATATTATTATCAACGGATCTTCAAAATTAGGATCTTAAAATTTTAACATTAAGACAGACATAGAATAAAAACATTACCACAGTTCCATCAAAACTTCGAGAAGTAGGTACATAATTTTTTTAATACACTGTGCTCGAAAAAAAAAACTTGTACAGACAGACTAAACTCATACATGTCACATTTCAATTAATAACCAATAAAATTAAATGAAAAACAACAACAATATTCGAAAGTGACTTTTATAGCGGATTTAAATAGTTTGGCGGAACTTAAAACGTCTGTCAGTTACATTTAAATCAGCGAGTCAAGACGTTAAAATTGAGATACATTTTAAGAGATTTTATCTATAGATTCCAATTGATAAACTAGAAGTTACATCCGTGTCTTGTATCGCGCTTTTCAACGCGTTTGGCGTAACTCAAAACTTTTCAATTAGAATACATTTGAATTGGTTTCCTCCAAAATCTTATTACTAAAAAAAAAAAATAAAAAAGCCGCGATTTATATCAATGTTTAAGTTTAAAATAAAAAAAAAAATAAAAAATCAGTTATGGACGGGGTGAGCAAAACAGTGGTCCAAAGTAGGGGTTCGGGCAAATTTCAAAAAAACTGCCGTTACATGAAACCGTTATGGTTCGGGATAAACAAGTTGCCAAATTCTGAAAGGTCATGACCTGGCCTACCACCATATCCTATTTGGACATAGCTATGTATCAGATCAAAGCTTCACAAAACCTTCTCACAAACAAAATTACAAAAAATATGTTATAAACTTTTCTTTCAAAAGTGAGGTGTCAAAACATATTAAACATATCTTTCCTTACTCGGGGTTTAGACAAGCGAGTAGAACTAGTAGCGTATATGTGTGTTAGTGTATCTGTACACGAGAGAGTCGACTAGCAGGGCAGATAGTATAATATTTTTGCCTGCGAGTAGCCTGCCAGTTATCCTGCTAGTGTATGTAGTGTATTGTTTTCATTTATTTGTTTTGTTTCCACAGTTTCCATAGTTTGTATATTTTTCTGTATGAAATATTTAAAAAAAAATCATACTAGTTGACAAAACGCGCAGAGAGCTACAACTAGTCACACAAACATCCATAAAACAAACACTATCCCGGGGTTTAGACAAGCGAGTAGAACTAAGCATTTGTATCATAGTGTTAGTTTTATGGATGTTTGTGTGACTAGCAGTGTTCCCATTACGGCATTAATAGTGATAAATCTAGCATTATAGAGAAGAAAATTTTAAAATTATGCTAAATGCTTTTCTGGCATTCTTGTTTTTATTTTTTGCATTCTTTAATGCCAAAAAGGATTTCGAATCATTGATTTGATGATCTCATATTTGAAAAAAAAAAATATTTAAAAAATTACAAACCATTATGTCTGTTCCTTTACTCTGAATTTCTGTGATTTTCTGCGCATTTTGGTCCCCATTTCAAACGCTGAGGTTGAGCGCCTGCGTCTGTTCAACCAAATGAATATAATTAAAACAAAAATTCGTAATAAAATTGGAAAAGAATTATTGAACAGCATTGTCCAAATACGCGAGGAGCTGAAGATAGAAAATTAATGCTGCTTTTCTTATAAGGGTTCAAGAATTGTTATAGAGGAAGTTAGATTCTCTCGGCGAAGTATGAAAAACTTAAGGATGAAGAAGATTATTTGTATGAAGAACTTTTGGCTAACGCATTATTTAATTTAAATCATAAAATAGATAATATACCTATTTATTTCTAAAAACTAATGTCAATTAAAAAAAAATAAGATTGTGAAAAGTCTGACTGATTTAAAATTAAATAATTAACTATTTAAACATGGTCCCACTTAAAAATAGTTTGCTGTAAAATATAATACCTATTTACATATAAAGCTTAAAGTTTCGTTATTTTTCAATTAATTTCGTTTTGTTTTCGTTTTTTTTTTTGTTATATAAGGAGATATAACCTGTGCATGTATGTTACCCGGGGTTTAGACAAGCGAGTAGAACTAGTAACGCTTATGTGTGTTAGTGTATCAGAACACGAGAGAGCCAACTAGTAGCCCAAATAGTATAATATTTTTGCCTGCGAGTAGCCTGCCAGTTATCCTGCTAGTGTAGTGTAGTTTTTTCATTTATTTGTTTTGTTTCCATAGTTTCCATAATTTGTATATTTTTCTGTATGAAATATTTTTAAAAAATCATCCTAGTTGACAAAACGCGCAGAGAGCTACTAGTCACACATACATCAATAAAACTAACACTATGATACAAATGCTACTAGTTCTACTCGCTTGTCTAAGCCCCGGGTTAGGTATTTATTGTTTGTTTTGTAATCATCGATATGGACATTTTTATATGGATTTTGAAATCTAGCATTTTGTTTTTTGAGCTCCCATACGATTTAGCATTATGGAATTTGAAATCTAGCATTATGAAATTTGAGATTATGGCAACACTGGTGACTAGTTGTAGCTCTCTGCGTGTTTTGTCACCTGGTATGATTTTTTTCAAATATTTCATACAGAAAAATATACAAATTATGGAAACTGTGGAAACAATACACTACACTAGCAGAATAACTGGCAAGCTACTCGCAGGCAAAAATATTATACTATTTGCCCTACTAGTCGACTCTCTAGTGTACAGATACACTAACACACATATACGCTACTAGTTCTACTCGCTTGTCTAAACCCCGGGTATGATACAAATGCTCCTCGTTCAACGAACTATTTAGATGATTTTATTAAGTATTTATTTTTTCGTTAATACGAAACTGGAACAAATTGTTTTAGCATAAATAAATAAATAGGAAAATAAAAATAAATAACTATTGATGAATTTTAATTCACTTTAAAATAAAATCTACTTTTAATATACTCAAGGAACTTTTGTATGTGACTTTTTAGTACCTATGACACCTATTTTAAAGAAAGGTGGTAATTGATGTACCTACGTATGTTAGATATCTGTTTAATTAATTTAATGCTAAGCGGTGCGGCGTGGGTCTTCAGCAAATCTTTCAAGGACTTTTTTTTACAATCTCCATCTCATTTTCCTTTACGGCTTTCACTCAACATACATAATTACATACCCCTGTAAATTTAAACATTCAATAATCTATGTTTTGTTAGTTTTTAAATGATTAAATTACAATTTAAACAATTTTCGACTTTGGTTGAACGAAGACAAGTCTTAACTCTTCTTAACGTTCTAAACGTTCTTTCGACGAAGCTTGTGGTGCAAGGTGGCCCAGGACAGTATGCAAAGTAAGTTTTGTTGTGGGGTAAAAGTCGTCTGCTTCCTGTAGGACATCTAACATGTCTAGTTTTTGGAGTTCTACTGTGGATATTTTTTTGTTATTCCGAAGATTATACCACAATTCTGCCTCTCCAATAAAGCTTTTGAAATTGTAGAACTGGGAAAAACTCTTTGATTTTTCAAAAAAAAAAAGAAAAAGAAATTTAAATATTAAAATATTAAAACTACTTTGGTTTTAAGTGGAGTGAATGAATATAATTCAAATAAAAAGTACAAGTGACCTCAACTCCAGAAATTATTGTGTTTCGCCCAAGGTATAACAGTGGGCTCTTCAGTCAGTCTGTTATACCCTACTAAAACACAAATTTTGGTTGATGTTTACCGCCTCTTATAAAAATCACAGCAAGATACTGTGAATTTTATTATTCTAGGGGAATTTGTTTAAATTCGTGCACCCAGAATTGATGCATAATTGATTTTTCTTTCAAATCATGTATGCACATTTTTAACATGTTCGTAACTAACATAACGAATATGCTGGTAAGTTTTCGTATATAAGGAATCAGGAACGATCTCTTCCAAAATTCATCTGCATTTGACAAAGGATGATTAAAGCGATGTGTCTGGCGGTTTACTGTCCGAGGTTTTAGAAGTTCTTCTTTGATTTCTTCTGAAATAGATTTCGAAGCAGCCATAAGTCCTTCTATTCCAGAGTCATTGCGGGCGATTTCAATGTACACAATTCAAGTTGGCTCCGTTTTTCTGACCAGACAACACCCGAAGGAACGTATGTCGAGATCTTTACTGAGTTAAACCATCTTAGTCAGCTTGTTGATGAGCCAACTCGTATCCCTGACGTTGCAGGTCAATCTGCGAACACTCTTGACTTGTTTCTTACCTCTGACCCCGATAAATATACTGTAAGTGTACTACCACCTCTAGGCACATCAGACCATTGTGTTATATCTGCAAATTTCTCGTGCCAACAAAACTCAGTTAAAGAAAAAACTCCTAAGAGAACCGTTTGGCAGTACGAGAAAGCCAACTGGAACGGTCTCAATGTATTCTTCAGGAACCTTAACTGGTCACTATGCTGCCTCGATAGTGACGTAGATTCCAGCGCAGATATGATTACAAACTAAATTCTTTGTGGAATGAGAAATTTTATCCCGAATGTTTGATTCGAGCTGTAAAGATGTTATTGGGGTCAGAGAAGTAAGTTTCTGTTGTTATAAAGCCAACCCTACTGAGAAAAACTGGAAAAAGTTCCAACAAGCTATAGGAAGACCTGTAATGTTCATATTCGACGAACCAAATTTTTACATGATCAAAAATTACGGCAAAAAATACTACAATGTCCCAAAGGTAGTACACATTTTTGGTCATTTGTAAAAAACATACGAAATACCACCTCGTCCTCGGTTCCAACGATCGTCTATAATGATACTCCTTTTGTTAGCTCGCAACATGAAGCCAATTTGCTTGCAGCACAGTTTGCTGTTAATTCGACGCTACCAGAGAGTGTTATGACTCCTCCTGTACTTAAGAACGTAAATGATTTTATGGGACAAATCTTCTTTCGCACTCGTACAGTTGCTTGAGTTCTGAAAGATCTCGACATTCACAAATCCGCTGGCCCGGATAGTATCCCTCCCATTGTTCTGAAGAGGTGTTCTTAAACGCTGGCAAAACCACTGCGTAAGCTTTTCCATCTTTCCTACTCTACTGGACGCTTTCCGATTGGATGGAAAACAGCATTTATCCAGCCTGTCCCTAAAAAAGGCGTATCTTCTTCCCCCTCTAACTCCCGACCAATTGCGCTCACATCCCTTCTTTCCAAGGTCATGGAAACGCTGAATAATTTTCAGCTCAAGAAATATCTCGAAGAACGAAAGCTTCTTAATGATCGGCAGTACGGCTTTCATAGCAATAGGTCCACTGGTGATCTGATGGTATATCTCACCGAACAGTGGCACAAATCTTTACATCGTTTTGGAGAAAGTATGATAATTGCGCTTGATATTTCAAAAGCGTGTGATAGAGTTTGGCATTAAGCTCTCTAATCGAAAATGCGCGCATTTGGTATCAATGAATCTCTTCTTCGTTGGATTAGAAATTACCTTTCGGACCGCTCAATACAAGTTGTATTAGACGGTTTCAAGTCTGAAATCCACAAAATAAATGCTGGTGTGCCCCAGAGCTCCGTTTTGTCTCCGACTTTCTTCCTTATATTCATAAATGATCTTTTGTCTGAAGCTTCTTATCCATTAAACTGTTTCTCTGACGATAGTACCCTCAGCTTCTCAGCTTCTCATATTCGTTTTCAGATTCACATCCATGTCCAGCGTATGATAAGCTCATTAAATTCTGATCTTGACATCATTGTCCATTGGGGAATAAAAAACCGCGTAGAATTTAATGCTTCGAAAACTCAAAGCTGTCTCCTGTCGTTAAAGCAAAACCCACCCCTTGCCGCTATCCATGAGTGGCACTTGCGTTGAGGAAACTGAACAGCTTTTGGTTCTCGGTATGTGCGTCACAGACCACCTTTTGTGAAATGAACACTTATTCGACGTCGCTAAAAACGCTGCGAAATGTTTGGGGTTCCTAAGGCGATGCAAGAAATTTGTTTCCTCTTCTGATCTGGCTACGATCTATAAGGCGCACATCCGTCCAAAGCTTGAGTACAATTCGCATATCTGGGCAGGTGCTCCTTCAACATACTTGAGTCTCTTGGACAGTATACAGAAAAAAGCTTCAAAAATGATAGGTGACAAGACCATAACGGAAACATTTACATTTTTAGAGCACCGACATAATGTTTCATGGCTTGTCTTATTTTATCGCTACTTTAACGAACAGTGTTCCAGAGAATTAGCTATTTGCATTCCTCCCCTTGAATGCCCATCAGTTTACCCTTGAGCCCAATTTCGGACGTACTGTCAAGTACAGGGATTCTTTTTACGCCGCACAACACGAATGTGGAATGTTATACCTTACTCTATTTTTCCCTCTCATTATGATATTCATCTCCCATCAGAGAAAAGGCAGATGATTCCTTAACTTCGTTAATAATTTCATTCCTGATCCCACAGAAATAAATACTTTCAATCTGAATTCTCGGAGAAAGGTTCTTCGTTCTTCTTCTTTCCTACTTCAAAATGCTGCTTCAGATTAACATCAACAGCCTTGACTTGAAGTCGAAGTAAGTCTTGAAATACACCTGAATGTAGATAATAGTAAGTGCGTACCTATTGAATCATGCATTTTGATAATAATAAAAGTTTAAATAAAATATCGATATTTGTTACAAACTAGTTTAAAAATTTAGGGGGCAACTGCCCCCCTCCCCCGCTCCCCTCTGCGTACGCCCTTGCTCAAATTTTAGCTGAGTAAAAACTCCACAAATAAATTCTCCACTTTGAAAAGTGGAACATATTCCCACTTAAATTCAAATTAACTCCCATGTGGAGCAGATTACCGTGAAATTATTTCCCTATCATTTGTATTTATATTAAAAGCATCAATACGAATTTTTTACATAACATTAACGTTCATTTGATCTGTTTAGCTTATACTTTAGTGTTATTATTTCTTAAAAAGTAGATTTAGAGCCGATTTTTGAATCATAAGTTAAACTATTAGATGAACAAGTAATTTAGCAACATGAACACCTTTTACTTTTATTCGAAGAATAAGTAGGTACTATCTGAGGTTTAACTGACTATTGAAAAACTGGCCCTCAATCGCTTCAAAGATCAAGACCATTTTTTAAGAAAATTAAATTTTTTATTAAAATATTTAAGCCATTTTACATTTTGTATGGAAAGAACACAATAGCGATAAGAGAGCCTATTTTTTTATACAGAATTTTCTTTGCACCACAAGAAACTTTTTTTCATAATATCAGAAATATCAAAACAACTACGTTCAATTTGAACCATTTTAATGCAGATATACCGATTATGAATATTAAAATTGAATAATCTTTCTTGACAGTATTCTTATTAGATTAAAAATAAAACATGTCATATAATTGTGGTAAAAATAATAATTATCATCAAAGAAACCCATAAACTTGTTTATGAAGATTAAACTTATAACCACAACATATAACCACAAATTTTGTTGTGAAAAATAAGATACTTGTTGAAATCTATATTCTTCAAAAAATTTACATTTACTTGTGGTCAGAAAAAAACATACCTCTACCAAATATCTAACATGTCATTATTGTCAACCAACCCAAGACTATCAAATCAAAATGTGTTGATTGACTTGACTTAAAAACCCTTATCAGTTGTTTTCCCGCATAGAAAGAAAATTTGAAGTATGCACAAGAACTAGCTGCATACAAATGTGTTTAATTTATCCAAACCACGGAGTGAACATTTTCTCAATTTTTATTTCATATAAAAGAGCCTTAATTTTCACTGAATAGTTACAGTTGTTGTAAGGCATTTATTGAGCATACAGTACTTTTGTCGGGTTACAAATATTCCTCTACGAACACAAATTTTAACTAAAATGAGTGACAAAAAGAATCTGCTTTTGCTCTTCGACCGACCTCAGGAGCCAGTCTTCATGGAAAAGGGCCAAAATGGAGCGATCTTCGATGTTCCAGATAAGTTCCTAACAGATCGCTACCGACCAATTGGAAATGAAGTTCAGTCAAGATTTGGCGAAAAGGGCGGCCAGAGAATCCCGGTTAAGGATATTTCCGTTCCGGATATAAGAGTTATTACTTCGTTGGGTCGTAACGAGCAATTTTCGTTGTTTATTCCTCGTCATCGTCGAATTGCTGCTCGTTTAATCGATATCTTCATGGCTCCTCGTACCATCGATGCACTGCAAAGCATTGCTGTTTATGTTAGAGATCGCATCAATCCTCTATTGTTTAATTATGCCCTTTCTGTGGCACTTCTGCATCGTTCCGATACGAAGAATCTTAGTCTTCCATCGTTTATCCAATCGTTCCCAGATAAGTATATTGACTCTAAGGTCCTCAATAAGCTCCGTGAAGAGACCGTTATTGTGCCAAGTGGATCTCGTATGGCAATCACTATTCCAAGGGACTATACCGCATCTGATCTTGATGAGGAGCACCGTCTGTGGTACTTCCGTGAGGACATGGGTATCAATCTTCACCATTGGCACTGGCACTTGGTTTATCCCTTCGAGGCATCTGATCGTGCAATAGTAGCTAAGGATCGTCGTGGAGAGTTGTTCTACTACATGCACCAGCAGATTATCGCCCGTTATAATATGGAGCGTTTCAGCAACAATATGTCAAGAGTGAAGCGTTTTAACAACTTACGGGACCCAATCGCTGAAGGTTAATTCCCCAAAATGGATTCCTTGGTCGCTAGTCGTGCTTGGCCTCCACGTTTTGCAGACACTGCAATTAAAGATCTAGACCGTGAACTTGATCAAATCAAGTTAGATGTAGCTGATCTGGAACGATGGAGGGATCGCTTCTATGAGGCAATTCATCAAGGATTCGTTGTAGATGTAAGTACCCTTTGGAAATTTTGTAAGCTGTTCTAGTTTCTGTAAAAGATTTATTTTTCAAGGAATCTGGTAATCGTGTAACACTTGATGAAAACCGTGGTATTGATGTCCTTGGCAACATGATGGAATCATCGATACTTTCTCCAAATCGTCAGCTCTATGGTGATCTTCACAATATGGGTCATGTCTTCATCTCTTACTCCCATGATCCCGACCACCGTTACTTGGAGTCATTCGGTGTGATGGGTGATTCTGCCACAGCTATGCGTGATCCAGTTTTCTACAAGTGGCATGCCTTCGTTGATGACATCTTCCAAGAGCACAAGGAAAGTCTCACCCCTTACACTTTGCCTCAATTAAATTACAGAGGTATCAGTGTAACTGGAGTCCAGGTTGCCAGTAAGGGGGGAAAGCCAAATGTACTGAACACATATTGGCAACAATCTGACATTGATTTATCCCGTGGCATGGATTTTGTCCCAAGAGGCAATGTTTTTGCTAGATTCACACACTTGCAACATGATAATTTCGAATACACTATTAATGTGAACAATGACACTGGCGCACAGCGTTTCGGAACCGTACGCATTTTCCTGGGTCCGAAAACTGATGAACGTGGCCAGCCAATGTTGTTCAGGGATCAAAGACTTCTTATGGTCGAACTTGATAAGTTCGTAGTAGCACGTAAATATACCTTCAGTGAGACAGTGATTTTATAAATTCACATATATGTTTCCCCATCTTAGTTCGTCCTGGTCAAAACACCCTCCGTCGAGTGTCAACCGACTCTAGTATAACCATTCCATTTGAAAGATCTTTCCGTAATTTGGATGAAAATCGTCCAGCCGCTGGTTCTGCGGCTGAACTTGAAAACAATTTCTGTGGATGTGGTTGGCCCCAGCATATGTTGATTCCTAGAGGTCGCCCAGAGGGCTTGAAGTGCGAGTTATTCGTTATGATTTCGAACTATGACAACGACAGGGTAAGTGTTTCATTTTCAAATGTCTCCGAGTTCCCGTTTTAAAATATTTTGTTTGTATTCTTAGGTTGATCAAGATTTGGTTGGCAGTTGTAGCGATGCTTCGTCTTTTTGCGGAGTTCGTGATCGTCTTTATCCAGATCTTCGCCCAATGGGCTTCCCCTTCGATCGTTTGAATCGCAGTGGTTCTGATAGATTGGCTAATTTTGTTACTCCAAATATGCGAGTGGTTGATGTTACTGTCAGACATACTGATACAACAACGACACGTCAATAAACTATTCGAAATTTATGTAAAGCAAATTTTATCTTTCTATAACCATCCATTTATTATTATTACTTTGTTTTTAAATAAAAGTACATAGCTACTTTATAGGCTTATGTAATCATCTATAACTATTTTGTTACCCTAAATAAAAGTTTGCCAAATAATTTATGATCCTTTATTAATTTTACTGGGTCAATTTAAGTTAGCAAAATGTTACTAAGACAATCAATCTCTTGCAGGGATACCGCTATCTTGAACTAAAATTGAGTTCGATATTTTTCTCGAATAAAATGGTTTTTTTTTTGTTTTATCGAAAAATCAGCCAGTCTTAACCATTGTGTTTATTTAACGTATTAGTCGGGAAGGTAGTAGCCCGTAGCATAATGGTTAGTGCGTTGGACTGTCACGCTGGAGGTCTGGGTTCACTTACCAGCATCGTCCACCTAAAAACTAAAAAGTTTTTTTCAGGCCTACTGCCTCTTGCGAGGAATTGACAAATCCTCCGAGAGTATCACTTGTCATGAATAAGTGCTTCTCGTCTAGTCGTTCGGATTCGGCAAAAAATTGTAGGTCCCTTCCATTCCTGTCGACACGTGCACACAGGAATGGTTGCGAGTTGTTAGTCACTAGGCCCTGGTTCTTCACGAGCCGTTGCGCCACCCAATTTTTTTAATTTACTATATAAGTCGGGAAGCCCGCTATACACGTAGGGCTGCCACGCTTTAAAGGTCAATTTATACGTTTATTAAACTATCTGATTGAGATTATGTGGTTAGCCTAAGCCATAATGATTTAAAAAAAATGGACACGACTGGGTCTCACAAATTTGCTCTCGTAGCTTACAGCTTTAACGTAGCTTGAAGTTGACATTGGGCATATGTATTGGTTTCATAACATTATTATATTAAAAAAAAGTTTTTAAAAACAAAAGACCTCTTACATAGAAATTACTATAAATTTGTTATTTAAATAGCTAAAACAGATAGAGCTAAGAAAAAAGAATGCCATCTGAGTTGTTTGATTAATATGAATTTATGAAAAAAAAAATTCAAAAATCGTTAGTGCGGTTTTCTTTAAAAATTAATTTTTTGTATATAAAAATTCTTGAACATTTTTAAAAATAAAATTTGGTATGCCAAATTTTAGAAACACATAAAATATAATTTTACACAAAATTAAAAAAATATTTATTGACCAGTTTTCAAGATACATATTGAATTTTCAAAAAAAAAAAAAAAAAATTCAATATTTTTTTAAAAATCCAAAAATTATTTTTCCGAAAAACTGTATGCACAATTATTAAAAGGACTACTGACATAAAAAATTTGGTTGACATTAGTGTAGCCGTTAACGAGAAATTTGAAAACCAAAAAATCGGTTCTATGACATGTACCGTTAATAAACGTTATACAAATTTTGTTTTTCTACCAAATTATTAATTGTAGTAATTATAGTAGCGATTTTTCAAAATCGTTAGAGCCGTTTTTGAAATGAATCAGTTTTTGTATATTGGTTGTATTGGTAGGTACCGTTATTTGTTGAGATAAAAAAAATTCAATTTTCCCTCTAGGGAATCACATAAGAACCTTCAGTGGTTTAGGCTGCAGGATGAGGTACAGACAGATAGACGTACAGACGTACAGACGGACAGACGGACAGACAGACAGACAGACAGAATTGAGAGACCCCACTTTTTTCGAGTTCTTTATCATCGCAATGTTAGGAAAAATTATTATCTCGTTTTTTCTTTGCACGAATCCTAAACTTGCCCTCTATACTACGTATATCGCAAGTAAAAATATAAAATGAAAGGAAAGGAGAGTGCAAAAAAAAACCCAGAGTCGATAAGAAAAAAACATATATGGTTTGAAAGGACATTGACTGTAGATATCAAACATAAAATTATTTTCTATAAAAGTTATCCCCGGGCCTGGCTATGACAATTTATTTATTTTTTAATAGCAAGGTGTTTTTTCATGTAAACAACATTGGTGAGGGCAGTAAAGAAGAGAACAGGTATTGATTAAAAAACAACACATTCGTGGGCTTAGAAGGAATTTTTATGCCACATATGTTCACACTGCAAAAAACAGGCCAGCTGTTTTGGCACTGAGTGAAACTCAGATAGGTGAAAATTCTGATCATTCGGAATTTAATTTATTTGGGTATAAATTTGGTGCCATTATTCTTTCCCCGTCATGGTCTTGCCGTTTACATAAGAAATGATGTTGCGTACCAAAATCAACCATAATATGGTCTGTGTTCTAATACAAACTTCAACTTCATGTGGTTAAAATTCACGGTGAATAAGCGCATCATTCATATTTGTTTTCTTTATCGAAGTCCTAATCTGGACAGAAATTCAACTTGTAATGAATTTGATGCTCTGTCCGACTCCATTCAAAGAATTGTTGCCCATTACCCTCACACTGAAATCGTCATTGCGGGCGATTTCAATGTACACAATTCTAGTTGGCTTCGCTTTTCGGGTCAGACAACACCCGAAGGAAGGTATGTTGAGCTCTTTGCTGAGTTGAACCACCTGACTCAGCTTGTTGACGAGCCAACTCGAATACCGGATGTTACAGGTCAATCCGCCAACACCCTTGACTTGTTTCTTACCTCTGACCCCAATAAATACACTATTAGTGTATCATCGCCTCTAGGCTCGTCAGACCATTGTGTCATATCTGCTAATTTCTCGTGCCAACAAAGCTCAGTTAAGGAGAAAGCACCAACGAGAACCGTTTGGCAATACGAGAAAGCCAACTGGGACGGTCTCAATGGTTTCTACAGTAACTTTAACTGGTCATTATGCTTCCTCGATAGTGACGTAGACGCCAGTGCAGATATGATCACAAATTTAATTCTTTGTGGAATGAGAAATTTCATCCCGAATAGGGTAAAATCTATCAAACCCAATGAAAACTCGTGGTTTAATTCGAGCTGTAAAGAGGTTATTAGGGTCAGAGAAGTAAGTTTCCGTAGATACAAAGCCAACCCTGCTGAGGAAAACCGGAAAAAGTTTCAACAACCCAGGAAGTCCTGTAACGGCCATATTCGAAGAACCAAATTTTTGCATGACTAAAAATTAAGGCAAAAATTCTACAATGTCCCAACAGTAGTAAAAATGTTTGGTCATTTCCAAAGAACATACGAAATGCCACTTCGTCGTCGGTTCCAATGCTCGTCTTCAACGACACCCCTTTTGTCAGCTCGTTAGAGAAAGCCAATTTGCTTGCAGCACAGTTTGCTGTTAATTCGACGTTGCCAGAAAGTGTTATGACTCCTCCCGTCCTTGAGAGCGCAAACGATTTTATGGGACGAATCTTCTTTCGCACTCGTGCAGTTGCCAGAGTCCTAAAAGATCTTGATATACACAAATCCGCTGACCCGGATAGTATCCCTCCCATTGTTCTGAAGAGGTGTTCTTCAACGCTGGCAAAACCACTGCGTAAGCTTTTCCATCTGTCCTATTCTACTGGTCTCTTTCGGAGTGGATGGAAAACAGCATTTGTCCAGCCAGTCCCTAAAAAAGGCGTATCTTTTTCACCCTCAAATTATCGTCCAATTGCACTTACGTCCCTTCTTTCCAAGGTCATGGAAACGCTGATCACTTTTCAGCTCAAGAAATGTCTCGAAGAACGAAAGCTTCTTAATGACTGGCAGTACGGTTTTCGAAGCAATAGGTCCACTGGTGATCTGATGGTATATCTCACCGAACAGTGGAACGAATCTTTACATCGTTTTGGAGAAAGTAAGATTATTGCGCTTGATACTTCTAAAGCGTTTGATAGAGTTTGGCATCAAGCTCTCTTATCGAAAATACGCGCATTTGGTATCGTTGAATCTCTTCTTCGTTGGATTAGAAATTACCTTTCGGACCGCTCAATACAAGTTGTATTAGACTGTTTCAAGTCTGAAATCCACAAAATAGATGCTGGTGTACCCCAGGGCTCCGTTTTGTCCCCGACTCTCGTCCTTATTTTCATAAATGATCTTTTATCTGAAACTTCTAATCCATTAAAGTGTTTCGCTGACGACAGTACCCTCAGCTTTTCATATTCGTTTTTAGATTCACATCTATGTCCTTCGGATGTGGAACTCGAACGGCAGCGTATGTTAAGCTCATTTAATTCTGATCTTGACAGCATTGTCCAATGGGGAATCAAAAAGCGCGTGGAATTAAATGCTTCTAAAACTCAATGATGTCTTCTGTCGTCCAAACGAAACCTACCCCCCATGCCACTATCCATGAGTGGCACTTGCATTGTGGAAACCGAAAAGCTTTCAGTACTCGGTATGTGTATCACAGACCACCTTGTGTGGAATGATCACATATTTGATGTCGCCAAAAATGCTACTAAGTGTTTGGATTTTCTACGGCGGTGATGCAAGAAATTTTTCCCCCATCTGATCTGGCTGTTATATATAAAGCCTTTATCCGTCCAAAAATCGGAATTAATTATGAAAACAAAACATTTCGGATTTTTTGCCACTGCCATTGAATAATTCTTAGTTTTCCCGTTTTCGTTATCATTACGGAGTTTTAAATTTAAATAGTAAGGAAAAGGCAGGCCTTAATATATTCATTAGTATAACAGTATAAGAACCTCCTTTCACATGTAAAAGAAAGCGGCCAGTCAACAAAAAAAAAAGTAAAAATAACAATTTTATGGGCATTTTTTTTTAATTGCGTGGTCAGGCGACTCAGTTTTTTCTTCCGAAAGCTGATACACAAAACACTTTATAAGCTACATATTATGTTTTCTAATTAAAATTGTGACTTATATAATGTTTACACAAAAAACGTAGTAGCTAAATCATTAAGAAAAAATATACGCCAGTACTGGCTTACGAGTTACAATACATTTAAATTTTCTTACAAACTCATACAAACCTGAGCAACTTGCTCGTCAACTGGCCTGTCATTTTCGAAGCCAGTTGGGAACCCAATAGAGAGGACAGTGGCCTCGTTCAGACTTGTATATAAAGCTATATGGATAACTTTTCGTTGGAAATTTAATGCAAAATTAAATATTCTTTCTACCACAACTTTTAATAAGAGGAGGGACCAAGAATGTTTAACATTTCCAAAATAAGCAACTGTCAAATATGATTGAAGGATGGCTATGATTATGATGAAATATACAAAATCTCTTAAAAATCCTAATTTTCTGAAAGTATATTTTTTGCTTCGGAAAAATGAGAGTTTTGGGGATTTCGGTGACATTTGGAACATTCTGTTATCGATTTTTTAAGCTATAGACTGTCAAGTTAAATTGAAAGATTGCTACGGAGATGATACATTGAAAAACTTAAAGATATCTGAAAAAGCGCGGGAAAAGGCGATTTTAGCGCCTTTGGGTGGAACGAAATATTCCTCGTACGACGTAATTTAGTTTCTTACCTATCTGTCAACGCATGAACTGTCAAATTCCATTAAAGGATGGCTTCGATGATGATGGACTAAGAAAACTCCAAAAAATGAATTTTTTTTTTTTAATTATCAAATTAATCCATGTTAATTTGACGCGACAGAAAAGTCAGTCAATGCATCCGTCAACGCATTGGCAGTATTATGCGTTGACTATCGCAAGACTTGATGCAGAATTCGAAGTCATTTTTTGTATAAGAAAAAATCGAAGTCCGATGCCAAAGCAAATTCAATAAAATTGTGTATTAAGTATCCTGAAGGTGACCGCAGATGCATGAAAGCAACTTGCTTACAAGTTGCCTGCCGCCTACGTCACATCATATTCAAGTATACGAACTTGACAGTCAATCTATGTAGTTAACTGGCTTGCCAGTACTGGCGCGTGTAGCCTCAGGGTCAGGGACTGAAAGTTTTCATAGTTTTTGCGCCAAAAAACATAGTAACGTTTTATTTGACATAAGAAAAAAAGTTGTTTATGCTTTGGTTTCCATACACAGTACACATATATCTAGGGTATTATCAGGCGCAGCTTGTCAAATTTCAAGATGGCTGCCCCTTGTGTAAATACACAGTAAATAAAAACAAATTATGGCTGCCTCTTGTGTAAGCTGGAATGAAAAATGAATTTGCATCAGGAAAATAAATAAAAACATTTTTAAGAACAGATAATTGTTTAATTGTTAATTTTATTTGATGAAAAAATTCTATGAGTTATTTGTCATCGATTAGTGTAGCATTTGTGTTTCAAATCGAATGAAAATAGTGCAAAAAATCCATTTAACAGTTTTTCCTGATTCGTTTTCCTGATCTCTATAACCGGCCCCTTAGCGAGACTTGATACTTGAATATACCATATCTGAAACTCGATTGGTACCTTAGTTATCGAAATTATTGACTGTTTCAATATGCCAGGGGACTGATAAGAAAGCGTGGGGACAAAGTTTAATGATTTTTTTTGGTATAGTAAAACAAATGTACCTATATGAAAAATTTGTTTACTTCATATTAAAAATTTATTATTGAAGGTCATTTGTTTATTTATTTTATTATATATTTGGTCTTCATTTTGGTTTGAAACCAACAGAAGAAAAACAGTTTTTTTTGTTCGCTTTAAAAACAAGCTGGAAACACGTCAGGCGACTGAGAATTTGGCACTTTAAAGAATTGTAATGAAAATGTCAGATCTTGATAACTTTTTCTTCCCGTGGGTATCGATCTGATTGACTATTGTAAAAACAATCAGATTGATTCTGCTGAACCGTTTTCAAAATATCACCGTGATGGCCATAGAAAATCCCAACCTTTTTTAGAATCACCCATATATCTAGTTCGCTTGTCAGCATATAAGTTCTTGTTTTGTTACATAACCAACAATTTGTTGGTGACTTTTTGATTGCCATAACAAAAGCGGGACCCACCGCAAATTGATGACGCTGATTGATGATCGAAATAAGCGGAATCCGCGGAAAAGAAAATTTCAACATTTAAATTTTTTCTTCAAAATCTTGGTTTTTAAATCAATTGATTTGATGTTCTTCATAATAAAAAGCGTTCCGTTAAAAAGTTTCGGTGCATTGAGGTCGCACAGCAAAATTATAAATGAGCCGACTTTCAATTTCAAATTGTGTGCCGGCAAGGCTGGAATATCTTAGGAATTCAAAAATTACGTGGCATGGTTGGTGTTTTCATTTTCATCCATCACTGAGCCGACGGATTTGAATGCATGTAATTCACCGGGGACGGCGCTCCGCCGCGCCGATTCGATTTTGAATGATGAAAATCAAAAGATCGATGTTCTTATTTTTCGCAGCTAAATTCGATCGTACCAGCCAACGTGGTCAATATAATTCTGAGCGATCTTCGGGAAAACGGAACAATTTCAGTGGAAATTCAATCCACTAAAATCACGCTCTTGCCCATGGCCAACAAATTGCCTGGAGAACTCTGCAGCGAACTGGTAATTTCGTAAAGCAACTCGGGTGTTTGTTTTTTAATTGCAATTTTCGCGTATTGCCATACAGCCGATGAATTCAAGCAAGCGTTCAATTCATCTGCTTGAGTTGGACTTGGAATGACATTTAGCGTTTGACGAAAATGGCTAAATCATAACACCACCGAAACGTTGTTTATCACTTCGTTAATCTTTCAACGTACGATTCAGAGCTTCCAATGCACGTTTGTGAGCCACTGTGTACTCGTTCCAGGTTACAATCTTCCAGTGCTGTGATGCTTACCTAAGTCTTCACAGAGTTCTTTGAAATGTTCCATGTACAAAGGTTCTTCATCCACTTGCAGGTTCAATGGAAATTTCAATACAGAATTAACTATTCCACCGCCTTCCAACAACTCAGCAGCTATTCTAAATACTTTGAACATAATGAAAATTTAAAAAAAATGTATTGCATTTCAGATTAATTTATTTGACCGCACGCAATAGCAAGTAAATATCACTTTGAATGACGATTCTAACAGGACACCTCATATGCCTTCCTTGGGCCAACACGAACCCATAAATCCCAAAATCGTGAACATCGAACGATCCTTGTTACACTGGAACTTGTTATTCTGGAAATTTTCAGGGATCTTCCTTCAGTTTTGCATGTATTTCCTGGGGCCAATAAGAATTCATATAGCCCAAAGTTGTAAAAACCGAACGACCCGTTCTCGAGTTATGCGTGCACTTACGGACGACATTTCTCTTTTATATACATATAAAAAAAAAATAAAATAAAATAAGATATGCATGAAGATAATTCGACTTTCGACTGGACTTACATAAGTAGGTATTTGTTTGCAATTCAAAATATATATTTTTTTTACATTTTTATTCTTTGCAAAACCAACAAAAACCTTTCCTTCTATTCCTTCTAACTAGTGCCGTGCATTGCATTTAAAAGACCTGAGGTTTTACAGGCATATAGTTGAATTATTATTATTAAAAATAACCTTCTCTACTAAAACATCAAAATTCTAGACCAGTTCAGAAGCCAGCCAACCAAAATTTTACTAAGGTTTGACCTAATATTTCATGGTTATGCAAATTTTTGATGGCTTAAAGCCTTTTCTGACTTCATTGAAATAAAATCCCAAAAAATAATCAATATAAATATTATTTCTTCAAGCGCCATGTACAGAGCAGCAAAATATATATATATATTTTTTTAAAGGTTTTGATAATTTATGTCTGTCTTATCAACTTCTTATACGCTTATCGAAGGTCAAAACTATTTATGTCGTACATTAATTATTATAATCGTACAAATAAACCACACAACAAACTCCTAAAATGTTGCTTTCTCTTAATTTGGAAACCAGAATAACCTTATCAAGTTTTCTTACAACAACAATTAAAACCAAAAAAAGTCTATAAATATCAGTGCGCTCGACAACATTTAGTCAAACGTTAATAAACACCCATCATCATCGTCATGAACTGGATGATTTGTTTTATTCTAAGCACAAGCTTGTTATTTCAAGTAAGTCCTTTACTATCATTTGCTTCAACTTTCTAGTGTAAATTCGTGCAATTCTTAGGCAAGTACTGCAATTTACCACTCCGAGAAAGATGCTGAAATATTCTTAAGAGACTCCAGCATCAGGCTCTACAAGCTCTATAATGAAATTTCAAACATTACCTACAACATCGATGACAAGAACTTCTTTGCTGCCCTGGAGGACAATGCATTGTCACACAGTATCGCAACTGTGCTATTGGACATTTCCAAAGAAGCTAAAAAATACAAAACATATCAATTCGAGAGCCCCAATGTGATCAGGGGTATTAAAAAACTGCGATCGGCTGATTTGTTTGTTCTGGAAGATAATTTCTTCAACCGTTTATCTACTTCATTGTTGGCGTTGAAGAAAATTGCAACAGACAAAGACATTTGCAACTATACTCAAAGGGACAAGTGCAACATGGCATATTTGCCTGATATTCGAAAGGTCTTCACTAACAGTATGGATCCAAATGAGTTGCAATATTATTGGCAGCAAATGCGTCAAAAGCAAGGGCTTGCCGCAAAATCTCACCTCAAAAGTCTGGTTGAACTTTTTAGAGAAGCTGCATATTTAAATGGTAAGAATCAGTTATCATAATTAAAATTGTACATACATATGTCTATAATAAATAAATATGTATTCAAGGTATGTCTGTCAGACAATTCTGGTTCAGAAGCTCTGATGATTTGGAGTTTTTCACTGAAATGGAAACAGCAATGCATGAAATCCAGCCTATCTATTTGGACTTGCATGCTTATATTCGACGAGTGCTATCATTGAAGTATGGATCGGCTATAGTGAATCAGACGGGACTTATTCCCGATCATCTAATGGAGCAAGTTCTGCTTCAGGTTTGGAAGAAGCAAGGAGTTCTAAGCGATTCCTTCCCACGACAAAGACTACCAAATTTGAAAGAAGGTCTTGAATCTCAAGGTTTTGATATTGAAAAGATTCTCAACCATGCCGAAGACTTCTATAAATCACTTGGTTTTGATGCAATTCCTGAGTAAGTTTTCTGTTTTTTTTCTTCATTCATCCTTTTATGTGTGTGAATTTCACTTTTCAGCACAATTAAGAACCAACGTTTTAAGGAGATTCCACAAAATCTCGCCGGCAAGGACTGTAAAGCTGATATCTTTGACAAAACTCCAAAAGTTTACATGAAATATTGCAAAACTTCGTCATTTAAGCGTTTTCTTCAAACTCATGGATATCTTGGTCGTATTCACTACGCTTTGGAGAAAAAAGATCTGCCGTTTTATTTCTTCGAATCTTTTGACTTGGAATATCCATTGGGTGAATCTGTTATTCTGTCAGCTTCAACTCCAAATCATATGAATCGAGCTGAAATTTTAAATAATTTCAATTATACAAATGAACTTGCAATGAATCGTTTATTTAGAATGGTAAGATAAACCCACATTTTTACAATTATTTTATTTGTTCCTTAAAATAATACAGAAATTTTTTGTAATTTACAGGGTGTTCATACAATATTCCATGTTGCTCAATATTTTGTCAATACAAAAGTTATTCTTGATGTGTTAGAAGGGGAAGCTCCTATTGAGTTGATTAATCAACATTATTGGAAGCTAATGGATGAATATGCTGGTATTGAGCCACCTGTTGACAGAACGATTAAATCAATTGATTTTTCTTATAAATTCTTCGATGATCTTGCCCAGAACCATCAAACAAGGTAAGATAATATTAAAATGATAGATAAATCACTGCAAAAATAATATTTTCAAAAAAACATTCATAAAACGCTAGAAAGTGGCTTCATATTACCGTCGGTCGTCGTCGTAAGTGTTAAACATTTGCCAAATTCAATTGCGCAAACTACAATCCGCCATTTTGGAAATAGTGAATTGATTCATATCTCCAGAAGTATTGGTTAAATCTTTTTTTTTGCGCGGGTAATATTTTCAAGAATATGTCGTTTTAATTTAAATCTCCTGGTTCAAGAAATTATGAAAAAAAAAATACTAATAATAATATGTTGGTAAGTTCTTCCTGCTTTGCGAATACTCACGATAGTTTGCGGTTTTTTATTCATTGTGTTACAGTCAAATAATGTCTTCATCAAAAAATATTCAAAATGAATACAAAAATTCGATTTTGTATTCATTGTTTTTTTTTCACAGTTCTGCATAAAGGTGCCGTCACACACTGAAAGGAAAGTGCTTTCTGAAAGCGACTTATTTAGGCCTATTCTTCCAGATCTGTTATTCTGCTATGAATTTTCTGTTATGAATCATAAAAGAAGTTCACCATAAAAGACCTTTTATAATTCGTATTCAGGAGTTTGATCTTTTATGAAAGTCTGTTATTGAACTTCGAAAAGGAAATTTTTATAGGAACAGACCTAAAATCTGCTTTCAATAATCAGCTGGTCTGCTGTAGGTAAACATACTGTTTCGTCACTGAAAGTAACTTGCGGATTGGTGGGCAATTTGTCTATGAATTCTGGCATTAAATTAATCAATTAATTAATAATTTAATGTTTGCAAATCGGGTGTTTTGTGCTTTCGTTAAAAAAATAATTTCATGTTTTGTGCAAAAATAATATGTCTGTTCCTTTACTCTGAATTTCTGTGATTTTCTGTGCATTTTGGTCCCAAGTTCTGTCAATTCCATTTTTTTCAGGTATATGAACTTGATAGAACTTTGGACTAAAAATCACAGAAAATCACAGAAACTCAGTCTAAAGGAACAGTCCTAATTTGTGTAACTAAATAAATATGTATTCTTATTATAATTTTATATTTGTCTCCCTGTATGAACATTTCATTGACGAAATAAAAGATAAATAGCTACCAATTTTAACTCCATTAATTGAAATCTTATATGATGAAAGCCACAAAAATGTGTCTTTTATTCTTTTATGATTCATAAAAGATTCTATAACAGATTGTGGCATGCTGAATACCAAAAATGCGGTTCGTAAAAGATTTGTTGAGAGTTTCGAACTTTTGACAGCATTCATAGCAGAATTCTTAACAGTTTGGCATGCCGAATACGAAAATTATATTTCATAAAAGAGTTTTTGACAGCTCAAACTTTTGTATAGAAATTCATAACAGAATAGCAGATTAAAAGATTAACAGAATAAAAGATCTCGCCGAATATGCCTGATTGCTTTCAAAAAAAAATCTTATTTTCTAAAAGAACTTTTCGGATCGTCACAATATTAAAGTGAAAGCGTTTTCTGAAATTGCTTTTTGAAAGTGCTTTGTATATGAAATATAATAGATTGGATAACCTTTTTCAACCAACCAACCAACCAACCCATTCAACTAGTTTTCAATACAATGCACGACATTTCCAAGTGAAATAAACAAGACGCGGAATACTATCAATGCATTGATGGCTGCGTTGACACAATTTTCAGGTGGGTTGAGCTTTATCTAAATCAAAAATTTCTGTATTTTTAATATTAATTTTAAACAAAATCTTTTTGGAGGTTTTTAAAAACCAACATCATCGTAATTTGTAACCATCTTTCAATCAATGGTATTTGACAGTTCATACCTTCACAGATAGGTAAGAAACTAAATTTTCTTTCCAAATGTCACTCGAAAGCTCTAAAATCCCCTTTTCCCCGAGCAAACAATTTAATCTCAAAAAATTCAGATTTCCTACAGGTGTTTCAATACATCATCTTTGTAGAAGTTTTCAATTTAATTAGAGAGCCTTAGGCTTGACAAATCGGTACCAGAATATGTTGTTTCAGATGTCACCCGAAAGCCTTTTGCAAATGTTTTAATTCTTGGTCTCACCTAGCTTCTCCTCATACAAATTGTGGTCGAAAGAGATATCTAGATCACTCTATATACAAGTCCGAACGAGTTAACTGGCTTCTCTGCTGGCTTCACAACTGGCTTTGAAAAAGGCCAGTTGACGAGCAAAACAAATTGAGTGTATTGTAACTTGAAAGCCAGTAATGGATCATTTGGCCTCAGGGTGCCAAAAGATCTTTCAAGAAAGCTAAAAACGAATAGTTTTTGAGAGTGTTGACTTAGTCTACTTGTTGTGGAAGCCCCTGGTATCTTGAAGATGTTGAGCCTCTTTATCATATAAGACTACCAGATTTTATCTTGACAAGTATTCTTTATTAATTCATATGATATGATAAAGTAGATTAAAATTCCTAAAAAAATAATATTATATTTTCAATTAATTCAATTAATTCAACGAGGAAAACTTACTTTATGGTGTAGAAACCAAGAGATTACAAATACAGTTTAAGATCAAATTCTTAAGGAACAAAGTAGCGTCAATACGCCTTGAAGATATATTTACGAAGGAAAAGCATTTATCTTGACGGAAGTGACAATTATGTCATAGATTAAATTATATAATTCAGTAAAAGTATCAGAAGGGTTTACAGAATGTAGAAGACTTACATATATACAGGCGCGAACGCAGGGGGTGTTTGGGGGTTCAAATCCACCCCCCCCCCTAAATGTATGAATTTAACTTCCTCGCCATACAATTTCACTCTTAATTTTTGAGTTTTCAATTTTCCAGTTGATATAAAATGCTGTAACTTTAGTAGATATCCACGTCCTCAGTTATATGTATGTACCTATAATAATACTCCGGGCTCAAACGCAGGGGGTTTGGGGGAAAATAGATGTTTTCATTTAAATCGGAGTTGAAACAGTATTGTCCTTCAAGTCAAGAATTCGACTTTTCGTGATAAAATATAATATTCAATAACATTTAAAATTTTTCAAAACCCTCCACACGAAACTTTTTCCTGCGTTCGCGCCTGCATATATATGTTCACAACTTAGCCACTCGTTTTATTCGACCTATCGCACAAATAAATTGGAAAGAAATTGATCATTTTTTTTAAAACTTCTTTATCTTATATTAAGGGTATCCTTGCGTAAGCTTTCACTTGTGTAAAATGGTAAAGTAGTTGTATCACTCATTTTCATGAGCGCCCCACACTACTTGCGTAAATAATGTGCTGAAAGGTAAACCAATCAGCTGTTCTTTAATAGTCAAACAATTGAGATTTAAAATTTAAATAATTTAACTTTCCAGTTGTATGAGTAATAGTCCGAGAGCAAGTGAATATTTACTCAAAATGTTTTATACCGCTCCAAATTTTGTGGCCATTTCATTTGTATCAGTGCAAACTACATGCCATCGCGAGTGAGGAGAAAATCTTAGATTCATGTGGTATCACAATGGACCAATTGATGGTCTAAGTGTGTCGGCTTCTTTGCTGGCAGCCACTATAACCTAACAAAAAGCTCTATTGAGTTCATAAAAACTATATAACCTAACCTAGCATGCCATCGCGACGCCAACACCACTAAAATGCACTTTCAAAATGCAACAACAGTAATAATCCCTCCAAAACAGCTTTATAACGCTCCAAATTTTCATCACTAAAGCCTTGTTTTTATACTGACTAGAATCCATCGGTCTGGCAGCGAATCCGCGGACAATTTTTTTTCCATACAAATTTCCTCTAAAGATACATTTTAGCAAGGATTTTTAGTCTGACAGTACGCAGTTCACGAGCTAAACTATTATAATATAACCTAGTCCTTGTTTTTAGCGCTTGAAAAAATGTTGAATTCACAGATAAATTTTGACATTTGTGTTATATTGAGTAGTTCAACGATAGAAATAAACCAAAGAAACAATTTTTATAATTGATTACTTGGAAAATAATATTACCGAGGATAATTAATTATTACATTATCTAAAAACTTCTCTTAAGTACTTTTCGCTAAAATTCAATGTTTTTAAGGCTCTCCGCAACCAACGCGAAACATTCGGCGCCGAAGAGAACCATTCGCTGTTGGTGTGCGCACTCTCCTTTATCACCATGCAAACCAATTTTGACAGGTGAACTTTTCTCCGCCGCCTTGTGTGGAACTCTCATTTATCAAGTTAATTTAAAAAATAAATCTTGACTGTCGAATGTTTCTCCACGGTACCGAATGTTTCGCGTTGGTTTGGGAGACCCTTTTATAGTAATATCCGAGACACCAATATTTTTGGCATTTTAAGTTCTTTTTGTAAATAGCTACTCTAAATTGTTTGTTTTAGAAAAAAAAGTGTATTAATCTTGTTGTGGTTGGTCTTCAACTGTACCAACTTCTTTTCAATAGAATTTACCTTTCAAAAGTAATTTGCGAAAAACTGATTTTTTCGACACTTGACCATGCGTAAGAAGTTATGCTCATATCGTAAATCGTCGCCGTCGTCGTCACCTACGTGTTTTCTTGCCATTGCTTAGTTATGGGCAGTGCAAGGTCTGTACCAAATTTTTTAGAAGTTTTTTAGATTTGCATGTCTATTTTGACTAGAGTATTAGTGCAGATATCTACACCAACCTACCACGAAAATAGGGTTAAAATATTTATTTTCTTTTAATCAAAAAATATTATTTTACAAGAAATCGACCGAGATATTGAAATCATCCAGTCACTATGGGGCAAAATCTGCAAACCATATGTGAGTGCCGGGACTCAAAAGGAGGATGTGTAAACAAAGCATACCAAACTTCCAGTGTTGGTTGCTTGGTTTTCGAAAAAACTGCCTATAGGTACCACATTACCAACCTGTACCACATGCACGAACTATGAGTCAAAAATGTTCGGTTAACAAAATGGTGCGGAACGGATATTTAATGCTGTATCCGTGACTATTCTACTATCAATTTTAACCATACCGTGAGCTATGATGTTTATACATAAAAACACGGTAGCTATACTCTGTCCAATGAATATGTGAAGTACGGGGAAGATAGGACGTTTGTATCTCACTCTAACTGCAAAGGAATCCCATTTAGTTGTGTGAAAGAAATCATTGTCAAGGGTTTCCGTACTGCTTACTATAAAAATGCAAAAAGCTCAGAAGTGCTGCCATATATGCTTTATTATTTAGTTTAAAATAAAGGAATTCATTTTACAAAAATTATTAATTGAATTCTTAAAATGCAAATCACAAAATCTAGAATCAAAAATAATAATATCTCGGATATGAAAATGTCAAGATTTTCTAAATCAGAGTTTTCATATTATATCAATTGGAATAAATTGATCTTATCTTTTTCGACACCACAACCGGTAATATAATTGCAATGTTTGGTCGCCTTGAGATTCGTACTAGTAACCAGACTGGTCCGGCGAGTAGCCAGGTAAACCTTTACCCAAAAGCGAGTAGCTCTGTAGGGCGTCTGTGATACTAAAACCTAATGTTTAACCTCCAGCGAGTTGCTTGATAAAGGAAAAAAACAGAAAGTGCAGTTTCGTCGACTTCAGAATTAGAAGTGAATCAATATTATTTTATTTTCTTCTTTTATACAAAATATTATGCCTTCATCGATATTCAACCATACTTCGATACTCTATAGAATTTCCCATTAAATGCAGTATCAGCATAATACTCATGCACTTCAAGTGTTTTGGGCTAGCTTGCTTATGATGCATATTTTATTGTCATAACTCAGCGACCCTTAATTATGTTTATTTTTCATCATGCATTCAAAGTGTTGTTGTGTACTTGGTGTCATATTATTTAGCTCGTGCACTGAAGGTGCCAGTTAAACTATATGAGTATTGATAGCTATGTGCACTAAGTGTACCAACGGAAATATGGATATTGTATTGTTTGTGCTTCGGTTTTGCTATAGCTGATGATAAAATGTGATGCGATGGAAATTCGAGTATTAAATATCGAAGTAGGTTGAATGTTCTATTAATTGTTTTGTGGCAATCAATTAAGTGATCGCTGGTGCGATCCCTTCACACCACCCTTCCTGGGATAAAAAGGAGAAATCATAACATGGAATGATTTCTTCTTTTTTATGCGATACTTGTACATCAAGGGATCTTGCTTAGTTTGTTATTTAATATTTTTTTTGTTTGTATTTACAATTTTCTGTCTTACAATATTTTTTTTTTTTTGAAAATATATAGATTTTAATTTATTAATCATTTTTATCTAGTTAACCCGGGTTAATAAAAATTATGTTTAAAACTAAATGATAGTTAAGTACTTATATATTTAATTATTCTTATATAACTTTTTTTTTTTTTTTTTTTTTTTTTTTAAATCATGTACATATATTTAGTATTTAATCTCTTAATTCTAACGATCCTACAATAATAACATATATATATAAAAAGGTTTTAATATATTTTTATGAACTGTCATTGTTTTGTTTTCATATTTAATATCGCAGTTCACCCCATTTTGAGATAGTATTTCGTATGGACCAATATAGATTGGGTCTAACTTTTTTCTATTTTCATTTCTTAACAAAACTAGACTTCCTACGTTAAAATCTGAAGCCTTTGCTTTTACATCTGTATCGTACCTCGTCTTTCTATTAATTTTCTTGCTTATCAAAGTATCCCTAGCGTCTTTATGAGCTATTTGTAGTTTGTGTTTTAAGTCTATCACGTAGTCTTCGTAGTTGTACACTGGATCTACTTTATTTGTGAGATTGGAAGGTAAATTACATTGTCTTCCAAATACTAATTCAAAAGGTGTGTACCCTGTTTCTGAATGTACTGAAGTGTTGTAACAGAAAACATAATAGGGTAGCCAGTTGCTCCAATCTGTATGTTTTTCCGATACATAACTCCTAAGATAAGCTCCTAAAACTTTATGGGAATTCTCTAACGCTCCAATGCTTTCATGATGGTAAGCAGTGGACTGTAGTTGTTCTATCTTTAACAAACTACACATATCTTTAAAAACTTTATTTATAAACTCGGTACCTTGATCAGATGCTATAGTTCCAGGGACTCCATATCTAAGAATAAAAGATTCGACGAGCCCTTTAGCTACTGTATTAGCTTCCTTATTTGGTAAAGCTATTGCTTCAGTGAATTTAGTTAATTCGTCTTGAAGAGTAAGAATATATTTTGACCCATTTTCTGACTCGTCAAGGGGTCCTACTAAATCAAGAAAAATTTTATCGAAGCCTGATTCTGCTGTTGACGTTATAGTCATAGGTTGCTTCTTTGGTTGTATATGTTTGTTACGTTGACATATTGGGCAGTGCTTAACGTATGTCGTCACATCGTTTTGCATGCCTGTCCAATAATATATTTTTTTAATGTTTCGCAACATGCGATTTATACCAGCATGTCCACTCGTTGGTAACATATGATAATCATTTAGTATTAATTTAATTTTGCAAGGGTCTGTTATTTTAATTTTTTCATCTATTATGTGCACTTTTATTTTACTTTCTTTAAATATTCCTTCTTATGACGGCCGTCTGAAAATTTTCTTAATTCTTCTTTAGTTATATAAATATTTTTAATTGATAAAGGTCCGCAAATTGTACGCACGTCCCTCAACAACATTTTGTCAAATGATGCTGATCGGTCAATAGTGCCATTCTTGGATTCCTTTTCATTATTCATTTGCGGTTCACAATTTTTCTGTACGTCCCTCAACAAAATTTTGTCAAATGATGCCGATCGGGCATTAGTACTTATCTTGGACCGGTTTAAAATTAAACAATTACTTCCTGGAATATATCCCAATATAAGATTTGGACTTAATACTCTAGTACCCTTTATTTTTGCAAAATCTTCATCTTCTTCTTTAAAACTGCTAATTATTTTTAACTCAACTACTTTCAAACCCGTTTCTGGAGCTTTTAAAAGTTCACTGATGATCTTTTCTTTTTCTACTTTTTCTTTTGGGGGATTTTCTTTGTTTATATCGGATTTCTTTGATTGTGCTCTTGTTGTGACACAAACGTAAAGTTTTTGTAAGTCTTCTGAATGAATTTGTATTCTACTTAGAGCATCTGCAGTGCAGTTGTTTTTCCCTGGTGTATACTCTACATAAAAAGTATATTCTTCTATCAATAGTCTAAATTTGGTTAATCGACTGGAAGGTTCTTTAAGTGAAAACAGATATACTAAAGGCCAATGATCGGTTAATATTTTAAAACGTCATCCGAAAAGATACGGTCTGAAATGCTTTACTGCCCAAACTATAGCAAGTAATTCTTTTTCTATAGTACTATAATTCTTTTCTGCTTTGTTAAGAGATTTACTTGCGTAAGCAATTGGTTTATCATCATAATTGGATAACACAGAACCTAAAGCAAATCCAGATGCGTCTGTTCGGAGTATGAATTCTTTTTCAAAATTTGGGAACTGTAAAACATTTGGACTTATTAGCACTTCTTTAAGTAAATTAAAAGATGTTTTGCAATCTTCAGAGAATTTAAAATCTACGTTCTTTCTTAATAACCGATTTAAAGGTATTGCCAGTGTAGCAAAGTTTGGTATGAATTTTCGGTAATAGTTAGCAAATGCTACGAATCTTCTTACTTCATCTGCGTTTTTGGGAGTTGGGTAATTTTTCATTACATTCGACTTAGATGGATCTGGTATAATACCATTACTGGATATTATGTGTCCTAAATATAAAACTTCTTTTCTAAGAAAAAAACATTTTCTAGGATGGATTTTAAGATTCACTTCCCTAAATCTTTCAAAAACTTCCATTAAATTTTTATTATGGTCTTCTAAATTTCTACCGAAGACTATTAAATCCTCAAGATATACAAAACAACGTGAGTAAGTTAGACCTGACATAGCTACAGACATCATTCTTGAAAAAGTGCTGGGTGATATTTTTAAACCCATGGGAAGTCGTTTCATTTGATAATGTCCGTTTTCTGTTGAAAAGGCCGTGCAAGGTCTGCTATTTTTCTCTAATTCCATTTGATAATAACCTTGGCTTAAATCTATGCATGAAAAATATGTTGCACTTCCAACCATATCAAATATGTCAGTTATATTGGGTAATGGAAATTTATCATCCTCAATAACATCGTTTACTTTTCTATAATCAATTACCAATCTGACTTTTTGTATTCCCGTTATGGGATCTTTTTTCTTGGGAACTATAAGAATAGGTGAGTTCCACGGCGGATATTGAAGGTTCTATTATATCATCTTTGAGCATCTTTTCTACTTCTATTTGAATATCTTTTTTCTGAGAATGAGGTAATCTATATGGTTCGGTATATTTTGCAGTAGCTCCTTCCTTGAGAGATATGTGGGCCTGACCTATATGTGTGTATGTTAATTTTTCGCTTTCTAGGTGAAAAATATCTTGAAATTTAGAACATATAGCTTTGAGTTCATATTTTTCCTCCTCATTAAGAGTTTCGAAATTTATTTCTTTAAGTAATTGTTTTGTTCGTAAATTTGAAGGTTTTATAGTTTGTTCGTATGCTATAGTATGGTATTCTGATATTGGTGTAGACTTGGGTTCTATCCATTTGATTCTTACTTCGGATTCTCGGGTATTTAAAATTTTAATTGGAATCCTACCGTTTCTCGACTGAGAAATAGAATTTGCCATAAAAACTCCTTCACAAAGTTCTTGTGAATCGAATATTCTTGTATCTAAATGTTTACTATTAAGCCAATAGGTGGCTTCGGATCTGGGTGCGATGGTAAGTGAAATAAGTTGTTCTGAGTTTAATATTGGAAGTGAAATTTGGAATGCTTCTGAAGATAATTTTAATACAGAGTGTTCTAGATCTATTACTGCCCCAAAATCTTTAAGAAAATCAGCACCAATGATTCCATCTACAGGTACTGGAAATGAGTCTTGTACTACATGAAAAGTATAGGATGTTTCGTGTTGTCCTATTGTAACGCTATTTATGCTAGTGCCTACTGTTCTTAAATTACCGGAAATACCTTGTATTATTATTTTATTATTTTCATTTATTTTTGTATTTTTATCCAGAACTCCTTGTTTAATTGTGCAAATTGATGCCCCTGTATCTAATAAAAATCCTATACCTGATTTATTGTTAATCTTAAATTTTACATATAGGCCGTTTGTTATGCCCCCTGCACATATAGCTATGTGTTGTATAGGGCTTACAGATTTCCCCCCGATAGGTCGGCTTCCCCCTCGGTGGGTATTTCGTTTCCCTCATTTATAATATAAGTTGTTTCCCTTTCTCTATTATTATTTCGGTTATTCTTCACCGCGTTTCTTTCATTGCCTCTTATGTTGGAATTATTTTGATAAGTATTGTCCCTTCTATAAAAATTAGATTGGTTATTATTTTGTCTTTTTATGTTATTTGGATTGGTTCTATTAGTGTTATTATATTGAATAGAATTGTTATTCTGTGGCGAATTAAAACGTGGTTGGTAATATGATCGTTGGTAATTGTTATTATTGTTAAAATTATTTTGCCTTGGAAAATTTTGAAAGTAATTGCTACGAAAATTTGTTTGTCTTGGAAAATTTCCATTCATGTTACTAGAATTATTAGCATTATTTCGGTAGTTATTGTGAAAACTCCGAGGTGAAAAACCCTGGTTTGTTTGGTTTTGGGCATTAGAATAACTAAAATTGTTGGCATATCTGATATTTTCTGTTACTTGGGCTGTACTTGGAGCTAACTCTAAAAGATGTGTTATAGCATCTTGCATTTTTGTATGCCTTGCACTATCCAAAATTATCTTGTATCTATCATTAACTCCTTGTTTTAAAAACGCTAAACCTCTACGTTCATTCGCTGCTGTTAATGTTTCTCTACACTGCTCCCCTTGTATGGTTATTTCTAATTCTGTCATTTTTGATACTAAGTGTTCTATTTCTGACACGAATTCTCGCATAGGTCGATTTTTTTGACGTGATCTATCTAGTTTAGCTTGAATACTCTCTATTGTGTCCCTATCTCCGCATTTCGCAATTAAATTTTGTTTTAATTGTTCAATTGTTTTAATTTTTGCGGTTCCTAATTCAGTCAATGCCCTTCCTTGGATTTTACATTTTAATATAAATTTGATAAGCATAGGTTTTGAAACTTCATTTAATGTATCATGGTAAAACTCTATATTATTTATGAAATCCCTAATATTTTCTGCTCTTTTGTCATTTGCCTCGCAATTAAGTACAGGCAACTTTTGTGCCTTACTAAAATCAAATTCTGCCATTTTGTCTGTATTTTTTGTTGTTACTAAAATTGGTTCTTTTTCTATGTCTTCTTGTTTTATACTAGCTGTAATTCTTTCTAAGGCCTCTTTATGATATCTATATAAATTATCGTAAAGTGGCTGAGGGTCGTTTTTCCCTTGTTCGGATAATGTTTGTTCTAAGAGTTTAGCCTGAATACGCGCTCTTTTAAAAATTTCTTCAACTTGTTCTTTTTTTTGTTTTCCTGACTCTTTTGATCTTTTTCTATTCGGTCCGTCTTTTCTCAGGTTTCTCAAGATGTGGTGAAGTTCTTCGATAATATTAGTCAGATTTTCCATAAGTTTTTTGATACATAATAATTTTAAAGAATACATATGTATAAAAAATTTTTTTTTTTTTTTCACAGATATTCGTCTACCTATAATATTATTTTTTATGATTTCTTTTTTTACGATATTATTTAATTTTCTCTTAATTGTCCTGTGGACGTATTTTAAGAAGAATATTATTATTATAACTAATAAAATTGATAAAAAGTCTATTTCATAGTTAGATTTTTCATTAAGTTTATTCAATTGAGGTCCGTTGTTGTTCACAACTACCTCTTCTATTTTCGATTGTCCTTTACCCATTATTTAGAGACGCTTTTTGTTGTTCTCTACCATTTTCTCAAATAGGTTATGAAACTCCTTTTCGTCTTGTTGTCTTTGTCTTCTTTTCTTTTGCCTGGAGGAGCGGATAGCTCCCTTTAGATTTCTTATCTCTTTTAGATATTTTTGTCTTCCTTCTGTAGATAGGCTAGTTATGTTTGCTAGTTTATACAGCTCGATGAGGTGTTGTTTAAGCTTCACCTGTTTTCCCCCTCTTCTGCTTACTGGTGGAATGTTTGCTTCAGGTGTCCGTTTTATGCTGTTTCTTCTTTTATAATCCTCTATACTGATAGGTTTTGGTCCTGCCTCCACTGTTTTCGGTTGGTTAATTAGAGCTTGTGCCTGCTCTATTAGATTGGCTGCCAAAGCCAGGCGAATTTTCTCTGACATCTAAGTGGATGTGTCCTATGCAACGTCTTGTTTCTTCTTGTTGGTTGTATATATCGTCGACGATGTCAATGGTGTAAATGCCTCTGACCGGTTGAAAGTTATCAAATCTGCAGCACAGGCTGTCTTGTCGGAGCTCGAGTAGATCTTCTTGTCAGAGTCGCTCAAAGTCTTCTTCTTAGTCCTTTAGCCTGGCAGGATCGCCATGCAATGTTTGGTCGCCTTGAGATTCGTACTAGTAACCAGACTGGTCCGGCGAGTAGCCAGGTAAACCTTTACCCAAAAGCGAGTAGCTCTGTAGGGCGTCTGTGATACTAAAACCTAATGTTTAACCTCCAGCGAGTTGCTTGATAAAGGAAAAAAACAGAAAGTGCAGTTTCGTCGACTTCAGAATTAGAAGTGAATCAATATTATTTTATTTTCTTCTTTTATACAAAATATTATGCCTTCATCGATATTCAACCATACTTCGATACTCTATAGAATTTCCCATTAAATGCAGTATCAGCATAATACTCATGCACTTCAAGTGTTTTGGGCTAGCTGGCTTATGATGCATATTTTATTGTCATAACTCAGCGACCCTTAATTATGTTTATTTTTCTTCATGCATTCAAAGTGTTGTTGTGTACTTGGTGTCATATTATTTAGCTCGTGCACTGAAGGTGCCAGTTAAACTATATGAGTATTGATAGCTATGTGCACTAAGTGTACCAACGGAAATATGGATATTGTATTGTTTATGCTTCGGTTTTGCTATAGCTGATGATAAAATGTGATGCGATGGAAATTCGAGTATTAAATATCGAAGTAGGTTGAATGTTCTATTAATTGTTTTGTGGCAATCAATTAAGTGATCGCTGGTGCGATCCCTTCACATAATAAACGCGTTTTTTTTTTGTAGGGGTATCCCCAGTAGGCCTGATCCCATAACAAAAAAAAAAACAAATTCATTCTTCCATAAACAAAATATAATAAATATAAGTAAGGAACTTAATTTCAATGTAAATTACAAAGCACTATATCACATTATTTTATTTGACGACGAGTAACTGCTGTTGCTTTCGTCATTTAAACTTATTATGGCCCTCATTATGAATAGCGAATCGAACGTTCGCTTAAAGTCGAACGATTAAGCGAATTTCTCTTATCACGGTATTATCATTAGCGAACTTGCAGATTCGCTTCAGAAATCAATGCTGCCAACAGTTTTCATATGAATTTACACATGTTAAACGTCAAATGGCTAGACTTTTTATTTCTGTTTGTGAATTGTGATTATTTGTTTGTTAAAAAAGAAAATAATATTCGAATGGAGCATTACTCACATATACATTTTGTATAAAATGGCTGGCTAAACTTTCCAATAAACTTAAAATAATTTTATTATTCGGTACTACTTGTTTAATGTGAGTGTACAGTGAAGATTGCAAAATAAAATTTCTTGTCCTGAAATGTTTCCAAAACGATGTGGTTAATTAGTGTGGTTTTAGTTTCAGCTTCCAGATTATTTGCATTTTGCAATTGTTTGACCAATTTAATTATCTATGCCGGTTCATATTTCTTGTTTTTCTAAGTTTATGTTCTATCTTCACATATACATAGCAAGGACGCATTATTTGTGTTTTTTTTTATTTTGGAAAAAATACCATTTCCACATTCATATTCATTATTCTTAAAAAATAAGTGAGTGATTACGTGTCCCTTCTTCAAATCAAATGGCTTTTTGCAAGTTAAGGAAAATGAGATCTCAAATTTATCTTCGAACAGACGGACGTGAGCAGGCGAGCTAACATTTATTTTTTTGCTCAGTATTTTTACAGTGAGACCTTTGAGATCCTGAACTTGCCTTACAAATCGACCATTTATTCGACGCGGAAGACCTACAAATTTGGAAATCGACTGCCATTTGTTTTAAAATACATATCAATTTATTTATATCTTAATTATAAATAAACAATAACAAATAATTAAAAGGTCTTTAACTTTTAATTCGATTACTGTTATCACATAGAATTTTAGTTCGATAAGTTTTGACTCTTTTAGCGAACAAATTAGCGAAAGTTCGCTATTTGTAATACAGTGATAATCAAATTCGCTAAAGTTTTGACATTTTAAGCCAACTTAATTTTAGCAAATCGCTAGTCTTAATGCGAAATTAGCGAATTCACAAAGTTTAATGCAAAGTTTTAATATGCATTTGTAAGCATTACCATTGCCACGGTAACTCTGATTTGATGTGCTTAGTTTTGGCACACACAAAGTGCCTGTCCACATTGGATTTTGAATGCTTGGTGTTAACATGTTTGTCGTGTCCATACGATGAAGAGTAAATCCTCTCAGTTCAATCTACCCATCCCTATCTCTCACCCTTGAAATCTATCTATCTTTCACTCACACAATAAAAAATCTATCATGTTGTTTGAAAGTGGCGCATCGGTGCAATTTGGGTGGAATCTGCCCATCTCTTTTTCGCTCACATAAAATCTACAGGTCTCTCTGCATGCACCTAGCATTAAAAATCCAATGTGGACAGGCACAAAGAGGATTGTTAACGAGGATACGATCAGTACGGCTGGATCGAGCCGTTCGAAAGGTATGTCATAGTGGGGTGTACGCTTGATAGTACGAGAAAATGCACATACAGAAAGTGGTTATTTAAGGGGATTTGAGATATTTTTATATGCAGCAGGCACCCTTTGGAAAAGGAAAGCTCTCCCTTAAGGCCTGTACTGCACATATTCATTGGACAGACTATAGAAGAATTTATTAATTTAAAAAAATGTTCTTTGTATTTTTTATTTTTCAGAAAATTTGTGTCAGAAATCTTGGGCTACAAAATGTATGAATTGTTCTGCTTGAAAAGCGGTGGATATATTCCAAATGATCCAAACAAACCACTACATGAGTGCGACTTTTATGGAAACAAAGATGTAGGAACTGCCATGAGGTAAGACATATATTATAAGGTTTTAAGCCTTAAACAAATACTTTAGAAATACACTGCGAGAAATTACTTTTGAAGCTCACACTACTAAATTGCGTGGAGATTTTTTGATTAAATCAAAAAATCCATAGCTAAATTGTGGATTTCTTTCTTTATCCTTTATTTTAAGTTCTTTTCATGCTGAATCGAATGAAATTTTTATTTATGAAAATCGGTCATAAATTGTGAAAGCTATGTATATTGAATAAAATTAAAATAGTGTAATTTTAATTCTATTCACACACGACCTTGTAGTCGTGTTTGAGGAATTTACACATGGGTATTTAATTTAAGTTGCTAATTCCGATTTAATCATAATTATTTCTCAATCAATAATTTAGAAAAATGATGAAAATGGGCTCAACAACAACATGGCGAACTGCTGTAGCACAAATTGTTCCAGATAGCGCACCTATGTCGGCAGATTCACTTTTGCAATATTACAAGCCATTGCATGGTTGGCTAAAGGAAAAGAATCGTTTAACAGGAACAGTCACTGGATGGACTCCTTCTGCAAAAAGTAAGTTTCATGTTTAATTTTTATTAAAGAATAAATTTACCTTAGTATACAACTTTTTTTTCTACAGTTGTGCGATGATATAACATATAATTAAAAACACAAATAAGAAGAGTCCACTGTTATATCTGGGCGAAACACGTTCCTTTCTGGAGTTGAGGTCACATGTACTTTTTATTATTGAATTATATAATAATTCGCTCCACTTAAAACAGAAGTGATTTTAGTATTTAAATTACTTCGTCTTCATTATAATTATAATTAAAAACTTTAGTACTATGTATGTATTATGTACTAGAGTAATTTACTCGTATAATATGTTATCACCTAATAAAGAAGCATTACATTATATTTTGTATTTTTAGTTGCGATATATGTAGGTAAAGGGCAAGTTTAGGATTCGTGCAAAAAATCGAACTCGAGACAATTAATTTCCCTAACATTAAGATGATAGATAACGCGAAAAAAGTAGTCTCGCAATTCTATCTGTCTGTCTGTACCTCGATCTGCAGGCTAAACCGCTGAAGCGATTTTATCCAAGCATTGGACTTAAGGTTCTTAGGGGAAATTAAATATTATTTAAGATAAATAAATAACGGTACCTTCAATACAGCCAAAATACAAAAATTGATTAAATTCAAGACCGGCTCGATTTCGAAGAAAAACAATTTAATAGTACTATTAGGACTATCTTCTTCTTTTTATACAGTGTGCCAGTTAAGAAATGGATAACCTTGAATGCCTCATAGTAGACTTCATGACCGTCCTGAAAACTGATAAAAAAGTTCTATCTCAACCACAAGAAATGATATACGCATTTTTTTGTTCAGTGCATTCTTTTTTGCCTTACTTTACATATTTGAATACCACGACTACAAGTGAATGAATTCCACCGTTTTTTTTTCGTAGCAATATTTTACATTATTTGTGCCAAAATATTGGTAGAAGGAAATTATAATAACTGTTGGACTCCTTAGATAAAAAAATTATTTAACTTTGATTTTCAATGCAAAATGTGAAAGAAAATAATTTTTGAAAAAGTTAAATCATCTGCTCTGGTCTAAAAAAATGCATGCTCTAGAAACATCCGGTTTTGAGTGTTTAACCATAAATAAATAAGAGCGTTGAATTTTGAAAACAAAAATTATACTTTATTACGTAAAATTTTGAGAAAGTATCGTTTGAATATTTTTGTTTAAATTCATTTTTTTCAGAGTTTTGAGTTTGGAAACTATTTTTTTCAAAAACTGTTTACTAAATGAACTTTATTCTAAGGGAAATAAAAGAAGGGATTTCTAGGTTTGCAAAAAGGTATAACCGGGCGTTGTAAGAGTTGCCGTTGTTTTTTAATAATTTTTGTTCGGTTTTAAGTCAATTTTTTAGAAAACTGCCCCTCCCACCTAAGCGAGCGGGGTAGATACCCCCTTCCACACGATTTTTTTCTTTTCTCAAGCTCAAGCTTTTTGTCACACCTTAGGTAAATCACTCTGTATAATAGCTGGAATTCTCAATAGGGAATACAAAAAACTGTGAAATTAATCATTAGTTCCGCTTTGAACTTTAATAACTTTGGAAGGTAAACATTTACTAGATAAAAAGTGAAGATCTTTTTTGCAAGACGTTCAATTTTCTAAAAAAAAAGTTATGCTACTCATTTAAATATTTGCTATTATAAAGTTATAAATTTCCAAGTAGAAAAAAGTGTTTTGTCCCATACAAATCGTATGGAAAATAGAAAATAGCGATGAGCGACCTTTAAAAATTAATATAAAAATCTAAATTTTTAACAGGCTTATTATTTTGATCAACTCTAAGTAATAAGCTAGTGGCATTGGAAAAAAGAGACTCTTTTTTATTTTTGAATCAGTCTAATATATACGTATATACATTATGTAATAGATATATTCTTATATGGTTAACGAAAAATTAATTAAAAGTGTAGGGGTGTAGGAGGGTAGGGATGTAGGAGTGTAGGGGTTTAGAAATAAATTTTGCGTTGACGAACACACTGAATATTACGCTTCATTCGTGTCGGCAGGCGCACACAGGAATGGTTGAGAGTTGTAAGCACTAGGATATGGTTTTGCTTAGCTTTTGCGGCCAAAACAGAACTATTTTTTAAAATGGTAGGTATTTCATGAAATCTCCAAGTTTTTATGGGTCCAATACATAAACAATGGTTTTTGTTTAAATGGGTTCAAAAAGCTCAATATTTATTTTAGGGCGTCCAACCGAGCTGTAGGGGGCACTTTGGTGCCACGAAGGCTCTTTATTTATTGTGGGAACCCTCAAAAGCTTAATTTTAAGAGAAATTTTTCCCCTAAGCAACAGAAAGTAGTGCAGAGGCTTTAATGTACTTTTTGCTCACCCAGGGGCCCACTGGACACAATCTCGGTTGCCCGGTGGCCCAGTCCACTCCTGCGGTATTGGAAGGTAACCGAAAAATTTTATTGAAACAAATAGTTCTTTACGTTTTACATCTATTCCAAGTGTTCATATCTATATCTACACACGGGTCATAGCGTCTCAAAAACCAGGCAACAAGCTTTCCTAATAGCAGTCTTTCATTAACTAGAAAAATCAGCTTTCCAATATTTCGTTCCACGAAAAAGTCTGTACTTTATCGGATCAATTGATTTAGCTGCCAATTTTCCAAAATGTCTAACTTTGGACAGGAATATCTCATCATATTCGAAAATAAATCAAAATTTGTTAAACTCTGTGACCTTCAATTTTTATCATTACAACAATTTACGTAAGTTTCTTTCTTAAAATTTTTATCATAACAGCATTTTAAGTAAATTTCTTAGGAAATGAGAAAAATGCGACACAAAAAATAAAACGACATAAACTTAAAAATATTGTCTACGCAGAAAAAAGTTTTGCTGACAAATAAAAGAAAAAATTTATTTCAAACAAATTTTGTTACAATAACTTTTCACCTCAAACCGATAGTTTAGATATGATCAATTCGCATTTTCCAAAATGGCGGATTTCCCCAGGGGTATGGCATGGCGAATGCGTGGCGTCCCGAAAAAAGGGCTCAAGCTTTTCTAATAGCCCTATTTCAGGTACCTATACAAAATTCATCTGTCCTATATTTCGTTCCATAAAATAAAACTATTTTCTCACAATTAATGTCATACCTCAAAATGCTGTCTTACCTCGAAATGTAGTTGCTTAAATGTTTCAATAATAACGCAACTTTCGAATTATAATTTTCAATAACAATATTAAAGAATCTACCTAGGTACCGTCTTAAATTATTGCCCGCCAACTTCTATCGCTTATCAATTTCCAAAAATATTAGGGTCATTTCGATAAGCTTTTTTGATTGTGGTTTAGAATAAAAAAATCTATAAATTAATATAATAATCATAGAAAATATTGAAATACCGTCTCATTTAATGTGAGATAATTGAGAAACAACAAAAAATGTACCTCACCATCACCATCATCTATATCAGCTATAAATAAGACTGACGGTAGATGTGCGAAAGTCATAGTTAAGTCGCAAGCTTGACCAGCAATATGGCTTCCAAATTGTTTCTTATTTGTATGGTGGCCTCTATTATTGGAGTAAGTTTAATATTTAGTAAAAATAAAATAAAAATAACTAAAACATTTCATATTAAACATAGGTGACCACTGCGGTATCATACACATCCGAAAGGGATGCCAGCAAATTTTTACAAGACTCAAGCTTAAGACTCTATAACTTGTACAATGAAATCTCAAATGAAACCTATGAAATCGATGATAAGCTTTTCTTTGCTGCTCTAGAAGACAATGGAATAGCTCACAGAATAGCAACTGTCATATTGGATGTTTCCAAAGAAGCTAGAAAATACAACACTGATGCATTCAAGAACCCAAATGTTATCAATGGAATTCGAAAACTAAGGTCAGCCGATTTATTTGTTCTGGAGGATGATTTCTTCAGTACTTTGGCTACATCATTGTTGGGCCTGCAGGGAGCTGCAACGGAAAAGGATGTCTGTAACTACATGCAGCCGGAAACTTGTGATATGGCATTACTTCCGGATATTCGAAAGGTATTTTCGAATAGCTTAGATCCCAAGGAATTGCAATACTATTGGGGGGAATGGCGTCAGAAGCAATTGACTTCAGGAAATTTACATTTCATGAATGTAATTGAGTTGTTTAGAAGAGCTGCAAAATTAAATGGTGAATAATTTTGTATAAAATAATAATAATTGTTGTTTAACCTTTCCACCTTTAAAATTTAAGGGCTATCTGTGCGGGAGTTTTGGTTCCGAAGCTTTGATGATCTAAAATTATTTGATGACATGGAGGTTGTAATGGATCAACTCAAACCATTTTATCAAGAATTCCATGCTTATATCCGACTTGAATTGTCTAGAAAGTACGGAACTGTAGTTGTTAACCAAGAAGGCCCAATACCAGATCATCTAATTGAACAGGTCCTCCTTCAAGCCTGGAAGAAAGGGAGTGTACTAAGTCAATCCTATCCCAACGAACGACTACCAAATTTACAAGAAGGTCTTGAAAGTCAAGGCTTCGACATTGAGAAAATTCTCCAGTATGCTGAAGATTTCTACCAATCACTTGGTTTTGATCCAATTCCAGAGTAAGTTCGTTTTCTCGAAAAAATTACAAAATATGCCCTGCAAGTATTGTGTCAATTCTAAAACCAGAACAATCAAGCAAAACCGCTTCAAGATCATCTCACAAGGTGTGGGCAAAGTTGGTATCGACTGCAAACCAGATATATTCGACAAGACTTCGTGGGTGTACATGAAATACTGCAGATCTTCAACTTTCAAACGATTCCTTCAAACCCATGGATATCTGGGACGCATACACTATGCTTTGGAGAAGAAGAGCCTGCCATTTTATTTCTTCTCGTCGTTTAATCTGGAATATCCTTTAGGTGAAGCGGTTATTCTTTCAGCCTCAACTCCAAATCACATGAATCGAGCTGAGATTTTAAATAATTTCAATTACACTAACGAACTTGCTATGAATCGATTGTTTAGAATGGTAATCTTGACGGAATTATATTAGGCGTGTCCAGGAAAGAGAGATATAGCAGATTTTGCTCCATCAAAAGCTGAGCAAGCGAATTCAAAGATTTTTGTCCTAAGTATTTTGACAACCAAACTGAGTTTTTTTTGCTGAAAAGTCCTGTTCAAGCAACTGAGATTGCTAAGACCCTCCGAAATCTCCTTGTCCTGAACTCACCTATTTTTAAATTGATAGTTTGTTCAATAGTGATTGATGATTACAGGGTGTTCATACGATGTTTAACGTTGTTCAACATTTTGTTAATACTAAATTGATGGTTGATGTGTTGGAAGGGACTGTGGCCTTGGAGAGAGCAAATGAGCATTATTGGGCTTTGATGGATAAACATGCTGGAATTGAACCACCAATTGATAGAAGACTAAAGTACATCGACTTTTCGTATAAATTCTTTGAAGATCTTGCACAAAATCATCAAGCAAGGTAAGAGTTTCAATTTGATTTTTTTTTAAACAGAATTATTTTATTCAAAGGTGTTTTCTCGTGATAACAATTACAGTTAGGCTGCATAGCTTTCGCTCAGTCATATTAACATTGAAGGTTTTGAATGAACAACTTCTTATATATAAAAATTTCGTGTCACGGTGTTTGTGGTCAAATTCCTCCGGGAGGGCTAGACCGATATATAGATATTTTGTGTGCATACTTGGTAGGTATGAGAAAAGGTCGTAAGGAATATTTCATACCGCTAGGTGATTAAGGTGTCAAAATGCAGAATTTTAGTTTTAATTTTTTTGTATTTTTTTGATTTGGTATACAAAAACAACTACAACCCCAAATTTCCACGCACCTACCGCAACCCACTGTTTCTTAATCGCGATTTTAGTATTTTTATATGAACAATATCCATTCAATTGAAGTAAGGTGGTACTACTGATCAGCAGTCATCGTCCATTCCGTTTTCATAGATCGCATCCCCACATATGCGTTTCATGTTCATTTGAAAATGGACCGTCATCTTACTCGCGTTCGGGAAGACCATTTTCCAAGGCACGGCGCAAAGCCAAAAACGGCCAAACATTCACGTATTTGCCCGATTTCCACGTGGAATCTATACTAAACGCCGGCCGCGCCGAATAAGTTGTGTCCACCACTGTCATTGTACTTGCGACACACAACAACACCACACGTCCAGTTTCAAATTTAATATTTCACTTTCAATTTATACTTACGTTCCATTTCCTTGAGATCTCCGCCTGATGGATGTCTCAACGAATCGACGACGCGACGGCATACGCCATGAAATGCTTGATTGCACCGATATTTCTGAAGGGCTGTGACATTTTTCTTCTTCACGAACGTTTCACGTTTGTTTATCGAATGACAATGCGCACCGTCATTGCCGGAAGCATAAACGTCAAACACACTTTCGTTAAAATCGTTTAATTCGCTTTTATTTCATCGATAAACCATTGTTCTATTTTATCGATCACATACGATCAATTTTATCGATCGTTGAAACATTCAAACATATTTGCAATACATTCGTAATTTCTTATCGAATAACCAAAATATTCACTGGAAATAATTTATATGGCAGAACAACGTTTGCCGGGTCAGCTAGTATTTTATAAATGAATATTTAAATAAAAGATTTAGCTTGGATTTATCAATAAAAAAATTATTATAAAATTGGTATTACAAAGTCTTTCATTAACAAATATCCTTCTCTTTATTACGAAGAAAAAAAAAAACACGACAAAAATTTACCACGCCATGTTCCAAATGTGCTTTCTTTTAAATGAACAAAAATTATTTTCTTTTAGAAAATTTGCATCCGAAATTCTCGGCTATCAAATGTACGAGTCATTTTGTTTAACCAGTAACGGTTATGTCCGTGATGATCCAAATAAACCTTTACATGCTTGTGATTTCTATGGCAGCAGGGACGTTGGAACTGCCATGAAGTAAGAATTTTTTCAACTTCAATAGGAAACTAACGCCAAGGTATTGAATTCAATTTTTCTTAGAAAAATGATGAAAATGGGATCCGCGACTTCATGGCGATCAGCTATGGGTAGAGCAGTACAAGATTTTCCAGCAATGTCAGCTTATTCATTATTAGAATACTACAAGCCATTGCATATTTGGCTTAAGGAAAAGAATAGTATGTCAAGAGCTAAGATTGGATGGGTTCCTTCCACAAAAGGTATGTTATTTTTGGAAATTTAAATTTAATTTCATTTCTTAAAATAATTTATTTTCAGTTGTGCTGTAAATATAATCCACTATTTATGTTATATCCGAAGTACGAGTAACGAGTTTATAATTTTTTTTTGAAAATAAAATTTAAAAATGAATTAAATGCATTTTAATATTTTCAATAATAATAAACTTAGCTACATATAAATTCGGCCTCAATGAAACATGGCGCAAATTGAAAATTGGACCCAAAATATATATATATAAGATATTTTTCAGAGCTCAAAAAATTACCCCAAAACAAGAACAGAAATTGATTTATTTCCAATATCTTTAAGATTTTAGGTACCTTTTTCATTTTCAATTCTGAAAAATGGTCCAAACTCGTGTTTTGTGTTGCCTCCATTTATCTATTATTATTTGATCAGATTCATTAAAATTTAAAGGGAATAATAAATAGTATTAATCGTACGCATGCGTAACGGATGCGTAACGCATGCGTAACGTTACGCATCCGTTCAGGATCTCAAGACCGTTCAAGATCTCAAGACCGTTCATGATTTCAAGACCATTCAGCATCTCAAGACCGTTCAGGATCTCAGGACCGTTCAAGACCTCAGGACCGTTCAAGACCTCAAGACCGTTCAGGATCTCAACACCGGTCGGGATCTCAAGCCGTTCAAGATATCAGGACCGTTCAAGATATCAGGACCGTTCAAGTTCTCAGGACCGTTCAAGACCTCAAGACCGTTCAGGATCTCAAGACCTCAGGACTGTTCAAGATCTCAAGACCTTTCAGGATCTCAAGACCGTTCAGGATCTCAAAACCGTTCAGGACCGCTCAAGATGTCAAGACCGTTCAGGATCTCAATACCGTTCAAGATCTCAGGACCGTTCAAGACCTTAGGACCGCAATGGCAATGGCAATGGCAATGGCAATGGCAATGGCAATGGCAATGGCAATGGCAATGGCAATGGCAATGGCAATGGCAATGGCAATGGCAATGGCAATGGCAATGGCAATGGCAATGGCAATGGCAATGGCAATGGCAATGGCAATGGCAATGGCAATGGCAATGGCAATGGCAATGGCAATGGCAATGGCAATGGCAATGGCAATGGCAATGGCAATGGCAATGGCAATGGCAATGGCAATGGCAATGGCAATGGCAATGGCAATGGCAATGGCAATGGCAATGGCAATGGCAATGGCAATGGCAATGGCAATGGCAATGGCAATGGCAATGGCAATGGCAATGGCAATGGCAATGGCAATGGCAATGGCAATGGCAATGGCAATGGCAATGGCAATGGCAATGGCAATGGCAATGGCAATGGCAATGGCAATGGCAATGGCAATGGCAATGGCAATGGCAATGGCAATGGCAATGGCAATGGCAATGGCAATGGCAATGGCAATGGCAATGGCAATGGCAATGGCAATGGCAATGGCAATGGCAATGGCAATGGCAATGGCAATGGCAATGGCAATGGCAATGGCAATGGCAATGGCAATGGCAATGGCAATGGCAATGGCAATGGCAATGGCAATGGCAATGGCAATGGCAATGGCAATGGCAATGGCAATGGCAATGGCAATGGCAATGGCAATGGCAATGGCAATGGCAATGGCAATGGCAATGGCAATGGCAATGGCAATGGCAATGGCAATGGCAATGGCAATGGCAATGGCAATGGCAATGGCAATGGCAATGGCAATGGCAATGGCAATGGCAATGGCAATGGCAATGGCAATGGCAATGGCAATGGCAATGGCAATGGCAATGGCAATGGCAATGGCAATGGCAATGGCAATGGCAATGGCAATGGCAATGGCAATGGCAATGGCAATGGCAATGGCAATGGCAATGGCAATGGCAATGGCAATGGCAATGGCAATGGCAATGGCAATGGCAATGGCAATGGCAATGGCAATGGCAATGGCAATGGCAATGGCAATGGCAATGGCAATGGCAATGGCAATGGCAATGGCAATGGCAATGGCAATGGCAATGGCAATGGCAATGGCAATGGCAATGGCAATGGCAATGGCAATGGCAATGGCAATGGCAATGGCAATGGCAATGGCAATGGCAATGGCAATGGCAATGGCAATGGCAATGGCAATGGCAATGGCAATGGCAATGGCAATGGCAATGGCAATGGCAATGGCAATGGCAATGGCAATGGCAATGGCAATGGCAATGGCAATGGCAATGGCAATGGCAATGGCAATGGCAATGGCAATGGCAATGGCAATGGCAATGGCAATGGCAATGGCAATGGCAATGGCAATGGCAATGGCAATGGCAATGGCAATGGCAATGGCAATGGCAATGGCAATGGCAATGGCAATGGCAATGGCAATGGCAATGGCAATGGCAATGGCAATGGCAATGGCAATGGCAATGGCAATGGCAATGGCAATGGCAATGGCAATGGCAATGGCAATGGCAATGGCAATGGCAATGGCAATGGCAATGGCAATGGCAATGGCAATGGCAATGGCAATGGCAATGGCAATGGCAATGGCAATGGCAATGGCAATGGCAATGGCAATGGCAATGGCAATGGCAATGGCAATGGCAATGGCAATGGCATTGCAAACTTTCGGATGGTGTATGAATAGTTTTGACCTTGAAAAAAATTTTAAAAATTTATAAAAAAAAATCTATGTCTGACCAATTACTGACAGTAATTGACTTTTTATCACAACCTTGTGGCCTTTCAAATGGCAAACCTTTTTTGCGAATATCCCATAAATGAGGTGCTAAAAGGCTTTGAAAATTTATTAAAAAAAAATCTGTGGCTGACCAATTGCTGAAACTAGTTGACCTTTTATGAGGTCCAGGTAACCTTTCAAATGGTATATATTTTTTTTCGAATATCTTAGAAATAGGTGCTTAAAATAGTTTTGACTTTGAAAATTAAAAAAAAAAAAATTAAAAAAAAAAATCTAAGGCTGACCAATTACTGAAACATGCTGACCTTTTTTGACCAATTACTGACCTTTAAGATGGCATACTTTTTTTTTTTTAATTCTATAAATGAGAAGCTAAAAGTCATATTATGTGACCTTAAAACAAACTTTAAAAATTCATTAAAAAAAAACTATGGCTGACCAATTACTGAAACTAGCTCACTTTTTATCATGGGTCCTTTCGAATGGTATACTTTTTTTGCGAATATCCCATATATGAGGTGCTAAAGAATAGGAGCCCACATTGTCAAAAAATGTTTCTTTTATTTTCTCCTTCGAACTCATGGGATTTTCTTCCAAAAATGAATACGTTTCCAAATTGCCTCTTTTATTTTTTTTAAATAGATAATAGAATAAACTATTAAAATTTATTTTTATTTTATTTATTCTTCTGATTGAAAATTAAAATCTTAATCTTAGACAATGCTCCTTTTTGATGTTAGATATTCCAATATTGCTTAAGCAACCTCTGCAAAAATTGAAACAAAAGGTTAAGTTATGATTTTCGATGTACCAACACAATTCACCAAACATACTTCTCTTTGATGCGTTCCATCCAATCTTCACATTCAATTCTTTATTTTTATTCTCAAGCCATATAGAAATTGGCTTGTAATATTCTAGTAAACCTTCCCCATTTAATTTAGCATCTCCTGGTAAAAGTTCACCCAAAACTTCATGGAATGGTTTAGAGGAACCTAATTTCATCATTTTCCTAAAAAAGTTAATTAAGGTTAAATAAAAAAAAACATTTATCAGGTTATTCTAGCAAAGAGGCAATGAAAAGAATTATACTTACTTAAGTGCATCGCCAGCTGCTTTACTACCAAAGAAATCACAATTATGCAATGCTGCTGCTGGATACTGACCACTAATCTCGCAGAGTTTTCTATAGAACTGATAGCCTAGAATTTCTGAAACGAATTTTCTGTAATAATAAATAAAAAAAATAGGTAAGTAACGAAAGCGAAGCAAATAGAAAGCTCCAACAAAAATTTAATATTTTATATCAATATTTCCCAATAAAACACTGTTCGTTTATCATTTTCCAAACACGTATAAAAAAAAGGTGGTATAAGCTAAATATAGAACTTAGTTTGCAGCGGGAAAATACAAATTTAGTAAATCATTCACATAGACACGTTTGTTAATACGAAACTTAAATATTTAACTTCAACATAAACTCGTGCGTTTTACTTTTTCCTCAACTAAAAATACTTAAGTTTCGTTTCAGCAAATGGGATGGTTCTTACCTTGCTTGAGTATTTTCGTCCAGATCAATGTAGAACTTAAATGGGAAATCAAAGAAATTATCGGCTCGGTCTGTGGGAGGTTCAACTCCAGCGAATTCATCCATTAACTTCCAATAGTGCTTATTCAGATTTTCAATATCAACAGTTCCAGCAAGTAGATCATACATCACCTTCGTGTGCACAAACAACGTTGGAATGTTCAACATTGTGTGTATACCCTGTGCAAAGAATACAAATTTTCAAAAATTGTTATATATGTTTAAAACCAAACCAGAATCTTAGCTAACCATTCTTAAGAGTCGATTCATTTGAACTTCCTCCGTGAATTTGAAATTTGTCACTAATCCAATTACATCTAGATGTTTTGGTGTTGATGCGGACAGAATTGAAGCCTCTCCCAAAGGATACTCCAAGTCATACGAACTAAAATAATAGAACGGAAGATTTTTCTTTTCCAATGCATAGTAGATTCTTCCCATGTATCCATGGGCTTGCAGAAATTTCCTAAAGTCAACCTTGTGACAGAATTTCATGTGAACATTTGGAGTTAAGTCATAAATATCAGCTCTGCAATCACCAGTGTCCGACTGGGCATTTAATTTAAATCGATTATCCCAATATTCTTTTGGGATAGGATCAAATCCAAGGGTCTTATAGAAATCGCTGGCTATGCCGAACATCATGTTGGCATTGAAGTTATGTTCTGCTAAAATTTTGTCGTAGGGAGGGAGATTTTTGTGTGGATACATTTCATCGATGACACTGTCATTGGTCCAGGCTTGTCCAATGACTTGCTGGAACAAATGATCTGGAATAGGACCATTCTCCTTTACAATAAGCGGTCCATATTTTTCGTACAGCTGATTACGGATGAATGCATGCAATTTCTGGTACAGTGGACGAACTTGTAACATAACGTCTTCCATTTCTTCGATGTCGTAGAACTCCGACCAGAGTTCAAGAACTGGAACACCTGAACAGATAAAGATATTGAGTATAAGACAATAAATTATAAATACTTTACAACAAACCTGTTAAATTGGCAGCAGTTTTTAATGATTCGATCAGAGTGTAGAAATGAATTGCTGACCATTGGCTGTTCTTCTCCCTCCAGTTCTGCCAATAATACAACAACTCAGCTGAATCATTGCTCTGAGATATAATGTTCTGAACGTCAGGGAAATATGACAAGTACTCGTTCTCTTCACTTTGTCTATATGGCTGAATGTCCTTATCACTAGCCAGCTCCTTAAGCGAGTTCAGAGTGCTTGCTACAGTCGAAAAGTAGTCCTCCTCCAAGATGAGCAAACCCGCTGATTTGGAAATTGTCCTGAAGACTTCGCGCAGATCAGCATCTTTGAATGTCCTATAATCGAATTGCCTTGAGTCTTTAACAACTTCTACAAGAGCCTTGGAAGTAGCTCGAATGTTTTCTACACTAGAAAAGAGTGAATCGAAGTCATCTTCGTCAGCGTTGTATGCCTCGTCAGCTATGTTATCATAGAAGGTATATAAATCTGTACTAACTTGCTGGGCAAACTTTTTCGCTTCGATTTCACTGGAAACAGCTGCTTGGGAAACCTTGAAAGAATTAAATTTAAAGGATGTTTATCTGTGTAAGACACTTCCTTATATAAAAATATATCTTTACCCCAATTACAGCCAAAAGAAGCACCACAAACGCAGACCTCATTGCGGATGAAATTCCAAAATACAACTGACAATTATTATTTTGAAACAAACAGATGAGTTTTTAATTAAACGCACTAAAATTATGAATCTGGACCGAGATGTGAGGTTGATAGTGGTTGCGTGCCAGCGCCCGTGTATATGTTAGTTTTTTTTTCATTTTTATCAACGAGTTGTTGCCTTATATTTTTGCATTTTCAAATAATTGCGATGTGATGATTACAATATTTACTACAGTGTGTGTGGATGGAATTATCTGAGGTTAATTTTGTCATCTTGACCGACAGATTATACGAATGAAATCGCAAGTGTTTTTGTTCTGCTTCAATCTTAAAAAGCTGAGCTAAAAAAAGACTTAATATGAAACTAATTATTATACATATAAAACCCGTCTCGTCCGTATACTAATTTAAAACGTAAATTTTTAAAAGTCAATAAGTCTTAAGATTCTTGAAGCTAAGTTTCTTTATTAGACTTAATTATGCATACTAGATTGCCTAGAACAAGATTAAAGGAAATTTGATGCAAAAGTCTTTAAAACTTAGATGATAATATTTTTTAAAATTTCTTTTCAGATTTGCGGACTGATACACATTTGATATATTTTGAGCTACGGAAAAGGAGATCTTGTTCCCCATTACTCATTAGGTATCTACCGAACATTTCTGTGTTCAGGTTCGTTTGGGTTAAGAAACATTGGGCGAATGTTTGAAAAATAGGCCTTTAGGACATCAGTTCCGTTCAGTTAGTATAAACGGACACAATTTTGATTTCATTTAATTAGTGAATTTGGAGAATCGTAAAATGGGGCAAGCTTTTATAAGATTTTTCGAGGCCCTCTGCAATTTGCGATGGTACATAATGCGAGTCATTACAAATTATTTACTATAAAGAAATATATACATTTTTTTTTATTTCTCATCTAAACCATCCCCCTCTTCAAAAATCTCCTTCGAAATATCTCATATTGATTATAGGTATCTGTTTTGTGAAGAAAATACAAAAATTAAGTTTTATTTATTTTTGGTAGCAAATTCCATGCCAATGGTTTAGACCGAGAGCCAACGACATAAATAGTCAAGTCATTTGCGTAATGTTGAAACCCATACCAATACATAGCTTTGGAAGGGTAAAACCAGGATTACAATGTCTGCCTGCCCATACCCTTGACGAAAGGGTGGGGGTGGCGGGTTGAAAATGGAGTATTTATTAATTTTTTATCCGGGGTATTTTCACTTTAATTAATTTTTTGAATCCTGGTTTTACCCTCCAAAGCTGTGTATGGGTTTCAACATTACGCAAATGACTTGACTTTTTATGTCGTTGGCTCTAAGACTAGTTGTTTACTTATTTCTACCTCGTAGTCTTCTTACTATGTTTTCATTTTCATTTTGTTTTGCAATTTAATTTTAGTTTGGTCTTCTAGCTTCAAGCTACCAAAGAATTTTGTTGGCTTATTTCTGTAGGTGATGCTAAATTTTCTGTAGAAGAATATGTGCTTGTATCGTTTTGACCATTTTTTAAAGATTCATTGGCTGAATTGGTTTTTACTTCCGCTGTTAAAATCCCAGTTCACGTTTAAAATTAAACTTTTAACTGAAAGAGAAGCAGTAAATGATAATGAGCTCATAATAAAATAATAATCATCAAATAATAATAATTAGTGGCGAAGCTAGCCTTTAATGGGCCCCGTATCCACAATTTGTTAGGGGGGGGGGGGGGGCTTAAAAAAAAAATAAAGTATTGTTACAAGTAAAATAAGCTATTTCCATGTTAGAATCAAAACTCCAATTTATTTTTAATAGCTTGAGAAGGAACTAAACATTATAATTAAAAATTTAAATCTTCGAGCGTACTTCTTCTATGCGATCCAACATGGCGGACTATTGAAGTTTTACATCCTTAAAAACTTAAAATCAGATGAACTTTGTCCGAACTGTCAAAAAGAAATCGTAAACCAATTACAAATTACAAATTTGCAAATTGAAAATTTGCAAACCTTCTTTTGGAAAATTATGGGAGATTTCTAAAATAAACAAGGGAGGTTTTGAAAGAATATGGCTGATGTACGATGACAACCAATGGAAAAAGAAGGAAACATTATCTGGTTTTTTTCCTTTAAAAAAATCCTAACGTCATTTCTACTGGTCAGATTTTTAAGATTAAGATCTCAAAATTAAGCTTACAAATGTGGCTAAATTCTTAAATAAAACTTGTAGGGTAGGGGCGAAAACTTTCGTACTAAAAAACTTTATATATACTATTTTAAATTCAAAACATGATGACAAATTTTTAATTTTCATGAAACCAATTATACACAATTATAGGTATAACCTTTCTCTACAAATATGTTGGTAATTTTATATTTGTTACTCTAACGGAGAGCAAGTAGGGTCAATATATGGCGTTTTTCTTTTTTGGCTCTAAATAAACCTCTGAGCAGAGGCTGAGCGAGCAGATTATGGTCAGAGCCCTCAGACTTATTAATGAAACACATTTGAGCACTGAACTGTCATTTCATAGGTGTGTTACTAAAATACATTATTGTTTACCTGATTAAGACGGGCGACTGTCCTGGGAATCCATTTTTAATTTTTTGTATTTCTTTCGTCTGTCAAATCACTGAAAAAAAGTGAAGTTGGCTTCGCTCAGTGTTTCGCTCGATTTGCTCGGTTATTTTATTCTGAGCTTATCGATTAAGCTCTGAGCTAGCTCAGATGGAAAAAAGAAACACACTTTTTGAGCTCTGATATGTCTGAGCTAAAAAAAACATAGAGTTTTTGTTTGACAGTTTCTTGATCTGCTCAGAGTTAAAAAAGAAAAACGCCAATAGTAAAATCAATCTACACTTTATTATACTATAATATTAGAAACTATGTCGTGCTATATCTTGAAAGTTATTCGACTTACATGGAATCCAAATAAACAGAAATGTAGGAAATTTAATGTTCTATAAAAAGTATCAAAAGTGATTTTTGGTTCGGACATTGGATGAAATAAACATGAAAAACAATTTTTAAAATCGAAAACTTGCTGGTTTTTCTAATAATAACTACTCTACGACTAATAGCGGTTGAGAAAATCGAGTACTTGCTTTTAAACACTTTTTTTCAAAATGGCGGACGACGCAGAGGGTTCTTTTATTGGAAAATTGTCCCGAATCTTTGTAAATATTTTCGATTTTGTTAGATAATTTGATTGGACTACAAAGACAACAAGATTTTCGTGAACATTCAACGGCCGCTGTAATAAGAGATAGGCTGAAGATATACATACAAACACACATATATAAAAAAACAATGTTCTACCTATCAATGTGAATTCTTTTTAATATATTTTTCTGTGATATTTATACAATACGAACAAATAAATCAAATATGCATTAACGTAAAAGATAACAAATGACTTCAAAGTTAACTGGAGTCGGTGAATGATGCGAAAAACTGTTATCAGCTGCATTTGAAATATTTTTATTGTGCACACCTTCGTCTGCTTCAGGAACATTACATTCTGTATTTGCTGAAAGTATAATTTTAATTGGTATGTATAGGTATAAAATATTTTGTAAGCTTTTTCTTAATCTTACCGCACTTTCTAACAAGTCAATTCCATGATTTGTATTTGCCCTTGGTCTCTTGCCCATAAGGTCTTGGAAAATTTCAAAAAATTTGAGCTTGGGAGCTCCTGAACCACTTTTCTTTATGTTGACCAAAGCCTTGTTGAATTGTTGCTTAACCCATTCCATGGCCATACTTTTTCCATGCAAATTCATATTTTAATTAATTTTTCTTTCGAACTGCAGCAGTTGTTTCTATAGTATTTGGTTAATATTTGTAAAACAATGATTCTTTAAAAAGAACTTATTCAAAATTTAACGTTCCTATGTCATCTGATACGACAATTAGTATACTAAATAACTCTAGTGATTCTCCGTTTTTAGTGGAAAATACTTTAGAGTTCTCTTGTGTTGATGCCAGTGTCATAGTTGAGTGTTTATTGTCCATTAAGTCGAATGCTGTTGGAATGGACGGATTGCATCCTGTGTTCATCAAGGCCATACTACCGGTGATTTTGCCTCACATAGCACACGTATTTAACACAATACTTACGAGTGGTATTTTTCCGTAACAATGGAAATGACCAAAATAATACCAATTCCAAAAAACCGTAAGGGTGATGATTTTCGCCCAATTTCCGTCCTTCCATTTCTTTCAAAAGTGTTGGAACGAGTTCTGCAGAAGCAAATAGGGACTCATCTTGCAATGCATAATATCCTTTCCCCTGTCCAGTCTGGCTTTCGTCTAAAGCATAGCTGCACATCTGCCGTTATTAACATTGTTGAAGATATAAGACAGGCCCTAGACGATGATCATGTCACATTTCTCTTTCTTCTCGACTTTTCCAAAGCTTTCGACACTATTGATCACTTCATCCTTCTTCACAAACTTTTGAGCTTGTATAAGTTTTCAACTTCTGCTGTCAACTTATTATCGTCGTATCTTGAAAATAGAAAACAAGCGGTTGTGGCGGGTCACAATATCTCAAGATTACTACCAACAGTAAGAGGAGTCCCCCAAGGATCTATTCTTGGTCCCTTGCTTTTTTCCCTCTACATTAATGAACTTCCCACAATTATTTCATCCTGTAAGATCCAAATGTATGCTGACGATGTTCAATTATTTTAAAGCTGTCCTCTTGAACTAATTGAAGTTTGCGCTAATACCATCAACAGTAACCTAGAACTAATTTTACGATGGTCTGAAAGTAATGGTTTGTTTTTAAATCCAATAAAGTCTAAATGCATCGTAGTTAGTAAAAACCATTTAAGTCTTTCCTATTTTCCATTCATAACCCTCAAAAATTCCCAAATTGAATATGTAGAAACAGTGAAAAACTTAGGAGTGTTGTTTAATAGAAAACTGACATGGGAGAATCACATCAATGCGGCAGTAGGCAAAGTTTAGGGAGTTTTACGAATGCTTTGGCCTTCAGAGTATTTTACCCCTTTAAAAACACGCTTAATGCTGGCAAAAACGCTTGTTAAACCAATTATAACATTTGGATGCGAGGTTTTTAATGACTGCGATGCGGTTAGCCGCAGAAAACTCAATGTTGCGTTCAACAATATCGCCCGATACGTCTATAGTGTAAAAAGATATGATCATATCTCTCATTTTGCAAGGCAAATTTTAAGTATTTCACTTGATCATTTTTTACGCTATGGTTAGGTTAGGTTAGGTTAAAGTGGCTGTCAGGAAAACGGCTGACACACTTAGACCATAATTAGGTCCGTTGTGATACCACATGATAGGAATGAGGAGATTATCCTCATTACGAAAACCATTCGGAGCTTTTTATGAAGCGAGAGAGACAGTGTATGTCTGTATTAGCTAGATCGCTTGGATCATTGAAAAAGTAGTCCCCAAGAAGGAGTCTGCGCCTCTGTGAAAGAGCAGGACATGTGCAGAGGAGGTGAGGAATTGTTTCCTCCTCCTCTTCGTCCCTGCAACTTCTACAGAAGTCATTTGAGAAAACGCCAAGTCTTGTGGCATGTTTTCCTATAAGGCAGTGTCCTGTTATGACACCTATTACGGAGCTAATTTGTGATCTGCTAAGTGATAGCAAACTTTTAGAGCGCCTTGGGTCTAGCGATGGCCAGATTTCTTTTGTGGCCAGACATGTAGTAAGGTTTGTCCATCTAGAGTTTGCTTTCCTTGCAGAGTTTTGTTTTAGCAAAAGTTTACACGTAGCGATCGGTATACCTATGTTCCACCTGTTAGGCAAAACGGGCATTAGAGTTCCATTTCTGGCAAGTTCATCGGCTTTACAATTTCCCGGAATATCTCTATGGCCCGGCACCCAAAGAAGGTGAATATTAAACTGTTCCGCCATCTCTTCAAGAGACGATCGACAGTTTTGGGCCGTAACGGAGTTGGTAGAGACAGAGTTGAGAGATTTAAGTGCTGCTTGACTATCTGAGAAGATGCGTATATCCGATGTTGATATCACGTTTTCTCTCAGCCAAGACAGAGCTTCTTTAATTGCCAGAATTTCCGCTTGGAATACGCTACAGTGGTTAGGAAGCCGGAAGGAGAGACTTAAATTAAGTCTGTCTGAGTACACTCCGCCACCCACACCTTCCTCAGTTTTCGACCCATCAGTATAAAAATGAACTGAATCACCTTTGAGAGGGTCCCCAACGTCCCAAGATTCTCTTGAGGGTATGGTGACCTGGAAACTTTTGTCGAAATTTAGTTTGGATGTGGTGTAGTCGGAATGACAAGGAATAGATTCATATAAGTCTAGAATTTTAGTATGACCGATAGAGTTGTTGGTCCATTGAGAAATGGCTTTAAGGCGGACGGCTGTGTTCGCAGCCATTTGCTTGCCATATATATCGAGGGGTGTGAGGCTGAGGAGTATGTCTAGTGCAGCTGATGGTGTCGAGCGGAGGGCTCCACTTATGCACATACTTGCTGATCTCTGGACCTTGCTCAGCTGTTCACAGTACGTGACTTTATCTAGAGCAGTCCACCAAATTGTTACCCCATAAGTGAGAATCGGTCTTACGACCGCAGTGTAGAGCCAGTGAGTTATGGCAGGGGATAGACCCCATTTAGTACCTATAGCTTTTTTACAGGAGAATAAAGCAACAGTGGCTTTTTTAATTCTCTCTTGAATATTAGGTTTCCAACTTAGTTTTTTATCCAGTATGAGACCTAAATATTTGGCTTCATCTGAAAAGGAAAGTGGAACACCATTAATTGTTGGAGGATTTATCTGTGGTATTTTATATTTCCTTGTGAAGAGGACAAGTTCTGTTTTGCGGGGGTTTACACCTAGCTCACAGCGTTCTGCCCATTTTATTAGCTTGTTAAGAGCGGTTTGAAGAAGTTCTGTAAGAACCTGGGGGTGTTTCCCTGATATAGCTATTGCAACATCATCGGCATACGCAATCACTTTGAATCCTTCACCCTCCAGGACAGTCAGTAAGTCATTTATGACCAAGTTCCATAGAAGTGGTGAAAGGACCCCACCTTGTGGTGTGCCTCTAGTGACAGATCTTCTAGTGGAATAGCCTCCCAATGCAGAGTTGATGACCCTACTTCCCAACATATGGTCTATCAACTTAATCAGTAGGCCGTCCACCTTCAAATTTTCCAGTGCTCCTACTATTGCACGGCCGCTGACGTTGTTAAAGGCGCCTTCTATATCAAGGAAAGCCGCAAGCGTGTACTCTTTATGGTGCAGGGAGTATTCGATAGATCTTACTAAGGTGTGAAGAGCAGTTTCCACCGATTTTCCCTTACAGTAAGCGTGTTGTGCTTTAGAGATAAGGTTAAGCTCTATAGTGTCACGCAGGTGGATATCAATCAGACGTTCGAAAGTTTTAAGAATGAATGATGATAAGCTAATTGGTCTCAGGTCTTTTGGATTAATTTGGGAGTATTTTCCAGCTTTGGGTATGAAGACAACTTTCACCTCTCTCCATACTGAAGGAATATGAATGAAATTCAGACAACCGATCAGTATAGTTTCCAGTAAAGGAATTATGATATCTGAGGATCTCTGAAGTTCAGCAGGTATAATGCCGTCTGGTCCCGCGGATTTATAAGGTTGGAAGCTGTCTATAGCCCATTGGAGCTTGTCCCTTGTAATCAGACCTTGGATTTGATTGACCAAGTCATGTGACTGAGCGAATTCAGTATTTGAGACAATTTGTGAGCTACCTGGGAAGTGAGTATCAAGTAGCAAATTTAGTGATTCCTCACAGGATTTGGTCCAGGAGCCATCTGCTGTTTTAAGAGAGCTTGGCATCCCTGGATTGGTAGAGAGGACTTTCCTAAGTCTGGATGCTTCTGAAGAATCTTCTATTTTGTCACAGAAGTTCCTCCAAGAAGTTCTTTTAGTTATCCTCATATGTTTTTTATACACTTTCAGCGAGTTCTTATATATATCCCAATCTAAACTCTCTCTGGTGTATTTAGCTCTGTTGAAAAGTTTCCTACATTCTTTTCTGAGCGGTTCGAGCCCTGGCTTCCACCAATGAGGTTTCTTTTTGCCCCTAATTTTAGTTAGAGGACAGGAAGTGATCATTGATTTGTTGAGTGCATTTGTTAGATCTTTGACTTTATTATCGAGATCAGTTTTGTTCAGGGGAGGATTAAAAAGGTCAGGTTTGATTAACTTTTTAAGAGTTTCCCTATATAGGAGCCAATTTGTTTTCCGGTAGTTCCGGAAGGAAGGAGGCTTTTCAGTTTCATCATTTAGACTGAATTGAATGTATCTATGGTCTGAGAACGAGTGCTCAGAAGATACTTTCCAATCCAATATCGATTGATGAACCATATCTGAGACAAGAGTGATATCTAAGACTTCTTGTCTATTTCTAGTTACAAAAGTTGGTACGTTTCCAACATTACTTAGAAGTAGGTTAGTAGTAAGAATATAATCGAAAAGAGACTCACCTCTGTCGTTAATATCCGAACTCCCCCATACTGTATGGTGCGCGTTTGCGTCGCACCCGATAATTAGGCGTATATTCTGCCGTTCTGCATCAGCGATCAGTCTCCTTAGCTTTACACTGGGGAGAGGGCCAAGATCGTCATGGCCAAGATAGGCGGACACTATCCAGTACAACCCTTTTTCGGTTTGTAATCTGACGGCCGTTACATCTCGATCGCTATATTCAGGGAGTAAAAATACATTAGTATTACATTTAGCTACTATGCAAGATCTAGGTTCACCTTTATCTGGCGCATGCAGCGTGTAATAGCCCGGAGTCCTGAGTCCTTGAACACTGGAGTTAGCAATCCATGGTTCCTGGATCAGGACAATATCTTCTCCGCTTGTGTTCAGACGGAGAAGAAGGGAGGCCGAAGCCATAATACAGTGTTGGAGATTAATCTGAATCAGCTGCAGCATTGTTACCACAGTCGGTCAGATCAACCTCCAGCACCGTTTGGTCAGCGTCTTCGGCTTCAGAGGAAGATCTTAAAAGTTCTTCCTCGCTTAGAAGAACGTTGATAGGGGAGTCTACGCTCTCCATGTCGGAGAGGTCGACGGAAGGAGCCTTCCTTTCGGTTGGCAGATTGGGCAATACCATAGCCGGAGAAGTGTCAATGTCATCTATCTCCATCTCTGGAGTTTCGATGCCGACGACAGGGTCTTCGTCTATGGTCATGTCCTGGGGGTTTTGTGGAGGGGCTTCTTGTGCAACTTCCTCATCTTTTTTGAAAACCTTCAAGGCGATTTTGTGGAAGCCGTACCTAATCACATTTTCGGTCGACACCAGAGGAGCCAGAGATTCCTTGTTGATTACTATGATAGCAGATCTAAAGGAACCCCTGATCTCTTCCAGCTTCGCGACTACCCAATCTTTTGTAGGTAGGCTTGGATTGCTGTACTGCATCATCTGGAGTATTTCATCCTTGCTGGCTGGTTCGATCGGGATCCAGGCACGAGCTCTAGGCCTGCAGGGGATATCATCCCTAGCAACAGCCTCGAGACTAGCACCTGGCCAGACCTCTCCCAGTCTGCTAACAGCAAGCTTAAACAGATCACATGATCTCTGATCTGCACAGGCGATGAGCTTAACACGTCCTTGGTGCCAGCCTGCATCGTCTGTGATTGGTTGAGGTCCGGGATGCTCCCTCACTAAACTCATGAAGCCAGCTGAGAGCTTCACTATGACCTTCAACCAATTCTCAGGAGAGATCCTGCCATCTGCATTACTTCTGTCGATGACTGCAATGACAATTTTGTCCTTTAGTACGTCACTAAAGGGCAGACCTTTATTCACGTGAAGTGATTTGTCGGTGCCTTGCACCTTGGGTCGTTTGGGATCGGGGATGGTGCTCCCGATGGACCGTTGACGCTTTGACGTGTAGTCCCCGCTGGTCTTTCTGAGAGCCATAATGTTCATGGCCCATTGGAGTTTGGCAGTTTGTCGCGAGTCACGATCCGCTACCGGAATGTCACCGATAGCTTTCACGATCCTCTCGGCATTCCGCCTCTCCTTACGGTTGATTTGGTTCCACCCCAACTCGGTGGAAGCAGAGCCATTTTTCATGACCCTACCACCAACGGGTTGTGGTATCTTCCTTGAGCCCATGGGCGGTATACTTCGGCCAGCAGTGGAGGATCCGTAAGTCACGGACGCGCTGCTGGCAGAAGTACCCGCCCCTGGGGGGGTGTTGAGCCCCATCCCGATGGAGGGAGGACCGTTGTCAGCGGCCGTGCTTCCAACGGGTTGGGGGTTCTTCTGTGAATACGGAGGCGGCTTAAGCACCCCAGCAGTGTTGGATCCGTAAGTCACGGACGCGCTGCCGGATGTGATATCCGTCTCCGAGCTCATCTGCGGGGGCGTGGCTTTGTTGAGCCCCATCCCGATGGAAGCAGAACTATTTTTCATAGCCCCACTTCCAACGGGCTGTAGCACTTTCTTTGCAACGGGGGTCGGTATGTTCCTACCAGTAGTAAAGCTTTTAACGGCTGCACTACTGGGCGAGACACCCGACCCGGAGTTGAGCACATGTGCATTATTTCGCCCCAATCGGGTGGAGGTAGAACCTGCTAACGCACGCCGACCTCCAACAAATTGGAGTCTCTTCTGCGAACTCTTTTGCGGTCTGCCTCGTCCGGTAACGGAGAAGGCACCCGCTCCGGAGTTCGCTTGTTTACGGGCAGTGGTAATGGCAGCAGCAGCGTACGTCACGCCACTACTACCACTACGGTGGGCATTAGCCAACGAACCCGAAGAGAGACCCCCACGGCCAACGGCAGTGGAGCTGTTTTTCGCAGCAGCACTGCCAATGGTCGCGGGGGGTCCCCCCGAGCACGAAGGATTTGTACTACTGGCGGGGAGGACAAAGCCCTCTTCGCCAGCAGTAGCGTCTAGCTCACGAGCCGATTCACCCCCCACGGATGACTTATCAGTCTTTCCATGGATTGTGGTCGGCTCGCAAGACCTTCCGCACTTCGTTATACCAGGTGTACTAATTGTCACTGGCGACTTCTCCTCGTTAGAGGCCAAGCCATCGCCGGTAGTCGCGACTCCTACCGACTTTTGAGTGGATATCCCCACTCGCTTTTTAAATTCTTTAGTACTCATTTCATATTATATAGTTTTCAACATTTCGGTTTTCGGTTTTTTTGGGTTATGTTAGTTACCTAGACTTGCAGCTGGATTGCTGAAAGCCTAGGTGTAAGCCCCCTCACTACGACAAAGTCTAACCCGTGAGGGGGTTTTTACGCTATAGAACTCTTATATTTTTATTTCATGTCATGCAAACAAATCAACCTCGCTACCTCTTCGATAGATTAAGATTCAGTTCTTCGGACAGATCTCTAATACTTATTCATCCGCGTTATAAATTTTTAGTATCCAAGAGGCAGTACTTCATCAATGCCGTTCGCCTTTGGAACGCTTTACCGCGGCATGTTAGGGCATTGAGGGGTGAGGCACAGTTTCGGAGAGACTTACTTTCTCATTTCCGGTGTATTTGAGACCGGATTATTATTGATTTAACATAATTAAATGGAGATTTTTTGGAGAAAAATTTGTATAAATAGCTCATGATTGAAATTTTATTATATATAGAATGTATAATTTATTAAATTGAATTAGTATATATACTTAAACATTGTCTAGTATGTAGTCCTTTTTGGTTTATAACAATATTGAAGCTTTAAACTATTTTATAAGATATTGTTTCTTAATGTTTAAGCAAAACGAAATAAAATAAATAAATAAATATAAAATAAATAAAAATATCAGTTTAATCCTCAATTTCATAAAGCCCTTTTAAACATTTAACAGGCTTTTAAGTCATAATATGACGTTTATTCCATACAAAATACGTCATTTGAAAATTTAAAAGCCTGTTAAATGTTTATGAAATTGGCCATAAGATATTTAAAATTTTTAAATTATTACTTTTTGTATCTAGGTCACCGCTGAGCGATCGTTCAGCTACGCAAAGTGTAAAATTGGCTAAGATCCACAATAAGAGACAAACGACTTGATTCGTTGTGCCTTCATCGAAATCTTGTCAAAGAACAAACAAACTTTTATAACGAAATATTTGACCATTGCTTTTCGCTTACTGATAAATGTTGAAAAAATCATATGTTTGCTTCTTTCAACCATTATTTAAAGTTAACACGAATGTAATGTCGCATTTTCTTGTCTTAGATTCTATCAAATGTCATTTACAAAATGATTTTTTTATATAGCAGCTTTAACTGACTTTTTTTGTTGGCATTCAAATTAAAAAACGTAATTTTAATTTTGACCACTTACTTCTCAGCAAATAACGACACCCACACCACTAATAATTTAAGGGCAGTTTTAAAAATTTGAATTTGTTTTCTATAAGACCCTTTGAATTTGTTGGTATTTTCATAAATCTTTTTCTGCTTTACAAAATGGTGCTTGCAAGATAGCTTGCGGATTCTTAGAAAAATTGACTACCAAAACTCATTTATGTTTTCAAGTTGATTCATCAAACTTAAACCATCAAATGGTCAAAGTTGTACATATCAATTAAAGGACCAAATTCTATTCCTGGAATGATTATGTAATTATCATGAAGACAAAAATAATAATTCTCGTAGACATTTTTCAAAGTTTTGCATTGCAAAAAATGAATTAAAATTGAATGAACAATAATTTATAAGACCATTACAAAAAACTCAAAACATGAAAATGAAAAAGGGTATGTTTCCTTTGAATTTTGATGGAAGTGCGTTTACTGATTGTTATATTACTTTTTTATTTGTGAAGCTAATTTGTTAAAATTTGGTTTGTACATAGTTAATAAATATACGGACATATGTATATCATTTAAAACCAAATACAAAATTAATTCATTACTCTTATGAGGAAAAGAAGTGGTTTATTTTTTTAAAAAACTGGGACTCATTTTTCTAAATAGTGGGCATCTATTTAAATTAATTTTTTAATAATTTTTGTTTTTGATTTATGAGAATAAAAAACATGTTCCGATGTGCAACCCATTCCCATAGTGTACCACCATCTAAAAATAAAATAAAAAAAAAAAAAAAAATAATAAAATAACAAACCAACCAAATATACAAGTCGCGCCGTGAAAATAAAATCATAAAACAACAATAAAAAGTGCAGTGCCAGTGTCAGTGCGTGCAAAAAGCAACAACAAAAAGTGCACCTGTGTATCGAAGTCGATGATGCACAAACCACAAGCATCCATAGCACAGCGGTAATTTCCCTGTTATCTCCTTCCCACTTCACTCACAGTGCTTTGGTTTTGTCATTATATGCAGTGTGTGTATATCATCTCGTGCAATGGTTGTGATTGATTAAGCCAAAGCACATGAGATGAATTGCTGTGATTGATTTTGGGTATCCAGGAGCGGATCAGTTCAATTACTATTTAGGCATAACACTAATAGTTTTGTACTGTGAAGTTATTTTGGGGCCCAAACTTAATATCAGTGTAGATAATTGTCTGTATTCATGTGGTTTAAATTCACCGTCCATAAGCGCATCATCCATACTTGTTTTATTTATCGTAGTCCTAGTTTGGATATTAATTCGACTTCTAACGAATTCGATGCACTATCCGACTCCTTCCAGAGAATTATTTCCATTTTCCGCACAGTGAAATCGATGTTACGGGCTATTTCAATGTACAAAATTCTTCGTGGCTACGCTTTTCGGGTCAGACAACACCCGAAGGAAGGTATGCCGAGATTTTTGCTGAGTTGAACAACCTAACTCAGCTTGTTGACAAGCCTACTCGGATTCCTGACGTTGCAGGTCAATCCGCCAACACCCTAGACTTGTTCCTTACCTCTGACCCTGATAAATACACTAAAAGTGTATTATCGCCTCTAGGCACATCAGACCATTGTGTCATTTCTGCAAATTTCTCATGCCAAAAAAATCCAGTTAGAGAAAAAACTCCCAAGAGAACCGTTTGGCAATATGAGGAAGCCAACTGGGACGGTCTCAAAGATTTTTTCAGGAGCTTTAACTGGTCACTATGCTTCCTCGATAGTGACGTAGACGCCAGTGCAGATATGATCAAAAATTTAATTCTTTGTGGAATGAGAAATTTTATCCCGAATAAGGTGAAATCTATCAAACCCAAGGAAAACTCATGGTTTGATTCGAGCTGTAAGGAGGTTATCAGGGTAAGAGAAGTAAGCTTCCGTTGTTATAAAGCCAACCCTACTGAGGAAAACCGGAAAAAGTTTCAGCAAGCTAGAAAGACGTGTAACGTTCATATTCGACAAACCAAATTCTTACATGATCAAAAATTACGGCAAAGAATACTACAATGTCCCAAGGGTAGTAAAAATGTATGGTCATTTGTAAAAAACATACGAAACACTACCTCGTCCTCGGTTCCAACGCTCGTCTTCAATGATACTCCTTTTGTCAGCTCAATAGATAAAGCCAATTTGCTTGCAGCACAGTTTGCTGTTAATTCGACGCTGCCAGAAAGTGCAATGACTCCTCCTGTACTTGAGAGCGTAAATGGTTTTAACACATATTCTTTCGCACTCGTGCAGTTACTAGAGTTCTAAAAGATCTCGACGTACACAAATCCGCTGGCCCGGATAGTATCCCTCCTATTGTTCTGAAGAAGTGTTCTTCAACGCTGGCAAAACCACTGCTTAAGCTTTTATATCTGTCCTATTCTACTGGTCTCTTTCCGAGTGGATGGAAAACAGCATTTGTCCAGCCTGTCCCAAAAAAGGCGTATCTTCTTCACCCTCTAACTATCGACCAATTGCACTTACGTCCCTTCTTTCCAAAGTCATGGAAACGCTGATTTATTTCCAGCTCAAGAAATATCTCGAAGAACGAAAGCTTCTTAATGATCGGCAGTACGGCTTTCATAGCAATAGGTCCACTGGTGATCTGATGGTATATCTCACCGAACAGTGGCACAAGTCTTTACATCGTTTTGGAGAAAGTAAGATTATTGCGCTTAATATTTCAAAAGCGTTTGATAGAGTTTGGCATTAAGCTCTCTTATCGACAATGCGCGCATTTGGTATAGATGAATCTCTTCTTCGCTGGATTAGAAATTACCTTTCGGACCGCTCAATACAAGTTGTGTTGGACGGTTTCAAGTCTGATATCTACAAAATAAATGCTGGTGTGCCCCAGGGCTCCGTTTTGTCTCCGACCCTTTTTCTTATATTCATAAACGATCTTTTATCTGAAACTTCTAATCATTTAAACTGTTTTGCTGACGACAGTACCCTCAGCTTTTCATATTCGTTTCTAGATTCACATCCATGTCCTTCAGATGTGGAACTGCAACGGCAGCGTATTGTAAGCTCATTAAATTCTGATCTCGACAGCATTGTCCAGTGGGGAATCAAAAACCGAGTCGAATTTAATGCTTCCAAAACTCAATGCTGTCTCCTGTCGTTAAGGCGGTACCCACCCCCTATGCTGCTATCCATGAGCGGCACTTGCATTGAGGAAACCACCTTTTGTGGAACGACTACATATTTGACATCGGCAAAAATGCTGCTAGGTGCTTAGGTTTTCTCCGTCAATGCAAACAATTTTTCGCCCCTTCTGATCGGGCTGTGATCTACAAAGCCTTTATTCGTCCAAAACTTGAGTACAACTCCCATATTTGGGCAGGTGCTCCAACAACCTACTTGAGTCTATTGGATAGAATTCAAAAGAGAGTCTATTGGATAGAATTCAAAAGAGAGCTCTTTAAATGATTGGTGAAAGAACTATAACGGAAACGTTTACATCTCTGGAACACCGTCGAAATGTTTCATGCCTTTCGTTATATTACCGTTATTTTAACAAACAGTGCTCTAGTGAAATAGCCAGTTGCATTCCTCCCCTTAAACAATTCAACCGTAATACTCGCGCTTCTAGGAATGCCCATCAGTTTACCCTTGAGCCCAACTTCGGACGTGATGTTAAGTACAGAGATTCTTTCTTCAGTCGCACTACACGAATGTGGAATGTTCTACCCAGCTCAATTTTCCCCTCCCATTGTGATCTACAGACATTTAAAACCGATGTGCATCGGTTTCTCCTTTTAAACCCCCTCCAACCTACCTAGACGCTCGTGCTGTGTTTATAACTTTAAGAGTAGTCACAACCCCTTTAGCGCGCGCCGAATATAAAAAAAAAATAATTGTAAATGCTAAACGTTTCAAAACAAAAAAAAAAAATCATTTGAAATCGTTGAAATTGTATCACTTTAAATGAACGTTTTTAAATATATCTTTTATTTATTTTCAATGAAATAAAAAAAAAATATAATAGAATATGACCTAACATATACAGGAAATCGATTCGGATTAATGTATTGTTTATTTTTAGGAGGGTGTTTTAACAGCAAAATAATAATATTACCATTTTTCAACTTGAAAGTCATGAGCATCCCAGGTTTAATTTTTAATATTTTTGATGTTCATTTTAATAATTGGTCTATTGAATTATATAAAATCTATGCTTTAAAAACAAAAATGTTTAATTTACACATTAAAAAATTCAATTTAATATTTCCAGATGTGCAATGTTATTGTGAAGGAAGGAGAACCTTCACAAATATAAGATATTTTTATTATTTTTTTTTTTGATATTCTTTTTATTAGATCCAATTAAAAAAAAGTCCAAACATTCATTAGTTTTTTTTTTTATACACTTTTGAAAAGAGGTGTTTTTTGGGTTTTTTTAACAAACAAATTCTTTCCACACGCACACAAGGCAGCTGCAGTTCACAAGAATTCCACTTCAGTATCAGCGCTAACTCTCTTTAAAAAAGAACAAATATCGCACATGCGCTCTCATTGTACCTGTAGCAAAAAAAAACCTGTCTCTTCGATAAAATCAAAGACTAAATCTGCACTCAATTCCGACTCTTCTACTCAGAGTGAGGCTATTGAAAAAGCTGCGGATAATTCAATTGTAATTATTGGCGATTCTTTGATTACAAGTGGCTCACACTCTCTGTCTGATTACACAGATAAATCCGATGTGTGTGCTCTTAATACGTCAAATCTGGCCTCTGATTTTTTAATTGCTGCAAGTGTTGCTGGTCCTACCTGCACTGTGGAGAATGTTGAAATCGACGGCTTGGATGTTGCTGATGTTATTGTTGCTGGTGTTGATGTTGCTGGTACTTCTGGTGTGTCTGTTGTTGCTGATGTTGCTAAACAGTTTTTTGTTGCTGATGATTCTACCGCTTATATGGATATGGATGCTGGAAAATCCCCAAAAGTTCCAGATAATATTCTTTTTAGTGGTATCGATACTCAAAAAGAAACTGATGACGGTTCTGTTCGTGCTGTTGATGAAACCATTCCAGTTCTGGCAGACGTTAATACAGTTGCCAAATCTAACAACATTAATACTATTGGAGTTGGTACACCTACTAAAACTCTTGCTGAATTGCCAATCGATGTTCATAAGAATGATGCTGCTCCATCTGCAAAGTCTGGTTCAGATAATGGTTTTAATTTCATAAAACCAGCTGGTGTTGTTGGCAATAAATCACAATATGGTAACATCAAGGTAATGCATAAAATCAAATGGTTTTATATCTCGAATTTTCATCCTAAGACCACTAGTGATGAAATTATATCCTATACCTTATCGAATTTAAAAGTCAACTCATCTGGTTTTTCCTGTTTCTTACTCAACAAGCCTAAAGATAACAAGCGTAGTGCTAGATTTGCAAATTTTAAACTCAGTGTACCAACGAGTTTGTCGATTTAGTCTTCAGAGCGGATTTTTGGCCTAATGGAGTTATAGTTCGACCATTTATCTTCATTTCAAGAAACGTATAATGTCTTGTTCTAAGATTAATGAGTACAACGTTACATCTTCTGTTAAAGAACGTACCAGCAACATTTTAGATATAAATAACCATAACTACAGTGGTCTAAGAACTAAAGTCAATTACTTATATAATGCTTCGAGTCACACGGAATATGATGTCATAATTATAACTGAAACCTGGCTATTTGATGGAATCTTGTCAACGGAGATATTTAACAATAATCTTTACAACGTTTTTCGTGCTGATCGTTGTAAACTAGCTGCTGATCGTGGCGGTGGAGTTTTGATTGCAACTCGTTTATCATTTGCCGTTTAACAAATTGATTTACCAGCTACCGATGTTGAGCAATTGTGTGTCTGGTTACGTCTTGGATCTCATGTTATTTATTTTATTGTTAGTTATGTACCAGGTTTAGATATATACTTAAATCATATTAAGAATATTGACTTTATTTTTAACTTGTGTAATGTTTCTAATAATGTTTGTGTTCTTGGTGACTTTAACCTTAGTGACATTGTTTGGACCTGGGCGGATAACGACAAAATGTTGATACCTTGTAATATGAAAAAAAAATTTTGAATTTTAATTCATTGATCATTTATATTCATTAAATTTTGTACAAATGAATCCAATCTTAAACTCTCTTGGTAAAATTCTTGATTTAGTTTTCGTCTGTAATGATGATTTTAAAACCGATGTTTTTGAAGCACCTTCTCAATTATTAAAAAACTCTATTCGCCATAATCAAATGCTCATTCAAATGAGATTTTACACATTTTTGGAACCTGTTTCCAGTTTTGAGCAATCTTTCAACTTTTCAAAAACAAATTTTTCGGGTCTTAACAATTACTTGAGTGATTTTGATTGGGAGAACGTATTAAAACATCTTAACGCCCAAGAAATGTTTTTTCCTTTGCTAACATTTAAAAAAAACTCTTTTTCCAGGTTTGTTCCATGCTTATCTAAAAGAAAATTGTCAAAACAACCTTGGTACAATAATCAGCTAGTTAACTTAAAAAATGTTAAAAACAAAGCCCATGCTAGATACAAAAAAACTCTTAGTTCCCCCGACTACAATCTTTTTTGCTTTCAAAGGAAAGAGTTTGAGGTTTTAAGTAAATTTCTATATAAAAATTACATCCTGGATATTGAAAGCAAACTTAAATTTGATTCCAAGTGTTTTTGGTCTTTTATTAACATAAAAAAAAAATCTGCAGGGATACCAAAAACTATGTTTTACAATGATATTGAGTCTAACGACGTTGATCAAACACTAGATTTATTTGCCTTATTTTTCCAATCTGTGTATAGTAATTCAACATCTAATACAAATATAGTTAGTGATATTGTATCTAAGGTTGATATTGGAATTATGAAACTTGACATTTTTGATGTTGAAAATGCACTTTGTAATCTGAAATCAAACCCTAAGCCCGGTGCAGATGGAATATCTGCCATAATTCTTAAAGAATGTTTTCAGTCAATCTCCTTATCACTACTTATTATTTTCAATAAATCACTTAGTTCTGGAATCTTTCTTGAGGAATGGAAATCAGCCTTTTTGATCCCAATTTTTAAATCTGGATCAAAAAATAATGTTGAAAATTATAGAGGTATCTGTAAACTTTCCTCAATTCCTAAAGTTTTTGAGTCGATCGTTAAATCCAAATTGCAATTTCAAATAAAGGAACAATTATCTGAGAATCAAGACGGATTTGTCTCTGGTCGGTCAACAACTTCCAATCTTGTGCTTTTTACTTCTTATGTATCTAATGCTATCGAAAACGGATATCAAGTCGATGCAATATATACCGATTTCAGTAAAGCATTTGATTCTGTTTGTCATGGCTTCTTAAGAAGCTTCAACGTTTTGGCTTTCACTCAACAATGCTCAATTGGATTGCTTCAGTCTTAGTTGGCAGAACTCAGCGAGTAGCTTTCGAAAACAAGTTATCTATAATTTGCACATCTGGTGTGGCCCAGGGCAGTCATCTTGGGCCGCTGCTGTTCATAATATTTATTGATGACATCGTATCAAAAATTAAGTCTAGTCAATGTTTAATATATGCTGATGATCTGAAACTCTTTCTTAAAATAATACACCCTACAGATTGCTTGCAAGTTCAACATGATTCAAGCTAAATTTCCCATTGGTGTGAAGTAAACTGCCTTAAACTAAATATAAATAAATGCAATGTCATAACTTTTCTTAGAAGTTTTTCAAGTTATAATTTAGATTACCACCTCAATCAATCTCAATTAAAAAGAGTTGACCAGATTAAGGATCTAGGTGTTATCGTCGATTCAAAAATGACTTTTAACTCACATATCGATTATATTCTTGCAAAAGCTAATTCATTGGTTGGCTTTATTAAAAGAAATAGTAAAGTTTTTAGCGATCCCCATACTCTCATATCTCTTTTTATAGCGTAAGTTAGATCAATTCTTGAGTATGCCGATATTATTTGGAATCCAACCTACAAAGTACATTCTGTTCGAATCGAAAACGTTCAAAGGCGTTTCACTAAATATTTATTTAGGAAAATGCGTTGGGATGTTTCCCCTTCTTACTCAGCTAGATGTCAGTTACTTGGTATACTGACTCTTAATAGCAGAAGGAAAGCTCGTGAAATCATGTTTATTAGAGATGTGTTATGTTATCGTTTGCCCTCCACTTCTATCTCTTATTCCTATTTATGCCCCGGGAAAAATATTTTCTTTTTCAACAACAGCATCGAACAAATTATGGAAGGAATGAACCTATATCTAGATCTATCAGATGTTTTAATACGTTTTGTATATCTTTAGACCTGCATTTTTCTAGGGAAATAAATAAATATATTTTGTTCTGTTTTTTGTATATATTATAAAAAAAATAATTTGTTGAATATGCATTGGGTTTTTTCTTCAGCTGACCACCGAGAAAACGGTGGTTGGCAGAAAAATTATGTGATGGATAGTGGGAGGTTGATACACGTGGAAGAAAAAGTATATGACACAACTGCGCTTTCATCATGAACATCATGATTCATGAACAACCAAATACAAGTGTAATTCGATTTATTGTCGTGGATCGGTCGTCGTCGTTGTTCGTGCCAAGGTAGGTAGATTTAAGATATTTGTTTGTATTTGTTTATTAATTTAGGGTCGGTGCTCGGTGGTTTAAATTTGGAAATACTCGGTGCTTGGGCATTTTTGTTTTAAAAAAAGGGGTTAGTTTTTTTATTTGTATGTAGGTGAAATATGCTATTATATTATTATGAATGAATGATTTCAATTCATCAAAAATTTAGTAGGGCGTATGTAGGTCAGTTATATAAGGGTGTCCAGTAAATAATGGATAACCTTGGAATGCCTCATAGTAGACTTTATGAGCGTTTTGAAAACTAATAAAAAAAATGTTTTTCCCAACCACAAGAAAAGATATGTGCATTTTTTTGTTCAGTGCATTATTGTTTGCGTTACTTTACGTTTTTGAATACCACGACTACGAGTGAATGAATTCTACCGTTTTTTTTTTTTCGTAGCAATATTTAACATTGTTTGTGCCAAAACATAAGAAGACAAAAATTATAATAACTGTTGGAATTCTTAGAGAAAAAAATTATTGAACTTTGATTTTCGATGCAAAATTTGAAAGAAAATAATTTTTGAAAAAGTTAAATCATCTCTGGTATGAAAAAATGCATGAATACCAAAGTGGCCACCTATTTTTTTTAAAACATGCGTGTCGAATGCGGATTTCAAAATGGTATAGTTTATTATTGTATCTAGAACCAATAGCAAGTTATTTGTAAAAATCTGCAATACTAGAGCCAATTTAGCAAAAACAAAAGTTTTCAAAATTAGCACAGTAAACGTGAAAATTACCAGACGGAGTCTCAAACTACATCCTGAAGAGGCTGCCACATGCAGTGATGATCCTTTTAACTATCATCATGAACAACTGCATCAATAACTGCTACTTCCCCCAAAGGTGGAAAACAGCTAAGATTGTGGCCATCCCGAAGAAAGGCACTAACAATCGTGTGTCCAATTACAGGCCAATCTCGCTTCTGAACAACATAAGTAAAATACTGGAAGAAGTATTACTTCGTCGACTAAAGAGGTTTTGCAGCGATAACGCCATCATCCCGGACATGCAGTTTGGCTTTAGGGAAAAGCACTCCACTTTGCATCCGCTCCTGAAGTTCCAGCATGACATCACCATAGCGCTCAACAACCATCGTGTCACCGTTGGATGCTTTCTGGATGTCGAGAAAGCATTCGACGGCGTATGGACTGAAGCCCTTATCCATAAGCTTCGCGTATTACATTTACCCCGTCACTAATAAAAATTTTTCTTCCAGAAAATTCTACGTACAAATGGACAACTGCAAATCACAAGTGAAGAACATCAAATCCAGAGTTGCCCAAGGTTCGAAGCTAGGCCCCTTCCTCTACAGCCTGATGACATCTGACCAACCATTGCCATCTGGATGCGAAAATCTCCTGTATGCTGATGACTCCCTTACGTATGCCGCCTCGATGTCTCATCTGGTAGCGTTACGAAAAGTTGGGCACCACGTCAATAGACTCTATGCCTTCTACAAGAAATGCGGCATCCGGATAAACACCTCCAAATCGGAGCTTGTGTGTTTTAGGAGACCCAGTAGAGGTAGTTGCAGCGCAGCCAAACGCAGAAGTCTGGTTCTGAAACTTCCGGACGGATCTACAATAGCAACTAAAAAGAACGTGAAGTACCTAGGCATCCAATTGAACGAGTTGTTAAGGTTCAACCCACACTCACGAAACGTCAACGCCAACTGGGCCTTCCACCGACTCCACCCATTGATGAGACGCAGAAACGGACTAAGCCAGAAGACGAAGATACTTATGTACAAACAACTCCTGCGGCCTGTTATCAGCTATTCCTTCCCAGTCTGGTTCTCCATCTCGAAGACGGACATGAAGGAACTTCAAATGTTCGAAAGAAAGTTACTAAGGATTTGTACCGGACTACATTTCGATCGGCAGCGAATGAGACATCACAGCAACGAGCGTCTTTACACAGAGGCGAGCATCATCCCTCTGGACAGGTACCTACTGCTTCAAGCAAAGAAGCTTGTAGGACTCACTTACAGTCACCCAAATCAACTGATGAGAAGGATGGCCACTCAACAGCGACACTCCGAGCCGAGATACCTCAGTACGATGGAAATCCTGGTTGACAACATCATCACGTGCAACGAGCCAGCAGTTTCGTTCTACGCTGACAAAGTGTCAGCATATCACCGCGGCTAAATGCCAACCCACCCCCCCACCAAAACTTGACAACCGGGACGGAACACCCCGAGGACCATAAAGTCAGCCGATTTTTAGATTTAATTTTTTGACATGTATTTTATATCTTATAATCCTTTAAATTTAGGACAAAGTCTAAGATTAGGCCCCCTATGTGCCAATAAATGTATAATATCATCGTATCTAACTAGTTATAAGTCAAATTGTAAATATTATTTTGTTCAATTAACATATATATATATATATCAGTTAAAAAAAAAAAAAAAAAAAAAAAAAAAACCTGAAAATAATACTATGCGTTGAACATGGTAGATTTTTGATTGATTGCCTGTCTTTATAATGTTGTCCTAATGATAAATCCAAGCTTCTAACTTTTAGGGTCGAATGCAACATTACCAAAATTTTAACAAAGTGCAAAAAACGGCTACATTTTCGAGCTTGTTTTGAATTATACCTCTTCAATTGTTCTTTTAAAAAACCATCAAATATTTTGGTTATACCCAAATTAATTTTCTTATAAGAGGTGCATTAAATAAATCGAATAAAGCAAGCCGATCAGCTTCTCAGAGGAAGTATGCAATCTTGTGCAATCCGCTGCATTACAAATATGCCAGAGATACAGGCAGATGGATATGAGGTCGGGGGCCAATTTTATGGCCACCCCGTTCACCAGACCTAAATCAACTTGGCTTTTTTATTGGGGCTGCATTAAGAAAATCGTGTACAGCAAGCCCATCAGGTCCTTAGAGGAGATGAGAAATCTTGGGGAGGCAGCTGCATTACAAGATTCTGAGCAAAAATTAACAAGATTATTACAAGATTTTCATTTATTCGTAGGTGCAGAACCTGTTTTAGAATGGGTGGAAAACAGTTTGAGCATTTGCTTTAAATTAAAAAAAAATATCTATTTTTCTTTTTGTTTCTAACTAAGTGATCAAGTGATTGAAAGTTGGCCCAAAACTCAAAAGACTATTTGTTTGAAGAAAATATCAAATAAACAAAAAGCAACTGCGAAAATATTTTATGGTTTTGTTAGGGCCCAATAGACCAGGTATAATTCAAAACAAGCTTGAAAATGTAGCCGTTTTTTGCACTTTGTTGACATTTTTGGTAATGTTGCAATATGCTTTAGAAGTTTAAAGCTTGGATTTATCACTAGGTTAATATCATAAAAACAGGCAATCAATCAAAAATCTACCACGTTGGACGCGTGATATTATTTTCACGTTTAAAATGCTAATTTTTGAAACATTTGTTTTTGCCTAATTGACTCTCTTGTTGCTGATTTTTACCAATAACTTCCTATTGGTTCAAGATGCAATAATAAAGTATACCATTTTGAAATCCGCATTTAACGCGCATATTTTTAAAATAGTTGGCCACTTAGGTATTCATGCATTTTTTCATACCAGAGATGATTTAACTTTTTCAAAAATTATTTTCTTTCAATTTTTTTTTTCTCTAAGAATTCCAACAGTTATTATAATTTTTGTCTTGGCACAAACAATGTTAAATATTGCTACGAAAAAAAAAAACGGTGGAATTCATTCACTCGTAGTCGTGGTATTCAAAAACGTAAAAACAAATAATGCACTGCACAAAAAAATGTACATATCTTTTCTTGTGGTTGGGATAGACTTTTTTTTTATTAGTATTCAGGACGGTCATAAAGTCTACTATGAGGCATTCCAAAGTTATCCATTATTTACTGGAAACCCTGTATGTATCTATTTTTGTCTATTCAGTATTTTTTTTTAGAAATGGGTTGGATTTGACAGAAAAAAACTGGTTTCTATTTTTGTTTTTATAGTTTAGAAAAGATTTATGAATGGATGTATGGGTAGTGTGGTTGAAAATACAATTATGCAACACAAGATCATTAATATCTGCGACACTTGTCTCTATGTAAGTTAGGTTTATAATATACCTACCAAAAATAGGAAAGTTTTGAGATATTGTGGTTTCGGGACATTCGTTTTAAAAAGGATACCTGACTCCTTTTGTTTGAATGTGGGTAATGTTGAAACACCTTTACAAAAATATAAAGTTAAATATGCAAATAAATGAATGATTTTAATTTTGTGGAAAATGTCCATGTTTTTTGATTTCCAGTATTGTTTTTATTTTTCAAAGAAACGGATACTTTTAATCTCTTGATGGTGATTTTATTGGATTTTAACAAAAAGAAAAAACAATGTTTAAACAATTAAATCAATATTTGCATTTTGGTGATAATTTTATAGTGTTGTGCTGATTGCAGTTATTTACAAAAAAAAATACATTTTAAAATAAAAATAAATAGTGCTTGTGTGTTCATCCTTGCATTTTATTTTATTTAAATGAAAAAATGCCTAAAACACCAATAGTCCAGTCATTTGGGCGAAAAAAAAGGAGTTTGCCTGGAAAATTTTGGAGTAGTTTTGAAAAGATTTTGGGGTGCTCTTTCCGAATTTTTATTTTGCCACCTCGCATCTTTCGATGTTAAATGTCCAAAATATCAGGTTTTCGCATATTACTCCGAAACGGTAAATGCTATCGAAAAGTATTTCACGCAAAACTTGTAGCTTTTGTGATCCCGAATAAAAAAAGTGTGAACAATTTTTTTCCTACGACTCACCGTTAAGAAGATATCGACATTTCAAAAAACGTAAAATGTCGAAAATGTCCCTTTTTCACGTATAACTCCTAAGCGGTTCATATTTTTGAAAACATCTGAATGCAAGGTTTGTACAAATCTTGCACATATGAGGTGGCATTGAACTTTTTTGTGTTGAGATTTTTTCTTTTTTTTTTTTTTCTTTTGTACGAACAGGGTGAAATATTTGAAAATAAGTACTTCATTATGTACTGCATAATGAAGTGGAAACGCTACATATTTATATGATTCGTCATCTGGAGCGTAGCAAAACTTCTAATCTGTTCAAAATGCTATTTAAAAATTATAGAAAGAAATAATTTGAAATGAAATATTCTGTGTTAATTTCTGTCCTTTATATTTAATAAAACTTTTGTTTACAACCGAAACAATTAATTTTAAATACATTAATTATTGTAGTGTATTAATGTTGATTAATTTATTGTCGTTATTATAATACTTTTTTCATTTTGATGTTAAGGCTGGTAATATTGTTTCGACTATAAGTTCTTGTGTTATATTTCAAGATAAATATAAAAACAAACTTGTTTTGGAATCGTAAAGAAAAATTCTATAAAAATCCTGTTTAAAAGCAGAAGGCTAGTAGGTATGTTAAAAACAATATTTAAAGCCTAGTATACAGTTCTTTTGAACAAAAAAAATTAGTAGTGAGATTTTTTTTCGGAAATAAAACATCTGGGGTGAAACGAAAAATATCTTCTTTTTTTCCCACATAACATTGTCACTGATGCGATTTTTATAAAAATTTTGTGATTTGTCCCACAAAATGGGTTTTTGATGCACCAAAGAAACAAATAAAAAGGTCCAATAATGTCTTTATTCGCTAAAGAGTCGGCCGCCATATTTATATAAAATCGTTAGATCACTCATTTCTTAAGAACAGATGTTACAACACTGACCACACAAAATTCCTATGAATTTTGAAAATTTCCCAGTTTAAATGGCGACTTGAATTATAATGGAGAAAGAGTGAATAAAATATATTGATTACTGAATCATACAAATAGAAGTTAAGACCTTGATACCATCATCGGGCTATGAATATGTTAACTTAAGGCGGGCCATGCATAACACACTTCTGACAATATTTTTCGAGGTACATAAATTCAAATAGAGAGTAAAAACGTGGGTCAACCTCACTGATTTTGGCGGATTAACTGAGGTTCAATAAAGAATTCAAGCGTTTAATAAACTGAACTATAGTCGAACTAAAGATAATCGGCAAAAATCGGTGGGTTAAAATCTTGAACCAGTGTTTAACCACGGTTTAAATGTTTTATTTGACATAACATAAAATAATATGGTAGGGTAGAGTATTTGATTTAATAAATATCCCAAAAATTTCCTTTTGTTGTTTTCCATTGGGTTCATTCACTCATTCTGAAATCGAGTGGAACAGTGCTAATTGATACAACTCATTTTTGATCTTTTGTCTAATTCAAAATATATTTGAATCGATTGAAATTTATGTGATTTAAATTCCCCAACAGTTATAAAACCACAACATTTGTAGAGGAGCATAATCATGTATAATTTTTTTTTTTTAAATTGTTAAATTTTTCATCAAATTTTAAATTTACACACAATCATTTTGTGTGAATTTTTTGTTTGAGATTTTAATCTTTATTTTAATCAAAATCCATTTTAATATTTAACAAAATCTCATCAACTTTTAAATTTAAAGTTTCGAAAATCAAATTGATTTTCCACTTAATCACATTTTTAGTATGAAGTTTTTCAAAATTTTACAATAATTTTTAAATACAAATTTAGATCACCATTTCTCGATTAACTATTTATCTCATTCATAAAGATCTATTAAGTATTAATCAAGTTTCAAGCCTCAAAAGGTGGCTTAATCGGGCTTATTTCATAATTTAATTATTTTTTAAAAATAAAAATCAATTTTATTGAGTTTTTTTTCTTGAAGTGCACCTACTGTTTTCCCCGTTAGATTTAAAAATATGAATCCACTGACATACTTGTAGAGAAGCTATAGGCCTACAATCGTGTATAATTTCTTTTTGGAAATTTTGAAAATTTTCATCAAGTTTTGAATTTAGAAGAGCAAATATAAAGTTCACGGGTCATTTAGACACCCTTTTAGTATGAATTATTTGACCCCTTCCCAAAAATTTTCATACACGAACTAAGCCATTTTTGTAGGCTTTTTTGAGAGACCTTAACCTTAAAGATCTGACCAGTACAAATGAAGTTAGGATTTTTGAAATGGAAAAAAGCCGATTAGAATTAATTTTTTTATTCAGATAACTGTGCTTTCCCACTGGTGAGTGATGGTTGGCAAGGGACAAATAAATCAATTCGGTTGTTTTTTTTCGGTTTTTCGATTATTTTAAATTTAAGATTGTGAAGCTTGTGTAGCACGTACATTATCAAATGAGGTATAATCGTTGTATTATTGACTTGTGGTATAAGAGAAAACTAAATCCATCGATGATCGCAATCAATAGTTATTATCCAATATGTGAAAACTTTGTAATACATTCATTTTCCCCCTCCACGGTACAGCACAGCTAAAAAACGTGCGGTATATAACTGGACCTAAGGTCCAGTTCACACGAGAGAGAACAAAGGGTGTGTAAATGTCCCGTGAACTTTATATTTGCTCTTCTAAATTCAAAACTTCATGACAATTTTCAAAATTTCAAAAAACAAATTATACACGATTGTAGGTCTATAGCTTTTCTACAAATATGTCAGTGGTTTCATATTTATAAATCTAACGGGGAAAAAAGTAGGCGCACATAAATAAAAAAAACTCAATAAAATCGATTTTTATTAAAAAAAAAAAAAAAATAAATATTGAAATAAGCCCCGATTTAGCCAATTTTTGAAGCTTGAAACTTGAGTAATACTTAATAGATCTTTATGATTGAGATAAATAATTAATCGGGAAATAGTAATCTAAATTAATATTTAAAAATTATTGCAAAATTTTGAAAAAATTCATACTAAAAACGTGATTAAGTGTAAAATCAATTTAATTTTCGAAGCTTTAAATTTAAAAATTGATGAGATTTTGTTAAATATTGAAAAAAAAAACAGATATATTGGTCTAATTCTCCTCTAAAATAATGTCAACAAGTGTTTTATGATTATTTCAACAGGTGCGGCGCTTAAATTGGTTATATCAATTTTTTACAAAAAAAAATGGATTTTGATTAAATAACCAATCGATATGGCGTTGTTCAAGGTTAAAATCTCAAAAAAAAAACTTAGAAAGTCACGCTTAATTTGTGTATACAATTGTTGTGAGAAGAGTGTTATGCATGGCCCGCTTTAAGTTAACATATTCATAGCCCGATGATGGTATCGAGGTCTAAACTTCTATTTGTATGATTCAGTAATCAATATATTTTATTCACTCGTTCTACAATATAATTCAAGTCACCATTTAAACTGGGCTATTACTAGGTACAAATTTGTAAATTAAAAGGTCAGTGTTGTAACATCTTTTGTTAAGAAATAACTGATCTAACGATTTTATACAAATATGGCGGATGACTCTTTTTATTTCTTTGGTGCAACAAAAACCCATTTTGTGGGACAAATCAAAAGATTTGTATAAAAATGGAGTCAGTGACATTGTTTTGTGGAAAAAAAAGAATACATATGTTTTTCGTTTCACCCCAGATGTTTTATTTCCCAAAAAAAAAAAATTCTCACCACTAATTTTTTTCGTTCAAAAGAACGTTATAACTAGCCTTCTTCTTTTAAACAGGCTTGTAATAGATTTTTCTTTACGATGCAAGGCAAAATTTAAAGAAAATATTCCAAAACAAGTTTGTTTATATTTTTATCTTCAAATATAACACAAGAACTAATAGTCGAAACTATAATACTTTACATTAAAACGAAAAAAGTGGGTATAATAACGACAATAAATTAAACAACATAAATACACTACAATTAATGTATTTAAAATGAATTACTTCGATTGTAAACGAAATTTTTATTAAATATAAAGGGCAGAAAATAACACAGAACATTTCATATCAAATTATTTCTGTCTATAATTTTTAAATAGCATTTTGAACAGATTAGAAGTTTTCTACGCCCCGGATGACCAATACGAAAATGAAGCGTTTCCACTTCAATATGCAGTACATTCTTATTTATGCGGCAGCTATTCGATTTTAAATCGAATCAAAAAGTGCGATGTGAACACCCCGCTGTTTGTTCGGTAAAAAACGAATACGATAAAAAATGTGTGATGTTATCTCGTGTGAACTAGGCCTTAGTGTGCAAGAAATAACTTACCCGGGGTTTAGACAAGCGAGTAGAACTGTAGTAGCATTTGTATCATAGTATTAGTTTTATGAATGTATATGTGACTAGTAGCTCTCTGCGCGTTTTGTCAACTAGTATGATTTTTGTAAAATATTTCATACAGAAAAATATACAAATTATGGAAACTATGGAAACAAAACAAATAAATGAAAACAATACACTACACTAGCAGGCTACTCGCAGGCAAAAATATTATACTATTTGGGCTACTAGTTGACTCTCTCGTGTTCAGATACACTAACACACATAAAAGCTACTAGTTCTACTCGCTCGTCTAAATCCCGGGTTAGCACGGTTGTGATGGATGTTATTTTGGGATTATTTGAAGAATGTTTGCGGGTAAAATGTTGAAACATCGATGTTTTGCCAACATCGATGAACATCTTAACAATTTTGGTTCATCTTTCAACAGTCAAAACGGTTGTTTTAAATGTATTAGTGCTTCTTGAGTGGATTCTGATTTAAAATCAAGTATTGAATTTCTTTTCTCAGAATCGTCAGAAACGTACTTTTTGTGCAAATGGAATGGTTTCAGAAGACTTCCGGACGCTTCTGGACGTCCAAAGGAAGTGTTCGACAAAACAAGAAAATATCGAAGTTCACAGTGCCCAGCCAAGTTCTGGCACTACACCCTTTTTACAGGATCAAAATCAGGTGATACTCAACCTCCCCCCTCTTAATTTAGAACCAATAATGTCAGAATCTTAAATTTCGTAGCATTTGCTAATCTCACCAGGTTCAGGTAACTCACCTTATTTTAATTCTTTACCATAAGGTTTGTATAATGGAAACTATAGTATTGTATTGTTATAGTGCCCGCCACCAATAACATTTTCCCCACAGAAATCATTAAGGCATTGGAAGTACTAATTTTCAAGAGTCAAGTTAGCAAAACAACATTCTCAGATTGAGAAATGATTTCTGTGTTTTGTTGTGTTGCTTTGTGGCGCGAGGCAAAAATAATGCCGCGGGGCAAAAAAACTGCTGCGGGGGCAAAAAAACTGCCGCGGGGCAAACAAATTGCCGCGGCCCAAAAAAACTGCCGCGGGGCAAAAAAAAAATGCCACGGGGCAAAAAAATTGCTGCCGGGCAAAAAAACTGAAAAATTATATTTAATTTTTGTATGAATTAATTTTTTTGTATGATTTTCACATTACTTAAAAACCAAAAGAGTTGTTTAAAGCTGTAAAAAAAATGATTTATTAGTAATAAATTAATTTATTATTCTCATTTCATTGATAAATAAGTTTATATACAATAATGGCCTTATCTTTCATTACGATATACAATTATGAAAAAAATCCTCACCACTCGGCACTCACCACATTATATCATTTAAAAAAGAAAAACAAACACAAACAACGGCAGCATGTTCGATACCTAGCGTAAATTAAATAAAACAACACAATATATGGTTCGTGTACTTGCTTTATCCAAGTTATCCGAAAGAGATTTAAACATTTTTACACAAAATAGTATCTAGACTGTGGTAAAGGTGAATACCGTTAAATTGTATGTTACAGATTTAAAAATTTTCAGTTTACCTAAATTATGCTATGCGGTTGTTGATTTCATTAACCCTTGTGACATAGTAAATATAAGAGGTACAAATAAAGTAGTGGACACACGGGTTTGGTTGCCATTTGTACCTTCTGATGGTAAATTAGTTCCACTCCACGTCCTATGAAAATTACAAAATATCTGCAAAAATCGCAGAAAGGTATTTGGTATTACCTATGGTTATGTGATTGATTTGTTGGTAGGTGGTCATTATTTTGTGAAAAAAAAACTTGGCTTGTTACCATGATTGATGGGTACGGGTAGTCAGTGTAGCTATTTTCTCATTGGCGATACATTATTTTCCTCTATGAAGATAATAACCCGGCCGATGATATTATGATGCTGTCTCCTAGTTAGCAATGGTTTTGTTTTTATTTTATTTCAGATTAGTCTGCAACAAGTAAACAAAGTATAATATTTACTTTAAATCGGTGGCCTGTTATATAAAAACATAAAAATGTGTTATAATAAGTAAACAATTTACTTTAAATTATACCCTTACTCTCATAGTACGAATAGGTTTACCTATTAAGGTACTTTAAAGCGAATGTCTGTATATGAGTTAAAATACTTGGCCTTATTTTATAATTGGAGAGTTTGTCTTTATTTGTTACCTTTACAAAAATGTTCGAAGCACTAAGGAATTTTAATAAAAGTGCAGAGCACATGTAATTTATATTTTTATAAGTTTGTTTGCAGCTGACTGATTTTACCTGTTAAAGGAATTGTTTAGTCCACAACCACAGAACGGACTGAATAGTGATAAAGCATATTGCAATTTTTTTTTATTTTTCCTCTTTTCACTTTAAATTATACCACAAGTTCGTAAATAGTTTTTTATTTTTTTTTAGCTTAGAGAATGTTCTCTCAGCTGTCGTTACCGGAAGGGTCAAAAATAAAAGGCACGCCGTTATTACTTCCGGAAAACTGGATGCAAGGCTATTGTATTTAATTAGCAATAACTCTGTGAGTTCCTTAGTTGACTGAATTTTATGAATTTCTGAATTCAAACAGGATTTCAAAGTTGTAGTTGTTCAAAAAATAAACTGATAGGTCCTCATTGTATTAAGCAACCAGAATTTCTGCTTCCTTTTCAATTTTTTCATTTGAAAAGGGTAAAAGTTTTTCTGGTTGTTAAACTTCAAGTAAATTACTTAATCATAGAGGCTCTGAAATCTTTATTCAGTTTGAGAAATCAATATATCTAAGCAGCAAATAGTAAACATCGACTTTGAAGTAAGATTCCGGTTCTGATATTTTCAAATCTTCTGATAATTCGTCAAAAAAGCTTTTCGTTATTTACATTCTTTTATTTTTAAAAACACTGGCGCAAAATTTTAAACATTGCTCGTTTAACCCCTTGAACACAATGCAAGTCGCTGGTCGCGCTTAAATCGCTGTAGCACAAGCTGTCATTATAATCGCTCACTAGGTCGCAAAGGTCGTCTACAATGGTGTAGCGCAGAAAGAACGTTTTTTTGACATTTAGATTTGTTTGGGTTCGTTCAGATGTTTGGAATTCTTATTCTTACAAGGCGTGTTCCATATGCTGCTTTCATTTCTATTACAAATGCGATACTGTCATGTTTCTCTTCTAATAAATAAAACAAAAAGTATGCCGGTATTTGACACAACAGAAAACAAACAAACAATATTCAACATGGCAGAGCACAACACAGAATATTTTATTGAACTTTTAAAAAGAAATAATATTTTGTGCAGCTGCATTGTGGGCACATGAAAAATAGCACGCACGAAACTATTTGATAGCTATTTCAGCTATGGCTTCAGTTCCAGTTGCGGCACTCTTTTGTGTTCATTTTGCAAAAAGTGCAAACGTGGAAAAAAATTTCTATTATAAGACACTTGCTTGCCAAAAAAAATTGAAAATCGTGTATGGTGACTAAAATTATCTGTCAACAATTTTCGCATGTTTTTTTGCAAACGGTGTCTTTAGCATAGATGTTTATTTCTCACTTTGGCACTTTTTGGAAAAAGTAGGTCTATGTAGTTAAACCTTGCCCTTGACAGATACAAAATTCGAAGGAGAAAAGGACAACAGTATCTAGAAAAATTCCATCAGTTTTATAAATGTGAAGAATTTGTTTATTTGTTTTTTTTTTTTTTTTTTTCATCCAAGCCCATTGGAGCTTTCATACAAAATGGTCTCACTTGTAGCGGAAACACTGCGCAATTTTAAAATTGAGTTGTCAAAGTTGTGCAATTTTGAGCTCAGTGACAACATACTCAAATTATTAATAATAAGACTTTATTCAAATGCTTTTTTTCTACAATCATTGCTATCGAAACCAATTTTTTCCCAAATTTCAGTTCATAATAAACATGACAAAATAACTCAATGTGTTGAACGAACCCAATGTCTAGTTTACATACAGTGTTTTGAACAAACCCACAGATATGTCAAAAAGTAGCGCGACTAAAAGCAGAAAGTTGAAAATTATTCAACTTTGGCGACAGCGATCGCTGCAGCTACAGCTTCTCATTGTGGCGCTGTGTACTGTTTTCGTATATTTTAACTTTGACAGTGCGACAAGTGGCCGCTACAGCGACTCCATTCTGCTCGGGCAGTAAGGAATAAAAACGGCTCTCGTTAACGTAGTCGTTTAGTTGTGAACCCTTGTCTAACTATTTCTTAATTTTAAACACGTAAAACAACTCTTCTAACTAAAGCGGACTCCGCAACGTAACGTAAGCAAATTAAGGTTGAACAGACCAGGGTTGCCATATCTTGAACTGGTTCGATAGCCCAATTTGAAAATTTTTGTAGCCCAAAATCAGAGCCGAAAAAGTAGCCCAAATAGTAGCCCAATACCAATAAAAAAAATTATCTTAACTATTTATGTTATGTTAATATTAAACAACAACGAAAAATAAAATACATGTTTGTTTGCTTGCTGCTTTTTACAGTTATGTATACATATTTTTTTCTTATAAAAATGGAAATTCTGGGAACAACAGATGAACTGAATGAGCCTTACCAATAATCAAATTTAGTGATGACTTAAATATTTAAGGAAAATGGACCATTATGATATGGAATCTAAATAATAAACCATACGTGGTATTTCTTAAATATTTAAGTGGAGACTATAATAATGCACATTTCATTGTATGGAATCTAAAATATAAAACCTACCATGTATGGTTTATTATTGACAGTTTATTACAATATGGTCCATTTTACTTAAATATTTAAGTCGTCACTAAATTTGATTATTGGTAAGGCCCAATGAAATTAAAGTAAAGGCTGTTGCGGTTGATTTGAAATGTCAAAACGAACGAGTGTATTCAGTGAATAAAAAGTAGTGCCAAATTATGGCTGCGTTATACTACGTTTGCACCAGCCACTAAACCGAGATTTAACAAGATTATCTTCAATCTCCTTGAAATCTTGAAGATTTACTATACAAATTTTAATCTCCTTAAATGAAGATTTCGAAATAAAATTCATTCAAATCTTCTTGGAAACAATAGTTTGTCAAATCAAACAAACTTTTTTTTCGGAGAATTATTGTGGAACTGACCCCTTTTAACTCCATTTTCATTTATTGACAGATTAAAATGTTAACAAAAATTATTATTCTCACTTCTACTTCATATGAAAAAAACAAAAAATTAAACACCATTTGATTGTTTTGTCATAATCCTCTTTTTGATCTTTTTGTGCAGTGGAAACACCAAATAAATCTCTTTACCTAAATCTTGGTATAGTGTCTGGTGAAAACGTAGTATTACGGGTATATTTAGGGGGATAAAAGTGTTTTATTTATGATTTATTTGCACGAAAAAAAAAATATAGCCCAATATTCGATTTGGGCGATTTATAGCCCAATTACGATTGGGCTGTCATACTGACATTGTTGTCGGTAATTTTGGAAAAAGATAGCCCAATTTCCGATAAATAACCCAATCTGGCAAGCCTGGAACAGACACACATTTGACAGATGAAGAGAAGAGACAGCTATAGAACAACAAAAAATGTTGAAATTAAACAAAAATCTTCAGACAAATAATTTTAATTTAACCAGGTGCGTGTCGTGAATATAGAAAATGGTTGTTTTTTGTTTAAATGCTTAAAAGATGTCTTCTCGTAGTATCCCTTATTCTAAAAAAAAACTCAAGTGCATGGACAATATTGAAACATCTTTGTAAATATGTAGATACATAGATATCTACGTGTATGTTGGTTGATGTGTCTTGCGCGGTTGATGTTTGTGGCCATGTATTGCAGAAAAAGTGAAAAATTCAATACCACCGAGCTCTTTCAATTCATTGATAAATACTTTTCATTTTTAACAAAGCTGTAAATATTCAGAAAATAGAATAAAATTCCGAAATCATTTTACCAACCTTCGCCTTTTTTTTGTTACAAACTTATTTTCAAGTGGTAAAAGTATATTTTAAGAAGTTAAACAAGCGATTTGCTGCTTTTAAAGTTAGAAGAGTGGTTTAACGTTAAACTATACTTTATATCGTTTAAAATTACCAAAGAGTTGACTCTGGCTTTAAAAAGAGTTTTTAGAGCCGACTCCCATTTTAAAAGTGATTTAGAGCCGGTTTTAATTCTTTAAAATTTTGCGACACTTTTTTCTTAAATCTCTGGACTCGATAAGCAAACTTAAGAATGATTTTTGATTTCTTAATTCTCTGACTCTGACTGAGATTTTTTATTTATTAATTTTTTTCAAATACATTTCAGTTACTTACAAACTTATCTCGGTTCGGGGCCCCTGTATCTTGGGGGCCCTGTATAATTGATACGGCTGATACCGCGGTAGCTACGCCCCTGAACACGACCAAGTTTACACGGTTATACGGCTACAAGTTTACACGATTACACGGTTACAAGGGTACACGGTTACACGAATATCCATGTAACGGTGTAACCGTTCAACCGTGTAAATGTGTTTACGTGTAACCGTGTAATCGTCTAACCGTGTTACCGTGTACCCGTTTAATCGTGTAGTGAAAGAATATTATATAGTAGTAGGGAATATGTTATTGCAAATTAATAAACTAAACATATAGGCTCTCCCAAACCAACGCGAAAGCGGCGCGAAATATTCACCGACGGGACGGCAGTTTCTTTTGTTATTTAGCATTATTTATTTGTCAGTTTTGTAATCATTGTGCGAATGGTTCGCCCTGCAAATTGAATGTTTCGCGTTCGTTTGGGAGAGCCTTATTTATTACAATTCATTTTCATAATTTTGATAACTTAGTCAATCATCATTCGTTAAAATGTATTCCATAGAATTAATTCATTTAAATTCTTGGTTTAGCGCCGCTAACCAGCTTACTAAGAGGAATCGTCTTTGGGTGCCGTGCATTGCATTTAAAAGGCCTTAGGTCTTATAGGCATGTATAGATACAATTATTATTGTTATTATTAATGGTCACCGTATGCTGTTAATTATACCTTCGAATTTTTTTGTGCGGAACATGAAGCTTCCTTAAAACACAAAAATAACCCGAATTCACCTATGCACTTCTGAGAGAATTGTCACTCGGATCAATATTTTTGGTATAATTTGAAAACCAAGCCGAATTTTAGAATTAAACCTAAAATAATTTTTGTTGGACATAAGATTTTCTACAAAAATTGATGGTTTCAACATTTTAATCAACAATTGTAAGCTAGATTCGACTCTCAATTCGTTTATTACTTCGGGCCATTGCTTTTAAATCTTCTTGCTAAACTGCTCTAAACATTTTTTTGTGTCTCGTATTCGAAAATTTGGAATCGAGATAGAAAAATTTGATTAATGACTATGAACTATGCCAACAAAAAAATCAGAATTATCTACTGGATTTGACGTATGGTCCTCCTCCTTCCAGGTGATTTATGGTGGATTTACATGTATCTTCGGCTGACTTCTGCAAAAAAAAGGGAATGCTAAATTAGAACTTACATTTGTTGGATATAGTGAGATCACCAAAATGCAGAAGACCTTCATACATGCAGATTATAGGAAGTGCCATAATGCAGATATGACGACGAACATGTTCATCTTCTTGATGGTTATCTCTTACACGCTCGGGTTGTTTCTGGCATGCATCTATGCCGCTCTACTTTTCTTTATATTTGCAGGCGAAGATACATGTAAATCCAGCATTTAGCTGATGACTGTAATATAATTTGTTTCAGCATTTTTTTTTCTTCAAATCTTCATAAGTTTCATAATACCTTTCTTCTTCTGCTTGAAAAGTTAATGGCTTAAATCTTTGATCAGATCCATAGCTTGGACCACTCAGTGATGGCAACGAAAATTGAAGTTCTCAGATTTTCGCGTCTCATTTTATCCATTAAGTAGTTTCGTAGAGAAACGGAAATAATTCACTATAATCGCTTAAAGCTTCACATTTTGACACGCATTTTCATTCAATCTTCAAAGGTTTTGTTCTTGGAACTTTATCAAATTCAACGATAGTATTATCCAACTAACGAAAAATCGGAGCGAAACATTCGCAACGATAAAAAAATTACAAAAAAAAAAAATGCTAAATAACAACAGAAAAAACTGTCGCAAGTGAAAAATTCGCCTAGGGCTGGCCACGAGACGAGAAAAGTCTCGGTCTCGATCCCATTCTCGCATGAAGAGACCGAGACGATACTAGACGAGACTGGCTTTTAAGCAACCGAGCCGAGACCGAGACGAGACTGTATATTTGAACCGAAATTTTCAGAAACGCGAGCGAGACAAGACTTAATTATACGAGACCGGCACGAGACCGAGACGAGACAGAAAATTTTCGATGTAGTTTCGCAGAGTCTCGTCCCGTGGCCAGCCCTTATTTCGCGTCGGTTTGGGAGAGTCAAAAACTCTCTCAAAAAATCGCAAAACATTCGCAACGATAACGAAACTTTCGACTTTCAAAATTCATTTGCATGGTGGTTAACGAGAGAACCAACACTGGGCACTACATAACTTCACCGTTATCCCAGCGACCGAATAACTTAGCTGTCACAGCAAGAGTAAATAGTCGCTTCGAATGTTTCGCGTTGGATTTAGATATGGTTTTAGTTTTATTGTGGAAATAATTGATATTTCTTTTAATGCTTAACTGATAAGGTAAGTTGTATAGTCTCAATTGGCGGATAAGTTCCCTTGCAACCCGCCCCCATCTACGCTCCTTTCCTTTAACAGGTTATAAACAACAAAATACGAAATAAGAATATTTGTTTCTCTTTTTTAAATACATGATTATTTATCATTGGTGATGAAATAGAAAAACAATGAATGACATGTTTTTTGTCAATATATCACAAAAATCAAAACAATGTTGCAAGTTGCGACGTAAAAATTAAAATCGCAGTAGAATCTCCATTCTTCGATGTCATTTTTGCAGTCTTTGCTTCTTTGGTTCATTCAGCCGTAAACTAAACGAAAATATCTCCTCTAATGGAAATGCATATTCGTTTCAATATGTAATGATCTGGAAATCGAAATGCACGACAAAGCATTAGATTAATGAATTTGGGTTTAATCGATCCCGCCTGGAGGCACTATACAACAAACAGAAAACATTTAATTAAATTCTTTAATGGTCTCCATTTGTACGGTTTCACTCGATTCTCGATGCATGTCATTGAATTTGTGGCGCTTGGTGTTATTAATGCCTCATGACCAAAAGAAGTTTCTCTGATATAATTAAATAATACCGTCTAGGATAAGCCTCCACCAGCACGTTCTGTCTATCCAATGCGATGTATGGAACATGATTCAGGCAATAGATGGAAAACTAAAAGTATCTTTCTCAAAACTGGATTGAATCTCGACCATGAAGCTGCTGACCAAGATTGGGATGTGTGAGTCTATCTACAAAAGAAACTCTGATAATTGGCTAAGAGTCTTATCTATGAAGGTAATCATCGGATCGTGTGTATAGTTTGTCGGTTGCAACTACTGTGCTCATCGATAGTGTTGCAATAAATTAAATTAATAGCCCTTAATGGGATGCGTTCGTAAGGTTATAATGCTTCGAAAACGAACAACGAGGACGATGGACGAACATAAATTAACTCGAGTAATTCTGCCTTTCGGCACTGATGTTGTTCGATACGAAAGTCATTTGTATTTTGTTGTAATAGTCCCAATGTTTTCTGTTTTGAAATAATGTATGATGGTGATGGTGAGTAAAATATGAGTAGAGGTGTCAAAAACGATGTTTGGGCCGCAGGGTTACATATACAAAATGTGTCCCAAACGATGCGATGTGTAGTTTGTCTTTTTTTATCCAAAGATTTAATACCCGGAGCTAACTGGGAATATATTACATTAAAATGGGCAATTAGGTATAATATTTTGCCGTGTTACGAATTTAATAATGAATATGTTGACCATAAAATAATATCCGCAGAATTGCCTTTACACAGGGACCTATCAAGGAACAAGGTACTAAGGAGGTTCACGCTTAGGGGATAATAAGCCAAAGCCCCAAAACTCACACTTGTATACCTTTATTAAGGTGTCCGTTTTTTCCTAAACAATTTCTTTCAAAATGGATACCCTTTGAATTAAAAAAATTTGTCCTAACCTATGCCTCTTCATTTTCATTTTTTTGTTCCCTCTTATTTTTTTTTCTCCAACTCTCCTTTAAATATCAACACTACAAAATTTATGTCGAAATCAAAATTTATAATTTATTTCGACTTGAGAAATTTTTAAAACATAAATGTTAAAAAAGAAGACAAGTTCTTCTAAAATACAAAACCGTAACCAGTCAGCCATGAAAAGAGTGATCTAAAAGGATACGCCAAGTTCTAAAAAAAAAAAAAACAAAACTTGCCATGTAAACCAACCCACTTTAAGTCAGTAATCATTGAGCGTGGTGAATTCAGCAAATGCTGGGAATTTTAAGTTTCTGACTTTATTATGGTACTATGGTTAGAGGGTGAGTTGAAAATCGCCTGAGTAAAAACGGTGTAGTGCCACAACTTGTTGGGCACTACCGTACCCCTATGATATTCTATGCTTAGCCTTTAAACCTTTTTATTATCTTCCCTTGAACTTCAAGTTAAATATTAAATTAAATTTTTGTATTGAGTTTTGTTGAATGACATGGTGACAATGGTGTTTTTCTAAAAAAAGACATCGACGTCAAAAAAAGGGCCTTCAATTTTTCGACTTAAAATGCTCTAGTGACTCTGGGACACCCTGTATATTGGGCACTTACGGCATTTTCCTGGAAAAAAATCATTAATCCAGCCAAATGTGCAATAATATCCAGGTAACGTGATTTTAAACATTTTGGAGACTTTTGGTAAGTTCTTCGGTATCAAACTACCTGACAACGATGAAAATTTGTTTATATCTCTTGCTTACTTTAAGAAAACTTCCTTACATTTTCTGTGCCGTAGTTTTTTGGCATAAAAGTTTAGTCACAATAAATACGATTTTGGTGAGATATTTTAAAAGCGGAAAATAGAGTTACTTAGTTCTTGAATTCAGATGGTCACAAAAATTAGTGTAATTTTGAATTTTTGAAAATGTCGTTTGGGTTGGTACAGAGTTTGAAAATTCAAGTTGTCCTATCCCCTTCACTATAGCCGGCTCTGTTATCTTGACAAAAATCATGAAAGTTTTGTACCTCACCCTTTGCAGAAGATCTCTAAAGCATTGGTCTAAAAAGAAAATTTGTTATTTAATTTTCTACTTTCTACTATGTATAGTAACTTTTATAGTTTCTACGAAAGAGCTCTTTGGATTTCTTAATTTTATAAAAAAACAACACAAAAAGTCCAAGTTTTCTGTTGGTTTACACGACCTTGAAAACAAAGAAATTCAGGCCGATTTTATTTACTCGAAATTGAGCATAGCTTGAAGAGTTTATATAACTTGTGAATTTGTTTTTATTCACTCCAAATACATAGACGCGTTCTACTTCCGATTTTCAACTCTACCGTTAATTTCTTATGTTTTTTTTCAGAACTTACCGCGTATTTAATAAGAAATATTTATTTATTTCTACTTCCCGACGATTCGAAGAAATTGCATTCTTCGTGGTCACGGGATAAGACTGACGTTTGACGTATGTTGTTGTTCTCTTGTTCTTAAGTTGTACATGTGCGATGTTGTTGGTGCACTTTCAATGGGAGTGGGTACAAGGCAATTTGGATCATGTTGTATTGAGTGTGCATATTCTTGTGTGCATACAAAACTTACAACGTCTGGCAATTCGTTTGCTATTTTTGGCGGTTTGAGCTTCTGTTTTTATTTTTTCTTATTTCAATAGTTTCTCTGGCTATCCTCGGTACATAAAACCTTTCGGTAGCAAGTGATCTGGCTTGATCAAAACGAGTATAATGACTTTCGTTATAAGCTAAATGCTCACAAATTGCAGACTTTGTGACGGCATTATTTTGGACAGATTTAATGAACTCATTTAAGCGTGTCTTTATTGCTCTTTTAGTTCCGCCAATATAACTTAATCCACAACTGCATGGTAGAGAACACACCCCGGGATTTTGAAATGGAAGAGTGCCTTTTGGTGTTCTTAAAATTTGGCGGACTTTGGTTGGTGGTTTGAAAATAGTTTTTATTGCGCATTTTCCCAAAATTCGTCCAATTTCATCTGAAATCCCTTTTATATACGGTAAGAAGGCTCGTTTTTCGGTTGTTATTGGTGGGGTATTCTGTAAGGTATTTATCTTAGGCCTCCAAGTTCTTTGCTTAAAACTATACCCATTCTTATTTAATGCTATTTCCACATGATTCAACTCTTCTTTAAGGTGGTCAGAATCGCATATTCTGTGCGCCCGGTTAACAAGTGCGGATACAATTGAAGCTTAATTACCCGGGTGATGGTGGGACTTAGCGTGGAGATATCTATCCGTATGAGTGTTTTTTTCTGTAAACTGTGTGACCTATAGAACCATCTTGTTTTTTGATGAGTTTTACGTCCAGGAATGCCAATGAATTTTCTTTTTTAACTTTTATAGTAAATTGTACTTTCTCGTGTATAGAGTTGAGATGTTTGAAAAAGCTATCAACCATGTTTTCTTTGAGGATGCAGAATGTATCATCTACATACCGCTTCCAAATGGATGGTTTTACTGGAGATGTTTCTAATGCTAGTTTTTCAAAACGTTGCATCCATATATCGGCTATTACTGGCGCTACAGGCGATCCCATCGCAACACCATCTATCTGTAAGTAGTATTTACCATTATACAGAAAATATCCGGACGTTAGGCACATATCAATTAGATCTAACAATTTGGAGTCATTTTGAGAAATCGATAGTTTCAATTTAATTACATCTAGGCATTCTTTGATTGGAACATTCGTGAATAAAGAAGTGAAATCAAAGCTTACCATGATTTCATCTTCTTTTATTCGGAGGCCTTTAATCATAGACGCGAAATGTTGTGAATTTTTAATAAATGAGTCGGTGTCATTCACTAGCGGTTTAAGTTTTATGGCTAACTCTTTGGCTAAAAGATAAGTAGAAGAATCTATTTGACTAACGATGGGTCTCAAAGATACATTTTCTTTATGTACTTTTGGCAAGCCGTAAAGTTTCGGTGGTTGGGGACAGGAAGTTATGACGTTAGGATTTTGTAACACTGATTTATTTTCAGATATTGCCTGTCTAACTTTTCTTAAAACCCTCATTGTGGGGTCCTATGAAACTTCTTTGTAGGTGTTGTCATCATTTATAAGAGAAATGATTTTTTAATCATATTCTTCTGAATCCAAAATTGCCGTGCAGTTACCTTTGTCTGCAGGTAAAACTATAATCTCTTTGCCTTTTCTTAGTTTATCAAGAGCTTTTCTTTCATAAATTGTTACATTAGGTTTGATTTCTTTGGCGCTTCGAATCAAAACTGAAACGTCTTGTCCTATAGTTTCAGCTGAGGTTCTATCAATTTTATTTCTTCTTATAGATTCTTCAATATTACCGATAATATTCTCTGTTGGAATTTTAAAAGGTGATAATGCAAAATTCATACCTTTTGACAAAATAGAAATCATGTTATTGTCCAGTTGTTTGCTGGACAAATTCACCACACAAGTTTCATCCAAGCTTTGCTGTTTGTTGTTGTTGTTGTTTACCACCTTCAATAACAAAGCATCAAATTTCTTTATTTGCTTAAGCGCACACTTATCTGCAATCTTGTCTGTTTGTTGGAATACAATACCGTCGCACAACTGAAAATCATTAACACTCATGCATTTTGATAACAATAAATTAAAATCATAGATTTCTTTCGATGCACAATCTAAATCTTTATAATTTGAGCAGAACCAATTATATGCCTCTTTTCACTTATTTGAACACAATTAGGTGTAATATTGTGATCGCGGCACCTTTTTAAGAACACAATCGAGCTTAGTATTCGCGCTCGTTTAATACGCAACTTTTCAAATCTTCGTAATCACAGTGCGTTAAAAGCTGAGAAATAAAATTTTATTTTAAAATGATTTATATTAAATAAAAATGTATGCACAACTTAAATTTTGGCAGTTGCTTAAAAATATCGAGTTTAGGTTTCAGCTCCATTTTTCGAAATAGATTTCCTCATGGGAAGCAGTCAAGCTTGTATTTATTTTTAACTAGTTGATTCCTTGATCTCAGCAGATTAACATCCTGTTCTGGTTCAGATCACTCAACATCCAAAGTCGTGCGTTTCCGTTTAACATCATTAATTGCTCTATTTCGACTTCTATAAAGTCCCAATTTCTATTTCTCGCATTGTTTCTTCAAGTTGTTGCTTTTCCTTATTTGGAGTTTCAATTTACATTTTCCGTGGGAAGGTTTTTTTTATTTTCGTATTTTCGCTGGATTAATTTTTCCCTAAACATTATCAGAAATATCCATGATTTTAAGGACGGTGTTCATGTTCACATTGGGCTGACTGTTTCGACTATTTTTGATTTTTTTGAAATTTATCTCACTTCATGCTTAGAAAGAGAGATTAGTAGTAAATTAAAAAAAAAAAAATACAATTTTTTTGATTTTTTTTTTTTTACGTTTTCTTTTGTAAATTCGGAGGAGTCAGTCCAATGTGAACACGACAATCAATTGATCACAAAACACACTCAAAAATTAAAAAACTTCGATTTGATTTATGTCAAACAGTTTTCGTTTTATTTTAACAAAATCCCAGGGATATTTTTCAAACAAACTTTAAATTTTCAACTAGGGAGTTGAGTAATCAAAATAGTAACTAAAAAGAAATTTCAACTTGTGTTTCAAGTCTAGAGCTTAGGTAAACTTCAGAGATTGCCTCAAATTGAGCAATAGAGAATAGAAAGGCTCTAAATTTGTTCTCAAGGTAACTTTTGGCAAATTCAAATTTAAAAATTTTTTTTTGCCTTCATCGGGTTTTTGAGAGATTCTCATTTAAAAATGAGAAAGGGAACGCTTTTACCCTTCATATTTTCAAGGAGGTTTTTTTTTACGAAGTCAAGTATTTTTATTCGTAAAAATTCCTAAAAGTAGCAATACTTTTCTTAATTATTAGAGTAAAGTCTTTCCAATATATTTTTTTTTAATTGAAGATAAGACTTCAGTTAAATGTTATTATTATTTTGAGGTTATGTAACAACACAAAGTAATTTCTGTCATTAAAGTATGGAACGATTCCTTAAATGAGTATTAAGTTTTTTCATAATTCAGTATCAATCTTTCCAGTATCTCTTTACTCTCCAGGAAATCTCTTCTTTAAATTTATGGATGTTTCAATTTTTAAACCTATATTTTAAACTATAAACTATGCGAAGCTAACGATTTCTTGAATAGTAAAAAAGACATTGGAAGGATTTAAACTGCATTTAAAAATAAAATCCATAAGAATTAAAAATCATGATGAATTTCTTAAAAAAAAACTCATTCTCGCGCTTAACCTCGAAAATAGATGATTCGATTCCTGTTAAATTGAAACAATACGATTTTTAATCTGAAGGTATTTCTTAGGCAAAAAAAAATCAAGTCTGTTAACTGAGAGACCATATAATATTTTGTTTCGAATTTACGCGATTGAACTACTGTACGAGTTTTTTTTTAATTATAAACAAATAAAAATAATAATCTCATATGACATGTTTATTTTTATGACTAATCTTATTGAGAATATTAATTCTCATATCATCACAGCTTTCATAGTCTGATGACGAGAATAATAAATAACAACCTTGAAAAAATTCTCGAAATTATAATAATAGTACAGGAAAGTTAGCAAAAACAATCGTTTTGTGGAACGAAATATAGGACGGCTGAATTTTTTAAACCTGAAAGAGGGCTATTAGAAAAGCTTATGTCCAGTTTTTCGGGATGACATCCCCCTGCGGATATCCGCCATTTTGGAAAATGCGAATTGATCTAAATGTATTTCCGAGACTATTGCTTTGAAGTTAAAAGTTGTCCTGATCAAATTTGTTGGTAGTAAAATTATCTTTTATTTTTCATTAAAATTTTTTTCTGTGTGGACAATATTTTTGAGGTTATGTCGTCTTATTTTTTTTTTTTTTTTTTACTTTTTTTTTACTTTTTAACATACAATTGTAGACCACAAAGCTTAACAAATGTTCATATATTTTTGAAGATTATGTGACATCCCAGTCCAAAGTAAGAGCTTTTGGAAAATTAGCTGCCAAATCAATTGAGTCGATAAAGTACATTAAAGATAGACTTTTTCGTGGAATAAAATATTGGTAAGCTGATTTCTTTATGAATGAAAGAGGGATATTAGAAAAGCTTATGTTCGGGTATTCGGGACGCCATGGCCCTGGCGAAATCCACCATTTTGGATAATGCGAATGGACCTTCTCGAGGAAACTGATGTCAATTACTTTCCTAATAAGAATTTTAAAACACTAAAATTCAAACATTTTGATATATTTTTGAAGATGATGCGATATCGCAGTCAAAAGTCACACCCATTTTGGTATTTGTATTAATTTTAATAACAATTTTATTATTTCATTTCCTCCGGAGTTAACATTTTAGCGCAACAAAAATTTCTGTTATTTTTCATTGCGGTTTCACTCCATCTTCAAAAATATATATTAAAGTGTTGGAAATTAGTTTTCTAAAATTCTTATTTGCAGATAATTCACGTTAATTTTCTCGGAACGGCACAAATGTGTTAATGTACAAAACCGAAAAGCAAATAAACATAACGTTGAAAATACTATCTGAACCGAAAAAAGGTATAAGTGAACGAAAGATCGTTTCATTGCCTACAATCTTTGCCTTATAATTTTTCCTCTAAGATAAATAGTTGCGGATAAATTGATCCATTCGCGTTTTCCAAAATGGCGGATTTCACAAGGGGATGGCGCAGCGACCCAAAAAACTGGAAATCAGCTTTTCTAATAGCCTTCTTTCAGGTATACAAAATTCAGCCGTCCTTTATTTCGTTCCACAAAAAAATCTATCTTTCCTGTGCTATAACATTTTTAACCAAATATTTCATTTAAAGAATGAATCACCCTGTAAAAAACATAATTTCATGATATGAAAAAAATCAACTGATTGAGATTTTTTTTTTCGAAAAAGCTTTTTAATATTAAATTGAATTATTGTTCATTATAAATTATTTTGTTTTTGAAAAATTCAATTCAGTTCTCCATCACAATGATAACATTCTGGTTTGCGTTTCTTATCGCATCGGCTGCCACATCCGCTGCCGCCACAGCCGCATTAGTTAAAGTTTCCACTAGTTTTGGTGACATAAACGGTACAATATTAACCTCACGCTTGGGTGAAGAATTCTATGCTTTTCGTGGAATTCGCTATGCTCAGTCGCCAGAGGGTCAGTTGCGTTTTCAAAATCCCAAACCAGTAGAACCATGGAAACCAGACATATTCGATGCAACTAATGATGGACCTAGATGCCCTCAGCCGCTTCAAAGCCAATTAAATTCAACTGAGGAATCTGAAGATTGCTTACGCCTGAATGTCTATACAAAAAATTTGAATACAATCGAATACAAGCCGGTTGTAATTTACATCCATGGCGGACGATTTATTGAATTCTCAAGTGAAAGTAACAAGTTTGTCGGGCCACAGATACTAATGGATCGTGATATTGTTTTGGTAACATTTAATTATCGTTTGGGTTCGTTGGGATTTCTCGCAACTGGAACTGCAGATGCCCCAGGAAATGCCGGCCTCAAGGATCACGTGTTAGCTTTCAAGTGGGTTAAGGAACACATACACAATTTCGGAGGTGATTCAAGTTCTGTAACGTTACTTGGGTATGATGCGGGAGGTATAAGTATTGGACTTCACCTGGTTTCTCCGATGACAAAGGGATTATTCCACCGGGCTATTGCTATGAGTGGATCAGCGGTGTCCTATTGGAAACATCCTTTTGAACAAATTGATTCAGCCAAGAAGCTAGCTAATTCTCTGAAGTGTCCTACAAATGATTTAGATTCTATGGTGAAATGTCTCAAAGCGGTAAGTAAATAATTTTAATGATAATTTCGAAATCTATAAAATTTTGTGTTGAGAAACCTTTCAGAGCCCACAAATCAAAAATAGCATCGAGGAATTTGGGCAACCGGTTATCGAAAAGGACCTTGGCCAGGAGCGATTTATCGTAGAGGATCCCTTGATATCATTTCAAAATGGAAGATTTCATATGGTTCCACTTATAATAGGAATGACCAAGGACGAAGTGGTTGATATTGTTAAAAGTGAGTTTTTGGATGCAACAAAAAAAAAAAAAAACTGGAAAGTACAAATTGTTTTCAAATAGTAAGACTACATAATATGAGTGATGTCCAGCTGTCAAATGAACGCTTTTGGAAAGAGCCGGCCTTAAAATTGTTCCAATATTCTAGTAATTCAACTAAATCAAAAGAAATCAGTGCGGAATTGAGAAGGGAATATCTTGAACAACACAAAAGCAATTTTGGACTTGTTAAGCCGCTGGGGAAGGTATTGGTTTTAAACATTTGAATTTTCTTTCAATTTGTATGAAATTTTTTGACAGATGATGAGTGACAGGGTTATTGGCTTCCCCGTTCATAGATTTGCACATCTTGCAGCAAGGTTCGTTCCAGTGTATTATTATATGATTTCATATGAAGGGCGTTATAATTATCTTAATTTTTCCAAAGGTATTATTCGTAAGAAATTTTTTATACACAAAGTTCAGCATTCGAAAAAACAATGTTTTTTTAATTTTACTTTAGGGATTTTTCATTACGATGATCTTCAGTATTTATTTTATAATCCAAAAATGGCACCTTTGTTTGAAAAATCCGATCCAGAAAACAAGATAATTGAGCGACTTACTGGAATGTGGACACAGTTTGCTACAACTGGGTGTGTTAAACAATATACTTAATTTAGTAATAGTTAAAAGGTTTCAAGTTACATTTTTATTTTTATTTTCTTTACAGAGACCCAAACATTTCGAACTTGAAATGGGACATCCTTGATTTACACAGAGAAAACTATTTAGATATTGGAGAGGAGCTTATAGTGAAAGAAAAACTTTTGCTAGAACGTTTTGGTTTGTGGGATAGACTTTTTCCTTTGGACTGAATAGTGAATATGGCCTTGTTAGAGGAAGATAAAATGTTCTATAATAATTTATTATTATACCTAAATATTTTTAATAAGTAAACTTATTATTTTTTTATTTAAGTTGTGATTTGCGATTATTATTAGATCTCGAGCAATTTGTGCCTAGTTTTTGTTTAGTTTTGCCCATTACCCTCACTCTGAAATCGTCTTTGCGGGCGATTTTAATGTACAGAATTCTAGTTGGCTTCTCTTTTCGGGTCAGACAACACCCGAAGGTAGGTATGTTGAGCTTTTTGCTGAATTTAACCATACCTGACTCAGCTTGTTGACGAGCCAACTCGAATGCTGGACGTTCCAGGTCAATCCACAAACACTCTTGACTTGTTTCTTACCTCTGACTATGATTTCTCGCATGACGAGACCGAGACGAGACTGGCTTTTAAGCAACCGAGACGAGACTGTATATTTGGAACGAAATTTATAGAGAGTCTAATAAATTAAAAAAATCCATTTTCAGTTAATTATTTATTTTCTTCTGCACGTATTCAAACTATAATCGAAAATATTTTGTTCAAATAATCAACAGGTTGTCCGGAAATTGTATTTTTCGGAGACGAGACCGAGACGAGACTTAATTATACGAGGCCGACATGAGACCGAGACGAGACTGAAAATTTTCGATTTTAACGAGACCGAGACGAGACTTACAAAAGTCTCGCGGAGTCTCGTCTCGTGGCACATTTTCCTATTAATTCGACGCTACCAGAAGGGGATAGGACTCCTCGTGTATTTGAGAGCGTAAATGATTTTATGGGACGAATCTTCTTTCGCACTCCTGCAATTGCCAGAGTCCTAAAAGATCTTGATATGTACAAATCCACTGGCCCGGATAGTATCCCTTCCATTATTCTGCAGAGGTGTTCTTCAACGCTGGCAAAACCACTGCGTAAGCTTTTCCATCTGTCCTATTCTACTGGTCTCCTCCCGAGTGGATGAAAAGCAGCATTTGTCTAGCCTATCCCTAAAAAAGGCGTATCTTCTTCACCCTCAAACTATCGTTCAATTGCAATTACGAACCTTCTTTCCAAGGTCATGGAAACGCTGATCAATTTTTGACACAAGAAATATCTGGAAGAACGAAAGATTCTTAATGACCGGAGGTACGGCTTTCGTAGCAATAGGTCTTCTTAGGGTCTGATGGTATATCTCACAGAAACGTGGAACAAATCTTCACATCGTTTTGGAGAAAGTAAGATTATTGCACTTGATATTTAAAGAGCGTTTGATAGAGTTTGGTATCAAGCTCTCTTATCGAAAATGCGCGCATTTGGTATCGATGAATCTCTTCTTCGTTGGATTTGTAATGAAATTATTTTTAAAATACTACAAAGTAAATATTTTTTTTATTCACCACGATCAATGTGATCAGACCACTTAAAATTCTAGTTCGAAAGAATCACAGATCCGATTCTAGCACTTTTTCGAAGATCGACAAATGGTCATTCCCTTCAATTTCCTCTAATCCGATATTTTTATCTGATCAACCACATAAGGAGATGGTCCAACTTTTCACCCACGAGGCTCTTAATTTTTTTTTTTGATAATTAAATATATTTACAAAAGCAGCAACGAGGTATTTTCATTGGCAAATTAAAACCTTTTCCTTCGGCGCACGTGCAGAGATCCGATGCCCAAAATTGCACATGTAAGTACCCTGGTACTGTTTCTATCGTCGTGGCCTAGAAACAAGAAATTACGAACCAGCTTCACAACCTTATTCTCAATCGTCATTTCGATATTGATAAAACGGAGTTGTAAGGAAACTGTGAAGAGTGCATTTCATACGACCACGTCGAATTTTAAACCAGAGTACCACTGGGTATCAGTATCACATGCACCAGGCTCCAAAGCCAGAAAAGGTCCTCCCGAATTTCAAGCTAATCATATCTTGATATGTGCTGCCCAACAAAATCTGCGACATCTTTAATTCTTACCTAGAGTGAAAACACCAGAAAAAAAAAATATACCAAAACACAAATAAAAAGTAATGCTGATAAATTACAAAAATTATTGATTGGTTGATTTATTAAAAAAAATATAAATAATATAATTTGATTCAGAAGTTAAAAATTAAAAATTTGAATATAAAATGTGTGAGAGTGATAAAAATATATACATATTATGTATTTCAAGAATATACCTAATTGGTCTAAAAAAAAAACTACGTACTAAGCCCTAACCAGAAACCAAATAGTTATTTTTTTTTTTTTTGACAGAAAACATATAATAAAATAAATTATATAACTTGCAACAAAATGTTTTAACAATACCTACTACGAAGAGAATTACATCGACCAGTGTGCGCACAACGTCGGATGGATCCTCGATTCAAAGAGTGAGTAAAATTGTATCAAATTGATAATTTTGTTTTATTTCTACAAAGAAAATAAAAATAATAATATTTTCCTTTTTATCACTCATATCATAATTAGAAATTCATAAAAATTGAGTTTTGATTGAATTATAAAAATCTTAAAAATTGTAACTTAGGCCGTGTGTCAATTGCATTAAAAGTGCGTTAAATTTGATCCCATCGCTAAATTTTGACATTACTGAGGTCGTCATAATTTAACCTGCTCAGGAGCTCGTTTAAATTTTAACTAGTGGATACATTTTGACGTTTGTAATAAGCTTCTTGCACAATAACATCATCGACCTATTATACCTGGACTGCTAGGAGCCAACATCACGATGGTTCCCTTTATTAAAAAAAAATTCGATACACTAGCGGCAATTTGAAAACGACTTGGGCCTAATTTAGTCTCTCAAAGTTAAACATAACTTTTGGATTTTTACAGTAAACTTGAGAAATAGGTTTTATTCACTGGAGTTTGACGTTTTCAACTTAACATTTTCAACTCTAGAGTTGATCAACGAAATAGTAGAAGTTAGTGAGTAAACTTGGGAGTTTTCATCATTTCTGTTTATTTATTCATGATATTTAGTTGTGTAAACTTTTCGCTTTTAACTCCGGAAGGAAAAAATCTTAAAATAAATAATTATCAAATAAAAATAGAGCTCTGTTTTAATTGAAATAATAAAATAAAAAATATTTCGTGCAAATTACTTACTTCTGAGAGAATTGGGCGTCATCTTTTTGGAGCATCGAAGATGATGCAGAGGAAGAACATGTATCCCTTGAAAGGCGGCAATATAAAATGCTTCCCCGTGTTGGTATCGATAAATGGGACGACCATGATTTCATTTATCGTTTTCGCCTCTCAAATGCAACGACAATTATGTTTTTTTTTATTTAATAAACAATTCATTGCCTTTTGACGAAAGGCATTACGGAAAATATCGGTTTAAAAAAAAAACAGGTTCGTTCGATCACCGAAATCAAGCATCTTCGGGCGCGGTTAGTACTAAGATGGGGGACCGCATGAGCATTGAGTTTTTTTTCTTGGCATTCTTTTGACTCCGTGTTGGTATTCTTTTGAATATCAAAAATGAATAAAGAAACATATTCACACTCAAATGCAAAATATTCTAATGCAAACCAAAAGTTGATAATGACGTCTTGTGTGTCATGCTTAACAAATGAAAATGACGATCGACTAGCAGTCCAGGTATACTAGGTTCATGACTGCCACTATCAAAATGTAATTTCCGCGTTCAAGATCGTATCCAAAGCGATTTGGATAGATTTGTGTTGTAATTCCTTCTAAACAAAGCTATTGCAACAACAAATCAAGGTATCCACCGTCTCGGATAGGTTCCTTAACGCAAGGAACGTCGATGGGAAATCTATGTTTTAAAAAATTCCATTTAATGCAATTGACACATAAAAACCCTTCAATTTTATTCACCTATATAAAAACGGATCAAATTTAACTGGGATCGAATTTAACCAAAATTTTAACGCAATTGACACACGGCCTTAAACTAAAAATAAAAAAAAATTCTCGTGATATCTTCAAGATCAATATCATATCTATGAGTCATAGTGTTGCAGATACACATTCGTCATTAAAAATTTACATAGCTCTCCTACATTTAAAAATCTATGCAGACTGAACTCTTACTCTTCGATTATATCAATATAAAACGAACGATATTGTTGTTTAAGTTTTTTTCTGGTAAATTTTTCATAATTTCTACAAGTTGTAAGTGTCTGCAAGACAGTCGAGAGAAATTAAAAAGAAACGTCATCTATGTTTGAGTTAATTTACCGATTTTTTTTTTCTCATTACGAATGGAACATTGTTTGACTTAAGTTTTTTTTTTTATAGAAACAAATGAAATTAAAATAAAACGAACTATTGTGGAAGTGAACATTTAGACGCGGATTATTATTATTTCATAATGGAATGCTAGATATGTGAATTAAAGGGGAAAGGTAAGAGATAAGGACGATGTAGGTACGGGGGATAGAATATGTCTCACACTCTCTTTTGGCAAGTGCAGTATGGTGGTAGCATAGTTTGCTACAGGACAGGGTTGCCACATAGCTTTGCTAGCGCAACAAAACAGCTGTTGTGTTTTTTATATTAACATTTTTTTTTGTGCGGAATGAGACTTTTGTCTTTTCGATTTTTCTGTTTATGTGATGTCTTTTTATTTTGGCACGAATAATTTTTATTTTGAGGGTATTTAGTCAGCAAGATTTCCCCCCCATCCGGCGACCTGCTGATACAAAAGGGATTTCAAATCTTACTCCCAATCCTCACAGATTAGAAATTATCTTTCGGACCGCTCAAAACAAGACGGTTTCAAGTCTGAAATCAACTAAATAAATGCTGATGTGCCCCAGGGCTCCGTTTTGTCACCGATTTTCTTCCTTATATTAGGATTTTTGTATGAACTAAAGTTCATACAATGCAGTCACGCTGCGCAGACAACAATTAACATTGAACATTTTGAATGAAACAACAACAACTTAGTGTTCTACCACCAAGTTATTTGGCTGAAGTTATAGCTATTTCACGAGTGCCACCCCGATCAACAGACTCTTTGTCGGTAGCGCGATGGGTAGGCCGGTCGGCTTCCGAATTCCAGTCACAGTTGACGTCTTAAGTTCAATCCCCATGACGGGCAAAGCTTTTCAAATAAAAATGAACATATTAAGACTCAGCACCACACAAAGAAGTCTGATGATCAGGGTGGCACTCGTGAAATAGCTATAACTTCAGCCAAATAACTTGGTGGTAGAACACTTAGTTGTTGTTGTTCCATTCAAAATTTTCAATCTCTTCCTTATAATTATAACTGATCTTTTGTCTGAAAATTCTTATCCATTAAACTGTTTTGCTGACGACAGTACCCTCAGCTTTTCATTGCCCTTGTGGAACTTGAACGGCAGCGTATGATAAGTTCATTAAATTCTGATCTCGAAAGCATTTTCCAATGGGGAATCAAAAATCGTGTAGAATTAAATGCGTCAAAAACTCAAAGCTGTCTTATATCATTAAAACGAAACCCACCCCCCATTCATGAGTGGCACTTGTATTGGGGGAACCGAAAACTTTCAGTCTGTATCACAGACCACCTTATGTGGAACGATCACATATTTGATGTTGCCAAAAATGCTGCTAAGTATTTAGGTTTTCTTCGGCGATGGAAGAAATTTGTCACCCCTTCTGATCTAGCTGTTATCTACAAAGCCTTTATTCGTCCAAAACTGGAGTACAATTCTCATGTTTGGGCAGGTGCGCCAATAAGCCTCTTGAGTCTATTGGACAGAATTCAAAGCAGAGCTATGAAAATGATAGGTGATACAAATATAACGGAAGCATTTGTACTTCTCAAAAACCGCCGCCGCAATATTTCATGTCTTTCGTTATTTTACCGTTATTTTCACAAACAGTGCTCTTGTGAAATAGCCAGTTGCATTCCTCCCCTTAAACGATTCAACCGTAATACTCGTGCTTCTAGGAATGCCGATTAGTTTACCCTTGATCCCAATTTTAACTGTTTAACAATTTTAGTAACTGTTAAATATAGAGATTCTTTCCTTAGTCGCACTACAAGAATGCAGAATGCTTTACCCAGTACTATTTTTTCCTGCCATTTCGATGAGATTCAAAACCAATATGCATCGGTATCTTCTTTTAAATCGTTTCCCATTTCCTAACGCTCGCACTGTGTTTAAATCTTTTCAGGGTAGTAAAAACCCCGTTTTTGCGCGCTTAATATAAAATAAATGCATGCAATCAATGGGAAAAATCTGTGCATTTTTGGAGAGGATTTGGAATTCAAATTTAATGGCGAGAATAAACTAGCCAAAGAATGATATCTGGAACTGAAAACACATAGTTTTGGCGCAATTTTTGTAGAAGACGTTATGAATTTATCGGTTCATATTAACCGTAAAATTGTTTTTTAGATATCAATATTCCTGCCAAACATTGTTGACAACTTTTTCTCCTTAAAAGTTATTGTAGAAAAACTGTAAAAATGCATGAGTTAAAAAAAGATTTTTAAAATATATTTAGTCCCATGTTGATTTGAGTAAAAAAATTATTTACAAGTTATGGCGGATTTTTTTTTGTCTGTTTTTGTCATTTCCAAGTTTTTTTGCTTCCCAATTTAATATTTTCACCTTTAATTGCTTATAGCTACTTACTTATTGTTTCGAAAAATTAGCATAAAACGCCTATTTCACTTTGCAACTGGTTGACTCACATTTCATTATTTCGAATTTCACACGAAATTCATTAACATGTACCTAAAATCAGGCCCGTAGCCAGGATTTGGTTTCGGAAGGGGCTGACTTCAAAGTGTTACAAGTAATTTTGTAAACTAATAATTTAAAACTGTGTAGGTACCTAGCTATATATTTTTTTCGATTTTATTGTCTCTATATAGAGAAAATATTGGTTTTGTGTACAAGAAAATTTTGAGGCCAGCACCAATGTCACTAAACTGCCATATAACAAGTTTGTTTTTTAAACATTTCAGCTCCAAAAATTTTGAATGTTATAAAATTTTGAGGATTTTTTCCGAGACTTGTCATATTTTTCGAATATATGGCCTTGTATTGATATAATGGCCCACCAATTTTGCATATACATAAATCAACGTTTTTTAATTTGCGAACATACAAATCTGGTTTATTTGATCTTAAATTTGGTTATTTAAGACTTTTTGTACTTGTTTATGTGTTCTTATAATATAGATGATCTGTTGTTGGCTCCAATTTTTTTTTAAACTAGCAATGGCAGAAGTAAAGACGCCTTAATTTCTATCAATATCACATCAATAAGCTCATCATAGCAAATAGTGTAAAGTCTTGCGCTGTGCATAACGCTACCTAAACGAAGTTATACGGTAGATTTAAAATTAAAAAAAGGTAACTTTAATATCTAATATAATTCCGTGACTTGGATACCAATAACAAAACAAAATCCATTACAACAGAAGAAAAACTTCCTACGGACTTTTAATTCTTCTCATTGTGTAAAAGGGTGAATGCATTCTATTATTATGTATCGGAATTGAGGTCCACATAACACTTGTCCACATAATAATAACCTTTCTTTAAAAGTGGTCTTAGTGCTGATTCGTTATAAGAAAATTGATTAAGTGGACGAGTAAATAAATTTCTCTTCAACGAAATCTCAGTTCTTTGAGAAATAATTAAACTAGACATTTTCATTTCAAATCTGTATTTTCAATAATTTTCACACATTACAGGCTTCTGGAATGTGCTTTAATTAAATTTTTATTATTTTTGTTTGCGAAAAATCATTTCGGAGGGGGCTTCAGCTCCTCGAGGCCCACTCTAAATACGTGCCTGCCTTGAAAGACTGAATTTTATAGGTATTTTATTTAGATTTTTAAGATTTAAAAATTTGGGGTATACTTATTGAAGCTTCCTGTTCAAATCGAAAACATTAGTAGTTAGAAAACAAAACTTCTAAAGACATGCTTGTCAAATTTTCACACTGACAATCGAGACGCTACCTTTCTTTAAAACAAAAATATAAAATTTCATCTTTATAAATCACATTTCATTTAATGCTGCAGATTGCAGGTGCAGTGAAATTAGTGTGTTAAATCCCGCGAGATCATCCCAGTTTCGTGATCCAGTTTTTCAGTCAATTTATAGAAACTCCCTGCCCCCCATCCCTGCCCCCCCTCTTTGCGCACGCCCTTGAGTGTTATTGAAAATGTTTTTGGAAAGCCAGATTATATTGCTTTAATAGAAATTCTTTTATAATAGAAAGTAAACGACTAAGCGCTCTTTAGTTGGACTTGTAATAATTGAATTATTGGATACTGTGGCGTTAACGTATTTTTTTTATTTTTAAAAATACAAATATACAAATAATGAGCGATAGATGACAAAAAAATAAATGACAAGAAAAAAAATTAAAACAACGACAATAGGTTTTATATTATAAAAATGCCAAACAACAAAATATGAAATATCTAGGCTTCGACGATCACGTAAGACTAAAACGATTGCCTAACGTCTTTTTGACGATAGGTGTCTCTAATAAAATCTAAAGGAAAATATAGAGAGAGAGTAATACAGGGCGTCCCTTAATTCGTCAAGAGTATTTTAGAGTATGATTCTGGGGTATATTCTTAGAAAAAAAATTGTTCTACAGTTAGGACCTACCTCCAATTTTGATATCATTTATCGGGAATTTAAGAAAAGTCTTATTTTGGGGTACCCTGATCCATGTTACCATGTAATTGCGCCGTAAGTACTTCTGATACAAACTTTGTTTAGGCTTGAATTTTTAGAAGGAATACCAGCCTTTGTAATTGCGTTCAAATAAATTTGATACCTTGTCTCAGTCTTAATATATCCAGTTTTTAGCCTGTTTCATATTTCTTGCCCATGCTAATTTTTTGACTTTGGGATCAATTTTCTCCAAAAAATGCGTAATCAACATGACGTTTATTTTAAATGTACGTAACAATACTAAAAATAAAAGTCAGAAACAAGTTTGCCGAAAACCCCATAGATTTTACGATAATTTGGAAAAACAGCGGCGGGTAAAATTAAAAAAAAAAATGTTTTTTTGGCTTTAAGCTCGAAAAGCTATAAATAAAAAATGATATGTGTGGTTATCGATAATTTGTATTTAATGTGTGAACTAAAACAATTATAACAGGTGTTCAAATGAGTCCTCTTTGATTTTGTATGCATGCTAGAGCCCGTTTTCGTATTTCAATGATATTGATATTAATGATCCTTGCTACTGCCTCACTTCTGAGGACGCTTTGAGCATGCGCTCTTCTAATTCACTTTAAGTTGCTGTTTATATTGAATAAATGATTTATTTCATTCTTCCCCATTCAAAAACATCCAATATTGTAGGGTCAGGTGAGCTTGCAGGCCATTGAACTGATCTAACTTTTTCCTATCCAACGATTACCGCTTACTCTTTTTTAATTTTACCTGCCGCTGTTTTTCCAAATTATCATAAAATCTATGGGTTTTTCGGCAAATTTTCTGCTGAATTTTATTTTTATCATTGTTACATACATTCAAAAAAATTATTAAAACATCATGTTGATTACGCATTTTTGGGATAAAATTGACCCCAAAGTCAAAAAATTAGCATGGGCAGGAAAAATGGAACAGGCTAAAAACTGAATATCTTAAGACTTAGAAAAGATGTCAAATTTATTTAAACGCAATTACACGATGTTTCTGTCGTAAGTATTTACGGCGCAATTACCGATAATATGGATCAGGGTACCCCAAGAAAAGACTTTTCTTAAATTCCCGATAAATGATATCAAAATTGGAGATAGGCCCTTACTGTAGAACAATTTTTTTCTTAGAATATACCCCAGAATCATACCCTAAAATACTCTTGACGAATTAAGGGACACCCTGTTTAGTCAAAAGGATGTTCGCTCAAACGAACAATCATTTTTGTCTAACGCAATCTGAGCCTAGATTTCTTAAACCGATAATTATAGTTATTTGTAACTGTTTTTTCCATGAGCTAAATTTCTCATGAAAAAAGTTGCGATCATCACTCTTCTTGCGGCCTTTATCATCATTCGTCCATTACCTCATGCCTCATGTTCGTTTTGTAGCTGATATCTCTATTTTATTTAAGTGCTTCACTTTGTACTATGTCATATTCCTAAGCTTTCGTCATACTTTACTTGCGATTTACGGTTTTGACAACTATTCTGTTATTTCAAACAACTTGCTGAAAGTTTCTGAGACTAATTCCAGCTGTCAAGCCTAACATAACCCTAATCCTTTATGTTTATCACATTTTCACCCACAATCGACACAAAGCCTTTTATTCTTCATCAAGCGACCCTTGTCTTTCAAATTATCTCCATCCTGGGAGAAGTACCTACACCATTCGCCTTGCATATTTTTGACACACAAAGTCGGCCCCATCGTAGTGGTACAGGCCCATAAATCATAACCAACAGTGGGCCAGCATTGCTCGCTCCTTCATTCACTAAATGAATAACTGCCTATTGAGGCAATATTCCATTACGACAGACACTTGTTTTCTGCCACTATACCTCCTCCGCTTCGCCAAACAACTACTCTTGGATAAGGCGTCTTATTTTTTGGCAATACGGTGAGTTGTTAAATTTCTACACCTGGATCGAGCTGTGCTACCTTTGCAGATTTGATATGGATTAAGAGCGAATTATCGTTGAAATTGCTTCCTTAGGGCTTTGTATTGCAATGATGATCTAGTAAGTCATAGTCAAACTTTTTTCAAGCGCAAGGCAGTAAGTTTCTAATGAACTCTTAAAATATTATGACGACCAGGTGATGATATCAATCTTGGCTATTCGCACGATGGTGATTTCCCATTCGTTATAAGATTGCGAGTCACATTTCATTTTCCTTGCAGATACTCGTTTTGCCATCAATCAACATTCGGTTTCACTTGAAATTGTTGAAATGTTGCGTAGACGTAGAGTATAACAAGCATGAAGACAATTCGCTTAACTTGGATTGAACTGGCGAATGATTTTGTGAATGAAGAAAAGTTGTAACTTGATGGGTATTGGGCGTTTCAATTGAACATCGTTATGAATGGGTGTATGGCATGTGAGTATTTAATTTAAATTACACGTTATGGGTTCATATGTATGTATATATGGTTATTATTCAAAAAATTATTACTTGGCTTTATTTTGTAGTAAGCAATAGCAATAAGCAATTGTGTTACTTTTGAAAAACTCAACTAATTAAAAAAAAAGTTAGAAAATAGTTGTGTTTAATATTAGGGACGAAGGCCATACAATCAAATGTTCTTTTTCTTGATTTAAAATAAGACATTCTTTTACTTTTTTTTCAAAAATACTTCTTATTCGATTTAATAAGTGCCGGATTTTTTTTTTTTGAGGAATTTGTAAAACGTGTGTATTCGTCTGACTTGTTTGTTGAGGATGTCTGATGTGGTTATTATAAAGACAAATACTTAAACACGAATGTTTAAAAAAAAAGTACAACCAGTTGCTCATACAAATTGATTTGTTTAATCACGAAATACTCTTAATTTCTATAATTAAATCCTAAAAATACAACGTTACTACAATAAACATGTATTTCAAAACCTAGTTAGTTACATAATGTACTGATAAATTCCAAGTCCAAGGCCACGCATTGATTTCGAAAAAAACTTAAGTAGGTATATTGTTCTATATTTGAATGTATGCATAACACACCTAAAAGCATAGCATTATGACAACACTGAATAAACAATATAATAACTGAATTACAATATACTATACTAAGTAAGAGACTTGTCTGATATGTTTTATTTAATACAAAAATAATTGTATCGAACTGCATGAGTCTGGCAACGCTGCAGTCGATGTTTTCTATATCAAAATAAGAAAGGAAAATAAGAGATTAAAGAGCCAACCAGAATCATGTAAGAAAAGCGAAAGACAGACCTTGGATAGACTCTGACCGAGACGGTCGTGAAAGAAATAAAAGGAAAGAATAGTGGTTTTTGGTTTAATTTTTCACTTTAAATCGTTTGCGTTTTATTTAATAATTAAGAAGTTGAATTTTTATAGAGCTCACCACTGAGTCATCGAAACAATAATACTTGTATTTCTGAATATTCACATTACTTACATATACTAAAAAATTAAATAACATAAAAAAAATCGACCATCTGCTTCCAAAATGTATTTTGTTTAACTTTTAACATTATTTTACCAAACATTTAATAATATAAGAGACCTCCAATTATGTGTTAGGATTAATCCTCTTAGTGGGTGCGGGGCCATGCCTCACGATCCCACCACCGCTCAACTTCGATTTCGAAGTCGAGAGAGGTTTACTCTCTGTAGTGGTAGAGGGGCCATGCTTTACGATCGGGGCCAGCCCCAGCCAAACTTGCGCCCTATGCAAGATTTGTAGAAAGCGCCCCTTTTTATATTTTCATACATACACTGATACACATGCATAAGCCTTTTCCACATTACCCAGGTGGTAGATTTTCAATGCGTTTTTTCTATTGAGGTATCCCCGGTAGGCCTAATCCTCAGTAACACCTCCCCCTCAATTTAATAAATAAAACAAAATTATTAATAAATTATAAAGTGCTGAATAACTCTTTTTCAATTCATACTATTTATGCTTGAATATTTTACTTGCAAAACTGTGGATTTACGAGGTTTTCAAATTAGAGAATAGACAAATTGGATTTAAAAGGTTTTCTTTTTCTGTGTTTTTATGGGATTTATAAGACATTTAATACTTTTTTCTTAATAGAAATGTACATTTCAATCCTAATTTCATATATTTAAAGAAATCTCATTTTTGGTAAAAAGTGGATTTACGAGGTTTGCATCCTTAGCCGACGATATGTATTAGTAGGTAGCACAGCAACCTACCTGTTTTCTTTTTCGGAGACCTTTTTTGTTGTTTTTTTCGTAGATGAGAAGTCACATACGGTGCATAATACAAAACCTGCACGTTCTAGCCCACACGATTCAGTATGAATAAGTATTTTTCGTTGTCATATTTTCTATGTTAATTTTGGGACTCAGTGTGCATGAAATAAATCTTGCACATATGAGGTGGCATGTAACTTTTGTGTGGTGAGATTTTTTTTGTACGAACAGGGTGAAATATTTGGAAATTAGGTAGGTAGGATTGAACTTGCATGGGTCTAGTAAGATTTTTAATTCTACGATATCTTGACTCTTAAGTTAAATTTTCCTTGAATGCAACAATGAAAGTGATATTAGTTAGTGTGCAAGAAATAACTTAGCACGGTTGTGATGGATGTTATTTTGGGATTATTTGAAGAATGTTTGTGGTTAAAATGCAAATAGCAGTACATTTTTGTTTGCGCAAGATCAGATTACATTTTCTTGCTCCTGGTAATGCGCCCCCAGAATGTTGCACCCTGTGCATTTGCACATCTTGCACATATGGTTGTTCCGGCCCTGTTTATGATCCACCACTGAATTTAGATATTTATATCCTACTCTCGCTGTTCTTACTGTCAGCAGCTTGACCATGAGTTGACATGGTCACGTCACTGACAGGAAGAACAGGAGGAACGGCAGACAACTTTTCAGTCGAACTACCGGCCGATCTTAAAGAAGAACCACGCTTACCACTAACAACAACAAAAGAAGAATTCATTTGGTTCCCACGAGTATCGGAGATGGGTGGTCCATCTGCACAGAGATCCGTATATGCAGATAAGGCTAGTAAATTCGGAGGTCATGTCTGAGCTAGTATTTTAAACTGGGCCCTCAGCCAGGCTGATCATCGGCAGGGGTCGTATAACGCCTTGATTCAGCCCAAGGAATATGGAAAATTGGGTTAGTTGGGTAAGGAAGGATTGAAGGAAGGGGAAGGGTTGGGAAACAAAGAAGGGAGAGAAGGGGAAAGGAAAGCGCCCTTCGGTTTCGGGACTCATCTAGAGCACTTCACTCGAGACTCATTAATCCTACTCAGCTTCTACAACTCGACAAGTTCGACGCTCAGGTAATAATGTTAGGGAAAATTATTTTCTCGAATTTTTTTTTTGCACGAATCCTAAACTTGCCCTATACTACGTATATCGCAAGTAAGAGAAAGCGAAAACGAGCAAAATACCTCTTTCAACTTCAAATGACCTTAGGATCCCATGGTCTGAGCTGGTGACTGTGGGACACACCTTGCACATATTCACCGACATAATCTTGGTTTTGATAATAATAACGTATGTCTGACAACACTGGGATTTAAGTCTTTAGGTCAATTTGACTTATCTTATATGTTGATCCGTCAAAAAGACTTTATAAATGATCTTAGGGCCATTTTGTTCACAGCTGATTATCTTTAATCCATGATTAGTGGAGCTGGGAAATCCTCAAACGTTTTTGTTGATCAAATTTTGTTTAAAAAATTCAAAGTATCAGTTGCAAATCATGGATTTCACTAATCATCCAATTTCGGTTGATTAGCGTTAGTTAATTAAAGCCTATGAAAGTCACATACTAAATTTAACCCACTGTGAACAAACTGGCCCTTAAAGTTATAGCTAATCTCAACAAATGAGTTTTGATTCCGCAAATCAACGCATATTATTTTAAAGCATAGCTAATTTGTTGGCCAGTTAAAACCGCAAAAAATATAAGCATAAACACGTGTTAACAAGTTAAGATCTCGTCATGCATCCATCACCACCAACCGTTATTAGAGTAGTTTGGCTAAGACTTTTTGTGACAGCGCGCCACCATGCGCCCGGCCGCTTGACAGTTTACTGTCAATGTGTTTGGTATGGACGTATGGTGTTTAACTGCATTATCCCCATGTAATTATTTTAATTCGAATCAAAATTTCCAAATGGTGACCAAAATGATTCATATGGCGCTGATAAATCTTGTTAATTATTGGTTTGCAATCAACATTATTCATCAAACTGGACTTTTATCAGATTTTGTATTATTTTTTTTCAATCGAAATAGATAGAAAATCGATTACGTTTAATTAAATTGAAGGCAACATGTTGTGTGTAGGTAGTGCAATATATTATTTCAGTATATAAATTAAAAGTGATAGAAAGTTATTTTTAGCGAAAAGATTTCTGGTAGGGTATCTTATTTATTGGTTCTGACGGTTGCATTCGTCTACCATGTGCTACCAAAGCCTAAAATAAAAACAAAATATATTACAACCGACACTTTTTTGAATAATGTTTCTTACAGTGTCTAGCATTTTGTTTCGGCAATTCATTTCGGATTTTTTATCCTTGACATATTCAAGATATCTGGCGTAAGATTCGTTGTCTAAATCCTGAAAAATACAGTTTATTCAATATATTTTGAAAGCAGTAATATTGTTGTTTGGCCTTATTTACTCTATTCTGTTTAGCAGCGTCTCTATCAATTTGCTGATGGATGTTATCAATTCGATTGATTTCAGCTTCAGAGCGCTGGATCTCTTGTGTTCTATTAACTTTTACCGCTTCTAGAGACTGAAGATGGATCTGTTTATTAAAAAAATATGAAAATAATATTAATGATATTTTATATAAGCTGTGTTTTCTGAAAAAAATTATTGAGCCATCCCAGCAAATTTGTACACGTACAAAAAGTGATTATAAACAAATGTTTGTATAAAAACATCGAAAATTGGAGATGCTTTCTGGGCTGGCTATACACTTTGAAAAATGGAATATAACATGACTATTATATAAAAGGTACAAATTATGTCTTTCGTGCAGAAAAAAAATCTAGTTTTCTCATTTTATATATATTCTGGCAAGGGGCTAGTAAGGGTTAGCAAAGGCTAGAACAAGGGCCATGGAGACTATGAACCTCTTGCCTCGTCAGGCATATAAAGAAACAAATATTGCGCAAGTAAAATCCTGTTCTATTCTGTATGTATGAGTTATGCAATATGGTATGAAACATTAGAGTATGACACTTTTTCACTTTCGACATTGAATTTTTCTATAGTGTATATAGTGCTTGCTTTTCAGGAAGATGAACTTAGAACAGGTTTTTACAGATGTATCACACCCATAGTAAACATTGTGAAATGAAAAAGAAGACAAAGGAAAAAGAGGAGAAAAAAGTGTCGTCTGATACTGAAATTGCATGGTGCTTATAAAATGTTTGTTTTTGGAGTACAATAGACATTCCTGATAGCGATGGGGAACCGAAACATGTTCAACGAGTTTTCACTAGGCAGGGCCTCTTTAGTGTTTGAAAAGTTTCCCTCGACTAAATGTTTGGTACTGAAATGCAGCTAGGGCTTGCCAAGTATCTGAAAAGTTTTCCTCGTCTAGATTTTCATTGCCAAAACTAGACATACACTTGACATTATCCCAGACGGGCTGTTTCCTTTTGTTACAATTTATGTTTCCAATAATTAGACCTTCTAATATAGGTTTTACCTTTTGTCTTGAACCTTCTTTGATTTTATCAGCAAACTTATGTCTCTCTTCAAATGCAATCTTAAGCGCATCCTCTTGATCTGCGCCTTCAATTCTATTAAATAATTTCAAAAGGCATACATTTAATTTATTAAAACTTTTAGCAAACCAAAAACTGCACCTTAAGTTTTCCTTCCTTTTCTCCTCGTTTTCCATCTCTTTAATTTGCTTGATTTGATCTAACTGACTATTCAGTATATGAACTGATTTATTTGCAATGATTCTTCTTAAATCATTTTCATATTGTTGTTGTTTTTCTTTTTCTCGTTCCAAACACATCGAAGCTTCGAACCAAATCTTATCGATTTCTTTTTCTTTCATTTCAATGGCTTTCTTTTCGGCAATTTGTAATAATTGAACGGTTTTTGTTTCTTGGGTAATCTTTTTACTTTCTTTGGGACGCATTTCTTCGCAATTAGCTCTAGAAGAATAAATATAATTTAGAATAGTTTTGAGAAGGAAAACAAAATCAACCCTTTTACAGTTCTCTTTGGATTTGTTTTAATTTCAGAAACTCCCTCTCAGCTTCATTTCTTTCAAATCTAGCTGTAGAAATCCAATCCAAACGTTTTTGAGCATTTTCAAGTACTCGAGCTCTGAAAAGATTAGCCAATTCTTCCTCCTGCTGGAGTTCCTCGGTGGATAGCAACATTTTTAAGCTTGCCCATTGCAATTAAAAGTAAAGTGTTATAATTTATTATTTGATTTCAAGAAAACTTATTTGTACAAACCATTCCTTCCTTCTTGACAATTCATGGTCTCTTTCTCGAAGTGCTTCTTTAATCTAAATGATGAAATACATTGTGTTGTGGATTGCATACCTTCAGAAGCTTATTTTTAGCTCACCTTGAATCGAATATGAGTTTGGAGATGACGATTGTCAGTTTTTTTCATGAACTCTATACTATCCACCATATCAACTTGCTTAACACAGACTGATGATTCTATGAATATAAAATAAGAAGTTGATGGGAATTATTGATAAAGAATAAAATTTTATTGAAGCATAAGAAAAATGTATATAGTTGCTATTGGAGCTTATTTTCACTTGCAAAACAAAGACATTTCGAGCGAAATGTCATTGGATACCAAATGTAGTGTGGGGTTATAAAGTCTCTTTGAAAATCATAAGACATAGGTACGAGTAGGTTAGTTATAAGAATAGAATAATATAGAATGAATAACAAACTAATATTGGTATCTACTAAAAGGACTTTTACTTGCACGAAGTTTTATTTAAATTAAAAAAAAAAAACAGATTCGAGTAAATTTGAAAAGACAAATTAAAACTGCATACTGACCTTTTTGGCTCAAAGTAACTCCGAGAAATTGGAAGCCTATTTTGGTTATTTTTTACTTCTTGAGATATTACATAGGTTCTATACGGCAAGTTGTGGATTAGTGAAAACAAATTAAATTTGGCATTTTGGACCTACGGCCTTCACGGCTGAACGTATTATCTTCGAAATTCGTAGCTATAGTTATTCTTGCTGGCAGACGGGTGGTTGACCATTTCATTTTGTTACACGGTTTTATCTTATCAAAAATCCTGCTAAATCCACTGAAGATGTAAATAACCATGCTTTTGTTTAATTTAAGTGTCAGTTAATTTATGTAAAACACAAAGGGCCTTATTTAAAAATTTATAGATCACTTAAATATTTAAGTGGACTCTAAATAATGAACGATACCAATAGTCAATTTAATAGTCAGCTTAGTAAAAAAATCAAATAAAGAGTAAATAAACGCATGGTTAAACTTGTGATTAAGTGTTAACGCCACGTTTGTGCTGTCATTCTGACAAGCAAAGGAGAAAAACAATTACGCTTATCCTTAGGGCTGGCCACGAGACGAGACTCTGCGAGACTTTTGTTAGTCTCGTCTCGGTCTCGTTAAAATCGAAAATTTTCAGTCTCGTCTCGGTCTCATGTCGGTCTCGTATAATTAAGTCTCGGTCTCGTATCCGAAAACTACGATTTCCGCCCAACTCGTTGATTATTGGAACGAAATATTTTCGATTATTGTTTGAATATACGTGCAGAAGAAAATAAATATTTAACTGAAATTGGATTTTTTAAATTATTAGACTCTCTGTAAATTTCGGTCCAAATATACAGTCTCGTCTCGGATGCTTAAAATCCAGTCTCATCTCGTCTCGGTCTCGTCATGCGAGACCGAGACTTTTCCCGTCTCGTGCCCAGCCCTACTTATCCTCTATTTTTGTCACTTAGATATAATTGAATTAAATAGTTTGTTCGTGAATTTAGTTGCAAAGTTATAAAACTAATAAATAAAGTAATCAAAATAAACAAATAGATTTATTACTTCTTATTTGCTTATTTGTAAATTTCAATTTGAGATTGAATGGCGGAAAAATAACACTAAAAATCACACACAGCCAAAAATTTGGTTGGTGACTTTTTTTATGATAACTGACGTCATTGGCCGCGTTCAAAAACTTATGAAGAGCTATCCAGATACGTTTTTGTTGTTGACAGCTCTCGTAACTAAAAAACTTGACAATGTGCATATGTAGTGATTCTATAACATTATGATATCATTAAAAAAAGTTTTAAAAACAATTTAAAATATAAATTATTGCCATAAATTAATATAAATTTGTTTTTTTTTAAAAGCTAAAACAGATAGAGCAAAGAAAAAAGTATGCCATCTGATTTGTTTGATAAATATGAATTTTTGAAAAAAAAAAAAAAAAAAAAAAATCATTATTGTTATTATTGTACTATTCGTACTAGAATGTCAGCTTATTAGGCTTTATTCCGTCAATTTAATTGAGTTTTTGAACAACAACAACAACAACAACCACAAGTTAAAGGCGCTACCACTAATTGTTTGGCTGGAGATATAGCTATTTCTTGCTTTGCCACTTTTTGCACTCATCAGTCTCCTTTTTGTGGTGCTGAGCTTCAATCAAATTTTATTTGAAAAACTTTTTATGCACACCATAGGATTCGAATCCACGCATATCAGATTTGCTCAGTCTTAGCAGTCGTGCGCACTACGCACTCCACCGCTTTGACGGAATAAAGAATGGTGAAGCCTAATAAGCTGACATTCTAGTACGAATAAGACAATAATAACAATAATAACTTAATAGTCTGGTTCGTTACCGATCTTCCAACCTCTCCCCCTTTGATACGTACTGCGAATTGTAGTCTATCGAAATAAGGTATGGAGAAAAATGGAGGCGGAACAAGACAGCATACTTAAAGGCGCTTATAAAAATGCTGATGCTCCAAATGCATTTGATAAACAAATAACACATCTCGACCTGTGATGTCAGTGGTCTAAAGCGGTGGAGTGCGTAGTTCACACGACTGCTAAGACTGAGCAAATCTGATATGCGTGGGTTCGAATCCAATGGTGTGCATAAAAAGTTTTTCAAATAAAATTGGATTAAAGCTCAGCACCACAAAAAGGAGACTGATGAGTGCAAAAGTGGTAAAGCATACGAAATAGCTTTTTCTCCAGCCAAACAATTGGTGGTAGCGCCTTTAAGTTGTTGTTGTTGTTCAAAAATTCAAATTCAAAAATCGTTTGAGCAGTTTTCTTAAAAATTAATTTTTTTTATATAAAAGTTCTTGAAAATTTTAAAAAATAAAAAAATGAAATACAATTTTATACAAAATTAAAAAAATATTCATTGAACCGTTTTCAAGATATCGAATTTTCAAAAAAAAAAATCAATATTTTTTTAAAAATCCAAAAATTGTTCATGTCATAAAGGGCCTTTCACATACAAAAATTGGTTCAAATCGGCGTAGCCGTTAACGAGAAATTTAAAAACCAAAAACTCGTTTGTATGACAGGTACCGTTAAAAACCGTTAAAAAAAAAATTTTGTACACCAAATTATTAATTATTGTAATTAAAGTAGCTCGTAATTTTTTTTCAAAATCGTTAGAGCTAAAAAAAATGTCAATTTTACTTCTAGGGCATCACCAAAGGACCTTAAGTCCAAAGTTTGAAGAAAATCGCTTCAGCCGTTTATGCTCCAGGTCAAGGTACAGACAGACAGACGGACAGACAGAATCGTTGTCTATCATCGTAGTAATGTTAGGGAATATTATTATCTCGATTTTTTTTTGTACGAATCCTAAACTTGCCTTAAACTACGTATATCGCAAGTAAAAATGCAAGTAACTGTATTATAACGAAGAATTTTGCAAATAAATACTTTCAGGTAACCTATCCGGGTTTGGTTGATCAGAAACCTATATAAATACGAATCTATCTGAGATAGGCTATCGCATAGATTCTTCATAGCGGCCATTTCCATTCACAAAAGCTGTCTATTTGGCAACAAATGTAGTCGATAATGTAACTGATTTGTTAAAGACGAGTTTAATTTGATTATCGGTTAACACACAAATTCACTCGTCTCTAAAGTTTAACGTGGCGTTTATCTTAACGCATAAACGCTTACACCCTACGCTCACACGCTTACACGTTTACACGCTGGCACGCTTACACGCTTACATGCTTACACGCTTACACGCTTACAGGCTAACCCGCTTACATGCTTCCACGCTTACACGCTTACTCGCTTACACGCTTACACGGTAACACGCTTACACAGTTACACGCTTACGTGTAACCAGTCTATATTTTATGTGTGCATATCTTAAAATCGGAAGGTTTTCCCTATACACTAAAATCTTATACTAATACATTTAAAATCAAATGCCAAAAAAAAAAAATCACTGAAGCGTTTGACAGCAAATTGTGAGAGATTTAAAAATTTAAGACGTTCATCGATGTTGGCAAAACATCTATGTTAGACGGAAAAACACCTATGTGTTATCATCGAATTTGGACGAAAAATGTATTTTAGCTTTCAATGCTTTTGAAGTATTAAAATGATATCAGAAAACTAAGGCATTTTTTGTGTAATTTACACATGATTTTTTGTATAAACGACTTGTTAGATGTTTATTTATGCTAAATAATTTAATATCGATGTTCAAACATTAAAATCACTGAAGTTCAGAAAGGATAGGCACAGTTTAAAAAAGATTTTTCCTACCTAAGACTTGTTAGATGTTCATTCATGCTAAATAATTTAAGATCGATTTTCAAACATACAAATCAGCGAAATAGAATAAATCATGGCACTTTGTTCAATCTTTTTTTGTATACAAAATTTGGCCTGTACCAGTGGCGAACGCAGGGGGGGGGGGGCTTGAGCAATATGGTATACTGTGCTAAGATTCCAGATATTATCGAAGTAAGGTTTATATTATTTTTAGTTCAAATTATATTTTTGTTAATTTTAAACTTTAGCAGTATTTTCAATTTTAATCAAAAAAAAAAAAAAACTATAGACACGAGTGTCGTATTGAAATCATTAGTTGATACCACACGTTTTATAGATTTTGTTTGACATTTCAAACGTATCTCAGTATTCATAGATACCCAAACAAAATTCCCTTGCAAACAGTCAAAGTTCGCAAAATGATTTCACATATTTAGTTTTTTCCTTTTTTTCCCTTTAAAAAAAAAAGCCGGAATGAAATAACAAAAAATGTAGTGCACTTATTAAGATAATACATTCTCTTAGTATCTTCTCTTTTTGTATTGCTTTTTAGTGTGCTTTGGTTATGCATGAACCAGTATCTTCGCGCTCAGTGCACGTATCAATTATTCAAAAAATATTTTTGTCATTATTTCTAATGCTACGACATAAGGCATTAAGAAAGCTGTAGAGTCAATTGATGACATTTCGAAAAACTGTATCAGAGGTAGACAATCTTCTCTAACTCTTTTTTTAAAGTTAATGGGCCGTATTCATAGTCGTCTTAAACTATTATGATTAATTTAATCTTAAAATATAACCTAAGCATTTATTTTAGTTTTTTTCAATGCACTATGTTTGATATTCAATAATTTAATAAACTTTTATTTTGATAAGTATATTAATCGAATTGGAATAAATTGTTATAATTGATCTTATTTAAATTGTACTTAAGTAAAACATAAGTTTAGCGAAACCACTATGAAAATGCCCTAAATATAATATGAGAATTCCCTTGAAATATGTTACCATTTTTTTCATTGTATAGCTACTGCCTCTGCTACCTTAAACTATAATAATGTCTGTTCCTTAAACCTGAATTTCTGCGATTTTCTGTGCATTTCGTTCCCAAGTTCTATCAATTTCATTTCTTTTACATGAACTTGATAGGACTTTGGACTAAAAATCACAGAAACTCAAATTAAGTAAACAGACGTAATAAATGTTATTAGCCGTGTTTTTTGAGAGAGTGACTAGCAACTCAGTAAACGTTTTACACGGAAGACACAAAAAAAATTCTCAATAATAATTTGTTTTGTTATTGTTTTGTGTGTTAACATTTTGCTGAGTTGCTATTCACTCCCTCTCAAAAAAAGCGGAAATATTTGTTTATTAAAATGTGAATACACTTTTCACCTACCCCTATTACCATTGACGTTGTTAAAGTCGAGCCCATAAAGTGGATTTTTGTCAAATTTGATTTTTACAAAAAATATTTGATTACAAAGAAAGAAAGGTAAAATTCATTTCATAACTATAGGGAGTATTTTGTGTGTTTTTCTTTTCTTTTTTTTCTATTGAAATTAAATTTCTGGTGGTTGATAATACGAAGGGCTTTAATTTTGTTTGCTATTTTGTGATACCTTACAAAAATTACACCAAAATTGAGGCTGAGCCCTCCCCCCCAAACAAAATCCTGCGTACGCTACTAGCCTGTACATTAATATTGTGAACTCATCGATGTTATGGAAGAAATTAACGTTCAAGAACATGGTTATAATTTTCAAAACAATGAAGGTTTTTTATATTTGTAATGTAAATTTTTATGTTGCAAACAAAAAGGTCGATGTTAACCCATTTCTGGCTAGCGTTGCGTTTTCGCAACGTCATACTTGAAGACCTCCGGAACATAACTGATTATAAATTGAAATAAACTAAAAAAATATTTTGAGAGATAGTTGAATTATCTAATCGACCTGTTTTTGGATTTTGTTGTAAACAAATTTTTTCGTGCTTTTTTAGGACTTTCAAAATACGAGTTTTTTTAAATTTTGAGGTAGGACTTTTGAACTTTCAACTACAGGTAACTAAGAGTGCAAGTTATATTCTAAAATAATTCTGACGTAATTAACATGAGTTGCCTGCTTGTCAGGTTAGATGAAAGCATTACGATGCGTTTGCGCAACGCTTGCCGAAAGCAGCAGCATTTCAAAAAAAAATCGATGTTTTATATGAGATTGAACGGTTTTTTTCTCGGAATATTTTGTGTTTATGTTTCTAATGCGATATTTTTGAAAAAGAATCATTATTTTTGATTGCATCCTGTCCAACAATAGGATGCATATTTTAGTTCTAAGAAAAAAAAAAAAAAAAAAAATTATTCAAGAGTGCGCTATATTGGAAAAACCTTCGACTTGACTTTATTCTTAAAAATAATTAGGCAGTGCATTTGGCGTATAGGAAGCATCAAGGCTCAGGTCACTTTTCTTATGAGCGTGGTCCCTTTAAATCGAGTGCATATTCTAATTCCAAGAAAAAAAAAAAAAACAAAAAAAATACAATTCATAAATGCGCGCTGTATTGGAAAAACAGATCACGAATATAAGTTTTTTTGCATTCGCCTTATTTTTTACTTATAGCGTTGGATGCTGCAGTTCATACAAACATTATAATTTTAACTCCAAAAATGATGCTGTTTGTGATAATGAGGAAATCGATGATAATGTGCAGCTTTTGGAGAATGGAAAGATGTTCCCAAATGAATTGGCTGGTGAAATTGAGCTAGAATACAGGTTTGATGATTTAAATTCTCAAAATCCTGAAGACATATACGCTGAACCGGAAGTCGAATGTTGAATCAAATGATCCAAACAGTGCATCAACATCCCAAAACGTCAACTTCTAAAAAAGAATCGACATGTCTTCATTATGAGTTACCGAAGTGGTCAAAAAGCCATTGTGTTGGATTAAAAAAAAAAAAACAAATCATTTGATGGACCCAAAAAGAGAAAACATTTCAAAATTCCAATGTCAAATGCAATTCGTGAAAACAACATAACGATGGGTGGAGTTGACTTATTTGATAACTCTACAAGCAATTATCGGATTCGAAGAAAAGAGTGGTACTGGCCACTTTTATCAAATGCACTCAATGCAGCGTTGGTAAATGCATAGAAAATACATTGCATTTGCAAAACATTTGCAAGAAAACACCAATGCCGCAACTAGAATTTAGAACGTTTGTTGTAGATTCCCTGTTGCGACCGGAAACAAACACTGAGCCTGTGATTCAAACGGAATGAAACCCGAACGAAGTAGCCCGTTTCGACAACATCAAACATAGTCATCAAAACAGAAAAGCGTCTCCGATGTCACAAGTCTTTGAACCAAACCATTTTTTCCTGCAAGAAATGTGATATCCTGCTTCATCCAAAATGCTTCGATGAATACCACACAAAACCCCATTCTTTGTAAACATAATGGGACATATTCCTAGTCGCAGATAGACCCAGGTTTAACTAAACTACAGGTTAAGACAATTTTGGCTCAATGAATACAGATCGATTTTAATTACAAATTGTTGGTTTTATATTTTTATAAGATAATAAACTTGGTATACTACATAAACAGCTTCAAATATTTTGAAATGATAAACTTAAAAAAATAGAATCAACGCCCGAAAATTCAACTAAACATATGTTTAACTAAGACCCAGCTCTAAAATGACTATGAATACTTCCCAATATATCTGAATATAATGTATAACTTATTGCAAATTTTGTCATTTTATTTTCAACCATCTTTCATTACCCAGTGTATCTATATTTAATTAATTTCTTCATAAGAATATTCAAATAAAATTAATTCTTACTCCATGTAAAAAAAAAATATTTTAAAAATTTTGCTACCCCTTTCGGCGAGCGTTGCGAAAACGCAACGTTAATTTTCCGGAAAACCAGAAGCTTTTCCAAAAATTTTTTTTTCAGATTTCCTCTAATTAGACCAAAAACAGATAGTGTGTAAAGTTTCTAAGTCAACTGGAACTGGTAGCCGCCGGAAATGGGTTAAAAAAAAAATCGGATTCGATAATTATCGATGTTAACATCGATGATTTTTCAATAGCGCTCATCCTTACCACTAAATCTTTTGAAGATTCACCAATACAAAGATAAAACGTCAGAATTGAGCAGAAGCACTACAAACTGGTTCATTGAATTTCAGAATGAGTGGACCCTTGAGTGAAACCAATGGAAAACGGCATAAGTTATGTGTCGAGTACAAGGTTAAGGCAACGGGTAACGGTAAACAGTCTATATTTTATGTAGAAATATCTTAAACTATGAATTTTTCTACATAAACAATTTACTCAGTACACGATACACAAACTATGCGATGAGTCTAAGCAACATGTTTCCATTAAACTTTTTTTGTAGCAGCGTTTATTCATCACATAAAGTTATTGTGTTGAGTAAAAGCATAAGCAACATGTATTTAGTCCATATTTTATGTAGAAATTTCGAAAAATCTCATTTTATTTCAAATATCCGACTCATCTTTATGTGATGGGTCCATAGAATTCTTCACTGAATAAATTATGATAAAAATGTATGTACTCAGTACAGATTTCATCATTTAATGAGTACATAAAGTTATGTGTGCAGAGTACCTACATACTAAAAAATTGAAGGCCCCCTTGTAAGATATTCCATTATTCAATGAATACTTTTTTTTGGTAAAAACAGTACCCTCTTATTTATAAAGAAAAAAATAGTTATTTCAGTTCCTGTGTTTAGGAAAACTACACCATGGAATAAAAATGTTCCGGACTCAAATGGAACACTAAGCAAATGCCTATAGTTTGAGCCCAAAAAATTCGTATTCCATGGTGTAGTTTTCCTAAACACGGCAGCTGAAATAACTATTTTTTCCTTATAAATAAGAGGGTACAAGTTGAAGACGGACCTACCTAATCTACTTGTACAGACCAATTTATTGGGATTACATACATAAATGACGAGCCATATTTATAAACATATCAGAAAAAATTAACCTCGTATCCTTAGCTGGACATTTATAATTTTGATCAATTAGTTCAAAATATTTTTGGGGAAAACCAATTAAATAATCTTTTCATCCAAATTGATCGAACGATAGAGTTAGTTAATTCATAATTATCATTTAAAATCTTGACTCTTTGAAGCGTGTGGATAGAATTCATGTTCATCTTATCAAAGTAGGTTATCACTTACAGCAGGTGTTTTGTAGTATATCCATATACATACATCAGCTGCACATAAAATATCTCCTCCTCAGAAAACGTTAACAAATGACTTTATTTTGCTCGACGATCACTAGAAATACCGGTTGACATGGTCCATAACCATAGGTGACTCTTTGACTTTACTTTGGTGGTGAAAAGAAATTAATTGATTTTTTCAATAATATTATTAATGACTGAGTTCGGGGAAGATAGCCCGCGGCTAATACAATCTAATGCACACGCTTTAATAACGCATCTCATGCTGCTTGATGGTTGTGCGGAAGATGGCTGGAAGCTGTTATGCCTAGAGATTTCCCAGATGTGCACATGTACACATTTGCATAATTTGTGTACGGACCGTGACTTTATGGGGGCCTTAGCCTCATGTCGGCTTCCACCAGGCCAAAGATGTGCATGTGCTCATACGCATATGAGACACGATGATGAAGTTGTCATAACTCCAAGCCTCCATTAGAATACATCATCAGCAAACGGCAGCTATACAGCCGTTCTTCCTCATACAAGGTATACAGGTGATGGGGTGCTGCTGCTACTTATCTCTACTCATAGCATCGTATTCTTATACTTTTTTTCTAACAGAGACGACGTTTGAATTTTACTGGGTAATAAAAGATAATTGCTGTGATATGAACAGGTATTTTTTTTTTTTAATTTTTGTCTCTGATTCGTGAAATTATGGGAATTGAAGTGAAAGCAAAAAATACTTATTGCATTAAAAATTTTCGAATTTGATCTTTAAAATGTTAATTGCAATTTTAGTCCAAATATATTTTTCGAATAAGTTGAAACGTTTCATAAGATAAGGATGTGCACTTAGATGTGTAATATGAATATTAAAAATCAATTTGAATTTCTTGATATAAAAAGAAAAAAAATGTTACTTGTTTTTGATAAAATATAATAACATATAGTGGGATCAAACAATCAAATATGCAGGATCTATCTAGAATTCGATTTTAGCACGAATTAATTAATACTCATCAAGCAATATTCTTCTCTTTGAACAACAAAACAGTGTTTTTCCAAACGATTTTTTGTCATGAATTCGAATCTGACCTCTCCACGATACAAGGCTTTTGAAAAAGTCGCACTAGAAAATGAAAAGAACCTATATAGTTATTTATTAAAGGCATATAAGTTTAGCATCACAACTTTTGAAAAGTAACATTTGTTAGGCCAGTAACTGCCGTAAATATGTCGTGTAATAAAAAAATTATCACCCCTCAATTTGCCTAACCTTTGCTTTTGAATGCGATTATATCCCACCAAACTCCCTTACGTCACGATCTTTTAACTTCCGCAAAGCAAACATCGATAAGCTTAATGATCTTTTTGGGAACATTAACTTTGATTTCATAACGAACGACTCTAAAGTTGACGTTAAGATTGACACCTTTTATGAACAGATCCAAATTTGATTTTCTCAAGCTATCCCTCTGCTGTCTCAGAAGAATTTTACTACTTCACCTTCGTGGTATAACAAGGAACTCCGCTCTCTTAGAAATATGTGGAATAAGCTCTGGACAAAATATCTCAGCTCGAAGTCGATTCACGACTTTAACAATTATGTCTCAGTTAATAACAATTTTTCCAACTTGAGTGAATCCTTATACGCCAGTTCTATTACTCAAACTCAATCTGATTTAATATCAAATCCCAAAGACTTCTTTCAATTTATAAATTGAAAAAGAAAGACCTTCGACACTAAAATTCAACAATTCCTCATCCTCCGATCCAAAATATATTTCTTACCTTTTTTCTGATTTCTTCGGTCAAGCATTTTCTCCTAGCGACACAGAGGTTGATATTAACTATTTCAATCACATGAACAGATGTACCCAATCACCTCTTACTTCCAAAAACATATGCCTGTCTTCAGTAATTAATAAAATCCGCTTGATGAAGAACGATTTTTCATCGGGTCCTGATGAGATTCCTTCTGTTGTTCTTAAAAACTCGCCTCCAATTAAGCTCAACCACTCACTGATCTCTTCCAATTTTTATTTCTCAAGGCTATTTCCCAAAAGCATGGAAAGACTCTTTCATTATCCCAATTCATAAAAAAAGATGCAAAAAAGATATCTCTAATTATAGACCCATTGCCAAACTTTCCTGCATACCTAAAATGTTCGAGAGCATAGTTTACGATATTTTGTTCCTTCACTGTAAACCACTTGTCTCTCATAAGGTAAGGCTTTCTTAGCGTTAGATCAACGACCACCAATCTAACTGAGTTCGTATCAGATGTCATTTGCTCCTTGGAAGCTGGATATGAAGTCGATGCGATTGCAACAGATTTCTACAAAGCATTTGACAAAGTCTCCCATAAATTCATCATCTTCAAATTGAAATGCTACGGCTCCCCACCTTTACTTATTTCATGGATTCAATCGTATTTAAATGATCGTCGATACACGCAGTTCTTTTTAGATCATGCAGCTCCACCCCTATCTGCCCAACATCAGGGATTCCTCAAGGCAGTCATTCAGGTCCTCTGATTTTCTTACTATCCATTAATGATGCGGATCTTATCCTTGAAGGATCAGACCTTAAGATCTATGCTAATGACATGCGTATATCTAAACATATTAAATGCATGGCCGATGTTCAATTACTTCAAGCTGACCTAAACAATTTCTTTACTTGGTGCCAACACAACTTTCTTGAATTGAGCGTGAATAAATGCCAAGCTATTACCTATTCCCGAAAACGCCCTCCTTTACCTCAACGTCAATATTTCATTGAGAATGAACCAGTTGCAATTTTCACTTCCATTCGTGACATAGGTGTTATATGCGACAACCAAATTAATTTTCGGGCTCACGATGATAATATTATCAAAAGAGCTAACTCGACTCTAGGTTTCGTTAAACGTTGGTCGAAAGAATTCTCAAATACTTATGTTACTAAGTCTCTTTATGTCACGTTTGTCAGACCTCTTGAGGACGCATCCGTAGTATGGTCTTCATACCACCATGTTCATGGATAGAAGCCGTTTAACTTAGATTTATTCGCTTTGCCTTGCGTGGCCTTTATTGGGATGACCCATATAATCTACCACATTACGAAAACCGCTTAAAATTAATAAATTTAAAAACTCTAAGTAGACGTTGCGATTATGCCGATATACTTTTTGTACACCAGTTTTTGACTGGAGTCATTGATAATGAAGGTCTACTTGATAATCCCCTTCCATCGCACAAAGTATGGCCGAAATGAACCTATTACTAGAATGATTCGTAAAGAAAATTACTCCAACATTTTTTAATTAAACCTCTCAAAAACCTCTCTCAAACTTGCTCTCCTATCATAACCTTTCTCTTACCCATTCTATCCTAATCTTTTTCTTCAAGATCTAAATTGTTTCTTAAGATCTAAATTGTTATTTAGTTTTAAGATATTATTATTATTATTTTTATTATGTTCTTGTACTAAGTGAAATTAAATTAAAATAAAAATTGGCACGCTACTGGTGTACCCGAATATGGTAATCCTGCTAACTTTATACAAAGTTAGCATGAAACATTTTGGTTTTTGATCAAAAATAACTTTCGAGTATACCAGTATTTGCCGAACAACTGCTGTAAATATGTATAACGCAGACTAAAATATCTGTGCTTTTTTATTGATATGGTAGTACCAAAGTAGTTGATCTTATCTTCTTTTACCTTAGGAGCTGCAAGGTTAGCCTGTTATCGAATCTTTAACGGTATGTTGGAAGCAGCCGATAGGGTCAATATCATCTACATTAGACAGGCGCGAACGCAGGAAAAAATTTCAGAGGGTGTTTTAAACTGAAAACTCAAAAATTAAGAGTGAAAGTGCCGTCAATATTAACGCCAAAATGGTTGATGCAGACCCTTAATGATTTTGAGGAAATGAAGAGGCTATAAAGCTCCCCTTACAGCGAACAAAATTGTATGATAGAATGCATACATACTTAACCACATAGAGTATTACAACTTGGGCAGTTTACATGGAGGTGATCTATATTTTTTTCTAAGCCAAAATAAATCGTAGGAACAATGTTTTGAGCAAGCGTGAAGCGAATTCGACGACAAGCAAGCTCGTGGCTACTAAAGTCTTTAAATCTGGGACGTAATTTCACAGAATGTTGAGCCATAGTTCTATCAAAAGCTAAAACTCGGAGAGAGTTGTAAGAGAAATGGCATCTGGCTGTAAAATGCAATAACAATTCTCTTTAACTTCAAGTTTTACGAAAAAGTAAATAAGGTTTCGGTTGAAGGCCTTGTAGCCAGATCGAGTAGAAATGAAATATTTATATACAATATGGTCAGAGTGAAATTTTTAAATTTACCTTCTACAGCTTCTTTTTTAAGCATAAAGCCAATTGATTGTCAAAGCTTAAATATTCCTTCTCTGCAGACTCTCTTTCCCTTGTTATTCCAAAATAAAAATATGAGTAATTGAAGTTTGTATAATGCGTTAATTTTTCATTTTAAGACAGTTGAGTACTGGGATCAAGCCCAAGGAGAGTTGGTCCAAAAAAGTGGTCAAAGCTAAACATTTAGTGTTCCATACCGAACGAAACGAACTCAAGATTGATGCCACAAACATCCAGCGATTGTCCTTGCGACTCATTTATTCTAATAGCGAAAGCGAGTCTCACGGGAAACTGAAGACGCTTAAATATCATATACAATAATACAAATCGCTCGAAATAAGCAGAATCAGCGGAATGAAAACATCTTCGCCTTAGAATTTTCCCATAAAAATCATAGCTTGGATTACATTTGATTTTGAGATTCTTCACAATTAAACATATTCCATTACAAAGTATCGGTGCATCCATTTAAAATTGTGTGGCATGCATACGAGTACCAATTCAATCTCAGATCTCGTGCGAATCGCAGTCAAAATAATTGAAATCAGGAATGTTTTTTCCAGTTCCACCGGGCGCATTAAGGAAGAAAATGTCGACGTTTGTTTGATCAACTGCTTGCATCAATTCATCGTACACCTGCTTTTGTCCTGGATTCAAGATTGGTACATTTTTTTTCGAACTGCTTGATTCAATGCGACTCGATCGGAACCCATTTCTCTCCCCAATTCTCAATTAAATTCGAAGAAATTTATAGGTACTAAAAATCGGATATTTCCGGATCTCCAATTTGCCTGCAAATTTTCCAGGATATTCCTCAATAGTGTCCTTCTTAAGGGTAAAACGAATCCATCGAGCCCAACATTGTAAAATACGGCTTTTCTTTTTGCCTCAACCTTTGCGTAGGAATAACGAACGAACCTGCAGAAGAAAGTATCCAATTAGGTCCAGTCGTTTTCAAGTTTTAAGCATAGATTGGGTTATTTTCAATTCTTTAAGACAATTTTTTGAAATTTGTTGGAACGTATAAAACTGGATCGCCAAGTCACCCCTTCAATCCTAGATCCACTACTGGCATTATAGGTAAAAATATGGCAAAGAGGGCTAATGGTAAGAACTTCTAGGCATATATCACTTTCTTTCATTTTATTCTTATTTTATTTTCTTCACCTCGCGAAAAGAAATAACTTCAAATAAAACAGACTATGAATCTCCTTAAACAAATAAGATCAAGAGACGTCTCACGTCCATCTTATTCTCAAACGACACTCAATATCCATTTGAAATAAATTGCTTTATAATCATAATTTAAAAAAGGTGCCACAACAATCCATCCTCTGTTAAGATCACGTTCGATCAAAAACTCAAGACGCCATAAATTCACTTAATGTTAATCAAATGAAAATAATCGCGACTTAAGTGGTGTCGAGCCTTCTTGTTTTTACTCAGGCTCAACACAAAAAAGTCAATAAAATTTTACTAGCACAAGTCACAAGATATAACAGGAGGCATACCTACACAATTTCCAATGGTTATAGTGGGCAAAAGCCAACCGTGCGTCGTGCGTCGTCAGTCGTTTCCATATAGTCTTCAGAGAGTTACTAAAATAACCACTTATAGGCTCCTCTTGAATTGCAACAAATATCTCCTAGACTGAACAAACAGTAATGGTCCACAAGCCACAAAAGAAATAATGCAATGTGTGACCGACCGCTCTGATAGAAAGATATTTACATACTTTAATTTTATATTCCACACCCGGCGGCGTGGAATTTTATTGCAGATAATTAAGAAATATATTACTCTTGAGCCTCGCTTAGGAGTTACGAATCAAATGGACATTTTTTCTAATAGGCATGTGGATTCGTACATCTGGAGAGACCAAAAGCTGCTGTCACATAATAAATCGGACGTGCTGCAGTTTATGATTTGAAAAGTGCTATAGTTTGTTGAATGAAAACCAAAGTTGTAGAATGCAAAAAAGTTGTTAGCTAGGTGTTTTTAATGTTTAACAAAAATGTTAGAGTTTTGTTGTTTATGGCATGAAATTTAAATCTGACACTTGTTTGAAATAAGCTAATGCGCATTTTACATTTGTCAAAACTGGGAGATTTATGCAAAGTGTAAACTCATAATGGGCTTTGTTTATAGAAGTCAAGTAACTTTGTCACCTAAAAGGAAAGAGACCTTGCGTCATTCGTCATATGATGATATTTTCTACATTTCTTCAGTTTTTTGTAATTTTAACCCTGAATAACAAGATTTCTTTTATATTGAAGTAAGTTTTACAATAAATGAAAGGTTTAAAACAAATTTCATCAATCAGGACATGACGGTACATTTTTTTTTGTTTGAAAAATTTGATACTCGAGGTTGCCACAAATTAAGAAAATTTTCACACGCGAGCTCAAACATTTTGAAATAAGTTTAAAAAAAATTAGTTTTCTATCTTAATACTACACAATGCTTATTGATGTGTTTTTCAGTTTTTCCATGCAAAATAAACATACTAGTCTTAATAGCATGATCATTTAACTTATTGGGTCACATGCAAAAGGATGAGTTAAAGCTTTTTACTCATTTTTCTGAGAACTTTCCTAGAGTGGTATGCAAAAAAAATACAAAGACCGAGATCAATCTCAAGCTGTGAGTTCGAACTCAAAGTGTTGATATCGATCTCTTGACAAAAGCTCGATGTGAGAAAATTATGAGAGAAAGAGATGAGAAAACGATTGATTGCATGAGAATGATCTCATGAATTGTTAAGCATGGGTTTTCTCTTACTCAGTTTATAAACAAGTATCAAAATGTCCGAGTTTAAGAATAATTTTGTAATAAATCGTGTTTTTAAAAATAGAAGATGTCTAATTGGTGAAGATTTTCGAAAATAATATAGATTTAGTGAAGCGGGTGTGAAATTATTGACTGAGAAGTAAGTACCAATGATTCCTCCTGACCAAATTGCACACCAGACTGTAACTTTTAATGGATGCAAAGGTGACTGATGAATAATTTGAGGGTTTTCCATTGCCCAGAATCGACTATTCTATTTATTCACATATCCATTCAAATGAAAATGTGCCTCGTCACTCATTCTGATTTTTTCATGAAAATCGGGGTTGTCATGGGCTAGCTAGTTTTAACGCTTAAAACACGTTGGTTTATCGAATATTTTTCCATAATAAGTTTGCCACGTGTCTACTTCACGACTGCCAAATATGAACTGTCAAGACTAATGTTTACCAAAATGGCGGCAGAACAAAGTAGTATACCTTCCCGGCGGACACACTGTATTTATCGATGTCTTGTTAATCGATTGCTGGGCAACACGAACGGTGGACAAAATTTTGTTTGGAGTGTTAATACCGTCAATCGTTCCAATGCCAGCTGCTTGTTGTAAACATTTATTGCGTCCTGAATTAAAGTTCATCTTGGTAGCTATAAGTTAAAGTAAGTATAAACATGTCCAAAGTGATCAGAAGCATTGCTACATTCAACAGCTTCATCGGCAATACGATGCAGGTTGTGAATTGCATTGAAAACACCTAACAACATAATGTATGGAACATGGGAATATACCTAGAAGCTGTTTCGGGGTAGCGGTATCAAAGGTTGCGAGTTTAACAAATTTGCCCGTTTGTGCACATGCAACGCAATTATTCTCAAGATAACGCGTATATATCATAAAATTTAATATCTTAGTCGAAATAACAACAACTTACGACCCTGGATGAAGGCCACGACAGTACAACAAAGATAAGGATTCAAACAGGCAAATGCCAAAGTTAGGTTGCGCTGATCAGAGTGCTAGGGTGCATGTGCTTAATAATAATTATCATCTTTCAAATGAACTAGAGCTGTAAATTGTCTACAATTCCTCGCGGTGCGGTGGTAAAGGCCGCGCGCCGGTCTGACTTTGCTTTCAACTCGGACCGAATTAAGATTAATAGAATCTACAGGTGGTAATGGAATGGCGGGAGCAATGAAGCTGAAGTGATTTTTCTTGCTCGTGCGGTGCCAATGCCGGTAGATTCATAGCAAACTATTATTTTTTGTGGTATCAATGGAATCCCGGCTTATTTTAGTGTCGCATATTTTGTGGCTTGGGAAACGAGTCATTTTCGTTTGTTGCGGTTCGTATGCAATCGAAAGTCAAATCACTACAGGTTTTGTTTGTGTGTTGTCTTTGGGAAATAAATGCATACAATGTTATGCTGAAACTTAATGATTAGACAATTAAGTTATTTGTTTGTTTAATTAAGTGCGTTATTATGTAATGATTTTACCATTTAAATTCATTGAAATTCCTTGAATTTATTCAGATAGGCATAACATCACGGAATTCTTTGGCTGTAAGATGGGTATTTTGCCTACAATCGAACCTATATGCGGGTATGAGCACAAAGGATTGAATGGACAAACAAAATAATCATACAAGCTTAGCAAATTTCATTGTGCCCACCAAAGCATATAGTGTAGGTGTTGATACTTTGTTTAGCTTCAATAATTTTATGAGCTTAATTTTAATCTTATAAGTCCTATGTGCTGATATTTATGGAAGTATGAATGTTTGTTTGTTCTAAAATCACGCTGGTATAACTGGACTTATTTTAGTGAAATTCGACTTAAAATTCGGTTAAATTTCTTATCGTATGTAAGTTACTTGCACTTTTTTATAATCAAAGGGGCTGAGGGTTTTGGGACTCCCAGCGAGGCTATCGGCTATCAGCGAGTTTTAAATAAAAATGATGGTCAATTTTAGTTCAAACCACTCACGCAGGTCACTGAGTGGCGTCAACATGGCGATGTCCAGTGATGTAACGAATACTACACATCAATTATGCTCATTTTATTTCCAAGTGGTAACCATCGGGTACCTACTGGTCTCGTTCATCTGGACTTGAATTGCGAAACAAATAAGCGCGAGTGTTGAACAAGAGACAAAAATAGCAACACATAATGCTCTGTCGAAAATGTCTGGCTGTATATAAGTCGGCTGAAGTCTTAGAAGAGCCCATCAGTATAGGATGGTGTGCGGCGGATAAATTCATCAGAATCAAAGGTGTCACCAACAGTATGGACGGCAGAGACCTTACGTGAGCTACTCTGGAATATTTAGAGCTGATGTCAGTAACGATTTGCAGCACTAGCCAGGGTGCTGAATAAGAGATGTGGCGGATGAACCTTTCAAGGGTCAATGGTAGCGCTCATATCCCCGTAGTGGGCTACTGGTATCGGATTATCTGGCCTGCTGTCGTGTGACGGGTTGGCAACCTTCAGTCTCGGACAAGAAATGATTCAACGACGAAGACTTTTGGCTATCGAACAAGGACAAATGTTGGATTCTGGAATGTTAAAACTCTTCTCGACAACCGCGAAAAAGTCCCTAATAACGTCAGATTCCTCCAACTGGAGAAAGAATTCCTACACTACAACATAGATTTCTTGGTTCTGAGTAAAGTGATATGGTTGAGCGCAGGGCAGGTGTATTCACCTTCGAAAAGCACTTTCTTTATTTTTTACTTTGGAAAACCAATTGGAAGCTCTCGATTTTCTGGCGTAGGATTGATGTTGAGTCCAAAGGCGCGGCAAAGTCATATAACCTGGAAACCCATCAACGACAGGATATTGACAGCCAGGTTCCAGAGTAAATTAATAAAAATCACCATATCCAGTGCTATGCCCCAACTGAGGAAGCGTCAGACGCCGAGGACAAATTTTGCAGCCATTTTAGCGCGGTTTTCAAAAGCTCGCCGAATAGAGACATATCTTACGTGATGGGAGATCTTAATGCTAAGGTTGGTCAGGATAACACAGCGCTGAAGAACTTTCAGAGTTACCACAGCGTGGAGGAATGGAATGACAATGGAGAGCGGTTCTGCAACGCAAATCAGCTAGTCATTGGAGGCACCCTGTTCGAGCATAGGATCTCGCACAAGATTATTTGGTTATCCACAGATCTCCAATGTACAGTGAACTTATTTGATCACTTTGCAATTAGTAAGTGCTTTAAAAACTAGCTCGCGGCTCGCGATCTCCATCTTATGCTTGCCCACCTTCGACTTCGAATTGCTACAGTACATGGAAATCGGCAAAACTTCCTGCGTACACCAAGGTACAATACCGACAGATTACGGGATCCTATAAAGTGCGCTAAAGATATAAGCACCTCCTCACCGCAGAAGCAGAAGAAATCAGCATTGCCACGCCAGAAAATGCAGACCAACACTGGAGCAATGTGGAAAATGCCTTTGCCGCTGCCGCGATTGAGTCTGTCGGTATAAGGCAGAGAAGCCAAAGCAGATGGTTTTCTGCAGATACATGGAGTAAGATTGAGGAAAGGAACGCGATTAGATCCCAAATTGCGGCTGCCCCAGTAGGTAGGTGAGAGATTTAACATCGAGTCTCAGTACCGTAGAAACAGAAGTGCAGCGTAGTGTCAGACGTGACAAAAGGAGGTGCATAAATGCCCTCGCAAAACAGACAGAGGAAGCAGCGTTTACGTCCGACAATATCGTCTACAAGATAACCAAGGAATTGGTTGGAAATAACAACTCCCGAAAACAACACCACGTCAAGGATGTAGACGGCACCCTGCTAGTTAGGTGGTTAGTTGGAGGTGTTCCAGCCCCTTACCCAAATGAGCTATTCGCAGAAATGAGTTTTAATATTCGCACCTACCCTCACAGTTTAGCCGAGTTAACAGCAGCGATCAAATCACTCAAGAACAACAAAGTGGTAGGTTTGGACGTCATTCCCGCTGAGTTCCACAAACATCAGCGAAGTTGTTACATCCTTTAATAACACAGGCATGGGAGAACAAAAGTTTCCCCATTGAATGACATTGAATGTAAAAAAGGAATGATCGTCACACTACCAAAAAATGGAAATCTTATGGATTGCGGAAACTGGAGAGGGATCTGTGTACTCCACGCGGTGGCAAAGATAATGGCAAAAATAGTCTTGGGAGTTGGGACGAATCAAAGAGCATCTGGTTTCAACTCTTGACAAAGAGCAAGTAGGATTTCGTGCAGGCTCATCCTGCATTGATCACATCAACACCTTGAGGATCATAATAGAAAAATGCGTGGAGTTCCGCTTCCCTCTTCATTTGCTCTTCATCGATTTCGAAAAGGCTTTCGATAGTTTGAATCGAGATTTCATTTGGTTAGCCTTACGCAGGAGAGGAGTACCCGAGAAGATTATCGCCATTATAAAGGCTACCTAGTAGGGTGCATCGTGTCAAGTCTTACAGAACGGAAAGGTATCAGAGTACTTCGAAATCTATAACGGAGTTCTTCATGGATGTTTGCTATCTCCACTGATATTTGTTTGCTCCCGCACAACATTATGGATCTTCATCATATGGTGAGTAATCTGGAATTTGAGGAAAATAAAGTTGATTTCATGATCAAAACCGGGAAAACGAAAATACTCAACATTTCTGAAACTTCTTCTCAATTTGTCGTTGCGGGACAGCAGGTTAAAGCTGTGGACAACTTCCTGTACCTTGGAAGTGTTGTCTCAAGTCTCAAGTGGCGGCGGTGGTACGGATGATGTTAAATGCCGAATCGGCAAAGAACGCTGCTTTTGGCATGCTATCTAAAGTTTGGAGGAGCAACGTCTATAGCACAAAGACCAAGCTGCGACTGTTCCGCTCGAACATTGAGTCAATACTACTATATGGGTGTAGTACATTGAAATTGACCGCCTCTGTCACAAGGAAACTACACACTTTTAAAAATAGATATCTTCGAAACATCATAAGGATTTTTTGGCCGAACTCAAGAACCAAGAACTCCTCCGGAGAACGGGCCAAAGTCCTATTGACATCGTTATTCGAAAAAGGAATTGGCAGTAGATTGGTCACACCCTACATCCGTCGTGGTGAAGACTCTATTGAAAGATATGCAATGGAGTGGGATCCTCTCATTCAAGATGGCAGAAGACCTGGGGGCGAGAGAAAATCTTGGCACAGAACAGTCGACAAGGAATCACAAAAGCTCGGTAAAAGTTGGAGGGAGCTAAACTACATTTCCAGAAACAACACGAGATAGCGTGTAGCGGTAGTTGACGACCTGTGCCCCTCGGAGGGGTCAAGGATCTAAGTCAGTAAGTAAGTAAACCTCTCACCGTTAAAAATTACTGTTTTTCTATATTAAGCGCATACTAAAGGGGTAGTAGCCCGTAGCGTAATGGTTAGTGCGTTCGACTGTCACGCTGGAGGTCTGATGGGTTCGCTTCCCAGCCTCGTCCACCTGAAAAACTAAAAAGTTTTTTTTTATCCTCAAAAAGTATCACTTGTCACGAATAAGTGCTTCGCGTCTAGCCGTTCGGATTCGGCATAAGATTGTAGATCCCTTTCATTCCTGTCGACAAGCGCACACAGGAATAGTTGCGAGTTTTTAGTCACTAGGCCCTGATTCTTCACGAGCCGTTTGTGCCACCCAATTTATAAGGGACAGGTTTTGGTCTCGGTTCGAAAAACATAGACATTTTAATAAAATCGAACATTACGTTATCTGAGAAGTCCATCGGAATTGGCATTTGTGGCTGTACGTCAACTCTTCAATAAGCTAGAGTTTAGTTTACCCGTAAGCGGGTTGGTGGAGAAATTGGTTTTGTTCTAGCCGATCTAAATTTCGTTTTTGCTTCTATACTCTTTTAACACATTTTACACTTAACACTTTCGGGTTATTCGCCCTCATAAAGTAACACAGTTTTTCACAGAGAGAGAGAGAGAGAGAACAAAGATATTACAACAAGAAAATATACAAAAAATGCTTTTTTTTAAACTTTCGACTATTTTTACGCGTTTCCATTAAACGAAAATTGAATTTATGATGCAAAATAGGTCTTTATCACCACAAATAGTTCAAATATTTAATTTTATTTCATAAAATAATTTATAAACTTCGACAGATAAATAATTTCAGAATATAAATTCTCTCAGAGTATTTCGAAACTGATTCGAAGTAATTTCCGTGGGAGATTCAATCCGGGGGAGATTGACGGTAGGAGAATTCGACTCCTTGGAAAAATGAAAATCCGGGGGAGAACAATCTCTCCCGGAATTGCCGATAAGGCTGAATATCCGTGTCTTTGAACCTTAAATATATTCAAGCTCAGTACGTGCGTAGTACCCGTATATAATGCGTTCAGTACATGCAGAGTACTTCCTAAGTAAGTCCTTAGTTTGCGAGTAGTTCCCTCAGCATAAGCGTAGTACGCGCTTAGTAAACGCGTAGAACGAGCTTAGTATATTCGTAGTACGTGCTTAGTGCGTGGCTAATACGCGCCTAGTACGTGCTAGGTACGCACGTAGTACGAGCTAATTACACACGTAGTACACGCCTAGTACGGACTTAGTACGCGCGTAGTATCCGCCTAGTACGCACGTAGAACACGATCAGAACGTGAAACAGCACATTCGTAATACCAGCTCACAGTACGCCCGTACTACACGCGTTGCGTAGTTCACCCATCTTGACAACACTTCTTTAAATTAAATTTAGGAAACTTACTATTAGGTATACTAAAGCTCAACGTGTCTCAGGGTTAAGTGCAAGGTTTGATTTATGGTACACAACATATTTTTTTCAGCGGTAACGCTGCTCCTGACCCTTATATCACATGCATTTTTTTTTTCTTACACAGCGCTGTATTCATACATGTTATGTACATATATTTCTTGAATTAAATTGCTGGGTTGTGGTGAAAATCACAAAAATTTCGAAAATTCATTTTCGATATGAAGTGGGAAGAGCTTTTTATTTTTGACAATTATTTTGTCATACTGACAAAAAAAAATTAACAAAATTATTTATGAGATAACAACGTTGACATACTGTTCTTTACGCTATGGCAAATACAATTAAATTTAAATGTCAGGGCAAGAAGATCCACAATCTACAATTCCAGATACAAGTACATTCATTATTTTTTCACACACCATATGTAAAATAGTATCGTGTCCAAGATCCCAGACCCAGAGTTATTCCTCCTTCGTGCCACTTATTAAAATTGATGTTCGCTGCTCACTTAGTACATGCCCGATTTCAGACGACTCGCAGTTTAAGCTTGTTGCACCAAACACGCAATGGCGATTACCAACCAACCAGCATTATTATACATATATTCTCTATCGCTTTCGACCATAACTAAGCCACCTTATGATTTACAGCCAATGCCGTCTTGTAATGTTTCGCTAACTCAGTGAATAATTCACGCTTTAAAATATGTCTCCTCTTTTCCTGACGTAGTCCCACTCATTCACTTCAAGCTCTCGGTTTCGGCTTTAGGATTCCATTTCAAGTATGTCAAAACCGGATTTAAAGAAGAACGTGATTGTCTTGGCCATACGCTAGCATCAATTTCGAACTCGGCTAGCGAAGGAAGCGTGTTGCTAATTAGCAATTACACAAAACATACTGACAGTCCGATGGCTATATTTTGTGTACCTATGGTGGTTTATTCAGAAGCTCTTCGTCTTTCGGCAATATTTTGCTCCTTACCTTTGGCCTTTTTAATAAATTGTATTCACTTATGACCGTTCTGTTACTATTTTTGTTCATAGATATTATGAGAAAAAATGATAAATGGAATTTTAATTCAAGTTAATTTTAATATTTTTCTTATGGATGGATTTATTAGGTAGGTATTGGAAATTTAATCGATTCATATTGGAAAACAGCCTTGTTGGGGAAGGGTATTTGTTCGTCCGAAAATAGTTTTATTATACTCGTATATACTTATAGGCTATTGAATGTATGTATCTTTTAGGTAGAAACAATTGCGTTGACGGGTTTCTATTAGTGAATATGTTTGTCTGGAACTTAAGCTTGCTTAAAACACAAAATTCTCCCAAATTCATCCATGCATTTCTGAAAGAATGGTCAGACTGGTCATTTTTAAATATTTTCGGTATAACTCGAAAACTAAGCTGAATTCGAGAATTTTACTTTCACAATTTTTTGATGCAAATTAGATTTTCTTTTGAAAATGTTAGCTTTAAAAAAATTTATTAATCAATTTAAGCAGGAAGAAATAACAAAAACTGACCTAAAAAAAAGGCAACAAATCATTAATTTAATTTTCTTTTCCAAACTGCCCTTAAGATTTTTTGTGCAAAGATAGATGAAAGATATATTTAAGTGAAAAGTAGAAAATGCTCAATTATTTATTATCGCATACTTTTTTTTCATATATTTATTTTTTGCAACTATTTTTTTAATTTGGTTATATGCTTATTTCTTTTTATTTAATAACATTTTTGTTCGAATATTCTTTTTTTCATTAATATTATCCTTAATACTGATAGTTTTTTCTTTATTTTTTTTTTTAATTTTGTAAATACTCTTTTAATTATTTTAGTTTTTAACTTTACATTTATAATCTTTATTTTTTTTTCATTTTTATTTCTCATTTTCTTCATTATTACTTTTTTACTTCGTTATTCATATAATGCACTACTTTTCTAGTATTATTCACTTGTTTTCTCTCGATTTGTTGTTTTAAAATAAAATAAAATGACACTCTTTTATGACACTATCTATGGCAATGCTAATTTCAAATCTGCACACTTAGTGATGAGTTACCTGTCTAAGGCACATAATGGGATTAAAGTTTGTCATTTTAATGCTAGAAGTCTAAATGACTCCAAATTCGACAACGTTAAAGATATTTTTAATAGTGTGGGTCTTGATGTTATTTGTGTGAGCAAAACGTGGTTTAATCCTGATGTTCCTGATTCTGTCCGCAATTTACCTAATTATAACCTTGTTCCGAAAGATAGATCTACGGCCACAACTGGTGGAGGGGTTGCAATTTACTGTAGGGCAACCCTTAAATGTAATGTTTTAAACAAATCGGATTCAACTGGAATTGAATATATTGTTTTGGAAGTTTTTGATGGAAATGAAAAATGTTTAGTAGCGTGTGTATACAACCCTAATAGAAGTTTTTCACCGGTTCCTTTTTTTTCTGCACTAGAGCCCTTTTTAATTTCTTATCGACACATTATTGTTTGTGGGGACTTTAATGCAGATCTTCTTAAAATTGATTCTCGATCCTCTCAATTACTTGATGCTGTAGCTGCATCTGGACTAAATGTTGTAAATTCTTTCCCTACTAGATATGCACCTAATTGTTCACCGAGTCTTCTCGATCTTATCTTGAATTGTTGTGTAACGATGCAAGTGGTATTACTTGGAATGATTGCTTAAATATGGTAAATGTAGATAATAAACTGTATTTCATTCAGAACTTAATCAGTGAATTATTTGATAGATATGTCCCACTGAAAACCGTTGCAATAAAAAAACAAAAAATGTCCTTGGTATAATTTGAGGTTCAATCTGCGATAAACAATCTTAGAAAGTTCTATCTGAAATGGAGGAAGTCCCCGAGTCCTGAAACCTGGCGAGCATACTGCCTTACTCGTAACCAAGCCACAAACATAACACGTTTAGCTAAACGTAATTTCTTTGCCTCTAAGTTTGATACTACTTTACCCCCAAAGAAACTCTGGGCAAACTTACGCGAAATTGGTGTTGGAAAACGCCAAGTCTCAAAATGTGAGCTTAATGCAAATGTACTAAGCACACATTTCACCGATACCACCCAGATCCCGAGCTTTTTCAGTGCAATAAGTGAGTTGACTTATGAGGACGTTGACTTTTTTGAGTTTGAAGTTGTCTCAGATGACGAAGACCCTCAAGTCAGAAGCTATTGGAAATGATGGAATTCCACTACGATTTATTAAACTAATTTTTCCGTATATAATTAACCCACTAACGCATTTATACAATCACTGCATTACGTCCTCAACGTTTCCAACTATGTGAAAAACAGCTGTCGAACCGTCTGACTATAGGCCTATAAGCATCTTACCTCGTTTGTCAAAGGTCTTGGAGAAGATTCTTGCGAAGCAAATAATAGAGCATCTTACCACTAAGAGTCTGTTATCTCCTTATGAGTCTGGGTTCAGAGGAAACCACTCTTGTTCAACAGCAATGGTGAAGATTCTTGATGATATAAGGCTGCAGTATGATAAAAATAATTTGACTGTTTTATGTTTGCTTGACTTCTCTAATGCCTTTGATAAAGTCAATCATGATGTTCTCTGCCAAAAGCTTGAACATTATTTTGGATTTTGAAGTTTGGCTGTTGCCCTTGTTAAAAGCTATTTATATAATCGGACTCAATGTATTGTAGTGAATAATGATTGCTCGCAGCCTACTTCCTTGAGAACAGGCGTTCCGCAGGGTTCTATTCTGGGCCCTATACTCTTCTGTTTATTTATAAATGACCTACCATCTGTTTGCAAAAATGTTTCCTTTCATCTTTATGCAGATGATATTCCGATTTATCTTTCAAGGCTTGTTTGGAGACCTTATTTTTCGCATCAATGAGGATCTTATAGCAATCTGTAGATGGGTTGTTGAAAATGGCTTGACGCTTAATCCTAAAAAAAACCCAGGCTTTGTTGATATCTAAAAACAAGTATGATACAGAACAATTACCTTCAATATCCCTTAATAATTCAACCGTTTCATATGTTGAATTTGTAACCAGTCTTGGTTTCAAGGTAACGAATGACTTATCTTGTAGAGTTCACATAAATTCTGTCGTTGGGCGGATATATAACACTTAGAAAACTATGGATACCTATCATTTCTTTCTGGGAAGCTGTTTATCCTAAACTGGATTCCATGTCTGAGCACAAACTTAATGTTGTTTTTAATGACATGACAAGGTATGTTTACAACCTACGCAGATATGACCACATATCTCCCTACAGAACCAACATTTTGAATTGTATTCTACCTGTATATATGAATCTTCGATGCTGCATATTTTTGCATAAAGTGCTGCACACAAAAACACCCCATTATCTTTATGAAAGAATAAGCTTCTGCCATTCGTCTAGAACAGGAAATATATTAATGCCCAACTCCTCACGGTTGTTCTTTGTTAATAGCATTCGCCTATGGAATTCATTGCCTGTAAGAATTAAACAAATAAGAGAGATTTCAAACTTTAAACGTGAAGCATTTAAGCACTTTTCAACTGTGCGTTCTTAGTTAAAAAATTATTTAATGGAATGAAGAAAATGAGAAAATTCAAAGTAGTTAAAATTTATATAAAAAAAAACAAAAAAAAAAAAAAAAAAAAATTATCCAATAAACTGAATTGTATTGAATTGAATTGAATTGAATTTAATATGATGGATCAAAAAAGATGTTTTGATAAAAATTGGCCATTCGAGAATAACCTTTTTTTTTATTTTTTTAGGTTTTTGCTCGTTAGCCAAATTATTTTGAGAATGGGTTAATGATTTTAAATTTCTAATATTGGTTTTTGATGTTTAAAAATAAAAAGTTAAATAATAGTAAAAAGTACAAGTGACTTCTACTCCAGTAATAAATGTGTTTCGTCCTTCATCCAGGTATAACAGTGGGCTCTTCAGTCGGTCTGTTATACTATACTAAGACACAAATTGTGGTCAATGTTTACCGACTCTTATAAAAATCACAGCAAGAAGATACTGTGCGTTTTATTATTCTAGGGGAATTTGTTTAAGTTCGTGCACCCAGAAAATAATTACCCGTGGTCAGGCAAACAAAAACAATTGAAATTAAAAAAACTTTTACTCTTGCTATTTTGTATGGTTGTGCAGTAACGATGTTTAAAAAAAAAGTATTCTAAAAACGAGAAAATAAATCATTAGATTGCTTTTTGTTTTTTTTTTCTTTTTTCAAATAGGTATGCCATTTTTAACAGAGATACGATTTGAAGATGGAATTTCTGTTATCTTTTATTAGGTACAATCAAACCAGAAAAAATAAAGTGGCAAAAATTAAAAATCAATTATCTGAGTTTCTTCTATGACATTTATAGAATTTCAATTTGAATGGACAAATTGAACTGTTTAAAAAAAAGTGTATTTTACCATTTAAAAGGTTTGAAATAATTGGGTTTGAATGTAGCAGTGATAATGCAAGAATGTGTGTAAGTCCTTAGGTTATAAAAGTAAAAAGCGAATCATTCACACTATCGTCGGCGAATGTTCCGCGCCGCTTTCGCGTTGGTTTGGGAGAGCCTTAAATAGAAATATTTAAAATCGATTAATTTCAAATTTTAAATAGGGAATTTAAATTTAATAGAAAGCGAATAAATTTGGCCTAAATTTGCTGAGTTAACTCTGGATTAACTATAAACAAATGCTTTTTTTGTTTTATACTTTGTATTTCTTAAGACTTTTTGCATTGACCCTCTAGTTAAAACTGCTTCTTGACGTATAACTTTGGACAAATCTATTTCCAGAACTAAGCTAATTTGATTTAACTCACATTACTGAAAAACTGGGACTAACAATTCGTGTACACTGAAACCGATTAACCGGCTGGCAGGCACGTAGCCAGGAGGGGCTTGAGGAGTTGTGTACGCATGTAAAAAGAAGAAGGAGAATCGAGTTTTTTTTTTCATATGCACCGAGAAATATGGAGAGAAGGCCAAGTACCCAAACAGTCATTTTGTTTTAATTTCCACCACTTTTTTTTTACTTCAGTTTTGTAGGTAGCGCGGCGAAGATGATTGCGTTTTTATCTTTTTTTTTTCAAAATTAATTCATGTTTCTCCGCCGCGTTGGTGTGGGCACTCTCATATATCACCATGTAAATAAATTTTGACATGCGAATGTATTTTCGCCGCAACGAATGTTTCGCATTGGTTTGGGAGAGCCTTAATAAATTTGGGTATGCCTCGATTCATTCATGTTTTTTGGAACCGTTTTGGATTCCATTTGGTTTCGGTTCTCGGAGTACGGCGAATTGGAAAAATCTCTCTCACAATGTCACAATACACTCACATAAAATAATGGCTTCGAGGTGATTCTAAAGCCGGATCCACAGTTGACTCGGGTTCTCGTGTGTTGTGTTGTGGAGTCGTGTGTCGCTGTCATTCCATATATTTTATGAGCTACACTGCAACACAACACACGAGAAAAATATGATTCTACGGATATGCAATATAGTGTGGCGATAGCGACACACGACTCCACAACACAAAACACGAGACAAGCGTGGTTACGGCGTAATTTGCATACCTACTAATTCGATCTGATTTGGAATCATTTTGGATCCGTTTTTGGGTCCGTTGATAAAGTGGTCCTAAAAACAACAAAAAAATAAAAAAACGTCTGGGCATTTTAGTCCAAAAATAATATGTACCAAGTTTGAAGAAAATCCATCCACCCGTTTAAGCTGTAGAGGCGAGGACAGACAGACAGAATTGTAGGACCCACTTTTTTCGCGTTGTCTATCATCGTCATGTTAAGGAAAATATTAAAACCACATAATTGTTTGCCGCCTACGTCATTTTGACGTCAGAACTATGGTTTCAAAATTGTGTAATCTTGTCAAAATCTACATTTACATATTTTTCTATGTTTGATTATGTAGGAATTTTCCACGTATGTGACTCGCTGATGAAACGATGGACGTTTCTGGCACTGAGCAGCTTTCTATTTGCTTCGGTACGTGGATTTTTTAACAGATCCGAAAAGTTGTATGCTTCGGGAAGATTTTATAGGTTGTGTTCCCGTTGAGGACCAGACCTCCGAAAACTTAACAAAGACTTTACTGCAGCGATATGAGAAACTACACCTTGATATGGATGAATGTGTTGGGCAAGGTTATGACGGAGCAGCAAACATGGCCGGCCATTTAAGTGGGGTGCAGAGCAGGATTAGGCAAAATTATCCAAACGCTAGATATGTTCACTGTGCAAGTCATCGTTTGAACTTGGGTTTGTCTTATGCAATGTCAACTCCTGCGATACGAAATTGTCTTGGTGTAGTAAGCGAAATTGCTAATTTCTTTCGAAACCATACAAATGCAAACAACACATTTCAAAATGTCATAAAAAAACATGCACCAGATAGCAGGAAAAAACGACTTATGCACCTTTGCGAAACGAGGTTCATTGAAAGGCACGACAGCATTATTTCCTTTCTAGAGATATTCCAATGCATTTCAATAAGCCTTGAAGAAGTCTTCAAAAGCTTCAACTCTTTTGGCAGCAGTTCAAAAAAGTGATTTTCTTATAAGCCTAGTTGTTTGTGAAAAACTATTCAGTTTAACGCTGCCCTTATCAGTTTTCCTGCAAAAGAAATCATTAGATTTTGTTTCTGCGATAAAACATACAAAAGAAATCCTTAATTCGTTAAGAACATAAGGGAAAATTCCGAAGATTTTGTTAAAGAAGTTTTTCAATCTGCATCGCAACTTGCCGAAGACTTATTTGAAGTTAAAATAAGAGCTCCCAGAATTTCGTCAAAGCAAACAGCACGTGCTACTCCAGAGACAACATCTACTGAGGCATATTTTAGGGTTTCTATACTTATTCCCTGTGTAGATTCATTAATACAAAATCTATCTGACAGATTCATGGTGAACGAAGACATTCTACCATCGTTTCAAGCTATTCTTCAAGGTTTTGCTGCAGGTCATCGAGTTAACGAAATGGAAAAGCTAACTCCTTACTTTGACAACACAATTTCGTTGTCAGCAGTGAAAGCTGAGTACATGGTCTGGTGTGAGAAAATATCGTCGATTGAAGATTCCACCGAAGTTTTAAAAGTTCTTGATTTTGGCGATAAAAACTACTTTAGAGCTATCAACTTCTTGCTAACAGTTTTGGCCACCCTTCCAGTGACAACAGCTAGTGTTGAGAGAACCTTTTCAACGATGAAACGAATAAAAACGGTGTCCCGAAGCGTTATGGGAAATCAAAGACTAAGTGGATTTGCTATGATATCTATCCATTCGGATATTAATGTGGATCCAGATGAGGTAATCAATCTCATGTCGAAAAAAAATCAAGGCGTCTACTTCTACTCTAAAAAAAAAAATTGTAAGAAATTATGAGTTAAGTCATATTATTTTGTTTTAGCTAAACTAAAAGTCCTAATTTTTCTTTTGTTTTATATAAACTTAAAGTAATTAATGTTTTCGCCAAACTCAAAGCTCTTTTGTTTTAGCTAAACTAAAAGTCACGTGTAACGATTAACATATATTTTTATCTGCTTGATGGTGTATAAAGTTAATTATATTGCATACTAATAACGAAGTTTTATTTGTAATAAGTAAAAGTTTAAAAATGAAATTTAATTTAAAAAAGAAAACGAACTAAAATTATAACATTGTAACTCCGGCAGTCGGCATTCTCTGTCATGTCTTAAAATTTGTTGTTGAACCAAAAAAAAATTATTTGTAACAACTTTGAAATAATTGAATCTATCTTAGTTCATTTAAAAAAATATAAAAAATCAACAAAAAAAATTATTATGTTCATTGTTGTATATTCTTTGTTTATAAAATTGCACGTTATTCTTCAAAGCAAGCCCCCCCCCCGAAACAAAATGCTGGCTACGGGCCTGCTGGCCGGTTTCGGATCGGAGCTATTGGAACGAATACCTCGGACGTTCGTCTGCATACACTTACACACCGTTCTTTTCCGATGCCTATTTTTAACGATGCCAGTCGGAGTATGAAATGTAAAAAGTGAACGTACATCTTTTATAAACACAATAAATCAGTTTTTGAATATTAATTTAATTTTATTTTTATTTTTAATTTAATTTCATTTTATTCTGGCACTGGCAAGAAACAACCGACAAACTGAATAAAATCCAAACAAGTTCGGATTCGGATATGTCAGTTGATCGGTTATTATCGCCTTATCGGGCGACACCGGACGATGCCGGTTGTAGTCATAGTACAGTGGATGACTGATATTAGAAACTCAAAAAATCCAAAGCATTCCTTTGTTACATCCGTGTTTTTTTATATTTGTACACAAGAAAGAAAATTTCTTAATAAAATGTATGTAAAAAAGAAAATTTCTTGTGTAAAGAAATAAAATGTATCCACTGTCATCATTTGAAAGTTTGCACGGGAAAATTTCTTATAAAAGTTTATTTTTCTATAGTGAATGGAATTTGTATCAGAATAAGATTCTTATATCAGTGTTTTTCTTATAAACATTTTTCTTATAGGTATGTACATGTGCATGGTGTTTTGGAATGTCCGTCTTATAAGCGTGTTTTTCTTATATGAGACTTTCTTATATCCGTCATCTACTGTATAAAGAATACCTACAAAGGTGTGCTGGATATGAGATGATAGTTCAGCATCTTGTATTCGTGTGACGTCATTGCGAGTGACAGTCGGTTTTGATTGGTAGATTTCGTTTGGGAAAGTAATATGTGTACAGCGATAGCGATGCCAACTGAGGCTTTTAAATGCCTTTAGGCCTTTTTTCATTGCTTTGAGGCTTATTTTTTTTTCAAAAAGTTTTCATTTCTTCTACATAGGTATACTAGTATCAATCTTAACTAAACAATTTTTTTTTAAGTTTCTAAAACATTCTAAAAAAAAGTAGGAAAAAAGTATTACAACTGTGTTATAAAAAGAGAGATGGTTCTAAAACATTTCCATTTCTTCAGACATTAGTTTACTATATTCTTAGCCTGCTGCATTCCTCGAATTCAGTTGAAAGATTTTTTTCGTGCATTAACTAAACAAAACGAAGATCAGAAACATATTAAAAACAGATCTTTATTGAGTGGAATTGTTCACGCAAGACGCTTTTCAAAAATCGTTATTTCTACCCATATAACTTTATTTCAAAAATCCATGTTATTCCATGTATGATTTTAAGGATTAGGATGCGACGACCTAAATGGAAATTTAAAACTATATTTATTTTTTACTTAATACTTATGCATCTACACATCTTTTCTAAAATACTTAAAAGTTCTTCTATAAGTTAAGAATTGTTTCTATAATCTATTTATGATTTTTTTTCCAATAAAGGATTGCTTTTGTTTATTCTTGTTACAATTGTGTTTAAATTTATATTATTCTTAAAAAACTTAAAACACATTAAGTGAGGCATTATTTCGTCGAAAAAGGCATTATTTTTTTCAATTGAGCCATAAGTGTGTACTTTCTTTCCTTTTTTTTCATCTAAAAATTGAGAACCAAAGATAACCACGATTGAGAACATTCACTCACGATGACGTCACGACTCAGTTGACCAGAACTGTCAAACATACCTTGTATTCTTTATACCATGGGTTGTAGTCAGTGGCGGATCCAGGGGGTGGCTATAGAGGCTAAAGCCCCACCCCCCCCCACAGGCGGTTCTTAAAATTGATTGAAATATAGAAATCAGAATCAGGAGTCAGAAAAAATAACGAGGCTGGGGCTACGCAATTTATATGCTACGTATTTAAATTAGGTTGGGGCTGAATTCTGAAGGGAATTGTACAAAAAACATTTTCGGGGCTACGGATAATTGACAGAAAATTGGGTAGAAAAAAAAAACAGCACGCGAGGAGGGGCTTGACAAGAATTGGACAAAAAAACGTGGTCGGGGCTAAGCAAATAATTCCTTTAAAACTTACCTTATTCCAGAAAATGTTTGCCCTTGACTCAAGGGACCGTCAAGTCCAAGTTGGGGCTAAAGCTAAAAGAGATAATTGAAAATAACAGGGTCGGGGCTTAACAATTAACATGCCAAACGAAAAAATAATTCACCCTACGAACTTCGCTAACTTTGTAAAAAAATCGAAATTGGGGCTAAAACCTGTGAAGAATTTGGGAACAACAAATCAAAATCTGAGTTTTCTCTGGCAACTCAGAAAATCATGCGTGTGAATATTTGCAGTCCCTCTAGACTGACGTACAAATTTACTCACAGATTTTTTTTTCTGGTGGTTCAAAGCTTGACATGGCTGAAAATTGAAGGTATATACATTTTTTTCTATCTCCACTTAAAAATATTTTAAATGTTAAATACTACAGATGTTATTATATGTAATATTGAAATCATATTAAACCGGGGATAGACGCTGATATAAATGCACAAAAAACAAGGCTATTCTAAAAGGAAAAGTGGGAATGCCAAAACTCAATTATTTATATAACTGTAGATTTTCACAAAAAAAAACCTTTATCCTAAACTAAAACTTTTTTATATTAGTTATGTATAAATTATAAAAATATATAAATTATAAAATAAAATCAACATCGTCACAATAGTTAAAATAATTTGTTCTTCAAGGGAAGCGTTTTTCTCTTTTCACTCTCACAACGAATGTTACATTTCCTAGTCACTCGAAAACATTAAAAAAAAATAATTTCAAATAGAAAGAAATATAATAATTTATTATTATTATAAAATGGCAGTTATCAATAAGATTTAAGAATGATTATTACGATCAAGTGTTCTGAACACTGCACTGAAGAGCCTACAGCAAATTTTGGGAGTGGATTGCTAACTAAAATATGAGTATGATGGTTTGTAGGTGCAAATATCGCGGTATCAAAATCAACCATCTAGCAGGTTTCTTTTTCAGCCTTTGGCGGGGGTAGGAGTTTGAAAATAGCGATTTTCCAGTTTATTTTTTCATAGGTATTACCACTTCAATAAATTTAAAAAATATATAAGTCAAAACCTCAAAATCTTGGCAATCCGACCAATAGAACTCAAGATATAAGGTCTTTAAGCGAACCTTAATCGATTTTTTTTGGAGACTTTGTTTTGTTGATTTCTTGTGTTTTATAATTCTCCAAGAATTAGTGCTGAACTTAAGTTTAAACATAAATTGTAGTTTAACTTGTGAAACTGGCCATTAATGTCTCAAACTGGATCTTTCAGTTAAATATTTACTTTCTTCTGCACGCATTCAAACTATATTCGAAAATATTTCGTGCCAATAATCAACAAGTTGGCCGGAAATCGTATTTTTCGGAGACGAGACCGAGACGAGACTTAATTATACGAGACCGAGACGAGACGAGAAAATTTTCGATTTTAACGAGACCGAGACGAGACTTAAAAAAGTCTCGAAGAGTCTTGTCTCGTGGCCAGCCCTATTTATGATAAGAGAACATTACATTTACATTTATAGACAGCGCTAACGATACCTACATTAAACTAATTCGTGACTTTTTTTTATTGCTAAATAAGATTTCCCTCTAATCGGCTTTAGGTCAGTTTTAAAACGTCTTTTTAAAGATTTTTACTAAATTGAATACAAAATATAAAAATAAAACAAACTATAATCATCAAATCTTACAGACAATTTTAAAAACCCAAGTCCAAGCTGTCTGAAGAAGGTTGTAATAACAACCGAAACGTCACTTGAAAATTTAAAACAACAAAAAACAAAAACTGACCTAAAACCCACTAGTAGGAAATCTTATTTTCTAATTATATATTTATAAAATGACCAGAAATACTATGCAAATAGAGTATTCATATTTACGAACAAATAAAAACCGGCTGCATTTTTAAAAGTTGAATCGCATATACCTAATTGCATATATAAATTCCTGGCCACTTTAGAAAATTATCTGAGAAACTAGAACTTGCCACCAATTAATAAATGGCTCTTCGTTGCAAGTGCACCAGACAAATTCAATTAACTAAATTATACTTCACAATCAAGTCTTGAGATTTAATATACTGCACTGCCACAGCGTTTGAATATTAACCTCCGGGCTAAGCTATAAGCTGTTGTTATAGCCGTCCAGCGCAAAAAAAAAAACAACAGTGGGCGGACTAGGAATTCAAATTGAATCTTTGAGTGACTAAGAAATACTAAAATCACCATTAAAAGTGTCTCTGTATGATGATGTGTGACTCTAATTATTATTGCAGTCAGTTGATGAGCTTGATGCACTCAAAAAAGCGTGCCAGTTGTTCATTCGCATAAATTACTGTTTCAGATTGAAATCTTTTTTATTGGATTAAAAGCAACAAAAGAAAAAGGAATAAATAAGAACTAAAAATATAATAATATAATTGACCATTGCATCCTACTATTCCTATCCTATCCTACAGTTGAATTCATGATGCCAACAATTCCTTATCGGGATGAAGCATCAATTTTCATAATTGGCTTGCGCAGTATACATACCTAAGCCCTCTGCGTACATCAGTAGCTTGAGCTTCTTAACTAGGTTGATGGTTGTCCTCTGCGTAGCGTTCGCATTGCTGCTGTACTCTTTTATTCTCAATTGTACGATGCGGTGCAATTTCAAGTGAATTTTAATTGCGACCACATGCGTTTCCGTCCATAATCGCAAACTGAAATCCCTCCGCCACTACCATATGGACCACCAGTTCCTTTGTTTCGCCAGCCATCACGAAAGAGTTGAAATAAAAACTTCCTGCATTCGAAGAAAACAAAGCGAACATTTAACTGAGATTCATCATGATCGGTGGATTTTGCATTGCATTGTAGGTACGCAAGTGTACTTTGCCTGGATATGGAAAGATAAATCAGTATTTGATGGACGAAGAGCGTACAAAAGTAGGTACCTACACGAAAAAAAATATTACCCACTTTTTATTTTAATGCAAAACAATTCCGACAGAAAATCAAACGTAAAATGCTGATCTATCACCCCTGTTCTGAATTCCGATCGATTGTCAAATCCTTTCCTTTTCAAAATCTGAGTCTTTCAAAATACTTTTCGTTTTCAAAACTTGCTGAATCAGTGTGCTTTTATTTTCGAAAATTCACCAAAAATTTCAATACTGATTTAACTTTGGCAGTGTTTTCGATTATAAGTGATTTCAGAGTCATCTTGTAAATTCAACAAAAAGTTGTTCTTTATTACTGATTTAGCTTAACTGAGATTCTGCCTATAAGTTATTGCAGAGTTATCCTGTAAGTTCACCAAACATTTTAATACTGATTTAGCTTAAAGGTTAGACTGCAGCGGAACTACACTTCAGGACGCGGCAAAATATTATTTGTATGAAATGGTATGAGCTAGCACTAAGCGGCAACTGAACTTCATAAAATTGCATACAAATTAATGAAAATCGCAGTTTCGCTGCAGTGCAGTTCTGCAGAGTGCGGTCCAACCTTAATAGTGATTTCATTTTATTAGTGATTTCAGAGTCATCGTGTAAATTAAAAAAAAACTGCTTTCACACAAAGAACACATTTTATTTCTGACGCCCGGGCGTCATTTTATTTCTGACGCCCGGTCGGCATTTTGTTTTTGACGCCCGGGCGTCATATTATTTTTGACGCCCGGGCGTCAATTTTTTTTTTTTGACGCCCGGGCGTCATTTTGTTTTTGACGCCCGGGCGTCATTTTATTTCTGACGCCCAGGCGTCATTTTATTTTCGACGCCCGGGCGTCATTTTATTTTTGACGCCCGGGCGTCATTTTGTTTTTGACGCCCGGGCGTCAATTTTTTTTGACGCCCGGGCGTCATTTTCTTTCTGACGCCCAGGCGTCATTTTATTTCTGACGCCCAGGCGTCATTTTATTTTCGACGCCCGGGCGTCATTTTGTTTTCACGCCCGGGCGTCATTTTCTTTCTGACACCCCGGCGTCATTTTATTTCTGACGCCCGGGCGTCATTTTGTTTTTGACGCCCAGCCGTCATTTTATTTCTGACGCTCGGGCGTCATTTTATTTTCGACGCCCGGGCGTCAGAAATAAAAATATTTTTGACGCCCAGGCGTCATTTTATTTCTTACTCCCGGGCGTCATTTTATTTTAAACGCCCGGGCGTCATTTTATTTCTGACACCCGGGCGTCATTTTATTTCTGACGCCCAGGCGTCATTTTATTTTCGACGCCCGGGCGTCAATTTTTTTTTTGACGCCCGGGCGTCATTTTATTTCTGACGCTCATTTCATTTCTGACGCCTAGGCGTCATTTTATTTTTGACGCCCGGGCGTCATTTTGTTTTGACGCCCTGGCGTCTTTTTATTTCTGACGCTCGGGCGTCATTTTGTTTTTGACGCCCGGGCGTCATTTTATTTTTGACGCCCGGGCGTCATTTAGTTTTTTACGCCCGGGCGTCATTTTATTTCTACGCCCGGGCGTCATTTTATTTCTGACGCCCAGGCGTCATTTTATTTTTGACGCCCAGGCGTCACTTTGTTTTGACGCCCGGACGTCATTTTATTTTTGACGCCCGGGAGTTATTTAATTTCTGACGCCCGGGCGTCATTTTGTTTCTGACACCCGGGCGTCATTTTATTTTTGACGCCCGGGCGTCATTTTATTTCTGACGCCCGGGCGTCATTTTATTTTTGACGCCCAGGCGTCATTTTATTTTTGACGCCCTGGAGTCATTTTATTTCTGACGCCCGGGCGTCATTTTATTTTTGACGCCCGGGCGTCATTTTATTTTAGACGCCCGGGAGTCATATTATTTCTGACGCCCGGGCGTCATTTTATTTCTGACGCCCGGGCGTCATTTTGTTTTTGACGCCCAGGCGTCATTTTATTTCTTACGCCCGGGCGTCATTTTATTTCTTACGCCCGGGCGTCATTTTGTTTTTGACGCCCGGGCGTCATTTTATTTTTGACGCCCGGGAGTCATTTTATTTCTGACGCCCGGGCGTCATTTTATTTCTGACGCCCAGGCGTCATTTTATTTTTGACGCCCGGGCGTCATTTTATTTTTGACGCCCGGGCGTCATTTTATTTCTGACGCCCGGGCGTCATTTTATTTCTGACGCCCAGGCGTCATTTTATTTTTGACGCCCGGGCGTCATTTTATTTTTGACGCCCGGGCGTCATTTTATTTTTGACGCCCGGGAGTCATTTTGTTTTTGACGCCCGGCGTCATTTTATTTCTGACGGTCGGGCGCCATTTTGTTTTTGACGCCCGGGCGTCATTTTATTTCTTACGCCCGGGCGTCATTTTATTTCTTACGCCCGGGCGTCATTTTGTTTTTGACGTTCGGGCGTCATTTTATTTTTGACGCCCAGGCGTCATTTTATTTTTGACGCCCGGGAGTCATTTTATTTCTGACGCCCGGGCGTCATTTTATTTCTGACACCCGGGCGTCATTTTATTTTTGACGCCCGGGCGTCATTTTATTTCTGACGCTCGGGCGTCATTTTATTTCTGACGCTCGGGCGTCATTTTATTTCTGACGCCCGGGCGTCATTTTATTTTTGACACCCGGGCGTCATTTTATTTCTGACGCCCAGGCGTCATTTTTTTTTGACGCCCAGGAGTCATTTTATTTCTGACGCCCAGGCGTCATTTTATTTTCGACGCCCGGGCGTCATTTTGTTTTTGACGCCCGGGCGTCAATTTTTTTTTTGACGCCTGGGCGTCATTTTATTTCTGACGCCCGGTCGTCATTTTATTTTTGACGCCCAGGCGTCATTTTATTTCTGACTCCCGGGCGTCATTTTATTTTTAACGCCCGGGCGTCATTTTATTTCTGACACCCGGGCGTCATTTTATTTCTGACGCCCAGGTGTCATTTTATTTTCGACGCCCGGGCGTCAATTTTTTTTTTTGACGCCCTGGCGTCTTTTTATTTCTGACGCTCGGGCGTCATTTTGTTTTTGACGCGCGGGCGTCATTTTATTTCTGACGCCCGGGCGACATTTTATTTCTGACGCCCGGGCGTCATTTTATTTCTGATGCCCGGGCGTCATTTTATTTTTGACGCCCGGGCGTCAATTAATTTTTGATTTATTTTATATTTATATTTTGAAAATATAGCTCATACAATTTCATACAAATAATGTTTTGCCACGTCGTGAGTGTAGTTCTGCTGCAGTTGTGTCTGGTCTAACCTTTAGGTAAATCAGTATTGAAATTGTTGGTGAATTTACGCTATAACTCTGCAATAACTAAGAAGCATAGTCGCAGTTAAGTTAAATCAGTAATAAAGAACAATTTTTTGTTGAATTTACACGATGACTCTGAAATCACTTATAAGCGAAATCACTGCTAAGCAAAGCCAGTATTGAAATTTTTGGTGAATTTACGCGATAACTTTGCAACAACTAATAAGCAGAATCGATGTTAAGCTAAATCAGTTACATACAACTTTTTGATGAATTTACGTAATGACTCTGAAATCAATAATTAGCGAAATCACAGTTAAGTAAAATCAGTATTGAAACTTTTTTAGAATTTTCGCGAAAGCTCTGCAATAACTAATGAGCAGAATCCCAGCTTAGTAACATTAGTGATAAACATCAACTTTTTGTTGTATTTACACGTTAACTCCCACTTATAAGCTTAATCACTGTAAGCCGAAAGAAAACTATTTAAAAGCCCAAAAGCAGTAGGAATAAAACTGAGTACTACGGTCAACTTGAAATCAAAATAAGCAGAGTAAAATACATTGGCAAAAGAAATAAGTAACCAAGATCAACAAATGTGCCCCCAAATTCTCGCTTCTGAGTTTAGAGCCAAATGAAACAGCAAATCCGATTATCTATGCACCAAACCTAATTGGAGATGAAGCATTGGATAGGACTATAACCATAGATGACATGTTAATCATTCTGAAAAAAGTAAAACTAAATAAAGCACCAGGGGAAGACAGGATTACCTATGAATTTATCATAAATGCAACAGAAGATTTCTTGGAACAACTTGCAATTGGCTTCAATAGGATTCTGAATGACAGCAAAAAAGAAGAAGCTTTCAACAAAACAATAATATTTCCTATCTTCAAAAAAGGGGATATACATAAATCAACCAAGCAACTACAGGGGCATATCCTTCATGAATTGTGTTGCAAAGATTATGATGGGAATCCTTATAGCCAAATTACAATCACGCGTTAGGTCGCTCCGACTTTGACATATTGAATAGAAACAATGAATTTGTATGAAACAAACCAAAATGTTACCTTAGGCGTTGCGCCGCTTCAGATCGTAAATATCGTAAGCGCGATCTCCAACGCCCGAATAGATCTATTTTCTATTCTGGCTCCGCTTTGACAGTTCACAATTCTCATTTTATTTTTATATTTTAATTTAACATTTCTTATTTAAAAAAAACTCTTTCAATAATTTGTATCAATGAAAAACTAAATATTTTATTTATCTGAGTGACTCGTTTAATAAATGCAACAACAGCAGCAGTGAAATTATCTAGTTAATATGAGTTTATTTTTATTGTGGTTCAACATCCAGTACCTACTTCGTATGAAGATTCTGCAAACTGAATTGCATACATAATTATGTATTTTCATTTTGATTATTCCAGCACATATGTACATATCAATAGTTGTATTGATTGAATCAAAATAACATTACCAAAAGCAATAAAATAAATCAATTCCCTGTGAAATCAATTCTATATTTTGTTTCATTTTAAAAGAAAAAAAAATGTTTGATTCTTCACAGCTGTTTTGTCAGTACCTTCTTTGGACGTGTTCGATTAAGTATGAATTCCAGAGAGTGAATTCACTCCGGTTTGCGTACATCTGATACCAGAGTATTTTTATTTTTCAATGTAGGTTTTCTTAATAGAAATTAAAGGACACTATTTTATTTACTTGCAATACATAGTGACTAAACACACAATATAATGTATGTTGTATACCTACAAAAATAAAGTAAGTTTTGCATTTTAATGAAATGATATTTTGATATAATAGTGTATTAGTAGGTATGCACTATACGATGATAGACACGGAAAAAATTAAGTTCTGTTTATGATAAGTACTTTCCAGTCCATTTTCTGCGTCTGCTTTTGCACGACGACTTTTGAGCCATGACTTATCGAAATTTGTTAGATTATTGCGAAGGTTAGTTCACATATTGTTCTCGTTCGAACTCATTTCATTTCAAAAAAAAGGCATGACTTTAAAGTCGTCGTGCAAATGCAGACGAGAGAATGCACAGATTCTGCAACATCTACAAAGTTGCGAGATTGTATACAGACTTTTGGGACTAACTTATTCACTCAAAGTTGAATATAACTTTGGGATTTTAACAGTCAACTTGAGAAATAGTTTTTATTCACTTCACATTTTATTCACATTGACGTTTTCAAGCTTTGATTTGTCTATTATTCCTGCTATTCAGTTCTCGACAGATCACCGAAATCAAGCATTGTCGGGTGAGTTAGTACTAAGATGGGGGAGACCGCATGAGTTTTTTGAATTCATATTTTTTTTCTAATTGAAATTTGTTTATAAAAATGGTGCCTTCATCCCACCAAAAACTAGAACAGGTGTACAATTTCAATAAACAGTTCACTTCAGCATTGTGTTCCATGTTATATACGGAATGGTTTGCTGGTCTTGTGATGTTTAAGTAGTGGGCGACGATTTCGCTGGACAAGTGTAAAAACATACTCATGAACATGTTTCCATTCATGATTCCATTTAACAATAACTACAGGTCTTACGTTTCATGGAGTTGTTGATCTTTGTTTGAATTTTTTCGTTGGACCCTGCATTATTCATCTCTGTGAACATTTGTGTTTATTCCTTCATAATTTCATTTTAGGAAAATGAAATAGTAAGAACAAATTATAGTGTGTGAAAACTCACCTCTTATTGTTAGATACATATTTGCTTTAAAAATAAAAGCTTTCAATTTTGCTTGGTATTCTTTTGATTCCGCGCATCACATGGAATGAAAAATCCATTGCAATTATTCGGAAAAATTATTTAATATTCAAAATTATTCTAATGCAAAACAAAAGTTGAAAATGACGTCTTGTGCGTCATGTCACTCATGTGTCACAAATATGCCAAGGATATTTTAGAAACTGCAGGTTGGTGAACTTTTGAATTTCATTTCTGGAGTTCAGATTCGTAACAATGAATAAAAGCATTTTTTAACTTTCAGTTCAACTACGGATTTGAAGTCAACTTGTAAGTTGGCCAACTTTGGAGTTTTCAGCAAGTTGATCAATAGTGAATAATTTCAGCCTTAATTAATTTGTATTGTTTCTACTTTTCTAGTATGTGTGGGTATAATGATGAAAAATCTCTTAACTTAATTAGATGCCCTCTAGTTTGTAGGTACGTTACTACCCTGTCATCTACTCGCACTCGCTCATGGCTAATGCCTTCTATACCTACAAGATGAACATTTTTATAAACCCATAATATGTCCCTCTAAATGTTTTTTTTTTAAATAGATAAATGGACCTATGAGTCGTCTTAATATAACTTACAGTTCTCAACTAAATACTCGGTAAAGCAATTTCGCGCGACTCAGTCACTTACTCTTTTCTTATCATGCATTCATCGACAAACATTAGAATTTTAACACACCAAAAAAGAAAAAAGAACAGAGACACTTGCTTCTCCGTTTTCCGTAAGGAAATTATGAAAAATTAATTTAAAGAAACAGATCTTTTATTCTATCAAATTCCTTTCTTGTCAAAGCCCGAAATCTGACGCGACATTCTGATTTGCAAATGATATCATGACACATGATATCGTAAAGTCGGTTAAAAGCCTGTCAAAATCAGAGCGACCTAACGCGTGATTGTGATTCGGCCATTAACGAAAGGCTGTGCGCATGGGTGGTACAAAATGATATCTTGACAGAATTTCAGGTGGGCTTTAGGAAAAAATACTCGACTTGATAACATTTATAATCTAGCATCAATTGTCCATCTGAAGCTAGCTGACAAAAAGAAAGTATTTGCTTTTTTATTGATTTAAAAGCCGCATTTGATAAAATTTCAAGAAAATTACTTATCTATAAACTACATAGAATGGGAGTGTAGCGACTAAATTTGTCAATTCGTTAGAAGCTATATACGCCAATAGGCAATCTGCAGTCTGGACGGGAAAAGAACTCTCCGAATATGTTGATACTGTCTTTGGAGTCAAGCAAGGATGCTTACTTTCGGCTTTGCTTTTCGCGCTGTGTATAAACGATTTACACGAATCTTTAGAAGGAGGACTCTATATCGACTCGCTAAACATAAGGTTGATTTTGTATGCAGACGATATGGTTATTCTGGCGGATGATGTCAATGTATTACAGCAGATGATAACGCAAATAGAAACTTACTGCGAGCAATAGGGGTTAACCTATCCAAATCAGAGATTATGGTGTTTAGAAATGGAGGAAGGATATCTTGTCAAGAAAATTGGACTCGCAATAGAGAGAGAATACGACTAGTTCCTAACTATACATACTTAGGAGTTGTACTATCACCGAAGATGTCATTTTCAAAGCATGTAGAGAAGAGAAATAGTGCAGCCAAGAACAGCATAAACTCATCGGGGCAGTGTTTCTTACTTACTTACTGCGAGCAATGGGGGTTAACCTATCCAAATCAGAGATTATGGTGTTTAGAAATGGAGGAAGGATATCTTGTCAAGAAAATTGGACTCTTAATGGAGAGAGAATACGAATAGTTCCTAACTATACATACTTAGGAGTTGTACTATCACCGAAGGTGTCATTTTCAAAGCATGTAGAGAAGAGAAATAGTGCAGCCAAGAACATTATCAACTCAACGTGGCAGTGTTTCATATCTAAAAGAAACATCAATCTAGGAGCAAAGTGGACATTTTTTCAGGCAGTTTGCAGGGCAATCCAAACTTATGGTGCACAGGTCTGGGGTTTCGGTATGTTTCAAGAAGTAGATAAACTCCAACGCTATTTTTTGAAAGGAATTTTAAAACTACCTGCATTTACACCAAACTACGCTTTGTTATTAGAAACAGGGGCAGAAGACGGACACTATTATATCCTTGATCTTCACCTCCAGTATATAGCAAAAACATTTTTCGAGTACATATATATATATATATTCCCCATAACGTAACTTTTGATTTTCCAATGATGAACTACCTTACCAATGATCATTGAAAAAATTAAAAGTTACGTTATGGGGAAGATATGGGCCAAAATGAATTTTTTTGAAGGTGAAATAATTTAAAAGTCATAAGCTATATTTCTGCATTAAAATGTTCAATGATTAAATTTCGAAAGGTCTCAAAATCAACAGTTAACTTTTCCAATGATGGTTTTCAATGATAGCTATAACTGGCCCCTTAATAAAACTAAACGGGAAAAGGTTTGGACAGAACGAAACCTCAATATGTACTGTGTGCAACTCAAGGGAAGAAGAGAACATCCATCACTTCTTAGACAAATGTCCAGGCTTAAGAGAATTCCGCTTAAGTTTCTTTGGGCGAGCCAGCTTAACATTTGATGAAGTTAAAGTTATCCTTATACTGAATGAAGAGAACTGCCACGATTTTGATAGGCTTTACAATTACATCACGGTGGCCTTGTGATACAGAAATGAACAAGTGAGAGTATTAAACCAATAACAGTTTTCTTAAAAAATCATTATTAAACTCTATTTAAAATTGTTAAAATTAAAGTAATTTAACTACCCGACAGACGACTTTTGTCATTTTTGTAAGTTTTGTATTTTGTACATAATAATTAAACTCAAAATTAAATTAAAAAAGTTGTAAACTTTTTGATATTATGTTGGAAATAAAAACATTTTACTACCTACTACTACTAGTACTTAGGTGGACGAGGCTGGGAAGTGAACCCAGACCTCCAGCGTGACAGTCGAACGCACTTACCATTATGCTATGGGCTATTACTACTACAACATATCCAAAGTCTCCCAAAATCCCCGCATTGGCTTTTTGTATAGACGCATTTAAAGAGGTGGTGAGAGGGGGGAGGCGGGAGTTTATCAAGCGGAAAAATTTATTACAATACAATCTAATCATATGACACATGCTTTTAGGGTGCTTTTCAAAGATGATTTTAAAGAGATCAAAATTGGAAAGATACATGTATCCTATAAAAAGTTAAAGTCCTTTTTATGGAATGATGACTTTTTTTTAAGTGACTTCATTTTTCTCTTATTTATTTTTATTTTATTTATTTTTATTTTTTTTATATCAAGGCAAAAAAAGTCAAATATTTGAGAATTTTGTTTCTAGTCAAAAAAAAAGTCAAATAATATCAAAGTACCCAATATTAATGATAACATAAATACATTTTATTAGTTATAAACAAAATATAAAGTATTTCAACTTCAATTCAACGAGTTAATTAAAATAAATAATATTTCATAAATTATAATTATATAAAAATAGATACATACATAAAAATAGATAAATAGATACTTAAGTTAAGGTACAAAAAGTTAAAAATCTTCAAAATCTAAGCTATCACATTCAATTTCATTGGTTATATCTATATTTTTGTAAATAGCATATGCTCCAACTTTTTTTTTTACTTCTGCAGGAATTCCAAACTTATTGCAACGGTTTTTATTGCGCAAATGATTTCTTATTGTCAAAAGAGAATTAGTCAACAACAGCTGCATTCCGTTTCTTTGTTTCGTGTTGATCAAATTTAATTGACTAAAAATTATTTCGGCTTCTGCATTGGAAATTGGCAAAACCAATTTTTTCTCCACTGGCATCCTTAACAACGTCAGCGGCCGTGCAATAGTAGGAGCACTGGAAAGTTTGAAGGTGGACGGCCTACTGATTAAGTTGATAGACCATATGTTGGGAAGTAGGGTCTCTGCATTGGGAGGCTATTCCACTAGAAGATCTGTCACTAGAGGCACACCACAAGGTGGGGTCCTTTCACCACTTCTATGGAACTTGGTCATAAATGACTTACTGACTGTCCTGGAGGGTGAGGGATTCAAAGTGATGCGTATGCCGATGATGTTGCAATAGCTATATCAGGGAAACACCCCCAGGTTCTTACAGAACTTCTTCAAACCGCTCTTAACAAGCTAATAAAATGGGCAGACCGTTGTGGGCTAGGTGTAAGCCCCCGCAAAACAGAACTTGTCCTCTTCACAAGGAAATATAAAATTCCACAGATAAATCCTCCAACAATTAATGGTGTTCCACTTTCCTTTTCAGATGAAGCCAAATATTTAGGTCTCATACTGGATAAAAAACTAAGTTGGAAACCTAATATTCAAGAGAGAATTAAAAAAGCCACTGTTGCTTTATTCTCCTGTAAAAAAGCTATAGGTACTAAATGGGGTCTATCCCCTGCCATAACTCACTGGCTCTTCACTGCAGTCGTAAGACCCATTCTCACTTATGGGGTAACAATTTGGTGGACTGCTCTAGGTAAAGTTACGTACTGTGACCAGCTGAGCAAGGTCAGCAAGTATGTGCATAAGTGGAGCTCTCCGCTCGACACCATCAGCTGCACTAGACATACTCCTCAGCCTCACACCCCTCGATATATATGGCAAGCAAATGGCTGCGAACACAGCTGTCCGGCTTAAAGCCATTTCTCAATGGACCAACAACTCTATCGGTCATACTAAAATACTAGACTTCTATGAATCTATTCCTTGTCATTCCGACTACACCACATCCAAACTAAATTTCGACAAAAGTTTCCAGGTCACTATACCCTCAAGAGAATCTTGAGACGTTGGGGACCCTCTCAAAGGTGATTCAGTTCATTTTTATACTGATAAAAATTTATGGTTCGCACTTTGGTGCAAGTGCAACACTAATTACATTTTATATCTCCCAGTTTAGCCCTCCAAGCACAGTTCGGAGTTCCTCGGCTAACACATTTAACCCAACAAAATTGATGATGATGATGGTGGATGATGATAAGACCCAGTTTATCATCGGCGTTTGCAAAGGTTTTAAGTAATTATGTGCAGATTCGCAGTACAATTATTATTATGGCGGTATATTTCATAGAGAAGAAAGTCGTCAGGACTTATATGAGAGAGGGAATTTATTGTAATAAATTGAGTTTTCGTCCTTGTGCAATTGATGTAGTTAAATACTCTTAAAAATTGTACTTCCAGAGTAAGCCTTAAACGAGTGAACACTTTTCTTCGATATGGGCCTATAGTTCTAAATATCAGATTTGTCGCCCTTTTTGAAAATCGGAATAAGAAAGGAGTTTTTCCATAAACAAGGAAATTTTCCTGATTCAATAGAAAACTGGAACAAAAATTGAAGTGGTTTGACAAGTATATGTCTACACTTTTTTAATAGTATTGGGGGAATTGCATATGGACCCGACGAGTAATCATCATTTAAAGATGAGAGAATGTCCAAAACAGTACTCCGTGTCACGGGGATATTACTACAATTCGCTTGGGCATAATTATGTACATTGCTGAAATAATCTTCATCAACATCAAGAGGCGTGTCAACAAAAGAATTTCGAAAATTTTTTGCAAAGGCATTACAAATATCAATGGGTTCCTTAAACGAGCAATTTTCATAAGTAAAATTTGACGGATAGCCATTTGATTTTTTTAAATTAACAAATTTCCAAAATGTCCTAGGGTCATCTTTCAGAGAACTAACCATTTCGTTTACATGGTTAGTGTAAAGACTTTTCGAAAGGGCTTTAAATTCTTCAAAAATGACTTGTAGGAATTGTGGTCAAGAGGTGAAAGAGTTTTTAAATATAATTTCCATGCTCTATTTCTTTTATTGCGGAGTTTTTTAAGCTCTTTCGTATACCATGATTGGCAAAAGTTAGTGTTTTTTGATATTTTTAAGGGTATATTATTGTTTATGCAGTTATTGAGGATTGTTTAAAATCTCGTAACTGCTTCGTTAATATTACTAGAAACTGAAATATTATTTATACCAGATCTAGTTAAATCTTCTGAGAGCAATTGAAAATTTGCCCTTTTGAAGTCAAATATAAATGAGCAATCATGAGTGTTGCTGTTTTCAATAATATGACTGCTCAGGTCAAGAGCTATATCAAGAGGAGGATGATAATCAGGGCCGTATACAGCTTCAGTTCTTGGGGGGGGGGTCATGCCAAAAAAAAATAACACAAACTAATATTTGTTAAAAGTCAAGTGCCTTATATTTTTTTTTTTTTTATATTTTACTGTGCGTAGCTATATAAAAGAAAAGTGTAGCGTGATGTTGGTCGGTAGAGCAAAATTGTAGGGTTGTAACTTCCAAAAACGAAAACTCTAGACCCCGGAGAATTTTAAATAAACTTATTTTATTAGGACAAAACAAAATAGGTAATACAAAATTCTTTACAACTTTAAAACTTCTTCTTAGTATTTTATAGATTATATATTTTTTCCTTTTCTATTATGCGGACAAAAGTCGGCAGTAACTGATGAAGGAAAAGACTTATAATCAGCAAAAACCCAGAAAGAAAGGCAAGTAATAAAAAGCGGTATGAAGATAACTCAGAAATATTACCTGTCAGTTTTCTGGTCAAGTCGAAAAGTGATTTGGTACTGAATTTTATTCTCCTTTTATAATGAGAAAAATTAATGAATTATTTGAAAACTAGTAGGCTCTGAAATTTAGAAAAAAATATTTTAGGAAAAATAGAAATGCAAAGAGGATTTGATTATTTACAAAAGTATAGTCAAAGAAGATTTGAAGTCAAACTTTCATACAAAATAATAATATAATTCAAAGAATACAACTGATTGTTGTTAGGTAAAATACAAGCAGATTTCTGAAGTATTTAAAATAATAAATAAATAAATAATAATAATGACGGGTTGTTAAAAAGGGGAAAAATCTTAATTAATTATACTTAAGGGTTTTCCAATAGGGACGGATTGATTTTGACAACTCGTGGCGGCCATATTGTTTATTTTACTTTCGGTCAAAATATCTTTTTTTAATCAGTTACTACAGACAAATTATCATGGTGAGTTACAGCGTCGAGCAACACGTGCAAATGATGTTTTAGAGCAGTTAGAAGTTTATCCCAATTTTGGTCGAAAAATCATCTTTAGCCATGGAGCCCATCTTTCGATGAATGGGTACGTGAATAAGCAAAATTGCCAGATTTGGTACGACACTAATCCACGCGAGATTCACGAGGTTCCAATGCATCCAAATAAAGTTACTATTTTGTGTGGATTTTGGGCTGGAGGCGTCATCGGTCCGTACTTCTTCGAAAATGATGCTGGCCACCCACCACCGTCAACGGCGATCGCTATAGGTCGATGATCACCAACTTCTTGTGGCCTAAATTGGATGATATGAACACTTAAGATATATGGTTTCAACAGGATGGCGCTACGTGCCACACAGCTTAAGACACAATCGATATTCTGCACGAGCGGTTTCATGGCATGGTTATCTCGCGCCGAGGCGACGTGAATTGGCCACCGAGATCGTCTGATTTGACCCCTTTGGACTTTTTCTTGTGGGGCTTTCTTAAGTCGCAGGTCTATGCGAATATCGGTCAAATTCAGCCTGATTTGTGCGCCAAAGTCATCGAAAACTGGACCTTTCGAATCCGCGCCACCCAGCGAAGCCGAGTCGGCCATTTGAATGGTGTTATATTACTATAATAAGGCTTGTTTTATTCAATTTTAAAATCGACCCGCCCTTAATGGGAAACCCTATAATACATTACCTTTGTTAAAAATAATTTAAAATAATTTAAAATCGTTCATATTCTGGAAAAATATATCGTACCTTAACTCATTTAATTTCAAGACAGTTAAGAATCAAAAGTCGGCGTGAAATAGCAGACTACGAATGTAATACTTAATTTTCACTACGCTAAATTAGGCAATTTCGTTGAAAATATATATTTCGAACTGCCAAAGCCAATTCCAAATGAAATGAGCTACCTATACAAAAAAATTAACAAATTTTTGGTTCCAAAGAAAATTAAAATAAACAACTGAGTCGAACGAACCTTTATTAGCTGGACCAGTGACCACGCTTTTCATTTTTATTCCTGACTGTTACATTTTTTATTTCGGAGGGCCTCGCCAACAATATATAGCAATCTCCAGTTGTCTGACCAAAAAAAATCAGTTTACCTAGCTGTCAAAATACTGAGGACAAAAATTTTTGGATTCGCTTGATCATTTGTTATGAATTTTATTCAGACTTTATTTTAATCCTATCAAAATTTTTATTTCTGCGAATTGAAGTTGCAGGAAAAATTAGTAAAATATCATAGGTACTGTAAACTGTTTTCTGTTTCTTAATTTTAGTAAATAGATATAAATATTCACTACTGAAAATGAAAACAATAGCTCTGATTTTCAAAAATGACCACTTGTGTAAATTGCTCTTTTTACAATAGTGGAAAAACTAAAATATATTACATATTCGTATTATAATTGAATACAAAGATTCGTTTTCGTTGCGTTTCAAGAAAAGTGTGAATAAAGTTCACGAGTGATTTTGATATGCCTCTGATTTGAAAAAAATGTATGTCACTAAGACTGCCACCGATGGAAAAGTGAAAGGCACCTTCCAAAATAAATATGTACATCATATATACCTAATCTTTCTTACCAGTAAGCCTTTCTGATAAAAATAATGGGCAAATTTGTTAAATTCTACGAGCCTAGTCGCTTTTCGTCAATAATTCCATCCGACTGGTCAAACGGTTCACCGCAAGGAGTTCCAAAAAATCTCCTTTACCATAGCTTTTGGCTTTTGCATTATGGGATTCATAGGTTACTTTGTAAAAGTAATCCACATCCAAACCAATAACAATACTGTTCGATCTTAAATGTTGAATAAGTGGAAACAAAATCCTTTCATAATAGGTTTTCATCATAGTTTTATATATTTATATCTTTTATCGTTAAAATTAATATTTTTTGGTTAAAATAACTATAAATCGAAAGTTATCACTTTTTTTGCTTTTAAAAATAATCTGTCATACAGAAATCAAACAAAACTATTTCTGTATGTGTTCTATAATGTGTTTAAAGATTTTATTTTCAGAAAAAAAAAATGTTCTTTTTTTGAAAATCCTATTAGTTTTTATTTTACTGAGTGCAAATTTGGTAACAACTCCGCACTTTGATTTCTGATTGGTTTAACAGGTTTTGGCTGTCATCGCAAAACGAAAACAAGCCTATGCATATATTTTAAGATTTGAATGTATTATCATAATATGAGAAGTTTGTTATGTTAAATTTGAGGTACGACGAAGAAAATCGAAGTATCATCGATTGACTACAAAATAACGTATTTTCATTGCCATGAAAATTAAATTTCTTATTGAATTGGAGTTCAAATTCTCTATTGAATTCTAAATTAACAATCGAAAATCCTACTAGCTTTCTAAGTAACCAACTTTATTTTTTTTCTATGTGGTTACTAAATAATTATTTCAGATCAACAAAATAATTTTGAGTTCTCGGGGGGGACATGACCCCGTGACCACCCCCTGTATACGCAGTTGATGATAATTATCTATATTAGTAATTCCAGACCTAGACCCTAGCACTAGAGTACTAATAGCGTCAGTGGAAAATACTAAATCGAGAATTCGATTTTTAGAGGAATCCACTGTATATGGGGTGGATAAAAATCACCTATAAGTAGACTGTTGCTGTTTTAGCAAGACAAATCAATTACAAAGTCTAAGGCCAAAGAGAGCTCATCAAAAACTGCACTCGAACTTTTTGGAGGAATATATGCGTTAAGTAAATACACGAATTTGGAGTCAAGAGTTAATTTTATACAAACTAACTCAATAGATAGGTTAAAAGGGAATACGACAGATGATGACATAATTTTATTACGAACAGCTATCAAAACACCACCTCCCACTTCACTTGGTTTGTCATTATGACGATCTTTTCTGTGTACTAGGAACTCTTGATTAAAAGTTCTGTATCCAAAAAGCTTGAGTTGAGCCAAGTTTCCGTCGAAATAAAGATGTCATGAGAAAACGCTTGAGAATTCATAAAAATATCAGCAGTTTTGCTTCGAAGCCCTCTTACATTTTGATAGAAGAGGGTTATCCTATTAAGTTTTTTGAAGATGAGTTTTTGGGTACATTACGCGTGGATTTATTATCCCTTACAGAAAATTATTTTATTAGAGCTTCAGAAGGCCAATTACGTATATCGCAAATAGACTCGAAGTATGAAGAATGGGTTACTATTTTAAAAGATGACACGAAACTATTCACTTTGCTTATTTTTGTACACTTGGTAGCAGTATTCGAAGGAATACAGTTGTTAGCTATTAAGTGAGATGCGATATCGTCAGGAACGATGTCAGGTTCAAGGCGAGAAATAAAAATGGACTTTGGTTTGGAGACAGCTTTGATAGGCCTAGGATCGGTATTTATATTAGACAAAGTTACAGAACCTCAAAAAGTTACTGCGGATGGAATCGTTTCTGAACTTTTATTCAAAACCTGAATGGTACTAGGGAATGGTAGGCCATTTTCTAGATTTGGGTTTGTTCGTTTAGGGGGTGGGCCAGAGTTTTTAACAACAAATGTGTTATCACGTCCTCTTTTATTGTTCTTTTTCGTACCTGGTACGTTTTCAGAACGTGAAGTTGAGGTCGATTGCGCAAGCTGGTCCTCAATAGCTGAATATTCAATGACAAAAGGAGGAACCTCCTCCAATTCGCCTTCAGTACGTGAATCTTAGCTCGATTGCGGAAATAGATCCTCTCCAGATGAAGGTGCAGTAGCAAAAGGTCGTCAGTAGAAGTTCCAATATCCACCATATCGCTTGGGAAAGCTAATGAGTTAAAACTTGAGACCGCATTATTAAAATTAAGCAGATCCTCGAATCCCTTAGAAAATCTGTTTAAAAATAAGACATTTTAAAAGCGAGTTGAGACAAGGAGACCTTCCGGCGCAATACCAGAATGCAAATTTGGAATAAGTTATTTTCTCAATAAACGCTTTAGTCGAGCCAATGCATTAATAGAGATTTCCACACGGTTCGAAACAAGCTAAAAATGGGTAGTTTTGGAGCCTTCGAGGCAATTTTTCGCAAGACAAACCATTTCCTATTAGAATATAAAAAATAGAAAATAAACGAAAAAATTTAATTTTAAACCAAAAAAAAGTAGAGAAAAAAGAAAGAATAAAAAAATTAAGTAGGAACAATAACAATTTAAAATAAAAAAAAAATAATAAAGAGAAGATTTATGGAACTAAGCTGGGAGTCGAACCCGAGTAGGAAGGATCAGCAGGCCGCATGCCTACTATCTGAACCAATGGCTTGATGAAAAAAAAGGAACAAATTAAGTTTAAGTCTTGGAAAACATCAAAATTAAATTTGGTAAGATTACGATTACTTAAATGCTATTGGAAAAAAGAGAGACAACAACAACTAGCAGTCAAAAAGCTTAAAGCTTAGTTTGTATTTACCTACAAGAGTGGGCACGCACACAGGGATATTAAGGGGAAACAGAAAAAAAAACTCAAATAGAGGAACACAAACTATAAAATCAACATGAAATAAAATACTCTTACCACAAGGAGCAAAAAAAATCCACAAAATTAAAGAAAATGATATGCAATTAATGAACAAATATAAACATTTACTAACTCAGTACACCAGATTAGAAAAAAACTAATTAAAACTCACAAAATACAGGTAAAAACAATTAATTAGACACAAACGAAATGCAAGTACAATTATCAAGACAAACCAGTTTCAAAGTTTTCCTTAACGGAAATTAAAATTAAATAAGATCGGAAGTTTTGGGAGAAACTTGTCGTAAAATTTCTTCGGAAGATATCAAAGAGCAAATTTTAAATAAAAGCTGTTTAAAGAGAAAAATTATTTGTTCATAATTTAAAAACCATTAAATTGTAGTAGGCCTACCTAGACCTTCTTCTCATTTTATCAATGCCAAACGTTTTTTTTTACGTTCTTGTGAGCATGGGAACTAGGATGGAATGAAAATGTCTTCGAATCTTGAATAATAATTTTGAATTTGATCACCAATCAATTTGAAGCTTGAAGTTTTAGGTAGGCAGTAGTTCCTAAATAATTTTGTAGTATACCTACCTACCTATGTATACTGTTGAAAAAGGGAAATGCTCAGATCACGTTTTACCAATTTTCCATTAACGCCCCTAACCCATTCACTCAAATCCATTATCATTGAAACTTGTTAACAACCTCCACTGCTATTTCAGTAGTAGTAGCAGTAAGGCTTCAATATAATAAAATTACCACTTCCATTCCAGTAGCTGTCTAAGCAATCATTTTTACCTCACAACATGACTTCTCATTTTCATATCTTTTATTCAAAAGATATCTCTCATATACCTACTATCGCTGGCTGTGATCAGAAATTTATTTAACACCAAAGATGGATGGACGTTGGAGTATATGCTCGTAACCTTCAAGATTTTTTTAATGGTTTAACAACATAGTTGCGAGAGCTAAGCTTGATGTATCGCTAGAGATACCAACATAATCTAAGACATATCTCATAACCTCCAGAGTCACATCAAGCAGGATACAGCCGTGCATTCTATTCGAAAAAAAAGTTAATACAACGTTATAAGCCAGTGATTGCATAGAAATCCATGAGGAATCAATAGATGAATTGATATCGATTTTCATGAAAGAATCGAAAGTTTGAAAGGGCCGCTGTCAGGGAATAATTTCTACCACTTCAGGGTTTTGTATGGCAACAACATAATTTATTGCCAGAATTGTAAAGAGAACGTGTTATGAGTTTTAGAAATTGTATTTTCTATGTAGGTAGTTTTGGTGAAAAGATCACAATTTTGTTTACAACACTATTATATACTATCACTTAGCCACTTTATTTAGACATTTTATCAGATGGCAAAGGTATGTCATTATTAATCAAATAAAAAGACGAAAACAACCACAATAAAATGCCTATAAACTGCACCTTAAACCTTTTACAGCAAATGCAATGGGCACATGCATACATTTTCTAACTTTACGAGTTAGATTCATAGTGAATTTGGTCAAAAGTCGTAAAAATAATTATTGTCTATGCACTACGATTGTAAAGCCCGGTTTGATTGAGGTATTTTATTCGAAAATAAATAATAGCATCATTTTCGAAAGATACAATCCTGTTGGTGGTCTATAATAAAACAGTTTGACGCAATCGCATGAATTGACTTTTGAATGCGCCATAATGTAAAATACACCTACCTGTAGTCAAAACAAAATGATATCAAATTTCTATCCAAACTATATAGTCAAGTGGGAAGCTTTGATTCTAATGCCTATACATATCCAAATTAACCTTAGTGTATGTTCTATGAATCTCAATCTTTCCAATGTATGTTCCAAGCATTTTATGGAGCAGTAAAGATAAAATATGTGTTAATGATTTTCATATCAATCGCGATGGTGTTTTAATAGTCACATCTAACATGTTATATACAGTTTAGTAATTCATTTGAGATTTTGATCACATTTGGTTTGAACACTACCTTCACATTTCAATATCACAACATAAAAATCAGAAACAAATAAAAACTACTGAATTAAGCCACGTGCGATGGAGTTGAATTATTTAACTTTTTACTTGCGATATAGGTACCATATGCGGTAGTTATAGATTCGTAAAGAAAAATCGAAATCGAGATATTAATTTTTCTTAACATTACACGATTACATAGAACACAAAAAAAGTAGGTTTGGCAATTCTGTCTGTCTGCCCTCGCCCCTACACCCTAAACGGCTGGAGGGATCTTCTTCAAACTTGGTACATAGTGTTTTTTGGCTAATATGACCACACGTTATTTAAATTTTTTTTTTAAGACCAAAAATAACGGTACTTGCAATACAATTTTTTTTTTACCAAAAAGGAAAATGATATTTGTCTCAAAAACGGGTCCAAGGATTTTGTTAAAAAAATTCAAAAAAATTAAATAAGGAAAAACTACTTTCTGATAATTTTTTATTTTCAAAAATTGGTTAATTTTGGTACCTCCAGTACTTCCATTTTTCTCGAAAACAGCTAAATTGAAATTTAAAATCTGTAAAATAAAAAATCATTTTTTTTTAAATTGAAAAGCCGTATCTATAAAATTATCTAAAAATGCTTTTTAAAGGTTATTTAGTTAAGCTTGCTTTAATATTAAAGTTGCCTTTAAATGACGTTACTTAAATTCGTATCTATAATCAATATTCCTTTCATACTTAAGTAAGCAGCCGTAATGTAACGTAACGCAAGAATATTGACAAAACTGCTACAAATTTCTTGTACTTTTTTCACTATCAAGCTGTTTCTGTCAGATTTCCTTACTGAACCTACGCACAATTTCTTTACATAAAAGAAAGTTGAGTTGAAGTTAAGTTGGCTTTGCGTAGCCTTTAAATGCGGTGAATGGCGTTTAAGTTACGAGGGGTTTAAGTTACGTTGCTTAAATGTGATAATTGGTTATAGATACCTATTTCACACTTAAGTGATATATAGAGGCAGTTTAAAGTTAAGAAGCATTTAAAATGTCTGTAAGATTCGGCTGTAAATATTTTGAAAACGACTTGGTCAATATTTTCAAAACTAAGTGTAAAATAATTTTCTTATTATTTTGTAGATTACTTGATAAAATCATGTTTCTAAATTCAAAAATAACGGTACCTTCCATACAAATGTTGAAAAACCGTTAAGGAAAAACTTATTTTTCTCGAAAATGACTTCAAGAATTTTGATAAAAAGATGTGCGTTTACTATTTAAGGTATGGTCAATATGTTCCAAGTTCTATCAATGTTCTACGATTAACGGTTAATAACGGTACCTGTCATAGAACCGATTTTTTGGTTTTCAAATTTCTCATTAACTACTACACCGATTTCAACCAAAATGTTTATACAAATGGTCGCTTATAATTTTAACAATTTTTTGGATTTTTAAAAAAATATATTGTAATTTTTTTTTGAAAATTCAATATCTTGAAAACGGGCTAATGAATTTTTTTTATTGTGAAAAATTGTATTTTATTAAATACTAAAAGTTGGCATACCAAATTTTATTTAAAAAAATGTTCAAGAATTTTTGTATATAAAAAACTAATTTTAAAAAAACCGCTCTAACGATTTTTGAATTTGTTTTTTTTTTTTTCATAAATTCATATTTATTAAACAAATTATATGGCATACTTTTTTTTGAGCTCCATCTGTTTAAGCTATTAAAATAACTAATTTATAATAATTCATAGTAATCATTTATATTTTAAATTGTTTTTAAAACTTTTTTTTTAGTGATATGTTATGGAACTAATAAATATGTACATTATCTATTTCAAGCTACGTTAAAGATTTTAGCTACGAGATTAAAATTTGTGCGATCCAGTCGTGCCCATTCTTTAATTTGTTTTTCTTACTTTTTTCCGATTTTGTAGACTGATTTTGTAGTTCGATAAAATCGGAACTACCTATCCGATGAGGAATTACCACACAAGATTTCAGCCTGTTGATGACCATAGAAAAGTTCATCTAAGCCTCAAGGTTGGTTAATTGAAATGGAAAATATATATTCGCAAAAACTAACAAATCAAATAAATTGCTGAATACATGGATATTTGTATGTGTTTTTATCAGCTAGAAAAAAGGAAGATGTAAAAATGATTAAACTTCGGTTTTTTTGAGCGCTTAGTGGATAGTTATATTTCCCATGTCCTCCTGTTACAACCCTTATTGCCAAGAAATAACTATGTAAGTTAATAACAATTATATTAGCTATCCACATACCTAATTTCCCATTCCCACATTCATATTCCTAAACCACCACATTCCTTTCATAATAAGTCAGCATAATATTATTAAGCTAGTAATTTGTATAACCTTCCAACAAATCCATTATTTGCTTTCCAAGCAAATATAGCATTAAGTTAAAATTGTTCAATTATAAATATGCAAGCAAATCAATTATTTGCTTTGCAAGCGAAAATAGAATTAAGTTCAAATTATTGAATAAAATTAATCAGTCATAAACTCAACAAGAAAGACAAAACATCTTTTATTTACTTGTATATGGTGGTAAATCATCAAAATCTTCTAGCTATTAAATAAAATCACTTAAACACTTTAGTTGATGTTTTATTTTCAATTAATGTTCACAATTAAAACAATTGGTTTTTTAAAATATCCCTGTTGAAATTCAAGTATTAACTTATAAATGAAAAATTAGGTTGCTTTGGATTTGCACGAATACAACATTTTAATAGTTAGATAATTTTTAAGCAGACAAGTATATATAATGTATAGTAAATAGTAGCTAACGGTTTTTATAAGAACAATTATTTGGTTGCAAAGCTGACAGGTTTAAATTCATAAACTCATTGCCAATTATTCATTAAACATTAAAGCATCACACTAGCATTACTTTTTGTGTAACTTGTTCTCTATTTCTATAACTTGCATCAAATGATGCGCAAACCTCAAACAAACCATCAGATCTACAAAATTTCTTGGTGCTATTTTGCTGAAGAATTGCATCAACATCAGCTGAATTACGCTTTAGCATTGCTATAAAGCAGTGATACATAAACTATTTGCAGTTTTTGAATTTACTGAACATTACTTATTCAAATTCGAATTTTTGTGATTCTGGAAGGAAGAAGATTGATAGAGTATAAGCTTTATCGGTTGCGGTTCCAGTAAATTGTTAGTATTTACGTATAAAGATAAAAATAAAATTTATTGTGAATTAAACAAAAGTAATATATTAATTAAAACCTACGGGATCCGGAAAAAGTGTTTTCAATGCATTGGTACAAAGACAAACACATTTCACTTCAACTTAAAAATGTAAAATGTAGAAGTTGAAATGCTTAAAATATTTGTTTATCTTTAAAACAGATACTTTTTAACCCGAGTACATTCACCAGTACATAGAAATATTCCTTTCTAGAAAACAGAAGTGACATTTGAATTTTTTTAAAGTTCACTACATTAAATTGGCCCCACTGTGCGGAAACGCAGGTAAATGCAGATAAATTTGGTTTTAATGTGAACTTTAACATATGTACATATGTACAGCAGGGGAAAACTATGTTCATCACGGAGGTAACCGGAGCTTTTTTTTAGGATTACCGCTTTCAATTACTATGGAATAACTCTAACATTATGCTGCTGCAATTCATCTAAATTTTTGTTTGCCAAAATTAACCACTTTATTGTATTGTTAGGTTTCCTATATTACCAAGAAAAAAATTTACATTTTTAGTTCACCTCGAATCGACGTAACAGCCTTCGGAAGTTAAATCCAATTCCCATACAATTTCAAATATTTTGACTTTGGACCTCTATTTAAGCGTTTTAACTTGAGTTTTGGCCCAAATCGTTGGCTTACCTAGATTCTATGGCTAATTTACTGTGTGAAACATGAATCAGCTAATGGAAATCAGCACTTTGAAAAATCCACCACCTTGGGACCACTGTGCGCCGCGGCTTCGTTGGGTGGCGCGGATTCGAAAGGTCCAGTTTTCGATGACTTTGGTGCATAAATCAGGCTGAATTTGACCGATCGCATCCATTATGTTGTCTTTGAGGGCCGCGGTGGGTGGTTTGCGGCTTATTCGCATAGACCTACGACTTAAGAAAGCCCCACAAGAAAAAGTCCAAAGAAACCTTCCGAGTTTATGATATTTCTACATAAAATATAGACTGGATACACGTTGTTTTATACTCAACACATAACTTTATGTGATGAATAAATGCTGCAGCAATAATATTGAATGGGATACACGTTGCTTTGCACTCAACACATAACCTGTTGTGATGAGTAAATTGTGCTTGTGTATTATAAATATTTACACATATTCAAACTATAATCGAAAATATTTCGTTCCAATAATAATCAACAGGTTGTCCGGAAATAGTATTTTTCGGAGACGAGACCGGGACCAGACTTAATTATACGAGACCTACATGAGACCGAGATGAGACTGAACATTTTCGATTTTAACGTCACCGAGACGAGACTTAAAAAGTTGTCGCCGAGTCTCGTCTCGTGGCCAGCCCTTTTTAAAATTAAGTTTTAAGTTTTAAAAATTTACTGAATTTTTGAGTAAAAGATTTTTAAAACTATGAAGGGGAAAGGTGCTAACAGCGAGACACTTTTCTTTTAAGTTGGTATTTCTCTGAATATCTTAACCAAACTTGGAGTATATTTAAACGCATATTTACCTTAATGCTCCAAAAGAAATTTTAGTGAAAGGGCCCATGGGAACATCAGAATAAACTGAAACTTAGAAAAAGTCAAACTGTCTTACTGTTTGCGAGCGGTGCGATCAGTGAGACAGTTTAAGGCGAACAGTGAGACGAACGAACAAAACACAGAAACAAAATAATGAAACCTTAAATAAGTAGGTAATTAGTATTTTATAAATTGCAAGTATCGTAAATATATTTCTTCAAAAAAAGTGTCTAATAAAGAACAATAAACTATAAAATGTAAAAAAAAAACATAGTAAGTTATCACATTGAGATTATTTTAATTTTACAGATTGTTTCGAATACAAAAAAAAAATACCACTGAAGGCTGCTTCCATCGACATATTTAATTCCTTTTGTAGCAACAACAAAGTCTGTTAAGGAGAAAAAACAACAAAAATCAGCCGCTGTGTAATTAAAAGCAGTTTATAATGAAATTGCAAACAGTGAGACATGTCTCACTGTTTGGTTTTTGGATATGTCTCACTTTCCACTTTTTGTCATTTCATAGAAAAAAAAAACAAAATATTACAATTATGAAATAGAATTATAAGATTTTGATGTTTTATTATAACAGAACACATATAAATGCGATGTCCCACTGTTTGCACCGTCTTACTGTTAGCACTTTTCCCCTACATGTTTGTTCTATGGAATGTCCAATTGCTACGCCACAGATCTAATTATTAATTATTTTTCTATTTAAAGGAATGAAAAACTTTATTGATCCCAAGCAAAGACCTTTGTTACATCCTGAACTTAACTTTTCGTTCAGAGTATATCCTACCCTCCTTCAATAGGTTTATTGGCTTAAGAACTCCTTAAACAAAATAATTGATGTCTGAACTTACTGAAAAGAGATACCCGTGCACAATCGAGATATTATGAGGAGGCAATTAAATGATCTACACCACATCCACCCACCATAGGTACTGCAGCACGATACTTGGTAATCAAATTCTCTGATAAGTTGTTATGAATATAGCCAGAACCAGAAGAGACCAAACTCTGTCTAATGCATCATGCTGCAAATGTGAAAATAAAATAAAACCATCGTTAGATCATTGGAGGCACAAAGCAAATAAATAAATAAAAAAACAATTTTTGAAGAATAGTATATCAAGAAATCGAGTTGCAAGACCTCTGTCTCTGTCATTGTTAAATCACTCTCCTAAAACTTTATCGACTTTAAAAATGTGACTATAGTAAGCCAGCACACCAACACGAGTTTTTTTTTTTTTTTTTTTTGGTATCCCTCTTCCTCTTCCTCTAATTCTAATTGCCGTTTCGTTGTCTCTTCAATTAAAACAATTAAATTCTTTGCTCAAACGAATTCAGTCACCTAGGACTATAGGAACATCCGTCATCCAAGTAAGGACACTGTTACACTGTGCAATGTGCAAAGATTAATGAACCTAGTAAGAATTCCAGCAACTCGCCCTCGGAACGTTGATAATAACTATGGTGACCATTCTTCCTTTAATTTAAATTAAAGATGTTTTTATCTATGTGATCATTTTGCAGGTAATGGTTGAGTAAAAAAAGAAAAAATGCTATTGTAATTCTAGTCTATAACACACATAACAACTCGCAACCATTCATGTGTGCGCCTGTCAACAGGAATGGAAGGGACCTACAATCTTATGCCGAATCCGAACGGCTAGACGAGAAGCACTTAATCGTGACAAATGATACTGTTGGAGGATTTGTCAATTCCTCGTAAGAGGCAGTAGCCCTGAATAAAACTTTTAGCAACTATTTCGTATACCTACTAAGTCAATATTTTAGTAAATTGTGAAAACTTTTTTTTTAAATATCCTAGTGTTTGTTATTTTAAAAAACATCAAAAATGCTTTTGACAAAATCATAAAAATCATACAAATATGCTCTATTTTAGACTCGTTAAAAAATTAAATAATTAGGCTAGTCAGCAGAGAAAAAAAATATTTTCCACAATGAAATTAATTTACTGGTCGAACTTTCAGATTAAAATGACTTACTGAGTTTAGCACAGCATTAAGTGAAGTGTGGTTGAGCCTTCATTTTTAGAAACCTTTTTTAACTTATATCTAAAAAACGGTTAACAGGAACTAAAAATCTATAATAATATTTTTATAGGCAATTATACTATCATTGTTTTCTTACACACAACATTATTTTGTAGGATTTGTATTTTCAGAGTTAAAGCCACTTATTAAGAGCTATTGCGGATTTATGAATGAATGAATGAATATAATTTTGAGGGATATTGCACTGCGACCTTGGGATCTATTGTGCCCCCAACTAGAGCTGGATGAGGCCTCCTCATCTCACAGCTCTTTCTTCAGATGTATTCCTCTCAAGAATTGGAGTATTCGGAGTATTTAAAGAGATGTTAAGTCGCTCTCTTCTACCTGGTAGCGTCCCAGGTACTTCTTTCTTTGATGTGTGAGTGTGCTACAACGGCCTATAGAAGAATATAGAATATTGCGGATTTAAGTGGCAATTAAGAAAACAGAAAATATTTGATTGCTATTAACCCTTAAAATATAATTTGTTTAAGAAAATATTGACAACAAAAAATAAAGCTTATTAAATTTCTTATACAAAAGGTCCTAAAACATTTTCTGTACAACAACCAATTCTCAAGATATTTGCTAAACAGCGTTTTCCAAAATGGCGGCTGATACATTTCACTAACAGCTGTGCAACGTTCGTATGCTCAGATAGAATCCACATATCAATTTCAATCTTTTTTGATATAAAATTAACGTACAATTTAAAACTAAAAATAATATAAATCAAGAAAAATGTATTCACTTTTAAAGACAGAATGGTCACCCTAACTTTGTCAAACCAACCGACACAGTCTTATAGAGGCACAAAAAAACACACATTAATGAAGGGCACAATTTACAAGGCCGTAATGCACGCCCCCTGATGTCCCGTCCACATAAATTTATGAGAATTTTGCATTACATCCATAATTCACTGAACCTTTTGTCGCAGGATTTGTACCTTTAGGTGCGGTACGGATACTTAATTTGGTGTAAAATATATCCCTCTATCTATAGTATATATCTAGGTATGCATAGATCATCAACACCTTTTATGGATGTGAGGCCCTTTCGATGGTCTCTATCCTAGCTGATGGACCTTGTAGGAAAAGGAGAGGGAAATCTCCCCAAGCGATTTTAATAGAACTAATTTCAAAAAAAGGTTACAGTGATGGTAAAGTTGTAGTTATTTTTTCGATATTTTTTTTATATGTTAGGCAATTTATAGCAAAGATAATGGTAATTTGTTGCAGTTTGGTTGAGTAACGCATGCAAAGCATGTCGGGAAACTGCTGAGCGGATTTCGATGAGTTCTGATGATATAAAGAGGATTTACGCGAATGTTGACTGTGACTAATAGGATTAAGCGAGAATGCTTGACTGACTCGCGTCGCTAGATCAGCTTACATTTTTATGGTTAATTTTTCCCACAGCTCTTTCATTCATCGAACTGTTGCGATTCAATTTTTCATTGATTTTAATTACCTTTAAGCCTTTTGCAGTACTTTTTTTTTAATGTTTGTTCTTTATGGAGGGAACATGACGCTAATGATTAAACGTACCTATGTACATGCGTTGGCTTAGTCAGTGATGTTTCATCGAAGGTATATGCAGTTTGATGCTCGAAGGCGAAGGATGCAATATAAATCTGAATATGAGCATATTATGTGCTGTGCATTCCACCCACGTTTCCGTTTAATTTTAGTTTTATTATTTGCCTAACGGTGTCGTTTAATGATTTTTAATTGGTAATTTATTCTGATTTTACTGTGGCGCTATTAAACAATAGACGTATAAAGAAGGCGTTAATTTTATTATACCGACTTTAAATGATCATTTCAATTAATTTTATTTTATGTATTTTTATTTCAAGCGAGAAGATGTTATCGATTTGGATACGAGTGAAGAATTAAAACTATGAACTTAACGCATCATGGGCAATGTTGCATTTTGTTTTGTCTGAAACAAGAATAGTGTAGGCATTGCTGATCTAAGATCGGCATAAAGGCAATGTCGTAGGAGTAATAACCTAAGTGAGTTCATTTGTTGTTGGAGCGGCAAAACATCCTTGATAACGTTTAAACAAAATATTTAATGTACATAAATATAAGGTATCATGTAAGACTAAGTACTGAAGACGAAAATTACTGAACGTGCCTTAAATGGACTTTTATACCTATGGGCATGAACAATATGTCGATTCAAGTTGTAATTTGAAGGACAGCTTACTTAACGTGACTTTCTCATACTAACGTTGTGAAAGAAGCTTATAATAATTTGAATAACTTTACTTTATGATATAGGTACCTACGTACAAAACAAATTTACTGATGTCTTTGTTGAATTAATTTTAACTATAAAACAATAACGATGTAACTAAACTAAATTGGAAGGTATAGGTATCGTCAAAATAGTATTTACCTACCTACATCATTGTTATTCTGTTTTGCTCGTTAGATTTCTATAACAAATACGCTCTTTTTCGCCAGTTTGTCTCTATTTTCTACCATGGGTGATATCATTAGATGAAAAGAGTGGGCTTATTTATTTTTTAAGATTTTGTATTGAAAAATTGACTTTGGGTGTTAAAAATGTATGTTATAAATCAAACAAAAAAATAGTGTAATTGTTCAGACTTTAAACCACTAAGTGGTGAAGCATTGAAGATTTAAGATGTTGGTTGATTTATATAGTGCGGATTCGGTTTATAATGATGGACAACCAGTTATAATAGTAGGCCTTAAGACATTTCAGACAAAACTCTTAAAAAAAATATTCACCACCCTGTATTATAGTCCAGTAACCTTGTCGTTTATATGGAAGGTACCGTTTGCGTCAAATATGGTATTTCTGATTTTTGGCTGAGTTGTTTAGGATATTGGCCTGGTAAATAACCTAAGTTTTCACCCTCGAGCGGTGACCGCTTCATGGTCGCGCTGTTTTTATTTATTGGCGATTTGAGTCCTAAAGAAGTAAATTTTAATTGAAAAAATTGTTCCACGATTTCAAAGTAACCTAACTAAAACCATCTCCGTAGACCGGATGGTTTCCAAAATAGTATATAGTATTATCAAACAGTATAATGGAAAACATGGAATGGTTGACATAAATGCATCAAAGCACTGGAGCGTGTAGGTTGAGCCAAAATAATAGGAGAATCATACTGAAAGGGGGTTCTATACACCCCCGTTAAGATGGGAGGGACAATTATATAAGTTGTTGTTGTTGTTGTTCAAAAATTCAATGAAATTGACGGAATAAAGAATATTTTAATCAATAGTTTTTGAGAAATCAATTTCCAAACTCAAAATATTGAAAAAGAAAGGACAATGGGCATTTTGGCCTATCGATGTAACACATTGTGACCTATATCATTTTAAAGGTCTCGATGAGTACTATCTTTTATTGTATGGGCAAAAGTTTGTATCGCATGCAGGGAAGGTGTTATGGACGTTAATGTAATCGTTAATGCATCTTGTATTTATCGTGTAACTTCGGAACGACGGCGACGTGACCAATTGAAGTCATATTTACACAATATGTTTAGTGTTATTAGATAATAGTTTATTATTACGAACGGATCTGGTAGGTGACGCTGTTGTCAAGTTATTGACGAAAAATCACTATTTATTAAGCAAAATCGCTCATATTAAAATGTAACATTGGTTTATTGCAAGAAAATAAAATCAACAAAATATAGATCTGATATGTGGTGCAGTAGTGAAGTTATTAAGCAAATGCTTTATTTAAAACGCAAAGTTGCTAATTCTCACTTGGTTTAACTATTGCAAAACAAAATCACAAAATATGGACCTGGTAGGTGGCTTTCAATTAAGACTAAGATAGATGCCGTGCTTTTTTTTTTTTTTTTTTTTTTTTTAAAGCCCACGCCTCTTTCCCCCCCAGATACCGCACGCGCTGGGGTCCATTTTCACCGAGTACGACAGCAATTACGATTGCAAGTCATATCGGCACTTATATTAATTATTTGATGTTAGATAATAATATAAAAAAAATCGTAACTTAGTTATGTTTAACAATAATACAGCAACTTGTCTTACAGCGAAACGAGTAGGTATCAATGGAAGTTAAAAGAGATTAGGTCTGCTTAATGCAAGCAGTTGAACAATTTAAAATTGAGAAAAAAAAAAATAAAACTATTTAAAAAATATAAATAGGATTATGAAATCAAAAAATCAAAATTATGTTTAGTTTACGTTATATTTAGTTTATAAACAAAATGCAACATTAAGAATAAAACAAAAAATTAAACCGATAACGACAGTGGAGCACTGGTTGGAAATAACTTTTTAAGTCCTATTTTACACATGTTAAAATCAATTGAGGAAACATTTAAATTATAGAGTTTACTCATTCGGTTAAGAGGTTCATGCATGCCATAATTAGTTCTATGAAAATTTACGTGAAAAAGTTCAAATTCTCGCAGGTGGTGAGAACCCCCGCGGTAGTTCAAGCCAATACAGGACAGCAAATCAGGAGCATCAATTTGACCAGTAATAAGTTGATGAATAAATATTAAATCATTATTAACCCGCCTCTGATATAAAGTTTGGACCTGCAGAAGCTGGATCCTATGGTCATATGGTGGCAGATTATATGGATCAGTCCAGGGTAACCCTTTTAAAGCAAATTGAATGAAGTTATGCTGTATTGCTTCAATACGGTGTTTATGAATAACGTAAAAAGGAGACCAAACTTGTGAGGCATAATCAAGATGGGGTCGTACATAGCGATTGTATCAGGAGAGGGTGACATACGGATCGTTAAATTCCTTAGCCCACCGTTTTATAAAACCAAGCATGGAACTTGCTTTTTTTACAATGTAATTAATATGCTCTGTGAATTCTAGATCAGAACTGAAGTGAACACCAAGGTCTTTGAAGCTTAGAACACGAAATAGTGAGTGCTGTGAAATGGAATAATCAAAAGTACTCGGTACTCGTTTTCTAGAAAAAGTAATAGTTTGGCATTTAACTGGGTTAAGAGAAAGACTGTTTTTGTCACACCAAACATTAAAATTGTCAATATCTGCTTGCAAGAGAATGCGATCACTGTTAGATTTTACTGTTTTAAAAATTTTCATATCATCAGCATATATAAGAATATCACTATGGTGTGTACATGATTTAACATCATTTATAGCCAGAATGAATAGAAGTGGGCCAAGATGACTTCCTTGAGGTACACTCGAGTGAGCATTGAATGAATCTGAAAGACAGTTTCTAAATTGCACCTGGTAAGATCTATTTTTAAGGTATGACCTTATCCATTCTATAACAATATTTGGAAAACCAAAAGCTTGGAGTTTAAATATAATAATGTTGTGACTTAGTTGATCGAATGCTTTTGAAAAATCAGTGTATATGAAATCCACTTCACTTCCATTTTCCAATTCATTAGAACATTTGTGCAAGAAAGTAAGGAGATTTGTTACCACAGATTTCCTTCTCACAAAGCCATGCTGTTGTTCACATATTATATTCTTAGTATAAAATGCTAAACTTTCACAAACAACTTGCTCAAAGAGCTTTGGAATGCATGAAAGTTTCGATATAGGTCTATAATTCTTGATATCAGTTTTGTCGCCCTTTTTAAAAACTGGAGTAAGAAATGCATTTTTCCAAAAACAAGGAAATTTTCCTGATTTAATAGAAAACTCAAAAAAAAATTTAATGGGATCAACGAGTATATTTTTACATTTTTTTAGAAGTATTGGAGAAATTCCATACGGCCCAGATGAGTAATCATCATTTAACGATGAGAGAAGCTCTAAAATAGAGCTTTGTTGCACCGGTATATTACTGAAACTTGTTTGGGCATAGATATGTAAATTTCTAAAAAAAGTTTCATCAACATCAAAAGATGTGTCGACAAATGAATTTTGAAAATTTTTCGCAAAAGCGTTGCAAATATCAATGGGTTTTTGCAAAGAACAGTTCTCGTATGTGAAATTTGCCGCGTAACCGTCAGAATTTTTCTTTGAATTAACAAATTTCCAAAATCTCTTAGGATCATCCTTTAAAGATCTACTCATTTCGTTTACATGATCTGTATAGAGAGTCTTCGAAAGGGATTTAAATTCTTCAAATAATGCAATGTAAGAGTTGTGGTCGAAAGACGAAAGGGTTTTTAAATATAACTTCCATGCTTTGTTCCTTTTGTTTCTGAGTAATTTCAGCTCTTTCGTATGCCATGAAAAGCAGGCGTTCGAATTTTTCGACATTTTTATGGGGATAGTATTATTCATGCAGTTATTAAGGATGGTATAAAAACTGTTAACTGCTTCGTCAATATTATTAGACACTGATATACTATCAATACCAGATCTAGTTAATTCATCTAAAAGCAATTGAAAATTTGCTTTCCTGAAGTCAAAAGTATATGAACAATCATAAGTGTTACTGTTTTCAGTAAGGTGACTGCTCAAGTCAAAAATAATATCCAAAGGAGGATGATAGCTATCTATATTAGTAATTCCGAAACTAGATTCTAGAACCAGAGTACTAACAGCGTCTGAGGAAAAAACTAAATCGAGTATTCGATTTTTGAAATTTTTAATACAGCTAACTTGCTGTAAGTCAGTCGAGGTAATCCTATCAAGAAACTGCAGTTCAGTTTGGGAAGAAGTTAAAGAAGCTTCTTGACAAGATTCGTCTTCAGAAGATACCCAATCAATGTGTGGTAAATTGAAATCTCCGAGAAGTAAAATGTTGCTGTTAGAGCAAGACAAGTCAACTACAAAATCTAAGGCCCTAGAAAGTTCAACGTAAGCTGCGTGTGGACTTTTTGGAGGTATGTAGACATTTAAAATATAAACAAATATAAAAAATTTTGACTGTATAGCTACCTTAATACAGACTAATTCAATAGAAAGATTAAAAGGGAATGAAACAGACGAAAACATAAATTTATCGCGAACTACAATCAAAACACCGCCTCCTACTTCTTTTAGTTTGTCACCATGACGATCATTTCTATATACTAAAAACTCTTGACTAAAGAGTTCCGTGTCTAAAAAACTTGAATTAAGCCAAGTTTCCGTCAAAACAAAGATGTCATGTGACAATGCTTGGGAGTTTATGTAGATATCAGGCTTTCAATTAAGACTAAGATAGATGCCGTGCTTCATCTTATGGTCGATTTCATTCGGTAATTTTAACCTTAATACCTATTATTATTTTTTTAAATGGTCGCGTTTTCGACTGGAAAAACACTGGATCAGTTAAAATTTTTGTCTCTGCATTTGAAAAAAAATACATTGTTTCTTATGAATCAACACACATCGAATAAGCAGTTAAAACGTTTTGACAGATTCAGTGGTTTTTTAGCAATTTTGATTTTTTTCCTTAATCTGTGTGAAAATGGAACATTTGTGTCTGATCTGTGCTAACTCTTTAACTCGACAGCGAGTTCGACATGAAGTTTCTAGAGCCAGCTTAGAAGCAAGACTAAGTATTTCGGAATACATTTTAGAGCATATGAGACTAAAACAGGTACGTTTAATGTGATAAATAATTGTATATAAATAATAATTGTCTAGGCAAAAACAAATTACTCATGGCACAAAACATCCATTCTCCTACCGCAACCTATCGGGTCTATATATTGTCATTTTTTTTCTTGCAATAAACCAATAAAACATTTGAATATCAGCGATTTTGCTTAATAAATAGAGAATTTTTGTCAATAACCTGACAACAGCGCCACCTATCGGATCCGTTCGTAATTAGAAACTATTATCTAATAACACTAAACATATTGTGTAAATATGACTTCAATTGGTCACGTCGCCGTCGTTCCGAAGTAACACGATAAATAAAAGATGCATTAACGATTACATTAACGTCCATAACACCTTTCCTGCACGCGATACAAACTTTTGCCCATACAATAAAAGATATTACTCATCAATAAAATATTGATATATTCTTTTTCAAAAAAAAATTATAAGTGATTACACACATTTTTTTTTTAATTTTTTATTTAATGGGGTGTAGCTTTTAAACAAGAGTGATTAGAGAAAAAAATTGTTTAACATATTTTGTATACAAGTTAGTAGTACTAATTTTTTGTCTAAGATCAAAAAATGCGTGAGTTATAAGAAAAAATCAAAATAAACATTAAAATTAAAACGGCGGCCAAATGACTCTAGGAACAGTTGTGCAAAATGTGGTTTTAGACTTGTGAACCAATACGAAGTCAAACTTGCCCTCGGATTTAGGTCCCAGCGCGCCATAATTGAAATCTAACTTGACCGTACTAGTCGAGCTATGGATAAATAATGAAAGGAGGTAGTTGAACCACCATTAGAAGAACAATTTCGACGAACAATTATCAGAGTTGCATTTCAAATTGTAAAACTCTGCTTCAAAGATAATGGAAAAATCGGGTGTTGGTTGTAGCTTAGCATCGCCAAAGCATGATACTCGAAGTCTGAAATATTTTTAACGAATGCAAATTAAAAAAAAAAACACAGATTATTTCCACGTGGAGGAAAACGTGCACTTAGTTCGGTCAAAAACTTAAAACGTAAAATCAAACTATTGCCAGTGACCCTAATCTGATCTGATGATCAAAGCACTATATGAAGGGTGCATTTTTCAAATTAAGTTTCAATGTAAGAATAAGTGTCAACAAATAGTCTCGCTAATATATATACATAAAATAAAGTTTGGTACATTCAATAAAAGATAGAAGAACATTAGTTTGTGAAAATGTGTGCACCTATTCAAATGAGCGGCAATGTACCTTTGCAGATAAAACTTCAATCATACAAAATTTGATATATCGAATTTTCAAAAAGACATTGATTTGTATTTATATAAAAAAACTGGTTTTAGAATTTTTTTATTAATTCTAAAATATATTTATTCTATATAAGTGTGGGGCTAATTTTGATATTAAATATTAATAAAATGTGTATAATTTTCTCTTAAAAAAAAAATTGATAAAGAAACAATAGTTTTCGGGAAAATAAAAAAAATACCAGACGTATAACATAAACATTTTTTGAAAGTTTTTTTTTTTAATTAAAGGTAAATTTTGTATATGTATAGCACCTAGTTATACTTTACTGAATTTTTGTTATCAAACTCATAGGAGTCATATTTGTGGTATGAGTGGATAATACTTTTTTTTGTTTGGTTATGAATACTTCATTTAAAAGTATTCTTATGTGTTAAAAACGGCCTTAGGGCCAGTTTGTTCACAGCTAATCATCTTTAATCCATGATTAGTGGAGCTGGGAAATCCTCAAATGTGTTCGTTGATCAAATTTTTTTTTAAATTCAAAGTATGAGTTCCTAATCATGGATTTCACTAATCAGCCAATTTTGGTTGATAAGCGTTGTTTAATTAAAGCCTATGAAAGTCACATACTAAATTCAACCCACTGTGAACAAACTGGCCCTTACTCCAAGTTTCAAAGTAAATTGTTTTTTTTTTTAAATATGTAGGTATACTTAGGTAATATTGAATATTCAAAAAGTAAATATATTGTAAAAAAGTTTTAAAAATCGAAATACAGTTTTTGAGATTTTTTATAGGTTCTAAAATACTTTTTAAACATTTAAGAATCTTCTCTGTATAAATATGAACAAAATAAGCTGAACCGTTTTCGAGAAAACCAGAATTCGAAAATTGGCTTAACCAGAGGTAGATACTGTTTAAAACCATTTTATGAAATTGTTTTTTCGACAAGATAAGGATTTCCCTAGTTATTAATTGATTTTTACTTGCGATAAACGTAGTATAGGGCAAGTTTATAGGTTATAATTTTCCCTAACATTACGATGATAGAGAACGCGAAAAAAGTGGGTCTTGAAATTCTGTCTGTCTGTCCGTCTATCCGTCTGTCTTTACCTCGACCTGCAGCCTAAGCGGCTGAAGCGATTTTCTTCGCTTTGGACTTCAGATTCTTATGGGATTCCCTAGAGGGGAAATTGAATTTTTTTTAGCTCAAATAATAACGGTACCTGCCATACAACCAATATACAAAAACTGATTTAATTCAAAAACGGCTCTAACGATTTTGAAACAAAAATTACGAGCTACTTTGATTGTAACGGTTATTAATTTTTAGTTTTAATTTTTTTTGTTTCTACAAAAATATTAACTGTTGTTATTATAGTAGTTTTTTGTTTCAAAATCGTTAGAGCCGTTTTTGAAATAAATCAATTTTTGTATATTGGTTGTATTATAGCACTGAGGGAGATATATGGAATGCAATGGATAATTGGAGAAAAATGGAATAAAATATGCAGTAAAGTTACAAAAACTGGTTACTGCGATTGTTTAACCGTAACAAACTATTATTTATGCTCAAAAATTACATATAGGTAGGTAGACTACAAAATTCTAGATTAAAGTATCTCAATAGAGTTTTTCCCATTTGCCAATACTGTATGATAATTTATTTATTGATTATTTAATATATTTTATGTATGAACGTTTAAGTACTGAGCATAACTAAGAATCTTTAGAAAGTTTGTGTGTGTTAGGGCTATAAAACATTTTGATATAATATAAAAAAAAAACTATTTTGGCATTTTATTTGACATATAACATTAAAGTATTGAGCCAGCGAACTGTAATAAGTCGAAAAGGAAGCGAAAACGTGAAAATTACTTTATTAGTTTTGAGGAACCGATGCGATGATGGTGTGATGACACCGTAGGCGTGTTTTTTAGTGCCCTCTATGGTAGCTTAAAAAAAAATTCCATGTAAAATACAACAACAAATGTGCTTAGTTCGCGGCGATAAACATCTCTGCTTAAGATTAAAGCTAAAATAAAAACAGTGCTTCCATACACTATTTTCTACATTTATTCGATGAATTCTCAACAAATGTCAAAAAATCATTAATTTGGCAGATGGATCTTGAAGCACGGGTCGACTGATTGTAAAAAAGATGACAGAAAAAAAGTTAAAAGCCAAAGTTTTTTTATTTGTTAAAATGTAATTTATTAATTTGAAATAAATGTTACATTCCATTCCTATAAATAAAAGAAAGACCTGTTTCAGGGATGAGCCGTTTCTTTTAATTTATCAAAATTGTATCGATATTTTGTTCAATTTTTTTTTTTTTGATAAACAGTTGACAGTCAAAATGTCAGAAAATGGCCGCAATCAAAAATCGATGCGACAATATAGTTTCGTATCCATATTTTATTATTATATCATTTTAATTATTTTTCTGCAAAAATCAAAAACACAACTCGACGACGGCAAACCAATTCTCAATTTTGCATTTTGCAATTAGCGGTTTTTGACATTTTCGGATAGCTAACACACGGGATTGTCCCGATCTACATTGCCCGATATTTCCACGAAGATTTTTCCAGAAATCGTGTGAAATGTACACACAGAACGATTTTTTCCATGAGATTTTTTCTTTGTCTTCTTCATTTTTTTATTTCTGAGCTCTTCATTTTGCATTGATATTCACTCACACCATCAACCCAATGGCACACTGACACCGAACACACACACAAAACTGGAAAGAGGGCGAAAGAGAATATAAACAGACTGGAAAAATCGTCTGAGTTTTGTGGTACAAACGATTTGATCCCTACCCCTCACTTTTCACTCCCTTCACCAACGAACAAAAGATCGGCACTGGAAAAATCGTTCAATGTAGACCGGGACATTGCAACAACACGAACCTATCCGGATAGCTCTGCATAGGTTTTTGATCGTGGCCAATGTCATTTTTATATCAGTGCTGCCAAACTATTTTATGAAGCAACGATGGGCGTTTTTTTGTGCCATTATTTCTAAGCTAACATAGAGAGCACAAAAAAACACGCCTCTTGCATAATGGCCCATCAAAATCACTTCGTACAGACACACAGCCGGCAGACGAAAGTTAAAAATTACGAGTTCGATTTTCATTCATAAAATACAATTACCAAACGGGCCAAAAAATGCAGTTGCTTATATATTTTTAAAATTAAAAGCAGACAGTTCAATCTTATTTATATTAGGTATTGAAGTTGTTGAAGATATAGATAGAGAAAACCACCTCCATTTTCCCAATGCTATCTTAACAGCTGGTTAGCATTATCTAAAACCACAATGTTGTGATTGTTAACAGAACACACAATATACAGTAATACAAGTATGAATGCACCTCACATCAAACATTTTTTTTATATGAACCAACAAATTTTGACGTTTTTCTTTCATTGTTTACGAAAATTAACAAGAACAAAAATCTTTATGCACAAAAATATCCCAGCGCATAAGAAATAAAAACACAACCAAATTCCAACAAGCACGCGCCGATTTTCCTTCCAATTCCAACTTATTAAATGTCATTCTACTAAGAAAGAAAAATTGTGTTGGGAAAAATATAATACAAAATAAAAATAAAAATTATATCGAAACGAAGAACATCACAAAACAGAGACCATAATATACCCCCGAAGAACAAACCAAAAGCAAATTAGATGCAATCAGTTTTCATAGATTTGTCGTTCGAGTAGGACGTGTGTGTTTTAACTGTGCGGTGATTCGGACTCCGAAAAATCAAAAATCGTTCTATTTTGTTGTTGTCGTATGATCATCATGTTCTTGCTACTTGCTCTATGATATTTTGATAATTCTGTAATTGATTAATAATTGAAAAGAAAAGTTTTAATTGTACAGCGCAATTTTAACAATTATTTAAAACAAATTTAAACAAAAATTATTGTGAATAAAAAGTGTATGTTTATATTAAACTCGCAAATGTAAACACATAAGTGCGAAAATTTGTTTATTTGTCTATCGATTTTGATAAATAAAAGAAAAAAATTAAAAATTCATTAATAATAATAATAAATCAGTTCAATAACACCTCAATTTTGTTATTGTGAATGAAGATTGTGTTTAGTTTTGTGTGAAGGTGCAAAATAGAATAAAAGCGGGAATTATTTTATTGGTAAGAAAATGTTTAATTGATTAAATATTCACCTTGATGCTTATAAATTAATTTACAACCTAATTTGTAACAATTTTTTGTACATTATTCGTTCCTGATTTTGTTATATCGATTTAGTAATTTCTTAAAATATGTTTGAGAATTCAATAAAAAACTTACGTCAGGGCATGTTGAAGGTAATATGGAAATGGAATGGCATTATTTGGCAATGGCAATGATTTTGAAAAGACAGTTCGCGGGCCTATCTCTGTGTGCCGTGCGTGAGCAGGGTCAGTCAGTAAGGCGAACAATGCGATTTAATTAAGCAATACATTTCAAGAGTGACAGTGAAATGCGAATAGGAATAAAATAAGTCAGTTCACGTTTCTGAGATCTGCCAAATTTTCCTCCGTCCGTAACATTGACCGAACCTGAGAATTTCTCGGCTAGAAGGAACATAAATCTTTTTCGCTTTTCTACCTATTGGAATGTATGCTAAGAAGAATTATTGTGCAAGTGAATGCAAATAAACTTTATTGACAGCAAAAGTGAGAAATTTTACTGAGAATTTGTATTATTTAGATTTTTGGAGTTTTATTGATTTATTTATTAATAGTAATTAACCTGCTTTACTTCATAAAAAAAACTTAGGAGGACAAAATTGTCCAAAGCAGGAAGACCAAGAATGATAGCTTAACAAGGCATGATGGTTTCTGTCTGAGCGTCACTAAACGGCACGACTAGTAGTGCCAAATAAAAGTCAAAGTTAGAGAAGTTATTAGAGTTGTCATTTGAATTAAATTTCACATTCAGGTTGGGTGTGGAAAATGAGAGTGAATTGATGGCTATAATTAAATACAAGTGCATTCTTTTATACCTACATTAACTTGCACTTATTTGGCAAGTAACTGATCTAGATTGATTTGAAAATTTTTAATGAGCGAAATCTCTTCCATTTAAACACACAATTATAGACTTATTATCATTTTTTCGCCCACGATTGGAATGTTTGTCAATTACATAGGTAGGCATAATACCTACCTACAAGTCTAATTAAAGCAATTTAAAAAGTTTAATGCACTATAAATCAGCTAGCGCTCTACTTATTTATATAATTGAGAGAAAGTAGAGTATTGTTTTTTGCTTTTCGTTAAACAAATTGTAATTGCTGCAGTTGAAATTTCTCTTTATGTCATTCAAGGGTTAAACGAAAAAAATAATTAATCACTTTTTTTTTGAGGTTCCTACTTACATTTGCTGCCAAAATAATTAACATCAAAGAGGCTCAGGCAAAATTAAAACAAACTAATTTAATACAAAATTTTAATATACCGACGATTTGTTTAAAATTTGATAAAAAGTTTTGTTAATTCCTCCTTTAAGGCTCATTCGGTTTCATTCGGTTCGGTCTGTATTCGGTTCGATTTCGGTTTCCGTCTAGACCCCTTCACACACAGACGGTTCATTTTCGACTTGTACCTACTCACTAATAATTTAAATTAAATAAAATGTATTAAAAAAAAATACTTCAGAAAAACCGAAACCGAACCGAATATGTGTGAACGCAACGTTAACTTTGTGTGCCCTAGACCCGAATACGTGCCGTTTTGAAACCGACTGAAACCGATTCCGATTTGTTTTTAGCCGTTTTATCGTTTCACACATATCAGGCACAGCCGAATACAAACCGAATAGAGACCGAACCGAATGAAACCGAATGTATGTGAAAAGAGCCTAAGGGAATACATAATATGAAATTTGTTTACGCGATTTCGCGGTTATTCAAAATTTCTCAAAAATTGCTTAGCAATTTTTTTCAGGTACATTAGATGTTTGTAATGTTTTACATAACTTGTTTTGGCGAGCAAGTTTGTTTTAAAGAGAACTACCTTATACAAACGAAATCGCGTTCCAAATTTTTGAAACAAAAAAAACTTATGCAAACAAAATTAAAGAAAACAAAAAACTTTTTGAACATATGCCCTTTTTCACACTTTCCCATAACAATGCAATTGTATTAAAAAAATAAAAGGCCTTTATGTCTATTATAGTCTTCAACCACAAGAGCAAGTTGGTGCGATCCAGTCGCAGTCATAAATTTAATTTTCATTTCAGTTCATTCCTATTGTTGTCTAGAAATTAAATATTATAAATGAAGATCCTTATCTTATTAGACAAAATATTTTATAGCATACATTAAACTTTTGTCTTATTTATATTTCCAGTATAATTAGGACGAGAGTTAGTTTTTTAGTATAAAATTCCTTTTTGTTTAGTTTGATGATTTTTTTTCGAGCGAATCATCCCCAGTGGAGCCGCGAGGCTTGTGTCACTTGGATGTACGAACAATTCTCCTTGACCAATTGTCATGAACTCATGACTGACCTTGAATTACTTGGCTATGGACTTAATGGTTGGTTGTACATTTTCAGTACATTGGCATGAGACGACATGGCGTCTCGTGGCCCGACGCGACGCAGCGCACGTAGGAGATTTTGCATTAAAATTCTGGTCAAAAGTACTGCGGATCCTATACAGGGTGTCCCTTAATTCGTATAAGAAAAAAATTGTTCTACAGTAAGGGCCTATCCAATTTTGATATCATTTATCGGTGATTTAATAAAATTCTTATGTTCGTGTACCCTGACCCATTTTTACGGTGATTGCGCTGTAAGTAATAATGACACAAACTTCGTTTAAGCCTTTATTTTTAGAAGAAATACCAGCCTTTGTAACTGTTTTTAAATACATTTTATATCTTTATCTTTTTCTGAGTCCATACATATTCAGTTTTTAGCCTGTTCTATTTTTCCGGCCCATGCTAATTTTTTGACTTTGGAGTCAATTTTCTCCAAAAAAAATGCGTAATCAACATGATGTTTTAATAATTTTTTTGAATGTATGTAACAATACTAAAAATAAAAGTCACAGACAAGTTTGCCAAAAAGACCATAGGTTTTATGATAATTTGGAAAACCAGCGGCAGGTAAAATTAAAAAAAAAAATGTTTTCTTAGCTTAAGCTCGAAAAGCTATGAACAAACATTGTTTGTGTGGTTTTAGCTAATTTTTTAAGTATGTTTTTTACTAAAACAGTTATAACGAATGCACTCTGATATTCTTTGCTTTGAATACATGTTAATTTTAGTAGCCACTTAAGTTGAATTCTACAGACTATCTGCAGTTGTTGCAAAATGATTAATCAGAACTAGCTTCATCTTATTCCTAACTTGATGGTGCTTCAGTCCACTTTGATCGAGAGATTAAAAAGTTAGAGCAGTTCAATGGTCTGCAAGATCACCTGACCATATAATATTGGATGTTTTTGAATAGGGAAGAATGAAATAAATCATTTATTCAACCAAAATAGCAACTTAAAGTTAATTAGAAGAGCGCATGATCAAAGCGTTCTCAAAAGTGAGGCAGTAGCTAAAATCATTAATATCAATATCAGTGAAATAGGAAAACGGGCTCTAGCATGCGACAAAATCAAAGAAGACTCATTCGAACACCTTTTATAACTGGTTTAGTTCACACATAAAATAAAAATTATCGATAACCATACATATCATTTTTTATTCATAGCTTTTCGAGCTTAAAGCTGAAAAAAAAACATTTTTTTTTTAATTTTACCTGCCGTTGTTTTTGTATGGCTTTTTGGCAAATTTGTCACTAACTTTTATTTTTTTTTATTATTACATACATTCAAAGAAATTATTAAAATATCATGTTGATTACGCATTTTTTGGAGAAAATTGACCCCAAAGTCAAAAAATTAGCATGGGCAGGAAAAATGGAACAGGATAAAAAGTGAATATCTTAAGACTCAGACAAGATATAAAATTTATTTAAATGCAGTTACATAGGCTGGTATTTCTTCTAAAAATAAAGGCCTAAAAGAATTTTTTGTCATTTATTACTAATAGCGCAATTACCGTTAACATGGGTCAGGGTACATCAAAATAAGACTTCTTAAATCCCCGATAAATAATATCAAAATTGGAGATAGGCAGAGGCACTTACTGTAGAACAATTTTTTTTCTTAGAATACACCCAAAAATCATGACCTAAAATACTATTGACGAATTAAGGGACACCCTGTTAGTGCTTAATAAATATGTGTGTACATAAATAAGAGTGTCCGTTATTTCCCAAACTCATTTTTTTGGACAGCACACCCCGTCAATCGAAAGTTTATGCCGAAAGAAAAAAGGTCAAACTTTTCCCATACAAATTTGTATGGGAATTTTACACTCTTCTCATTTTATTGTTTTTTTCTGAAACCATAACAGTTATTCTAATTTTTTAATTCTAATTGATTTATTGGTGCTTTAAAAAAATGCATCTAAAATACAATAAAAAAAATTAAATTATAATTTTTCGATTTTTTAAGTTAATAAATACTTTAATATTATATTTTTCTCTCTCGATATTCAGCAGTTTTTTTTGTTTTCTTTTTATTGAATATCATTAAATAATAAGGTTCTTAAAAATACTGCATTAAAATAATATAATTAAAACAAATCAGAAATAATTTATTTTATTTTTTTTTTATCAAAGAAGTTTTTTTTTAAATGATTTGTTCTGACCAATATCTTGTTCAAAAACCACATTCAAAAATTAATAAAAAAATTTTATTTGATAAGAAAAAAAACTTAAATAGTTAAAAAAAAATATTTAATATTTTGAAAAATCGAAATAAATTATTTTTAATTTGTTTTCATTATTTTTTTAATGTAGTTTTTAAAAAAAACTTATCACTTAATGATAATCAGTAAAAAAAACAACAAAAACTACTGAAGATCGAGGGAAAAAAATAAGATAAAAATATATAATATTAAATTATTTATTAACTTTAAAAATCGAAATAAATTATAATTTAAATTTGTATACATTTTAAAATGCAGTTTTTTAAAGGACCAATAAATAAATCAGAATTCCCAAAAAAAAATTAAGAATAACTGTTATAGTTCCAGAGAAAAAAAAATAAAATATGGAGTGTAAAATTTCAATACAAATTTGTATGGGAAAAGTATGGCCTTAGAGGCACGGGTTAATGATCTGTCGGCATAAACTTTCGATTGACGGGGTTATCCAAAAAAATGAGTTTGGGAAATAACGAACACTCATATATACATACACAGTTTAATATGCTGTTACCTTTCACTCTGTTTAATGTTTTAAACTGTTAAAGTTAACAATAAACATTGCACACAATGCATTTTTTCTTTGTTGTGCTGTCAGTGTTGTTAACAATTTATTTTTCATTATTTAGGAAAAAAGTTTACAATTTTTAAAAACAGTTATATTTCCAAAAATGTTTTGAACATATTATATTGGATTTTTGAAATATTTTCTTTTTTCTACAAAATTTACATTTTTTTTTTCAATTTACTATCATTTGGTCTTAGTTTACCGACTATTCTGTAATGATTTAAACGTAATAAAATAGTAAAATTATCCTTTAGCGCATAAAACAAAGAATAAGATCCTACCGTCTGCTAACCGTAATATATAAAGCAAGTTATTTGTTGACATGCAGTTAAAAAAAGTACGTATACGCCATGCATCATTTTCCAAAAAAAATATTGAAGTGTAATTTATTTCATCGGTTGCGCTTGGGTAGGTATGTTAGGTGCCATAACCTCAAATTTAACTTAGAAAATATTATATTAAAATCAGTTTTTATTATGATATCCCGCGCAGAAAAACATTCTAGTTTTCGTCATGGCACTAGAGAGTTTTAAATAGATTCTGTCAAGGCCTAGCATGGCTGAGTAATGGCCAAAACGCAAGTCAAACGCAAGTCATACGGTGTCCCAGCTACCATGAATTATCTCAATCAATCATCGAATGATGAAAAAGCAATTTGTGATATGTTTGCTTCATATTTTAATCGAATTATGTCCTTGATTCTGTTCCAATTACCCATTCTATTCTATTCACTAAGCTTTTTAACTTATCACTCTCTACCGGTGACTTTTTGGAAGAGTGGAAGTTGTGTACATAAATCTGGCTCAAAACACGAGGTTATTAATTACAGACCCATTTCAAAACTGAAATTAATCCCTAAAGTTTTTGAAGCTATTGCTAAAAAATGAATTTATGATGAGGTAAGGTCTAGCATATCAAGTAACCAACATTGATTCGTAAGTGGTGTATCAAATCTAGCTTTGTTCGCAAATTTTTTCATCAAAGGTATTGAACGTGGCAATCAGGTTGATGCAGTTTATACAGATTTCTCTAAAGCATTTGATAGAGTTCAGCATGATATCTTGTTAAGGAAGTTAAATTGCCTAGGTTTCCACTCTAATCTTCTTCGTTGGTTGGAAAATTACTTGACTAACCGCAAGCTAAATGTAAAAATTGGAACAGTGGTGTCAAAGGAGATTCTTAACCATTCAGGTGTTCCCCAGGGAAGTCATCTAGGACCTCTCTTTTTCATATTGTTAATAAAAGATCTTCCATCTAGGATTAGCTATTCCAATTGTTTGCTCTTTGCGGATGACCTATTTAATTCAATAAAATGTTTGCTGGACTGCCATCGACTTCAATTTGACTTGGATGAAGTTTCAGCTTGGTGTAATGAGAATCGTTTATTCCTTGAAATAGCTAAATGTAAAGGCATTACATTTACAAGATCGCTTGCTGCTAATAAACAAGTTTACCGCACTTCTAATTCACGACTTGAGTCAGTGTACAGTTAAAAGGACCTAGAAGTTATTTTCGATTCAAAGTTATGTTTTGAAGTGCATTTGGATTACATAATTTCAAAAGCAAATAAACTACTGGGATTTATAATGAGGAACTCAAAACTAAGTATAAGTATATTCTAAGTCTAAGAGAGTCATGTACTTGATAGATGGTTAATAAATAAATAAATAAATAAGAACTAGGGCCTTGTCGATTATGAAACCCTTTTGCCTCATCATTAAAACCACTCTAGGCCCCGGACCAGCAAAAACTAGATTTGTTCATATTTTTGCTAGAAACATTAAAAAAGGGTATTTTAGTATCGGTTGTGATCCGATGGTAAAATAACTCAGATCAAAAATAAAAACCTGAATAATAAAAATAATACCGCAAATTTTTATGAACTTAATACGACATTAAAACAAATTTGGTATGATACTGGGCATTTTTGTAAAATACTCTTATTATCATATTATTTGATTTAGTATCGTGTCCAAAAATGCGCTAAATCTAAACTACATCCCAGCACAAAAATAACCGGATATGAACCACTTGAGATGAACCATATGGTATTAAGTAAATATAGTTAAAGACACTAAATTATAATTTTTGATCAATTTTAATGAAAAGTTCAAAAAGCCTTTGGCGGGGGTGGGTGGTTGAAAATATAGATTTTTGAAATTAAATACCTTGGTAGGATTTGCAGGAGCGTGAAATTTTTAACTTTTTTTTTAAACCAAAACTGATCAGTTATAATTAAAGTTAAAATTTGTATTTTTCGAGTCATCGATTCAATTTGTTTAGTTAAAGTTTTGCATATGTATCAATAACGATAGTGCTTAATCTGATAGATGCCGAAAACGTCCAACAAGTTCTTATTAGCGAGAACCTCACGAGAGTATGAAACATTTTCCTCGTCTTAATTGTACTTACTGAAAACTTGCCAGGGCTTGACGTATATTTGACAAGTTTTCCTCATCTAGATTTTCCCTAAAGAAAACCGACTAGTGCCATGTCAAAACTAGACATAAACTGGACATTTTTCCAGCCGGGACGGAGTCTATTTCACAAATTCAAAAATTTATAAAATTATAGTTTAAATATTATTTTATTTTGTTTGAATGCGAATTTAAAAAAAAAAAATTTGCTGAATGCCGAAATGCATCACATATGCGCATTTGTTACAAAGTCATAAGTTCCAAAACAAAAATGTGAACATATAGCAACTTCATATAAGCGCATCCGATAATATTATGTATGTATTTGATTTGTATTAACTAAGCAACCTGCGCATCAATCATTTTTTCGATCCTTTTATTTTTGTTTTGAAAAAAAGCAAACGTTTTTTTTTTACTGTTAAGAATTCTTTAGTTTTGGTAAAATTTTGATTGTTTTATTGTAAGCCCGAATAGAACGGCAATTCTATTCGTATTCAAGATATTGAATTTTCAAAAAAAAAATGTGTGTATGTTTTTAAAAATCTAAAAATTATTTTTCTGAAAAATTGTATTCCTATTCAAAATTGTTAAAATTATAAAGGTCCTTTTACATAAAAAAAAAATTGGTTGAAATTGGTGTAGTCGTTAACGAGAAATTTGAAAACCAAAACTTTGAAAACTAAAAAAAATTTCAATTTCCCCTTTAGGGAATCCCATACGAACCTTAAGTCCAAAGCTTGAAGAATATCGATTCAGCCGTTCAGGCTGCAGGTCGAGGTTCAGACAAATAGACAAGTAGACGGACAGACAGAACTGCCAGACCCACTCTTTTAGCTGTGTAAAGTGGGAACCCCGAAGTCAACATTTTTGAGTGGCGTTTATCAGAATTGTTTGTCCATCGTTTGTTCAACCAAAAAAATCGTTTGTCCCACCTCAGGAAAAAAGTCCCCAAAATCAAAAAACTCATGTACTGCTCCCAATAGATGTTTTAGGAAGATGAGACGTGCGTTCGTTTGTCCACCGGCTGTTTAAGATTATTCTCCAAAAATAATCGCTTTTCCACCCTTATTTCAGAAGTTATTAAACATTTCTTTTTTATAGCAGCACCAGCAAATTTAAATTTTTTTTTAAATCGTTATAATCCCAATCGTTTGTCCACCGTTTGTCCAGGTTGGTCCAGCAAAAAAAAAAATTTTGGACCTTCGTTCAAAAGTTATTCAACATTTTGTTATAGCAAACCCACCAAATCAAAAATCTTGTCCAACACCCCAAATGGTAACTTACGCGAACAAAACTATATGCGTTCGCCCACTGGCTCTTTAAGAATATTCAACAAAAAAAATTGTTTTTCCACCATTAGTTAAAAAGTTATTCAACCTTTCTTTTTTATAGCATATCTTCAAACCAAAAATTAATCCACCCAACCCTTACATATTATTGGTGACGTGTGCAAATACTGATTAAGGCAAGTGGTGTATGATTTATGTGGAATTATTGTAAATTCACTTTTGTAACAAGAACCAAACCAGACGTGCAGGGTTACCTGCCTATGATGATATTTTTGATATTAGCTTGTCTTGATTAAATTATTTGATTGTTATCAGAAAACTTTAAGTTTTTCCTCAATTCATTAATTCCTAATCACAAGAGCAAGCTCGTGCGATCGAGTCGTGCATATTTATGTTATTTGCATTAAGTTCTAATATAAATGTTATTTATGTTAATATCAAGGTTGGGTGGATTAATTCTTGGGTTTGGTATGCTATAAAAAGGAAATGTTGAATAGCTTTTGAACTAAGGGTGGACAAATTTGGTGGTGGATTATTTTTGATGGATTATCTTATACAGCCGGTGGACAAATGAATGCAATTAGTTTCATTCGCGTAAGTTATCATTTGGGGTGTTGGTCAAGCTTTTTGATTTTATATATATAACGAAAATGTTGAATAACTTTTGAACGAAGGTCTGAAAATGTTTTTTTGCAGGACTAACCTGGTGCTGCTATAAAAAAGAAATGTTGAATAACTTTTGAAGTAAGGGTGAAATAGCGATTATTTTTGGTGAATAATCTTAAACAGCCGGTGGACAAACGAACGCACCTAGTCTCATCTTCCTAGGTCATCTATTGGGGCAGTAGATGAGTTTTTTTTATTTTGGGGAGTTGCTATAAAAAAAGAAAAGCTTAATAACTTTTTTCCTGGGGGTGGACAAACGATTTTTTTGGTTGGACAAACGATTCTGATAAACCCCACCCAAAAATTTTGACTTCGGGGTTCCCATTTCACACAGCTCACTTTTTTCGCGTTCTCTATCATCGTTGTGTTAGGGAAAACTACTATCTCGAGTTTTTTTTTTTTTTGCACGAATCCTAAACTTGCTCTATGCTATACTACGTATTATCGCAAGTAAAAATCGAACCTCAATTTTATTGTCTACAAAGTTGTTCTCTCCAACCAATCAGTTTCTGCATAACAAGAACCGAAGTCACCTTTTTCTATAATTTCATGTCCATACTACCTTGTTTGGCCAAAGAGAACCTATTTCAAGATGTTTCGGCATTTTTAATTCACTTTACAGTAATTTTGATAAATTATGTAAATATATGCCTTTGTGTGAATATAAATATGTTCAAAAAGGAATTAAAATTGATTGTCTTACAACAAAACTGAATTTGTATTTGTAATTATTAATTTATTGCCTGAAATCTGTTGATTGTAAAATCGTAGATCGAATTAAAATTAACTAAACTAAAATTATTATGTTTTAATCAATGGTTTAAATGTAATAAAAAGATATTAAAACCAAAAAAACTTAAAAAATAACAACGGAAAAGACCAGTGAACTATAGCTATACCTATAAAACATTTAATCATCACAGCTAATGCTTTCAAACAAATCACCTTGAAATTAAATAGGTATAGGTACATATTGATCTAGTATCTATTTAAATAAACTCGTATTTTCTGTGCTTAGGAAATAAAATGATGTTTACCTGTTTCGCCAAAAAAAATTATAATAAATTGCTCTTCATTTATATATTTTTTTTTCTATTATTTCGTTTTCTAAAAATAAATGTTCTCCAATAATATCTACACACCAATGTTCGATATATGTGTAGACAAATGACTACCTACTTACCTATAAATTTTTACTAATCATATAATTTCGAACTCATTTATCTGCATAATGTATATATGAAAGTCTTCAAGGTCATTTATTGGGTATTTAATTGATGTACTTACTTTTGTAATGTAGGTAAACTTGTTTTCTTGATTTGGATCTTTTAAACAAAACAGATAAAAACAAAAAAAAAAAAAAAACAATCCAAAAGATAAACTAAAACATAATTGGCAGTAATTACATGATCCAACCACAAGAAAAGCTACTTCAAGTATAAGTGTATGGGAATGTCGTAAAGACAACACCGCAGGCAGACGACATACAAGCTGGCAAAAACAACAACCAAAATAAACAAAAACGAAACCTAAAACAAGAGGAGTGCTCATTTGAAAAAAAGAACTTCATTAAAACCGCCTTTGTTCCAGACACTTAACATGTTTTAAGTGGCATAATGGCAATCCCTTAAAATTCAATTAACATTCGTTCTCATATTCAATAGTAGGTACATGCCGATATAGAGACTCTAACATACCTAAGCAATGGCAACACTCGAATATTATAAATGGGAACATTACACCCGTCTCGGCTGTCAATGTTCTCATCGAATGACACACTCGAAAATTCATATTGGAAACAACATTTTGACTCCAATTTCCGAACTTGTAATATAATATTCTTTAGAGGTGCATCTGAGGCCGAAATAGTGAGTCCATCGGCCGAGCACAGAGGAGCAGTAGAGGGAGGAAGTGATGAAAACGCGAAAAACACGTTCAACATCCGTAATATGATTCCTTCAGTCGTGTGAGTTGCATACGCGTGTGACTTTAAATACGGATGAATTTATTGACCTCTTTAACTTGACATTTACTTTCGGACACGACACCCGAGACTGCGACTGCCTTCGTTCTTCTGGTCCTGACCCTGTTCCACAGTTTAATTTGACTCCGACTGCTGGGCAGTGGGCATGGTCTGGTCAATTGGACTTGGACATGGGCATCCTCCACGCTTGCTTGTCAACCAGTACCTGCAAGTGAATGGATTTGGTTTGGTCTGATGGTGTGTCTGACTGGACTGCTACTGCACCTGTCCTCTTCTGGAATCTCATATTATACTGGTGGTTACATGCGCACTACTTGTTTTTCCAATTGGAAACAGCTGACAGCTGACAGAAAACACTTCGTTTTTTTTCACTCCCAGTGACAGCAAAAAATCGTTTGTTCTGTATTTTATGAATCGTCTGACAATAATTATTATTATCGGGTTATTTGCATTTATTTTGTAGTTGTGAGTTCAGCAAAGACTTGTTAATATTTCTTATTTTAATCCAGTGAATGTAAGGCAAGTATTATTGTGGTATAAATAAATTGAGTCGCGTGAAACATTCCTATGTATATAAACAAAAAAAAATACCTACATAAATTGTTGAACGTTGTTTTGTTTATATAAAATAAACATTTCAAGTGAAGAAAAACAACTGAATTATCTTCAAACATATCTTATAAAATTCGCAGAAATCTTTGAGTTCGTATCCCAATTCTTCCAAAAATTTAAATCACAAATTTTTTATTTAACAATAATTTATGTTTCTATGGAAATTCAAATTCAAATTCAGCAAATTTGTGCTTGGTTTTCTAACTTTAGTTGCAAGTGCTGAAAGTTTTTCTTACTTTCTACGCAGTATTTAATTGTAAAGGGCAAGACATTTGACCTATGACTATGTACTATGTAGGGTTCTTAGTTAATAGATAATTTTCGTATTAATCTTCCATGTATTCCAACTTTATAGTAGGTACAAAGATGGAAGAGGAGTTTTTTATAAGGGTGATGGTGTTTGACTTGACAGCAGATGTGTTTTTTTTTATTTTTTAATTACCTTAATTATAGGGATGCTGGCGCTGGGTGTTCATGAAGTTTGTTTACCACTTTATTTGGTAGCTATGTAATGTTTTTTGTAAATATTTCCAGATTTAGTAATTTAAAATAGAAAAATGTTTGATATAAAATCAATAATATGCCGGTTAAATGTTAAGGTATGGATGTACCAACATATGTAGGTGCCTACATACATATGTGATATAATGTTATCTGTAGGTATATTAGAAAAAGAACCACTCCAATATATTTAATTAATAATAATTTTTTTATTTGTTTCTGTAAAGAAAATTTTCATTAAATTAGGTATTATTCTTAATAGACTAAGAGCCCAGGGCCGCCAGACATACGTCATTTTATCGAAGCTGAGATTTTTTCTGCGAATAGATACTATGGTAGCTAAGAACAAATGGATACTAAGAATCTTCAATTCCGGTGCAATTAAGAGGTAGCGAGTGTTAAAGTTGCATACAAATGTTGCAACATTGCGTTATTTTATCAAAACTGAATTTTTGATATGTGTTAGGGGATGGTGTCATTTAATTTATTTGACACTTTCCAGACATCTACAGTGGGACCTAACGTGAGCCAGACACTTAAAATCTGTCAAACTAATTGTGCCATTTACATAACAGAATCAAATCAAGATTTTATGTTTTCTTTGGGCAAATATTCTACAATATTTTCTAATCAGCATGACACCTACAGCGGTGCCTTACATCACCGTTAAACTGTAAAAATAACAATTCTTTGTTACTAAAACGTGATTCTTTCGCTTATTTTAGCTGTTTTCAAATGTCTGGCTGATGATACGCCCCACTGTAGATGTATAGCTGATGGGGAATTATTTCTTAACAGTTGCCCATAAAACATATTAATACTAGCTTTAAAACTACAACGTAAATAGCACGATTAGTTTGACATATTTAAAGTATCTGGCTCACGTTAGGCCCCACTGTAGATGTCTAGCAAGTGTCCAAAAAAGTAAATGACACCATCCCTTAAGACATATCACAAATTCAGCTTTGATAAAATGACGTATGTCTGGCGGCCCTGGGCTCTTACTCTATAAATGGATCTTCAACAGATTCAATCGTTTTTCAAATAAAAATAAATACAAAAATGGGCACGACTGGATCGCACAAACTTGCTCTCGTAGCTAACAACTTGAACGTAGCTTAAAATTGTCAATGTGCATAATTTACTATAAATTAGTTTTTTTTATTAGCTTAAACAGATAGAGTGTAAAAAAAGTATGCCATCTGATTTGTTTGATAAATGTGAATTTACGAAAAAAAAAATCAAAAATCGTTAAGATTGGTTTTCTTAAACATTAATTTTTTTATATATAAAAATTCTTGAACATTTTTAAAAATAAAATTTGGTATGCCAACTTTTAGAATTAAATAATTTACAATTTTACACAAAATTTAAAAAATATTCAATGACACGTTTTCAAGAAATTGAATTTTCAAAAAAAAAAATTTGGTATGGCAGGTACCGTTATTTTTTGAGCTAAAAAAAAAATTCAATTTCCCATCTAGGGAATACCATAAGAACCAAATTCCAAAGTTTAAATAAAATCGCTTCAGCCGTTTAGCCTGCAGGTCGAACAGAAAACGTTTTCTGACTACATACAGCTTCTTGCTACCATGGAAGTATGGACAGGGGCATTGTGTTGTTTGAATTTACAAGGTAGAGGTTCAAAAATATTCTTTAGCTTTGGAAATGGCCGTTCCAGCAGGTATTTGGAACTATTTCCGTTCATTGTATATAAAATCTGATGTAAGGATATGATGTCTTGACAAAAAAATATCTTTTTTTCTTAAATCGTTAAAATAAAAGCTGTAATCAAAAATTTTGTTGTAATTTAAATTTTTGTTCATTCGAAAGGCGCACACAGGAATGGTTGCGAGTTGTTAGTCACTAGGCCCTGGTTATTCATGAGCCGTTGTGCCACCCGATTTATTTTTTATTTATTTTATTCATTAGAAAAGCCAACCCATTTCCATGCTTTGTCCCAGGCACCATGCTCCTACGCGAAATTCATTCATAGGTCCATGTGTAGCTGCCTTAGAAACCATTGCTTTTTGATTTTCTTACATTTTATGTTACCACTGGCTTTAATTTTCCCTAAAATTGTCAAAATACTGGCTGATACCCAACTTTTTAGCCACAGAATCAGTCGCTTATCTCGGGTTGTTGGTGCTTGAGCTCGTGCGTCCATTTAATTGTTTCCATAGTTTTCGTCGTCTGTTAGATAGTTGTTGACAGTGGTCTTAACTTCTATTCATTCTCATAGCTATGTATTTCTAGGCCTCAGAATCCCAGTTCCTTTTAAGCATCTATTGATAATTTTTCTGCTTATGTCAACGTTTTTCCAGAGCCCATTTCAACTTGAAATCTATTTTCTTCTATCTATCTATCTATCTATATATCAGGTTTTTCAATAAGAGCGCTTTTGGATATCAATGAAATTCTTTATTCCTGTTCGATGCCATTATGTATGGAGCTCAATTTCTTTTGCATGGCCACAACGGGCTTGCAGAAGTCCAGACGCTGAACCCAATTTTCGACGGTTTTCAAGCATAAATCGGCCGATACTGCTGCAATTTCACGTTCGATATTCGTACGAAGTTCATCAATCGTCGCTGCCATAGACCATAGATTTGACGTAGCCCCACAGGAAATAGTCTAACGGCGTCAAATCGCACGACCGAAGCAGCCAACCGACTGGACCATTTCGTGATATAACACGTTCTCCAAACTTTATTTCCAATAAATTGAACGTGCTGGTCTTGATCATCACGGAAGAAGTACGGCCCAATGACGCCGCCGGCTCATAAACCACACCAAACCGTAATTTTTTCGGGATGCAATGATGACTCTTGGAGTACGGGTGGATTGCTGCCTGACCAATACCGCATATTTAGTTTTTTGACGATGCCATTCAGCCAGAAATGATCCGAATCATTTTCAAGTTGTTGCTCAGCCCAATTAACGAACATACGACGCTTCTGGTGGTCGAGCGGCTTCAGTTCTTGCGTCAATTTAATCTTGTAAGGATGTAGGCTAAGAACTTTTCCCAAAATTCGCCACAACGACGTCACAGAGATGCCCAACGCTTGAGAACGACGTGTGAGAGACACATTTGGGCTTTCTGCAACTGAAGCCTCAGCGGCAGCAATATTCTAGACACTACGGGCACTTCTTTGTCTCACTGGCACGGGAACATTTTGTACAGTGCCTGTGGATTCAAATTTTTACACTAGACACTCAATTGTTGACCTGCTAGGACGATTATGACGACGATAAATTGGACGTAGCGCTCTTAACGTTGAGGCCACTGACTCCGAATTTCGGTAGTAAATTTTAATAATTTTGACTCGTTGTTCGCTCGTATATCTTTCCATCATGAAATGGCAAACCTTACTGAAGAGAAATGTCAAAAGAACGGCAAGAAATATGGTGTCGTTTGCTGTCCCTGTTGCTCTACTTTTGTAGCGTCCCTGTTGAAAAACCCTTATAAAAATGAATTGTTGTTCGTATGTGTTCTTATATCTCAAGTTTGGCAGCTCCGAATTTTATGATTCTTTTTTTGTTGGAAAGGTATTGTTCTGAACCAGGTTTGTATGTAAAAAAAACATTACTTTGTGACCGCTTACAATTTGTATGCCAAAAAAAAAAACAACAAATCGTAGAAAAATCAAACAACATTTGTTTATAGAATCGAAACGGAAATTCAGATTTTATTATTTGTCATTAAAAGTAAAAAATCAAACAAAACAACAATTCTTTACAACTCGACTCCACAGGCCATGAACGATGTCCATAATCCAATCTACAATCCAATCCACAATCTGATTTGTATGGATATTTCACTGCTTGGACATGGATTTTTGCGACTGCATGGGATTTTTTTTAGACATGTTCCATAGTCTGGCCATCGTTCATGGCCTGTGGAGTCGAAAATTTTCGAAACGAAAATTCAGTATTTATAAATCATGGAAGCTGTTTATGATGAGAAAGGTGAATTTTATTTTTTGGATGCGATGCACCGGATGTACCGGAAAGACATTTTTAATTTCACTGATTTTAGCATGTAAATACATATGTATGTATTCGGTCACAAAATCGCTGCTGGAACCGCTGCTCTCTTATTGCAAGGTGGTCGAACTGCACCCATATTCTGCACTGTAGGCGGAACCTGGAAAGCGCAGCGGATCGCTTTTATTGGCAGATTTTTATTTTCTTAATCTCAAAAGCTCTTTTGCTTTCCAATTATTGTTTGAAATCGATCATAAACTTTTCGATCACCTAGAAACCTATCATTTTAAAACATAAACTGGAAAGGGGAAGCCTTTTTAAGACCAACAAAAAAACAAATCTGCCAATATAAGCGATCCGCCGCGCTTTTCATAATTGGCCTACTGAAGTTACCATATTGAACATTCATATTAATGAAACACCCACATGTAAAATTCAATGCACAGGTATTACAACAATGTAAGATTATTGTGTGGGATGAATGCACGATGGCTCATAAGAAGCCATTGGAAGCTTTGAATAGGACAATGAAAGATCTTCAAAACAATCAAAATTTATTTGGTGGTGTCCTTATATTATTGGCCGGTGATTTTCGACAAACATTGCCCGTAGTTCCACAATCAACTCCAGCGGATGAAATTAACGCATGCTTTAAATCACCTAATTTGTGGAGATATGTTAAAACAATCAGATTGACAATAAATATGGGTGTCCAAATTGCAAAACGATTCATCGGCCGTTGAGTTTTCAAAGCAGTTATTGAAAATTGGAGATGGCAAAATGCCCATTGATGATGGATAAATGACATCGTCGCAAAATGTTTGTGAGATTACCCAAACTAAATACAAAATTTATTAAAAAAATTTTACAAATATTGGACAGCGATCATGCTGGGTTGAGCGAACGAGCAATATTGGCAGGAAAAAATAAAGATGTTAACGATGTTAATTGGGATATTCAAAATTGGTAAATAAGTATCATATAAGTGAATCAATACTATTGTAGAGGAAGATGACGTAGTGAACTATCAAACAGAATTTCTTAGTTCACTAGATTTACCAAGAATGCCAGCCCATAATTTACGATTAAAAGTCAGTGTGCCAATACTTCAATTTCCAATTCGCCTTGCTTTTACAATGCCAGTCTTTAGAAGTGTGTGGCAAAGACTTAGGGCTAGTTTGTTCACAGTGGGTTAAATCTGTAATTTGATTATCACGGATTCTTCCTAATCCATGATTACAGATCTGTGATAATCAAAGATTGTTTGTTCACTTTTTTTTTTTCAGCTTGATTAACAAATCATGGCTTTTACACAAATCGTTCCATTTTCCAGTCTTTCTGTCAGTTCGGTTGTCAAAACTTAATCAAGAATTAAGAATTTTCTGTATGGTCTTGTTGAGTGGATGCATTTTTAATTCCAACGTAGAATAAGTTTCTATTAAATAAATTTTGTTTTGTCAGTAAAATAACAAAAAAAACTATATCACAAAAAGAAATTAGTGTAGCCGGGCCAATTCAAAGTCGGCAATTAATAATAAGTACCTATTCGTAAGTTAAATTTAAGAATGTAACTGAAAAAAAAAAAAAACTCAATAAAATTTACTACTACTACTACTATTAAGAATTTTTCATTTTTGTTGACGTTTGTGCCATTTTGTGTTTGTGCATTCTTATTTGAAAACAGCATTCTAATTAGAAGCTATATGAATTCTTATTTGCAAACCATTAAATCTTTTTTTATGAAAAACGCAGTTTGCGATGGCAGCGAGAGAAAGTGTATTGTTTTTTTTTTTTTTTTAATTGTTTCATTTTACGTCAAAAGTGGCCACATGCCTACAGCAATAAAAAGAAACAAGGTTTTCTCGTTTCTTGTGTGACGTCACAATAGTCATGATAAATTCTAAAAAAAATATATTAATTCCAACTAATTTGATTGTTCTTATTGCTTTTTATATTTTTAATGTTCTTATCAATTAAAAAGAATTTCTTGAAATGCTAAATTTAATAAGTCTTCACTTGAAAGTTGAAATAATAATGAAAGATGATTGAGATGTCACAGAAAACCAAGATGGTGACAAAGGCATATCTAATGAGCATACGTATTTCTGTTTATCATGCGAGTGCGTAGTCATAATCAAGCATGAACAAACTGAATTCCTGTAAATCCTTGATTTAATGGTGTTAATCAAGCAAATTCAGCTGATTAGTGATATCTCCAATTAACTGCTCAAGTCATGGATTCCTTGATTAAGATTTTAGTGAATAAACTCATTCCATGATTATCAACTGGAATAATCCTTGATTATAGATGATCAAGTGTGAACAAATTGGCCCTTAGAATATCCAGTATTTTCACATGGGCAGTTATATGTTGCATGCTCCAGAGTAGGCAAACCACCAGCGTTATTTATATATTCCACAAAAATAGAAAGACAAAAAATGTTGTATACCAAAGAGCGTTACAATAGATAATCATTTTGAAGAGAACTTTGAGTTTTTATTAACGACCAGCGAAGCGGTCGCGGGCACCCTAGTCTAAAATAGAATTAAGCTTTCTATTATTTCTGAAATATTTTAAACTTTTATTTGAGAAAAATTCGGCAATATTAACTTTTGCAAACCAATTTTTGGAATGCCCTCAATCAAGCGACGCAACTTTTTATATCCATTTTTTGCAGTCCATTCATTTTATTTGGGAAATTTCCTATGAATTTTCCAAGTAAACCTTTTTTTATTGCAAAATATACTCACAGGTATCAAACATTTCCAGGAAAATATTTCCTACAGGTATTTATCGAGCAAAACTTTTTTTAAAAATAGTGGCCTCAAACAAGTGACACGGAGTGTATGTCATTCATAAAAATATAGGTATCTATGTGGGTAAAATAAAGTGAAAAATGAAAATATGGTAAATACCTTGAAACAGGTTGACTTTGGCCGTTTTACAAATTGAAATGTGAATAACTTTTGCACAGATTTTTGGTGTTAGCAATAGTGCTGTCAAAAACTTGAAATATAACCTTAGAAGCTCAGTGTATTCACACTGTTGCCATCATTTCAACCATACTTGAGTCTTGTTAGTTATTCATTTCAATTTTAGAACTCGATCATAAATCTGACTTAACCCTGTCTTTATGAAGCTTACAATAACTTTTTAATTTATTGTAATGGTCGAAAGGTTAAAAATATTCAAAGATTAATTTGAATAACATAAAAAAATGTCACTGTTATCTAACGCTCTGTTGATAAATTTTTTTGCAGTATTAATGATAACCTGTTTTGGTTGTTTTGAATTAAAGTTAATAAGACGGCCTAATGATGTTGGTTTTATATACCATTGCATTGCATTGTTTAAATGAAGGGCATAGACCCGATTTCATTAATGTAGATATTTTACAAACAGAGAAGCATTATAACAAAAGGATGTTAATAGAAATGCTTCACATTTTAAGCACAGATGATACAGTTAATAGACAATCAGACTGTGAAGGACTTAGCAGTATATATGGTCAACTTATTGAAAGGTAATAGACCAAAATTAAGATTTTATATTCAACTTGTTTTGTAGGTTAGAATTATATAAAATATTTTGAATTATTATTCAAAATACAATAAAATTTAATTTGAAATATTAATTGTTATTCTAATTTTGATTTATGCAAACGTCTATTTCAAGACATTTAATAATATTGAAAGAATAATAATTGGTAGAACAAAAAACAAACTAACAGAGAAATAAAAGAAGATTACCATTGCTTAAGATTTTTTTATAAGAATAGAAAATGTAAGTATTTTATAATTTCCCAATGTGTAGCTGTAAAATATTAATAAACAAATTTTTTAGAGACCTGAAGAAGAACGTAACTACGTTTGAAACGTCGTTTTATTTTAAAAAATAACAATTTTCAACATAGACCTAAGGCCCACTTAGGATTTAAATATTATTCAAAAAGGTCACAAAAAGGAATAATTAATTATAAAAAATTTTGCATTGTGTTGCCCTAATATTGGGTTGCCGTAAACGCCAAAATTCACTTTTTGAGTTTGGTTATGGTTATATGGTTTGGTTAAATATGGTTATTATGTTTTCGGGGTAGATCTTTTTCTTTCGAAATCTTTTATCCGTTAATCTCTATCTCTTTCCAATGTAAAGATATACAGAATGGTTTTGACGTACATATATCCATCAAATTCATAAAGTTCACATATTGTTTTGACGTAAACGCCAAATTGTTTGCATTTACGTCAAATTTTCCATACAATTTAAGAACATTCTTGTTTAAGAATATCGAAAATGCGTGCATTTGGTAGTGATGAATCTCTTCTTCGTTGGATTAGAAATTACCTTTCGGACCGCTCATACAAGTTGTATTGGACGGTTTCAAGTCTGAAATCCACAAAATAAATGCTGGTGTGCCCCAGGGCTCCGTTTTGTCTCCGACCCTCTTCCTAATATTCATAAACGATCTCTTATCTGAAACTTCTAATCCATTAAACTGTTTTGTTGACGACAGTACCCTCAGCTTTTCATATTCGTTTCTTGATTCACATCCATGTCCTTCGGATGTGGGACTTGAACGGCAGCGTATGATAAGCTCATTAAATTCTGATCTCGACAGTATTGTCCAGTGGGGAATAAAAAACCGTGTAGAATTTAATGCTTCCAAAACTCAATGCTGTCTCCTGTCGTTAAAGCGGAACCCACCCCCAATGCTGCTATCCATGAGTGGCACTTGCATAGAGGAACCTGAACAGCTTTCAGTCCTCGGTATGTGCGTCACAGACCACTTTTTGTCGAATGACCACATATTTGACATCGCCAAAAATGCTGCTAGGTGTTTAGGTTTTCTCCGTCGATGCAAGACATTTTTCTCCCCCTCTGATCTGGCTGTGATCTACAAAGCCTTTATTCGTCCAAAACTTGAGTACAACTCCCATATTTGGGCAGGTGCTCCAATAACCCAACTGAGTATATTGGATAGAATTCAAAAGAGAGCTCTTAAAATGATAGGTGAAAGAACTATAACGGATACGTTTACATCTCTGGAGCACCGTCGAAATGTTTCATGCCTTTCGTTGTTTTACCGTTATTTTAACAAACATTGCTCTAGTGAAATAGCCAGTTGCATTCCAACAATTCAACCGTAATACTCGCGCTTTTAGGAATGCCCATCAGTTTACCCTTGAGCCAAACTTCGGACGTACTGTTAAGTACAGAGATTCTTTCTTTAGTCGCACTACACGAATGTGGAATGCTCTACCCAGCTCTATCTTCCCCTCCCATTGTGATCTACAGACATTCAAAACCAATGAACATCGGTTTCTCCTTTCAAATCCCCTCCAACCTACCTAATCGCTCGTGCTGTGTTTTTCACTTAAAGGGTATTCACAACCCCTTTAGCGCGCGCTAAATATATAAAAAAAAAATTGTTTTGACCTATCTAGGTAGGTCTTATTCTGATTCTCATTCCGTTACTTACAAGTCAAACCTTAAAAATAATACTTTTTTTTTGCACTTTGAGGTTATAGGATATTTCAAAACCTGAACCAATCCAAATATCCTGAGAGCAGATTGGAATTGAGTACATTCAATGTATTCAGAGAAGAATACCTAATCATGTTTCCGCCTCAGACATTTGATTTAATTTTGTTCCATGTACGTGTACCTGTAAATGTACATTGTATAAATCCTTGCAAACCATTTTCCATGTCCTGATGTTACTATTCCAGTTCCAGTCAAGTTAAAATATTAAACCACGGTGATCCAATCGTGCATTATTTATTTATTTATTTTGTATTTAAAAAGTGTTTTACAAAGCATTTACATTGAATATTAATTTTAGAAAACTTCTAGAAAATGCTCGCTACTTAAAAAGAATCCATGCCAAATGATAAGTTCATACAAGGTCAACTATATTAATCTCTTCAAAATAGTATTGATCTTCAATATTATTATTAAATATTCATTTTACTCTATGCCACAGTAACTCTCCAACAAAAACGAAGCAGGCAATAGTACACAATACACTCCATAAGTAAAATGTAAACGTAAACCGTTCAAGAACTAACGGTCGGGGTTCATCTCCATTATGATCATCATGGTAAAATCCGGCATCATTCAAATTTTCAAATTTTTTTCTAAAATGATCTAGAATACCCGCTTCTTCCATTCTCATTGTAATACCATTTATTTTTGGTTGAATGACTGAGTGTTTCTTAAGAAACATGCAAATTTCTTCCATTAAAAGAGGTTCAACGATCAGTATTTTGCGGTCTTCAGCAGTATAAAATGTAAAAATGAATATATACGAAACTACAAATGCATTTTTTTCGTCTGCATCAAGAAGATTAACATCTGTTAAAAGTAAAACTTCTCTTGAGTTCGGGTATCTTGGATATTCCGCTTTAATTTCGTCATTTAAAACCGATCGATAATATTCGTGGGCGTAAATAGTATAATTTTCAGTTATAAGGTCCCTCAGACTGTGAGGCGATTTTAAAATTGTTCGTCCACATAATGCATCAAATAGTTTACCCTGATACGCTGATCTTAGAACTAGTGCCCCCAAACTCAAGATAACGAAGGAAAATCGCAGACTATTTTTCTTCGACACGTGTCCAACTGAAATTCCAATAGCAACTGATAGTATCTCAAGACCTCCTGGACAATGCACTTGAAGGTGAAAAATGCCACGGAGGCGTTTACTTCTTCTTGCCAAAGTTATACATCCAGTGATCAGAATAAAAGTAACAACGGTATAAATCCATGTTGTTTTATTGAATGGTACAAAAAGCCAACCATTTAAACGAAGTGTGTTCAGTCGGGCTCGGGAACAGATGACTTTCCATGACAAATAGTATGCCACACTTTTTGAAAGATAATAGTTTTCCGAATGGCCAAGCGCATAAAAACCAAAGATTAAATTAGTTTTATCATCTGTTATCTGAATGATAAAGAATAAATATACATCAACGAAAGGGTTATATTATTATAAAACTTAAATACTCACCACCTCATAAACTTCAGCAGGAAACGCTATAGTTTCGTTAGATAAAACCGGAGTGGAATCTGTGATATTGTAAATTTCAAGTGTAAAATTCATCCGAAATGCAAACTCCTTGATCATTACCAATTCCAAAACGGACATATCATAGTTGGCCAGTTTCCTGGGTAGTTCGAGGTCACCCAGTCTTAGAATTATTTCATTTCTAGTTCTAATTCGAAAAGGGCATCCATGAAAGTTATCTGCTTTGGGTGGAAAAAATGGTACTAGAGATTTTATTGAATTATTAGTAAATCGGTGCGATATGAAGGGCGTTGTTGATTGACATGCGAGTTCCTGGAATGGATAGAAGGTGTAAAATAAAACTTCTCCAGAAGCCGTTTCTGTGATAATATTGACGTTGGCAATCATATGCTCTAAGAAATCTGAGAAAATTTTCTGAATCTCTTTTAAATACTCATCGACTTTTAAATTTTTAAGAACTATAAGGAAAAACAGCTGTGAATCCTTATGGTAGTCACGAATCCATGGGAGCAAACGTCTATAAGAACAAAAGTCATACGAACAAAAGTCATAGCCATGAAGTATGTAGTTCGTTATATTTTTGTACTCACCGAAATGCTTCATAAGAGTCTATAAACCACAAGTTGTGATCACTCACAGCCTTACTACCATCTTTATTATTTACATCGATTTGAAGCCTAAAATTCCAGTTTTCTACCAAAATAGTGTCATCAATGGCATCAATGAAAGTTCCTTTGTTCTCATCAAAGTCCGATTCTATGACAATATGCAGGATATCAGCGGTTTCACCAAAAGAACTCGCAACTGCATGCTTAATAACTTCCGGTAGGATAGATCTTGATTGTACAAGAAATCCGTGGACAACTATGAAATTAAAGGAACTTAGCACCACCATTGTTCGATTAATAATATTGAATGACCGATATTTTGCAATGAAAAACATTTAACTTGGACAATGGCATTATGTTAGGTAATTAATCCATTTCACATAATGTTAGTTCTCAATAATTTAAGTGCTGTTGCTGTTCATAGAATTAAAATTAAAAATGAATTGTTTTTTATTTTCATGATGATACTTACAAACATAAACACATAGAATGATTACACTTTCTAAAACGATTATCACATGTTTCGTTTGCAAATATAGAAATACTAGTATCACTCACTCGCCGATATTCAACCATTAAACTTTAATTGCCTTAATGACTTTATGCACCACACGATTTTGGATTTGTGCACTTTATGTATGTGCATGTTTACTTTTCATTTGATTATCAAAGGCCACGGTAGTCCCAGCGAAGTTCCTATTAACAGGACAAACACAGACAATTTTCATACAATTAATATACCTTATTTGGAGCACTCCTGATTGTCGTAGAATTATAAAATTTGGGAGAACAATAAGGCTTAAAGTGCCATCAAAGAAAACCAATTAAATTTGAGACTTTACTTTCAGGGTATGGGGCAACCGATCATTCTCTTGAGCATTTTTTTTCAAGCAAACAATAAATAGTTATCTTATTATGTTAGTACAAATTTTCCTGACTAAGAGGCTGTTTAGATTGTGATTTTTCACTACATAGTGAACAGTCATTGCGTGTCTAGGTAGATAGGTAGAGATGGCGGCCACAAGAATCCTCGCTCGATGACCCAATTAACGCTGTAATGCGCCGCCGTTTTGATACCATAACTCGTTTGACCTGTGGAATAAAGAAGATTTTTTTAAGGAAAATTAGTACAGGCAACGGGGAGTCAAATAAGGACAATCTGAAAAAAGTTTTGACGTCTGAAAAGTTTGACTGCAATTTTGAAGAGAAGTTGCTTCTTAGCACAAATTTCGATTTGCGGGATTTTTGGTTTTGTGGGGCGTCCGCCATCTTGGAAAGAAGAAAAAGAAATAAGTTTTTTTTTTAATTTTGAGTTTGAAAACTATTTTCTCAAAAACTGTTTGCTCAAACAACTTGATTTAAAAAATTAATTTAAGAATAGATTTTTGGCTTTCAAAAAAGTTATAACATGATATTTTTAAAGTTGCCGTTGATTTTTAATATTTTTTTTTATATTTTAAATTAATTTTTTTTAGAAAATTGCCCCTTCTGCCTTAACGGGGGGATATAGAACCCCCTCCCTATACGATTTTTTTCTTATCTTAACTCAACCTACACGCCCTAGCCTTTTGTTACACCTTATTCAAATCACACTGTCTTATAGTTTGGGACTTCGATAACTAAGCCCGTAAGGCCTTATTTTGTACTCATTTTTCATTTATAACTTTTGAATTATCTACACCAGAAAAATGGTTTATATACTGATTTGTAGGAAATTTGAATTAAAACAAAAAAGTATACAAAATTTTTTATTATAAAAAAGCACAGGAAATGAGAAAAACACAAATTATCAAAAGAAGTCGTTTTTCCAAGATGACGGACGCCCCACAAGACCAAAAACCCCGCAAATCGAGATTTATGTTAAAAAGCAACCCCTCTTCAAAACTGCATTCAAACTTTTCAGACGTCAAAAATTTTTTCAGATTTTTCCCCATTGCCTGTACTAAATAAGGGTGTTTGCTGATAGACCCCCCAATGGATCATCGCCTACGCCCCGAGTTCAGCTGCAGTATGCTAAGCTTAGCAATTTGCTGGTTTTCCCAAAACCATTCTAGTCTCATACTCGGATATGGTTATCTCTGTACACCTCCGTCTGCTTACACAGCATGACTTGTGGTTACCAGAGAAAATACCACCCGCTCGTATGACCAGACATTTTTCTTGGATTTGTACATTGGACAAAATTCAATAGGATGTGGTCATATGAAAAACACTCAATAGGACCGAAGTCCGCAACTAAAAACCATCTACACTGTGCCAACTAGGCAGCTTGTTAACTGGTATTGAAGCGAAGATCGACCCAGTCGTGTGATCGTCCGGTCTTCGTGCACCATGAGCACACTCATAGGAGTTCGAGGAAGAAAATGATGCAAAAGAAAACCGAAGTCAATCCTAGATCCATTTCGTCGCGTTGAGGAAAGAAATCAAATCTTTGATCTTCATTTCGAAAAGTTCGTTAAAGTTGTCAAAAAAGGGCTTCCCAAAAGATTGTTGCCTCATTCTGGCCAAAGCGGGACATTTACGAGGGAAATGAAAGACTGTTTCCTTTTCCAATTGGTCCCCACAACTACGACAGTGAGTACTGTAGGGGATGCCAAGCTTCGCCGCATGTTCTCCTATTGGTCAGTGTCCAGTGCATGTTGCAACGATCCTTGCTATGTTTCGTCTGGGTCTGCACATTAGGTTAATAGTTCGGGATTTATTATAGGTAGGCCAGATCTTTCTAGAAATGATGCAGTTGATTAAGCTATTCCACCTACGATAAAATTCTGTGAGAAAAATTGAGAATATATTACCCTTCATAAATCCGAGAGAAATACTGACTCTTTCTGCAAGTGAGTTATGAAGGGCTGAACCACTGCGTGTCTACACTCTTGTAGTTTTCACTCATCTGTATCTCTTATAACTCACATGGAATATATATGGAACATGACTGCTCACTATACAATCCCTATGATTTTATTTTGACTGCGTAGTGAGCAGTCACAATCTAAGCCAATCTTCAGCCATCCTCATCCTCACCAGCCAAATTCTAGAACCTAAGATCCACTACGAGTGCTTTTGAAAAGTTTTTATTCTTTTGAAAACAAATATGCATGACTGGATCGCACGAACTTGCTCTCGCAGCTACAACTAGAATGTAGATAGACATTGACGGTGTAGATATACACTTGCGAGCAAAAAACTGGAATCACACGCCTTCTAAATCAAGTTCGTCTTCTAAAAACAACAAACGCGATGGATACAATATCTACTACTAATTAATGGGATCATTTTAAAGCTTCAATTAAAAACTTCAAATTAAGGGGAAAATCATAAAAATCCATTGGATAGTTTTCGCGCTAACCGCCATAATAAAAAAAATAGCAAATTATTATACTTGTTAAATTAGGCTAGAGTTTAAAACATTGATACGCAATAAATGCGCCCATTGTTAGTCCTTGGTTTTGAGTGTGCTATTCTTTGTATGTTCTAGCTATTCAGAGTATATATGAACATGTACGAGCAAGATAAAACAAAGGTAAGATGCCCCCTAGGAATCACCGAATAGTTCCCAATTAGAGTGGGTGTGCACCAGGAAAGCGTCTTTGAGTCCTTTGCTCTTTATTACTGTCGTTGACTTTCTGCTTAAGGATAAGGTGACGGACCCCAAAGTGAATCAGTTATTCTTTGCTGACGATGCGCTGAAGCCATCATATAAATGAAAATCCTGTGTCCTTGTAACGAGCACTTGATGTATGGATTGATGTTCTGGAGGGAAATGGATCCGCATTAGCGCAAAAAGACCGAATACCTATGCTGTCCATTTTCTGATCCACACAGGCCTATTCCGGACATCTATTTGAATGAAATAGTGCTTCCCAAATCCCAAGTATGAGAAGTTTATATATCTTGGATCTATGATCGATTGTGAAGGATCTTGTGATGACGACATCAAACATCGCGTAAGCTTAGGGAAGATGAAGTGGCGGGAAAAATCTGCCATCTTCTGTGATCGAAAAATGCCCCCTAAGCTGAAAGAAAAGCTATACACAAGTTGTTCGTCCAGCGCTTACATACGGTTCACAGTGTTGGACAATGTACAAGAATTATGAGAGTAAATTGACGGCAGCTGAAAGGAATGTGCTTCGCATGACAGCAGAAGTGACAAAGCGCGATCGAATAATGAGCAAGAGAATCGGAGGTAGCCTGCACGTCAAAAATACCATCTTGGACAAAATACAGCATGACCAACTTAGCTGGTACTGTCATCTACAAAGAAGATGCCATGAGAACCCGGTTCAAAGGGCAATAGCAGAACACATTCCAAGGTTCCAACAGTATCGCGGGAGAAAGGCAAGCGCAAAAACTACTAGATACAATAAATCCAACGACACCTGCATTTTGTTAGCCTCCGACTTTATTCCTTGTTGCAGTAGTGTGACAACTTGACTTAATTCTACAGGCGTGGTATTCATTTTTTTCTAAGATAAGGAGGCCAAATAGGTCAAGATATGTCTATCACAATTGTATGTATGTCGCTTGTGGAACGTATTTATATGGCAAGTCTTCCATTTTATATAATATATATATATGATAATGTAATAGCACCTTTACAATCGATAGGAATTCAGAACAAGAATGATATTATCAAAATCTACTAATAAATTTTGTTAATCTTATTTTGAGTCACTTTATTATTTTTGTTCGATATGGAAAAAAATACCTTCCTATATTGAATAATGTTTTGTAATCTTTTTCCTTAACAAAATATTTTGTTGAATTTTTAACACACGTTATCAAAATAACACACCTCCAAACCCTCATATGCATTAATCAATTTATTATACTGATTAAACATTAAAAAAAAACAGGCACTCCCGAAAGAAATCGTTACTATTGCACGATTCCATTGAAAATAAAACGAACAAAATAGTAAACCACCAAAAACAAACTCACACCCAGTTCAAGATACAAAAATAAGTTAAAAAAATAAATATAAACTTAATTCGGTAAGGCTCTGCATTGTTTATTACCCATAAATTCAATTATATAAATACGCACACTTTCCAATCCAGTAAATATTATCGGTGTTTAAGTCGTGGTCAAAAAGTCACTTTTTTAAACATTTATTTCTGATAATATGGCGCCATCGACATTATAAAAAAAATCATTTTTCAAATCGATGAAATAAATCCAATTGAAAATCATCATTTATCCTATAATCTTGTTTGTTAAGACAATTGGCTCTACCAGTGTACCCGCTGCCTAAAACTCCGCTGGGTACGGGTACTTAAATTATAAGAAACTGACACCAAAAATAAAAAAAAACAACACCCAGACACCAGACTCCACCTGTCTGTGAACAGCGAGACTCTGCTTTTTTCTATTTTCAAACAAATAGTAAAAATAAACAAAAAAAAATAAACATACTTTTGTATAGTTTTCCCTCCAATACTATTAGTTTTTTTTTTTCAATTCGATTGCTAGTTTTTTTTGGTTTAGAGACCCCACCATAAGCTGAATGCAAATTATCAACTCCAAAGAGGTGGGAAAACTGCGATATCAGGCTCTTCCACTACTCTCAGTCGAAAACAACAAAAAACAACCTATGAAATACTTGCAGAATTGCCTACCAAGGCATGGCAATGGCACTGACTGAAGTAGAAGTTAGGTATATGCATTGTGTCGTGTCGTGTCTAAGAGGCAGCACAGAGCTCTTGGAGGCCCCTCCAAAACGTTAGGCTCTATATGCACAGCAAGTCTAATAGCACGTCTTGGAGGACCACAAAGTGGTAGTCTTTCTTGTTTTAGTTTTTTTTTTTTGAGATTTTGATAGTTGCCTTGCAATTACGTTTGTAGATTGAAGAATTGGATGGATGAGAGACTTCTTGAAGAAGACTTTTTTGCATTTAATGATGATGCTGTCGAAGTCGTTGCCTCTCTTGATAGGATATTGTCTTCATCAATGTCGTTTTTGCTGTCGTTGTCGTCGTCGCAGTCATCGTCGTTGTTCTATCATTAATGCAGAAGCAGGTGCAATTGTTAATGATCCTGTTGATTGACAGTTTTACTTAATGTCGATTTGTCATTCCAGTACACACTAATAATATGATGAGTACACCTGCAAAATACAAATTTCATAATAGATTTGATAGAGTTCTTTGTAAATTCATAAACAAATTATCTTTTAAAAACTTTCCAAATGACTTTATTGAACAATTCTATGGAAATTATTTCGTAACCAAACATGACTAAAAGGGTTTATTTTCAAAGTGGATAGATATTTTTGAAAAACCACTCATGTGATATCTTATCAAACAATAATTGATAATAATATTTCGATAGGTTTAAATTTAACAAAGGAGTTCCGTATTTTGTAAAGAAATTCGAAAGATAAAGCCACAGCACGGCACTGCGAGATATAATTTCAAAATTAAAACAGACAATGGGACTTTAAAAAAAAAAAAAAAAAAACAACCCAAAGGGGGTTTAATTCAGAAATGTTGAAATGGGTGATTTATAGTCTTGTAATCAATATATACAATCAAATTGAAAAGGGAACTAAGTGTGTTATTTATGTGTTGCATCATAAGGTGTTGTTGTGAAGATTGTTAGGATTTCATTCCCGTATTATATTTCTGATAGTATTAGTCGATGATATGGTTTATTGACTTCTTTTTTGTTATTGATATTTTATTTTCATTCCTATTGACTAACAAAACGCACGCAAGAATGGTTTAAAATTGGAATTATTTGGCTACGTGGTCATTTATGACGTGTTCTCCACGAGCTATAACCAGCACCAATTATTTTGTTAATTTCTCTTATGATTGAAATCGTGGTTTTTTAACCCTTTTTTTTATTATTTATGACTTTTAAATTGTGCTACAAAATATAAAAATACAAAATGATAATTTAGATACAAAATCGGAAGTGGATATCGTACATCCATATTATATGTAGGTATTTCTTCATTTCACTATTTCTCAAATGTCATTATTTAACTACTAAACTGTTGATGCAAAACGCTTAGATAAATAACAAAATAGCATTTTATATCAGTTTCATTTTAAATACACATGTTTAAATATAAAACGGCACACATCATTATTTATCTATCTTGTTTGAAATGCATACCTTTATAACTATTTTATGGAATGCTGTTTTGCTTAAGCAAACATTTAAAATATGGACTTATTTTGTACATGCTTAACGATCAAGTTGACTGTTGCCGCTCTCAATCCATCATTGACTTAAACTTTGTGTGTATCGTGTTCAATGTATTGATAGGTTGATAAGTGAATAATTTCAAAAAGATTGATTACTTTTATTTATATTTTATGCTTAAGTGAAATTGGTATTTTAAATGAGGTAACGAAACAGAGAAGTACCTCGAAAGTGATAGAAAAGCAACTGAAGAACATTTAAATGTTTTATTTTAATTCAATTTGTTGTGAACTATATTAGGTACAGGCATTTATAAAAAATACACATTTTGTAACTCTAAAGATTATTTCCCAAATTAAAAATATAAAAGATTGGTGTCCTTTTTAATTATAAAATATTATTTTATAAAGGTTATTGAATATACCTTTTTCACAATTGTGTTCACGGGTTTTATTATTGAATATAATGTTTGTCTCAAACTTTAGCTTGCTTAAAACAAAAAAAAAAAATTGTCTGGGGTCGACCCACACTAGTAACTTGCCATTGGTGCACTTGAAAAACATATACATATGCACATATTTACTTAAGTGGTGGGTGGTAGAGTATATATTATATAATTTTATATTTTAAAGTGTACTAACTTTGGATTTTGGATAATCAGTTCATAGGTAGGTATGGATATAGAGATACAGGGAAAAATGTGACATCACCTATAATTTGTACTCTAGCTATTTATAATAGTAAAATTTGTATATATTTTTTTGTAAATAGCTTACAAAATTCTAAGAATCTTACTTATAAAACTGTTTTTCCTAACTCTTCTCGGTATGGACGTATTAATTATTTAAGCCAATTATTTCAAAACAGACTATTGGCTAAAAAAAAATACCAAAAATCTGGGGAGTGTACTTAAAAACAAAAAAACATGGTTTCAAAGAATATTAAAAGGCAAATTAAGTGTCATATGCAAAATTTCGATTTTGAAGCGATTTTCATAGTAAGAATTTTTCGAATTAAAACATTTTTGAAAAGTTTTTTCTTGCAACATTTTGATTTTTAGCTTTTTAAAGGGTGAATTTAAAAATCTCAAAATTACACAACATTAAGATGCTATAAGTATACATTTTTGGTGCGAATTTGAAATCGATATCATTGTTTTTTTTTTTTTAAATATTTGAGTTAAAAAACATTTGTTAATAATTTTAAAAAGTTTTTTTCCAGTTTTTTACTCTAACAAAAAAAACTATTTATTGAATTTAAAAAAAAAAAATTACCAATTGTTGACTACGTCATTATATGAAAAAAAAAATAGACTGGGTTCAGAATCATTTTTGGTTCTTGAAATATTTGAGACGAAAATAATTTTTCAGCTGTTTTTCTTAGTTAAAAAAAAGTGTCTGTTGAATTTTTTTTTAATATTTACCAATTTGGTATTGTGTAATTATGTGCAAAATAAAATTAGTCTGAAGTGAATATCTTATTCCGTTTTCGAGATATTCCAGATAAATGACATTTTACAGCTCCTTTTTAAATTGTTGTAGTAAAAAAAACGGTTTATTGAATTTGTTAGAGAATCTTCTCAGCACGTTAGGACAATATAATCTGTAAACAAAATTCATCCGAGGTCGATATCTTAATTTATTCTCGAGATATGGTGGACGAAAAAAGTACCCCGAACGTACGTACATACACACATACAGACATCTTGCCAAAAACGACGGATTCTGAGTGTAGAGACCTCAAAACGTGAAGGTATATCAAAATTTTCAATTCGACAAATCGCACCAATTACAATAACTTCCGATGGGAAGTTAAAAAAGCGCTAGGTGCGACCCATACTAGTAATTTCCCATCTGTGCCGTTGACAACTATTTTAGGGGAACAGGTCATTGTTCTGTATTCCAAAATTCTGTATGACCAACAATCTGTAAATGACTCAAAAATTCTGTGTGGCTTAAATTCTGTATTCCATTATACTGTAAATTTATTATTCTGTATGACAAAATCCTGTATTTTAAGAATTTTGTATTTAAAATTTCCTTAAATCCAAAATTCTGTATTAAAATTCTGGAAAATTTAAAATAGTGTACTGCAATGCTGTACATATTTCGAATCAAAAAAATAACATAATAATGTTTGACAAATGTTGACAATCTTGAATATTAAAATAAAGGACCGTTGAAGCGATATGTACCTAACTTTTATTTTCATATCCAAATATAAATTGCAACAAAAAACATAATTTGAAAATTGCTTTTGGTTTATATGCGTAGATGGTGAGTTCGAAATACAAAAAAAAAAAAGGGGGCACTTTTTATAATTATCTAGTAGAAAGTTTTCCTTACAGGTAGTAGAATAATTCAAACTGCACAAATTCATTTTTCTAAAGACTAAATGATATCAAAGGGCACTGTAGTGCCCAGCCAAGTTCTGGCACTACACCTTTTTTACAGGATCAAACTCAGGCGATTTTCGACCCCCCTCTAACTTCAGTACCAATGAAGTCAGAAACTTCAAACTCGCAGCATTTGGTGAGCTCACCAGGTTTAGGTAACTTACCAAATTTCAATTCCTAAGCACTACGGGTTCCCGAGATATAATACTGCGAAAATCGCAAAAACCGGGACTGACTGGCTGACTGACTCACTCACTGACAGATCATCAAAATTATGGAGCACTTCCCGACATCGTAGAATCTTGTAATTTCGCACAACAGTAGGCCCTGTGGTGTATACAAAGGAAATTTAAGATTATCCATTCAATGGGCGTGGTACCCGCCCATTTTCATAGAATTGATATAAATTATTTGGAGCACTTGTGATTGTCGTGGAATGGTGAAATTTAGTACAGCGGTAAGGCTTAAAGTGCAAACAGAGGAAACATTTTAAAATTTGATATTTTACATTCAGGGGCGTGGCACCCGCCCATTTTAATAGAATTGATATCAACTATGAGGAGAACTTTATCTGATTGTCGTAGAATGATGAAATTTGGTAGAAAGGTGGGGCTAGTGAATACAAAATTTAAAAATTTGAGATTTGAAATTCAGAGGCCGTGGCATCCTCCCATTTACGCAGAATTGACATCAATTATATTGAGCACTTCTGGTTGTCGTAGAATGATGAAATTTAGTAAAGCGATAGGATTTGACATGCAAGCAAAGGGAAAATTAAAAATTTGAGATTTAACATTCAGTGGGCATGGCAACCACCCATTTTCGAAGAATCAATATTAAATATATTGAGAGCGATTCCGTTTGGTGCAGGATTATGAAATTTGGTAAAGCGGTTCGTTTTCAGGTATATACAAAGAAAAAGTTGAAATCATGAAATTTTGTATGCAGTGGTGTTTCATCCACCCACTTCTTATCAGTTATTGTCATTTCAATGGAGCACTTCTAACTTATGAAAATTGATAGATGGGTAGGCCTTGTAGTAAGGCATAAATTAAAAACTGACTTCATTTATGAGGCTCTCATTGGGAGTTTATTCCACCCACTTTGCAAAAAGTAGTGAAATCACAACAAAAACATTTGTGTTAAAAAAGTAGCCAAGTTCTTCTATGTATGTATGTATATACAAAAACCTTTGCGGAACAAGTCAGTCGTAAAAAGTAATGAGATCTAAAAGTACGGCAAGTTCTAAGTTTATTAATGTTAAATATCAAATATTTTAAGTAGAGTTATATCGAAGAATCTCAAAATTATTAGAGAAATCTATTATTTAATTATTACTGACTTAAATTGAATTGGTTTACTAGTCAAATTTCCATTACAAAATTGTGTAATTATGTAAAAAAAGAAAACTTGCCAAGTAAACCAACTCAATTTAAGTCAGTAATCATTAAATGATAGATGTCTCTGATAATTTTGAGGTTCTTCGGTATTACCTCTACTTATAATATTTGATATTTAACAATAATAAACTTAGAACTTGGCGTACTTTTAGATCTCATTACTTTATACGGCTGACTTGTTACGCATAGGATTTTGTATGTATGTAGCTACTTTTTTAACATTTCTGTTTTTGTTGTGATAGTTGAAAAAAAATTAATTTCCCATTACAAATGTATTGGGTAATTAGATTTAAAAAAGAATTTCCTTTACATTTTATTAATGGAAAACAATAAAATTTGTCCATTACATTTGAAAATATTATGAAAAAAAATTGTTTTCATTACATTTTGAAAATGTAATGGGAACAGTTTTTTTTCCATTACATTTTGAAAATGGACACAAAATTTGGTTCCAATAAATAAATAATATAGGGATGCCCACAGATTTCACCATCTTCGTTATCAAAGAGTCACTATTTTGTTAATTTTTTTTTAAATGTAATGGACATTTTTTTCCATTACATTTTGAAAAAATTCCATTACATTATAAAAATGTAAAGGAAACAAATTTTTTTTCATTACATTTTCAAAATTTCATTAAAAGAAATCTAATTACATGGGTAATTAAATATTTTTTAATTAAATATTACAAATGTAATGGGTAATTAGATTTTATCAAGTTACATATTTCAAATGTAATGGGTAATTAGATTTTATCTAATTACATATTAAAAATGTGATGGGTAATAAGATTTTATCTAATAACATATTGAAAATGTAATGGGTAATTAGATTTTATTTAATTACATATTAAGTATTATACAACGCTGGAATAAAATCAATCTGAAGTCGATGTCTTTATTTCGTACATGAGATATTAAAGACGACTGACATTTTACAGCTCTTTTTTAAATTTCTGAGGTAAAAAATGGTTAGTTGAAAAATACAAATTTTAACAATTATTTTACATTCACAAATTTTATAAAAAAAATACTTTTAGATTTTTAAAACTTTTTAAAACTTTTATTTTTTATTATTTTATTTGTATTTTACAGACAAATATTAAAAAAAATTAACTAAGCGAACTACCTTTCCGTCTGCTGTTTCATCGTTATAACTGTCAGTATCAATGTTTCCTACATCGAGGCTTTACTGTATTTTATAAATATCAATTTCTTATTTTCTTAAAAAAAAAATAAAACTACTTTAAAGTGTAAAAATATAATTTATGACATATTCTTTTAATTAACAGGATCGACTCACATTAAATTATTCTTAAAGTTCCGTATTACCATAATTTATTCAATTTTATTGCTTTTTAATGTGTCCATGATTGAGCTGTTTGAATGTAGATAATAATAAAATAACGAACGGATAGAACTAAACAAAATTCTTTCATTTTTTTCTTCCACATTTCTGTACCTACCTCTGAAATAAAATACCTCCAGTTTTAAAACGAATTTTACAACCTATAAAACGACATGTTTCCATAAAGACCTTGAATGTCCATGAACTTGAACGAGTCCATACGTACAATTCTTCACCTCTAATTCCCACGCAAATACTACCACACCGCCACCATCACCAACGAAGCGACTTGACGCCATCGCCGCGCCGCCGCACCGTAAATATGTTGTAACGTTAATGGTACTCCGCAGTCTAAGAGATGCTTATCGTCATAGACGCCATGAGTACGTAGCTATCTCGCGATAAGAAGACAGTCTTTCAGTGTGGCCTTTTTTCTGACTTTGCAAGAATCGTGCGAGACTGAAAAAGACTCTCGATGGTACTCAGGAACTGACGTGTTAGGACATAACGCACTATTGCACCCCTTAACATTGTATCGGTTTCGTTGACACACAAAAAAAATTTGGAAACAAATTACATATAATTCGCGTTTTGGGCCCTGTCATTTTTTGCCTAGTTGTGATGTTTGCTAATCGCATATTGTTGACAGGGCCAGTCACATCGCACGTGCTTGAGAATTCTTAAGGAAACTGAGTACTGAACTGCTGAAGTGCCACCGCAACCACAGTTTAAAACCCATATAGAGGAGAAGCAGAAGTGGTTGCTGCTTGTGCAGACAAACACTCGAGTAAGCGTGTAAACAAAATGCCTCAATTTGCAGCAAGGCAATTCAAATTAGCATGTGAGATTTTTATGGGCAATTGTTATGTTTACTCGGGATATCAGTTTTAAAATCCATGCAGTAAAGAGTTGACTCTGTCTCTGATGATGGTGTTTGTGAATAAATATTTATACCTACTTACTTACAGTTTTTTGTTGACAAATTATAGATGGACATACATATTTATGTAAATTTATTCTGTCACAAACTGTTTTTATGGCTAAGATCCTGAGTTTGGTTGTTAGACTGGCACAAGTGAATAGTTCATTGTCACTTGTGAATGTGTAGTGTAAAGGTTGAACTTGTAAAAGTGACTCTTTTAATATTCTAGGGAAGTTTTAATAATAGATAGTTGAATGTTTGTTACACTTTTAGCTCTTGTTGCAAAAATCGTGTTTTCCGTAATAAAATGCCTTTTGAATTCCGTGGAAAATTTTTGCTCGAATGCATTTAACATATTTAAAACCATTTTTGTTTTGACAAACATACCTAATCTACTAATATAAACACATTTAGCCGTTTTTTAAAAATTCCATAAGTACAACAAATAACATCACAAATTCAATTGCCATCGCAATCAACACACCGGTACAATATTCGCAGAAAATAGTATAGGAAAGAAGAATTTACCACCGCCCAAAAACCATCAGTTAGCCCGTGACCACGACAAGTGGAACCTTGTCGAAATCTCGGGAATTAATTAAATTATATTTTTGAATAAAATAAATTAAACGCGGTTAGTCCGGAAAGAAAATAATTTTATACATTATCTATGAATGTTGTGTTATAACCTGTTACTTTTCCTTGATATATTGATAAAAAAAAATATACATTTTTTATTGTCAGTATAAGAAAAGCTTTATATCGTATCTGCGCTGCCACTTTTAAAGTTACCTACATTATTTAAATTTTTGTTATGTTTCTAACCAACTTAGACTGCCACCTGTTGTTTGTTAGCAAACAAAATCAAATTCTGTTCAAATTATAACGGTAAGCTTTTCAGTTATAGGTACATACTTGAATAACTTGTTTCTTTTTTTCTTAAGCTTTATAAAATAAATTGTTTTATTTAATAAAATAAACATTGCTGTTTTAATTAAAGCAGTAACGGCCAATTGCTTGACAAAGTTCTAAAATCAATTTAAAACTCGATCTAGTAATTCTCGGTTTATTTTTGAAACTCAGATTTTAAATTATTTAGAACTCGAGCATTTCTTCACTTCAAATCATTTCCATAAAACTCGGTCTAAAATCATTATTGAGTTTTAGAACTATAGATCTCGGTTTAGTGCAACTGAGTTCTAACGTGTTTTTAAAATTTTTCATAGCACCCGGTAGATTGTTTTGACACAAATTTCTGACATTCTATTGACAAATTAAACAATTTCTATCAGTTTTGCTTTGGCGGTAACCTTTTTTGGCATTTTATATTTCTGTTATGCTGTCTATTCATTTGAAATAAATACCACATTTTTGAATTTTGTGGTATTTTTTTTATTTTCGGTATTTTAAAGTTGGATTTGTGTGATTCTGCGTTACTATTCGTGTTATGATTTTTGAGTATGGTATACAAAAATGTTATTAAGACCGGGAGCTCCATACATTAAGTGAACATGTGCAAAGTGCATCAAAGTCAACATTTTTGGGACAAAAATAAGTGTGTGATGGATAATGCATGATTTTGCGGAAATCTTTTTGGAACATGGATATAAATAAAAATAGTGCCTTTCATTTTGATGCAGTTTGCACATGCAACCTTTATGTTTCGGCTTCCTTTCCTTTTAAGTAAAAAATAAGCTCAAAAATCAAAACATGCAAAAACCACCAAATGAAAATTTAAAACCACCACTCAAATAAAAAACATAACACCAATGAGATGCAACACAATTTGGCATCTTTTTATTTCAATTAAATAAACAATGTTTCGTTAGATGAAGCGTCCTTCAACAAACCGTGTGCGTGTCTCAGGTGCAAGTTTAGTGTGTCACGAGATGCAACCATTTGCAAGATCTTATCAAGCGCTGAAAAACAAAAGTTTGTCAAGGCATTAAAAAACAAATTAAATTTTCAAAATATACCTAGTAGATGCACTTCTTGTGTATGGAACTTAAACTAGGTGCGATGTCAAATATGCTTCGCCACCTTCAGTAGGATACCAGCAGCACTGATATTCTGCGAGCTCGCATAAATAAACATAATATGTAATTGTATTGCACAGGTGCTGGTTTTGCAATGAGTTTTGCATAAACCATACACTGCTGCGCAATCTTTGGATATGTTTCAAAATTACATCTATTTTATCAACTTCGAACTGTACAACCCAAACTAATGAATGTATTCACCTCAAATTCACGCGATTAATTTTCTTGGAATTTAACATTGAAAATTGTACGATAATGGTACTTGTGTATGTACTTGCCAATTTGTCCCTTATTGATTTTAATTGCATTCCTTTTTAATGTTACAAGCTTACATTTTGAACAATATCAAGTGTTTTGAAGAAATGAAAATATTTTTAAACCGAGTTCTAAGTTCCTAAACCCTCAAATTTGAGGGTCCAAATATAACAAAGTTCTAACTCAAACTAAGATTTAAATCGGAATTATTTTGCTTTAGAACTTGGTGAAGAAATGAGTTAGAACTCAAATGAGTTCTAATTTCTCGATAAACCGAGTTTTAAGGGTTAGAACTTTGTGAAGAAATTAGCCGTAAGAGTCTAATGAAGATAAGAAATTAAATTTCAGTATTGTTAAAAGTTAGACAAGTTCAACTTATAAACAACAGATAACTATACCTATGTTAATATTTTTGTTTTAATTTCAATTGCCTTTTAATTTATATTATTAAGAGCCAATTTTTTTATCTAAGGCGATAGTGAGTTAAGCCTCAGAAATAAATTATTCTTCAGATAAAACAAAAATGTATTCCTGTTGCTATAATATTTATTTATCTTATAACTTAAGGTTTAACTAGTCTTCAGATTCCACTAATCAAAGAATGTCTGAATGGCAAAATAAACTGATCTTAACAAATTGCATTTTTTAAATATTTGAAAATGGTGGTATACTTGTTTTTCATTGTTGTAGGTACTGTATTAAAATTGGCTTTTTGGTAAAAACTATTACAAAAGTAAAAATAAATAAATATACACAAAAAGGGATTACTATTTAAGTTACATTCGTAAAAAAAAATGTTGTCGATACAAATACAAATACAAATACTAATATAGATAAGTCGAAAAAGGCAACTTTGGACAAGACGATCACGACCGTGCGTCGTCGGTCAGTTTGTCTGTCATTTCCATGCGACGTCCGTGATGTACATAGAGCCTAATCTATCGACAGATTTGTTTCGAAGTTTTGTGTTTAGCGCTCTTGTGTGCATTCGTACAGGCAAAATTCAAGTTTTTACTTTAGCTATCAGTTAGAACGGGTAGCAGCTATACAGCGATTAACGTTGTATCAACTTTGATTTTTTTTGTCACAATTATGCATTTCGGTACACTCCTGAGCTATTCAACACATATTGCATTTAAGATATTTCTTGTTTCAAACAAACGAAATCAGAGGAAAAAATGGTCATTTTTATCTTTTGCTTTTTTAAAACATTTTGTTGTTTTTTTTTTTTTTTGTTTGTTTTTTTTTTTTTTGTTTTTGTGAAGGTATTTTGTATATTAGGTATATAATTCGTTTTCAATATTTTCTCTAAAGCCCGTAGCGTAATGGTTAGTGCGTTCAACTGTCACGCTGGAGGTCTGGGATCCCTTCCCAGCTGGGATTCGTCCACCTAAAAACTAAAAAGTTTTTTTTTTCACGGCTACTGCCTCTTGCGAGGAATTGACAAATCCTCCAAGAATATCACTTGTCACGAATAAGTGCTTCTCGTCTAGCCGTTCGGATTCGGTATAAAATTGTAGGTTCCTTCCATTCCTGTCGACAGGCACACACAGGAATGGTTGCGATTTGTTAGTCACTAGGCCCTGGTTCTTCACGAGCCGTTGTGCCACCCAATTTATTTATTTATTTATATAAATAAAATACAAATTTTATGGAATCATTTATAGATAATGTCAATGTCTAGGTACATTCTAAAATTGTTAACTATATACAAGAGCAAGTTCGTGCGTTCAAGTCGTGTATTTTTTTTTTTTTTGTAATAAAGGTGTTTCGTTAAATTGACTTTGTTTTAGCGAATCAACGCATGAAATATTACTTTTACGATCGCCTTTTGTTGCTAATAAATTTGTAATTCATTCTTATTTAATTGTAAATCGAAAAAGCATACAATTAATACAAATGATGTTTGTATCGATGGGGGTCACTGTGGCGTATGTGGAACATTTTTTTCTTACCTTACTATAACAAATAATTTCTATATCACTTTTCTTGTAAAATAAAATGAACAATATACATTCATATAAATAATGTTTATGTAAAAGTAAATATGTATTGACCATATAATGTTTTATTCTTAAGGGGTGATGGGCAAATTGATCGTTGATCCAACAGAATATATCTCAAATGAAAGGTCTTGTCCAGTATCTCTATTCTATTCTATTTCATTATACGACGGCAAGAACCAAAACCACCGGAGAACAGGCGCCTCTTGAATATGAGTATTGCAAACACCATATTTCAGTTTTTTCTCGAAATAATTGTTTATAACTTTTTATATAAAGAACGTAGAAAAACGATATTGTCATTAAATAAACGGTAGTTTTCTCATTTATAATAATAGCAAAGTTATTATGCTATGTTCTATACACTTTGAGATATTAAGTTTTAAAGTCTCGAATAAATACTTTTTTAGCACTGGCTTTACACACCAATATCTTAAAAACTTCAGTGGTGACGTATACTTTTTTTTAGCACCACTAAAAAGCTATTTTTGAAACCTTTAATTAAATATATAATTAAGTGTCTTTTGCTCAATAAATACCTGCTTATAAACAAAAATTGTTCAAAAGACAACTTATAATGTTTATAGACCGTGAAAAGAAGATTCTAAGTTAAAAAAAAAAAATTATGCAGTCTAAGGACTGTTATCCACGTATAATTTCACTCTACATTTTAAACTACCTAATTAATGTAAATTAATTAAATACAAATACACTCGGGTTCGGCCAATTAAGTCAATATTTATTTTAAAAGCTAAAAAAAAACATCTATCGGACCAGAGTTTAAGTTTTTATGTTTTATGAGAAGAAATAATATCTATGTGACCAAATAAAGTATGCACCAAGTGCCTCCGCCACCAAGGTCCGCTGCCGAGTGGGCGCCCCAAGTGGTTTAGCTGCTATTTACTACGTTATATGTTTTGTCGATATCGTTAGTTAATTGGGACCTTTAGCACAAACATATCTTATATGGTAGCAGAAATATTTATGGCCATAAAACACAAAAACTTAAACCTTACACTCCGGTTCGGTAGATGATTTTTTTAGTTTTTAAATAAATAATGACTTAATCGATCGAACCAGAGTGTATTTGTGTTAAATTAATTAAAATTAATTAGGTAGATTAAAATGTAGAGTGAAATTATACGTCAATACCAGTCCTTAGACTGTATATTTCCTTTGTTTTTTAACATTGAATCTACTTTTCCCGGTCTATAGGCATAATAAGGTGTCCTTTGAAGCAATTTTTGATTATAAGCAAATATTTATTGAGGAAAGGACACTTTCTGATATATTAAATTAAAGGTGTTAAAAATAGCTTCTCGATGGTGCTAAAAAAGTTTACGTCACCTGTGAATATTTTAAGATATTAGTCTGTAGAGCCAGTGCTAAAAAAGTTTTTATCCAAGACTTTAAAACTTATTAACTCAAAGTGTATAAAACGTAGCTTACTAACTTAACTAATATTTGAAAGATGGGGCAACTACCTTTAAGTTAACACTAAAATTATTTTCCTACGCTTTTTATATGAAAAGTTATGAACAGTTATTTCGAAAAGAACTGAAATATGGTGTTTGCAATCGCCAACTTCAAGCTCAAATATCTCGGATTTCCCATGTACGATTTTGAAAATATTCACTTATGTAAGAAGATCAACATCACCTTTCATTTGGTACCAATTTTATTAGTGTTGGTCTGACGCCCAGATTTCATACAAATTTGCCCATCATTCTTTAATTAATTTAAACAAAAAAAATATTAATTTAACTATTAAAATAAAAACAAAAACATCAATTCTACTAATGTGCCGTGTAATATGGACTTGCTTATGAACATACAAAATTACAGATAAATATTTGATTTTTGGGTTCTGCAGGTAATCTATTATCCAAAGGTGTAGCAAACGCTTCGAAGGAAAAATAGCTAATTAATTCCATAACAATTTTATATACGGGGATTATGGATCACTTTAGAATTAACAATATGCACACTAATGTCTTTATTAAAGCCGTAGTACGTGGTTGGAACAGAAGATGGTCTACATTACATAAAATAATGTATTAGTTTGTATATACCTACATTATTTTTTTGTTTTTAAGTTACTGAAAACTATTTTTTTTACGTTTTGATTTTTGTTTTAACCATAGTCCAGACGGTTAAAAAAATGGTAAATACCACATGAATGATAAGAAAAGCTCGAAACAAATGTATCGCTCCCGAATTTTTAATTTTCTCATACTAAATTGATTTTTTTTTCTTAAGAAAACAATGTTTTTCCGCAGTGTTTTGCCCCCACTTAAAAATAACTATGTATTACTCTCATATAATTCCTGCAGAAATAAATTAAATAACTGTTGTCCTCCTCCAAGTTTGATTGTTTATTACAAAAACTCTTCAACATGAGCACAGAAATTGAGTAATGTTAATGTGCACTTGCATAATTTTGATGTTTTGTCGTGGAAAAAACCTTTCTATTGTCATCAGCACAATATATGTGTGCTGTCATGTAGGAAGAATTAAATCGCCGATCGTATAATATAATTTTTTTTTGTAATGCTTAAAGTAATTGTAAGAAAACGCCATCTCAAGTTTTATCAACAAAATTTAATAAACGGAAATAACGATTTTTAAAATAATTTCCTTATTTTCTGAATATTCCGGCACATTTTGTAAAAGATTAAAATACTTTTTACTTTAATCCAAAACTTTTCCGCTTTCTCTTTTAGTATCTTCTTTTTATTTTGTTTACACTTTCCCGTAATAATGCAATTTTGTACATTAATAAACTGTGTCTTTTTATCTATAATGCTGAGCTACATTAAAATCCTGAACTACAAGACGAAGTTCGTACAATACAGTTGTAGAAGATGTAGGTACATACATGTTATTTAATACCTATGAATCATAGACATTTTTCATAAAGTTGACATAAATGTATATTGTAAAATGTTTCATGTGACCCAGGGCAGGGGCATTTTCTTTCTTTTTCGTTTCTTGAATCTGACTTAATTATCATTTTAACTTTGCAAAATTATTGACCTTTCGCTTATGCATTCTATTTCATTTAACTGGAATGTATGCTAATTTACTTCTATGAAACCAACACCAATTAATTAAAAATTTTCCAATTGACTTCTTTCTCTAATGGGCACTGCTCTCGCTGCTGGACACAACTACTTGTCTGCAATTTATTCACAGCAGCTGCTGTCACTTGAATAATAATTTATAATAAAAAGTCTATAATTCAATTAATTTCCTTTGAACTGTGTGGATTGTATGGTTGGCCTGGTCGCCAATGAAATACAAATGTTTCTTCCGATTTTAAATCTTTTATAAAAGACACTATAGTTAATATCATTTAGTAAAATTGTCATTTAAAATGTGGTTTGCCAAACGTTTTATATAATTCTTTGTTCTAGCTCATATAGAATGGGACAAATGCCCGTAGGTAAAGAAATTGATGTGTTTCTTAACATTAATTTGCCATAAAATAGGATTTTCATGTAGTGTAGAGTTAACGATCTACCCATTTAAAAAAAAAGGCAAAGATAATATGCGATTTTTGATTTGTTACCAGTTTTAACTTTGGATAAACTGAATTCAGTGTCAAAAACCAGTGAAATTTTTTTTAGAAAATAAAATGCACGACTAGTTTGCAAGAACTTAATCTTGTAGTTCAGAGATATGTATAATGTGGCTTACCTAGAATCAATTTAGATTTGCACTGAAAAGTATACGTTTATTTATACAATAGCGTTTTTATAGAAAAGTTTGAAACGGGAAAACGTACCAAGGTGCATTTTGTTTCTTATTTTTGTTGTAAAATTTTGGGAATGAAATAAATATTATAAATAATCTTATTAAAATAATCTTATCCCGTAAGGGATTTACGAAAAATGCGCGAATAACCCGACAGTAAAGAAATTTTCTCAACAAAAAAAAAACGTAAAAACCCTCATTCCATTGCTTCAACTTAAATGCAGTTTTAGCAAACTGCAACAGGAACAAATTTTTGGTTTACTTGAGGAATAAGTACTATCTGAGGTTTAACTGACTATTAAATAATTGGCCCTTAGTGACTTAGTAATCGGACAGTTATCTAGGTGGCAGTCTGTGATTCAAATCAATATTTATTTAATAATTGCCGACGTTTCGATTCTTGTTGGATAAAAAATAATGTTTATATGGCTGCTGTTGATAAAAAATATCTAAAGACATAGTCGATATTACCAATAGAGTGAGTGGAAAAATTGATTGTTCACAAATGTTATTATATATTAATGTATTCCCTTGTTGTAGGCCCTGAAGAAGATTCCAACAAGAATCGAAACGTCAGCAATTATTAAATAAATATTGATTTGAAACACAGATTGCATTTGGCTTTGCATTTAATGTTAAACTGATGTATGCCAAAAATTCTTGTGTACGATTACGTCAGCTAAGAAAAATGTTTTCCGATCATAACCTCAAAAAATATCAAATTTATTTCAAACACGCTTTGAAACCCTAATTAAGCTTGGTAGAAAAACATTGTTTACCTTTATAAATCTGTGGTGGTTAATATGCACATGTTTACTCCATAAAATTATTTTTAAGTTGAAGGTGTTTAATTTTGTATTAAAATGTTTGAAAATCTCTTTCAAAGATAAAACATATATATTTTCAATTAAATGCGTAGGTATTTTTATTAAATTTGAAGCAAATCTATCAACTCGTTTCTAGGCTCTAGCTCGATGTAAAGTGGGCGTCAAAAATGAAGTTGTCATGTTTGTGCCAACCAAAATTTTAAAATGAAGTTAAAATATAGATTTATAATTTCGATGGATATTTTATTTGCAATTATTTTTAAACTTAAAGCATCATGGACTCATCGCCTGAATTTTATCATATCTGCAGAATAGAGTTTACCAGGTTAAATTTAGAGAGTCTTTCTATAACTTTTTTATTGCCTAATCGGGGGTTCCTCAGGGAAGTCACTTAGGACCTGTTGTTTTTATTATTAGCTTTAAATGATATCCTTTTTAAACATTTTCAAAAACATTGCATTTGCCAGCGATTGTTTGTTGCTGCAAGATGATAATGACAGTATCGTTTATGGTGTCATAAAAATGGTTTGAATCTGAACCCAATTAAATGTCAAGCCATGATTTTTTCTAAAAAAACGGATTCCAAGTTCATATAATTAATAATTATAACATTTCGGAACATGTTTTCTTCGTGTTCAAAGTTTTAAAGACCTCGGAGTTCATTTTACTTCTCATTACATGACTTCTTATAAACATGATTTTGCGGAATACTTCAATTTTATCGTTAAAAATCCAACTCTATGTTTTGGTTTGTTAAGCGATAAGCTAAAGAATTTCAGGATCCTTACGTTGCCCTCGCTCTTAACAACTGCTTAGTTCGACCCCTTCTTGAATTTGCATCCTAGATATGGACTCCTTACTACGAGGTTCATAAAAATAGGATAGAAGCAGTACAGCGTAATTTTAATTGTTTTGCGTTGAAGGGACTACAATGGGCAGATCCTTATAACCTTCCGCCCTACGAGTATCGAATAAATCTTCTTCAGAACAAACTTTGTCACAACGGAGGATCAGTAATGATATTGTATTTGCACACCAACTAATAAGTGGTGTTATTGATGCACTCGATTTTAGGTTTCTACTTTCGTGGACCCACAGCCTTCGCAGTCTGGATTTGATCAATTTACCCCAGCATGGTTCTAATTATAGCATGAACCGTAAACTCTAATGTGCAAGCTATTAAATTTAAACGAATGTATTTTTGACTTCAATATTAGTCAAATTAAACTTAAAAGTGTATTGAAGACCAGTATACTACGCTCATAAATGTTTGTATAAGTCACATTTTGTGTGTTATTATTATGTTTTGTTCTTGGCTGTCTCATTTTGTGTTGAGAATCCGTTCTCCTTAGTGTGTTTTTTGGAGTCTGTCTGTTGCTACTAACTACTTACACTGCACTTAGTGAAGAGGCGGGTTCGCGGAGTACGTTGCATCTTGATTTAGGCGCTCTTTGACAAAGATCTGATAGTGTAAAAAAAAAAATTCTAATAATTATTGAATATTAAATGCTATTAACTTTGAAAACCGATATTAAATATTTAGGTTAACGGATTGTTTTTATAATCACAAATAAAGTATGTGTTCCTATTACAGGAAAACATTAATTGACAACGGACGACAGGTAGGTATAATAAGTGTGACCCGTTCTCAATCAATATTTTCAATAAAATGCTTATAACAATATAAACATTTCAAACCTTCATTACAAACACTCAATGTGGACTTAATGCCTATTGAGTCTTCAATTAAAACATGTGTCTATAATACCAATAACCGAAGCCATCGACCCCATTACCTACATTAGTACCAACTATATTTACCTTTATTTCTCCACCAATGTAAACATTTATTCATGTGCACTCTCGTCGTAAGCTAAACAAACACATTATAGGTACCTACCTTCCTTCCAACCTACCAGCAATATTCACACACCTACAACCATGCTTACTTATAGCAAAAAAAAAATAAAAAAAAAAAAATAAAATGGTGATCCCATAAATGATAAAAAAAAACCTTCTTACAACACCATCCGGGTGAATGAATCATTTTCCCTTACAGAAATATTTTAACGCCATTGAAAAAAAATCAAAAAAAAGTTAGCATTAAATCATGACGAAGATTATGGTTACGAAATTCCCATAACGATAAAATGAAAAATATAATATGATGACTTTGCAGCCTTGCAGCTAGATACCTAAACTATTTGATCTCTTTATCTATAATTTGTAATCAATTAATTAAACCCTAAATTCTTTTTCTTTTATTTCTTCCTTTAGGTTGTCACAACATGTATCAATAATTAAGCCTCACAGAAGTCAAAAACTATTTATAGGAACGATCGTCGAAAGAGGGAAAAAAAGAATACAACAGAAAACAAACAAATAAACATAAACAAATAACATGCAGATGAAGACAGACAATCCAATCTAAATAAAAAATAAAATTAAAACAACAACGAAAAAGTATCTCTTTGGATGTGAGAAGATAATTGGAAATCTATCACCAATTTAAAACCCTTCAATGGTCTGAAATTAACCATCACAACGCAGTTTGATGTAATTTATCCTTCCCATCAGAGACCAGCCAAAGACATCACAGTGGCCCATGGCTGGATGACTCAGTGGATCATTATTAAACAACAAACCTAAAAAGCACCTTCCTTATTCACCTTGTCCATCAACCCCCTCCCCTCCCCCCGGCCAACACACCTACTCTTTCTCTATCATCAAAAGCGACCAACACAACTTCAGTGGATAGCTCTGTCAAGTTCAGCACTTTAGTACATTTTATCACCGCTGCGCTCTTTTATGTGACTTGTTTGTGACGTATTCAAAAAATAAGAACAAAACAAAGTCTTGTATGAATGTCCCTCGCCCCTTAACTTGATTCTCATCCACGACGACCGACGTAACCCTTTGATTGTATATTGTGGATTTTGTTAGTCTCCTTCTCTGTCTCCTTCCCACTTTCCAAAAACAACAACCACTTGTATCAGTAGCGGCATTTTTTAAATCAACACTCACACATACTGCCGTCCAAATCAAATACTTGTTTAGCTGTGTGTAGTACATACATAGATACTTTAATTTCATTTTTTTCAAGACCGAGAGCTCGAGCTTTAAGTTCTTCTAAATGAGTAGCGAACTGTCTGTCAGTGAAACAACACCGCTACGCCGGCCGGATCTTAGCGAGGAACTATCCACATCTACACCGACTCGTAGTGTGAACGCGAACAATATTCATAATCATCATCAAATTGGTACGAACGGTGCAATAAGCAATAAAAATTCAAATAATTCATCAAATAATCGTCACACCAACAACAACAACAATAATAATAACATAGAAATAGATTCCGGAATACATCGCATCGATAACAACAACGGTGATCACGACTCATCATTCACAATGGAGACCAATAAAAGGATACTTTGTCGCATTGGAACGGATGTGCTGGTCTTAATGTGTGGTAAGTGACAGTTTCAAATTTTATTTCGAACTCGAGTTGGTTCTTATCCCTCCACTGCAACTGGCTAGATATCGTTTTGATTTATCTCATTTCGGCATTGAGTTTCATTCTCACACGGTCATCTGCTCATGAACACTTCCTAACTCGATGGTCCAACAATTTGTTGTGTTTATTTTTTTTTTTTTTTTTTGTTTGATCGGGTTTCACTTTTCAATTTTGCATTATGTTTGAAGTTTTTTTTTTCTAGGGTCGGTAAGAGGTGTCTTAATTGAAATTTTATCTTTTAACCTATTTTATGAATGGGTTCTTATTTTTTTTTTGTTTTAATGAATCTCGGTCGCCGTTAATTATTGTGAAAACTAAAGTTTAATTGCTTTTAAGCTTAAGTTGTTTTTTTTTTTTTTGTAGGAACAACTCAAAAAGAAAATGTTAAAAAGTTATTATATTTTTTTGGTGAGGTTGTTAAACTCATTATTTAAATATATATTTAGCAAAATGTGTGTTCGTTGATCTGGGAGAAACTTTGTTGCCGAGCATTTAAAGTTTCATAACAGAAAAAGCAGACGAGTATGTAACTACCTCTGAGAATTGAAGTAGGTAGTGAAGGCAATATGCAGTCTCGAATAACTAAATAAAAAATGAAAAAAAAAAAAAAAAAAAAAAAACTGATTGCATTGTGTTGCGTATATGGATATTGATTATGTTGCGACAATTATTTACATGTTTTTTTTTGTATTTCTTTGTGGTAATGAAGTGAAAATCATGTGCGTGACTAAAATTATAATTGCTTTTTTTTAAGGTGCTTAGAGTTCCTTTTTTTTTTAAATAAGCGTTACTAAATGTGCAGTGGACTATGGAGGGAAAAAACGACCTTGAGTTAAATAAAAAAATAAGTAACTTTAATGGCAAGATGTATCATGCATGTACCTACCTAGTCTACATTTAAACAATAGATGGGTAGCTTTTTAGATGCGAACTAACTAGTTATGGGAATGCAACCGGATACTTTAGACTTTGAACTATTTTTTATCATTTTTATTGTATCTTATTTAAGCTTGTTTAGGTAGTAGGTATAGTTTGACTTGGTTGATTTGCGTTTGATTAGATATACATACATACCTCTGAACAAATAACAAAATAAATTATAGTGTAATAGGTAGTTGATCTTATAATATTCATACTACAAGCCTTTGTTTCCAACCTTACACGAATTTTTCTAAACAAGCTTTTGAACATTGAATTTTTAATCGAAACAAAAAAAAAAACAACAATTTGGTCGAGTACTCGATAGACAATATTTGAGCTTTGGCGTTGACCTAGCATTTTAATTTGGTTACATAAATATAGGTATAGAGTTATGTAAACAATTTTTTAGTAAATGTAATACAGGCTTACAAGTATCGCTTCACTTTGGAACACTTTAATACGAAAGTTTTTCTGAACATTATTTTCAGCATTTAAATTAAACGGGTTACACGTTTTTCACCTTCACAGCTAAGAATTTCTGTAAGAGTTCAAAGGCTATTGAAAAAACCAGATGTAAAAAGAGATGAACAATTGCGATTTTGTAAAGTATGGTTCCTTTAACACACAATTCGCCCATCCATTTCTGACAGAATGTCACTTTTTAGTCTTTTTGGAATAACTGGGAAGCTGAACCGAATTTAAGAATTGAACTTGTGAGACTTTTTGTTTGAAATTAAATTTTCTGTTAAAAAATATGGTTGAAAAATTGTATAAACAAAATTAAAGCAGGAAAAGTTAACAAAAAAATAACCTTAGAAAACGGAAAATCATTTATTTTAATTTTTTAACAAAATTGCTAGGGCTGCCCACGAGACGAGAAAAATCTCGGTCTCGAGCTCGGTCTCGCATGACGAGACCGAGATGAGACTGCCTTTTAAGCAACCGAGACGAGATTGTATATTTGGACCGAAATGTACAGATAGTCTAATACATTATAAAATCAAATTTCAGTTAAATATTTATAACCAACAGGTTGTCCGGAAATCGAATTTTTTGGAGACGAGACCGAGACAAGACTTAATTATACGAGACCGACACGACACCGAGACGAGACTGAAATTTTTCAATTTTAACGAGACCGAGACGAGACAAAAGCCCTAAAAATTGCTCAAATCTTTTCGTGTGCGAAGACAGAACGAAAGATATATTTAAATGAAAAACTGAAAAGGGTTAAAACTTAAACACACTGTTTTTCTTACTTTTTGAGTACGCGACCCCTTTGTTCATAAAAATGTTCGGACGGACACGCTCCACTTGTCCGGAATAAAAAGACCGAGCAAATGAAGCAAAAAGCTGAGCGCACTCAACTTAACTCTATTTCATTTTCTCAAAACATTTCGACACATCAAATTTCACTTCAGATTTTTTACTTTTTCTAGTTTTTGGTTGGCCAGGTGTCAGAATGAAAAGTAAAAGTCAGCATCGTTTGACAGTTCACTGCAAGATGTGTTTCAAAGTTATATCGGAGAGCGCTTATCAGTCTCTACTCAGAGCTAACTCCGATTTTTCGAGCTCTGCTCCATGCTCTGCTTGGAGCTAAACATGAAAAACACTTATTGATCAAACAAATAAGTGTAGTCTATAACCTGTCGGGAAATATCTTAACGAGTGAACATAAAATTCTGTGTACATGAACCGGCTTCAATTGTAGTAACTTTTTAGGAATAGAAAAAAAAAATTACTTTCTTTAGAATTTTCTGTATTGCATGAATACAGATTTGTTTATTTTAACTAGAAACAATCAACTGTGTATGTATTATTAATTAAACTTTGTTAGTCCGCTCGAAGCAAGGATGAACATTTTAGTCCTTTCATATCATTCCTCACTCTTCTCCTCCCTTGGCTACAAACTTTTATTTCCCCAGATTAGTCCAGTTCGAAATTGAGCCCGTGTTTAATGGCCCAATTAATATTAATTTTTACACCTAAAAACCAACACATTTAAAAATAAGATGAGCTGGTGCTCATTCTTAAAATATTTTGGCTTACGAGTAAAAACAGCAAATATATTAAAGTTATGATTACTTTTGGATGGGTTTATTTAAAGGTTTAAAAAATTTAAAAATCATAAAATTTCGATTTTTGCTTTGGTCATTTTGTGTAAGCTTTTCTTGCTTTTATTTGTACGTGCAATTATTAAACTATCCATATTAATAGACAATCTTCTTTCAAACAAAAAGTCTCTTAAAATAAATTCTCGAATTTGGCTTAGTTTTCCAGTTAATAGGTGCCTATTAAAAATACTGCGAAGTGACCATTCTCTTATAGAAAAGCATTGGTGAAATCTATTTATCGTTTTCTGATATCTATTTATCGTTTTTCAAACGTTCCCATGCGCAAATAGATTGCTTAGACACTATAGGTACCTGAAAATCACTTTACCACTGATTTGGTAAAATGATAATAGTATTTCATCCAGATGGACTCCTAGACTATTTGGTAAAATTATGAAATTGAGGTGCACAAAATTGAACTTCCTGAATTTATAATTTCCTTACCCAAAGTATTTTTTTCCATTTTGTTTTAAACATTTCTACACCCCTATTTATTAAATTTACCTATAAGTTGATCAAGCGTTAACCCAAAAATTAAATGTTTGCATTTAAAAAAATGATCAATTTAGCTTAGTCAGTCCAACCCACAGGTATATAACTGTCGTCATAAAGTATATTTTTTTGGTTTTGCCTTTCTTCTGCCGCCCCACTAACTCGTACCGCATAGAAAGGCTCCGACAATCTTTTGAGAAAAATTATCCATTTTATGCTCACTCGTAAAGATATTTACGTACAGGTTATAGACAACACTAATTTGTTGAAATTTGTTTGATCAAGGTGTTTTTCATTCTTAGTTCCGAGCAGAGCATGGGAGCAGAGCTCGAGAAATCGGCGTTAGCTCTGAGTAAAGACTGATAAGAGCTCTGAGTAGAGACTGATAAGAGTTCTCCGATATAATTTTGAAACACATCGAGCAGTAAACTGTCATACGATGCTGATTTTTACCTGATAAGGTTATTTATTTCTTTGGACTTTGTAATTTACTTCCTCTTAATTACTATGCTTAATTGAAACCAGCTTCAATCAAAAAATCTCGGGTGTTTAAAAAATATGTTTTCTAAAGGGCTAGTTATAGAAAAGAAATGATGATTTCCAATAATATTTAGATATAACTAGAACTTTATATGTACAATATGGTACATTATGTACACAGTTTATCGATTTTCTTCTATTTTGTTTTATTGATACGATAGAATACTTAAATCCCTTATTTAAGTTAAGTCATGTTTAATTTGATTTTATCAATAAGAGGTTTTCAATTTAATCTTGTCTCGATTCATCACCTGCAAATAATCACAACTTATTTAGTTAATATGCGTATTACAGCGTCGTTCAATTAAATCTCCCTCTTAAATTTATTTCACAATAGCTATGTGAAAGGTGAATTCAAGTGGAAAAAACAAAGAAATTAAAAATCTTTATGATGTTTTTTTTTTTTTAAAGGTCGGTTTTTATACATGAATTTGTCTGTAGGTAGCTTATAGTAGATATACATAAAAAACTTGATCATTTTTAAAGATGTTCAACGGTGCCTTTTTGATGATTCTCCAAAATGTTTGCCTACCTGAATGTTCTAAAAAACTAAAGCTATTTAAATAATCATAAGCATGTACCTATCCTATATTATAAAACCATAACAAGCTTTATTTTAGTATCAAAGTCGTAAATTTGATTTTTTGACACCTTAAAATACAGAATAATTTATTTGACTTTGCCCAGCTGCATGTTTTGTATTGATCAAAGATTATCTTAAAGATGACGTGTTTCAAGCATCTCATTGTTTTCCAGGTAAAAAAACATGATTCATATAAATGTATGTACAATTTACATACATATGCAAACTAACATAAATTGAGGAACCTTTCATTCATTCCTGTTTCCTGTTTGACGATGATGGTTATTTTCGATGATTGCGAATTTTTAAATTAATGTTGAATTTCATCCTTTAGGATTGTTTCTTTGATTATGCTGTCTCATAAAATACAAGAGAAACGGCTTGGGCATTGTCATTAAAACGAACCCATGTCCAAATGCAAAGTTAGTCATCATACTTATGTATGATATGATCTTCAATCAATGATTCACATTTTGGTCTCTGGGCTCTGGCGGCTTTCTATTTTTTTTTTTTTTTTTTAGTTACTTTTTAAACTTTTACTATCAGAGTTATAAGATACCATGTCATCTGTTTGGGTTAAAGCGCCCATAATTGGCCTCATTTTAAATGTTATTTTTTTCTAATACAACTATACAAAAATATATGTACAAACTGTTTTTAAAACTTCAAATGAATGCCTGTTGCTAGGTTTGCCTTATGCACTTAAAAGATCTAACGATCAAGCTTTGTTGTATACACTTGTGTAACATATTATGTATATGCAACGTTTTTTGATGCATCGTCTTCGGAATGGTTGAAGACTCACTTTTATATTTTTTGTAAGAGTAGATTCTTTAATTTTTTTTTTTTTTTTTGACGAGCCTTATAATTTACTCATTTAACACAAACAAAACGAAGGTTTTTCTTTCGAAGCCAGTAAAGATAGTTTTGATAAAAAACACATTGTGGAACTATTAATGATAGATTTTGTGAAGCTGAGGGTAATTTTGATCTTCAATTAATGGTTCTATATAATGTATATTGAAATACGTAAATACGTGCATATGTATATTGAAATACGATGTTAGGTGAATGTGTCTCGTATAATGTATAAAACTCACAAACACACAAACACTCATATTTATGCTTATTTTTGCTTCTGGCATAAGGTCGATGATATAAATGTAATACAAGTATATTAGTGTAGCTAAGATCCTGAACAAATTTTCGAACCATCTAGAAAATAACTTAAAAATTGCATTGGAAAAACAAAGCAAAAAATGGTGAAAACTCAATAAAATTTTCAAAAAAAGTACGTATACGCCCGAGTGCACCATATTGTTTGCATTTATTTTTCTATGGAACTGAATCTCTTGTATCACTTGAAGGGATCATGGAATCAGATCAGTTGCTATAAGCATTGAAATATTTTTTAGATGAATGATTCATTTGATACCTTAAAGGACATGTAGATGTAGAGAGCTATGATCATATTTCTTTCGAAACCTACGAACAGAGACAACATAACCAGCGACTGAACATTTTTGTATCAATTTAAAATCAGGAAGCTGCGACAGGAATAAGAATTTAATTCATTTTTGTACTAATGATTATCTGATGCCCTGTTGAGGCAAGAATCATCCATAATTTTTATTTTTTTATAATTCTGAAATTGGTCATCAAGTTTTGCATTTCCAAGTTGATAACCCATACCTAAATCAATTCTTTAGTGGGAAATATTTTCTGCAGCTACCCAAACATTTTGATAAAAAAAGTAGTCCAATATTTATATTTAAAATTTATTAAATGATCTTAATTTAAAAGACCTACGGAGATTGTTGTCAGTTACAGATTTATTTATTATACCATGACGGACAAATGGTTTTTTATTTGTAAACAAATCTATGTTACCAATTTTATCTATATGGTTGAATTTCATAAAACTTTTGTACGCATTATTTTAGGGGAGAGTTAGAGTTATAAGTGTATGGTATAATTATTTTAAGAAATTAACGTTTATCAACTTTTTAATTTAAAATGTCAAAAATTTATACACATTTTTAGAATAGTAACAACTCAAGTTTTAAGCCTTACTGGGAACCTAAATCGACGTTTTTGTCACATGTTATGAAAATTGATTTTATTTGGAAAAGCCTTAGTCAATACTCCGCTCCTGTTTTTCACGTATGTTTTAAGGATTTATGAAATTGATATGTTTGGATGTTACGCTAAGTCAGATAACTTTTGCAAAATCAGCTTTTTGTTATATATACTAGCATTGAAAACGCTTCAAAGTGCTTAAGGCTATTTTATAGAAAAATAGCAAAATAGAGGTTTTAACAACAGTTTTCCGACTCACCGCATCAGCAATCAACAAACGTCCAATTACCTTTAAGTTTTGAAAAAGACAAGTAAGACGAATTTTTGAAAATTAATTTTGTAATTCCCCATAACTGTTAAATGTATCATAGTCCCATATGTATACCTACTCAAGGTAAAACACAATTGTTTTTTTTGTTTACCTTAAAACGTGCACCTACTCGATAACAATTTATTTGAATCGTCTATCTATACACTAGCCGTGTTTTTTGGGAGAACGTATAGCAACTCAGGAAAATGTTTACCGGCAAAGCAAAACCAAAAAAAAAAATATTATTATAGAAGATTTTGTTTGTGTTTTGCTTTTAAAAAATAAGCTGAGTTCCTATACACACTCGCAAAAAACACGGCTACTGTTGTTACATACATACATATACATTGATGAAAAACCTTTTGATATGACTAAATTAAAAGTAGATAACATATTCGTTAAGTGCCTTTTGTTTGATTTCAATGATAATGTTGCTTCTATGGGCAGACTTCGAAGTTTTTTTTATTTTACTATGAAAAAAATAGTGTTTATTATTTTTGGCAAAACTCCCAGCATTTCTGATTCTATTTTGTATTGCCATTTTATCATTTTTGTTCGCTCTATGATTCATTAGCTAAGCCGAAATCGTAAAACATGTACGAATATATTGTCCCCAATACGTTTTATAGCTTAATTATTAATATGTGTTTTTAAATAATTATATTAGATAAAGATAGGTACCTAAAACTTTATTTACTTTTTATTTAATTAATTTTGTTTACTGTTGCGATAAAAGCAGACATAGTTATGAAATATAAGCATGTATTTGAAATGACGGATTTCTGAATGTATGTATATGTATTTTTCCATAAAGTACACTGTTTTTAAGCGCTGATGTATTGAAGATCCTGTCAATACGCAACTTTATCTGAAATATTCTTATATTTAGTATCATAAAATAATAGCTCATTTTTTAGTCAAAACACTCTCCTCATTTAATGAGATTTCCAATTTAGTAAGATTAATATGAGGAGCAAAACGTTCAAGAGTGATACTATATAATGTAAGATATTTATAAAACTGCAGATACTTCAAAGCCTCATACCAGCAGATGCTCCAAAGCCTCATTCAATAAATAATTATAGCAATGCCATTGACGAAAAAAAAGCTAGGTACAATTTTTTTCATAAGAAAATGATAACCGGTACACATACATGAGTGGGATGTTATTCCGTTGAAGCCTTAGAAAATAACTGCACACTTAGCAACTCTCACTGCCGCAAATGCTATCAACTTTTAACAATAACGTGAAAATTTCCTGTCCCAACTGGCATTTTTTTTCGTTAATATTCGACTGAATAAATAAAAAATTTTATCAGGATGAAATAGTTAAATTATTTACTGTTTTCTCTACTAAGCATTACAATCAAAGTAGCCGAGTTTTTGAAGTGAAACTTCTTTGTGCGCGTTGAGAGTGAAATTTCAAGGTTGAATTTTTGTGAAACGAAGAAATGTAACGCCACATGTGCAACGCTTAGATCATTGATTAGCTAAGTGGTGGGAGGTAGAGTTAAAGTAAAAACTTTTAGTGATAGGCTAATATATTTTATAGTGCAACAGGTTTGGATTTTTTGATAATATATGTTATTGTAGCTGATGAAAGGGAAAACGTCCTTTGATGTCTATTTTCTAATTTCGTTAATTAGAATGCTAGAGTTTTGAAATTTTTATCTATCTCCTATTGGTATAGTGATATTAATTACTTATAACATTTTATCTCAAAATAGGCTAATTTCAAATAAATTAATTAAATCAGGAGAGGCCGCTAAATATTTGAATTATATATAGTTGCAAGATCATCGAGTTTGCAGAGATTTAGTCGAAAAACCTACTTATCATAAACTGATTTATATCTTTTATATTTTCACCTGTTTTACTTTAAATTTTCATCATTATTATTTAATTTTCAAGTTTACAATCCCGACCCATCGACCATTTTGATATAAAACACATAGCTGCGTCTTACGCATATAAAGCTTAATAACCCTTCCCTATCGAGAGTTTAAGATCGCCAAAGAAGTTTCACTTATGCCACGAGTACTTAGTTTCACGCGCTTTTTTTTTTTTTTGTATGCTCATTAATTACTCACCTTTATTATTTTAAACTTTTATTTATTTAAACTACTCAGTGTTTATTTTGCTTTTGTTTTGCCAATCAAATTGAAGTGAGTCATTAATGATTATGAAAAAAAACTCGGCTAATATACATACATAGGTACTGATATCAATGTTTGTATTCAATATTAATGGACCATCACACACCGGTTCAATTTTGAACTCAACTAAGTCCAGAATAATTTTTACTTCAATCGCAAACGGGGTGAACAAAACTGGCTGAGAATTCTGTGAACATGAACCGACCTTAATTGCAGTAGTACTTTTCAGTTTGAGAAACGAAAAATAAAAACATAATTTTCTTTAAAATGTTTAGTTTTGCCTGACAACATATTTGTTTATTTTGCCTTGAAACAAACAACTGTGTATATGTATTCGAAATTAAACTTTGTTATTGCTTATTGCTCTCAAAACAAGGATGAACATTTAAGTCCTTTCATTCCTCATTCTTCACCTTCCTCGCCTACAAACTTTCATTTCCCCAGTTAAATTGAATGATCCTGCCATTATAGTACACATATTTTTGATATTTTGTTTTACACAAAAAATCCCTTACTATTTGGTCTGCCTTGAAGTTGAGATTTCTATTGTAAAGATTTTTCTTAAAGCCGTCTAAAAGTGAACATGTCAGCCATGTCAATATTAACTTGTTGTCCTCACACATGACACATAAGCTAAGAAACTGACAGCGTCAACATGTTTAATTGGATCTTCAAAAATATGGCTACCAACACGTTGCTCACCTTCGCTTCCAGAACTAAGTTCAACGGTGCATGTTTTATTAGATGTCCACTGTACTTGGTTTATCTCAAAGGCCAGGTTCAGGTTACAGTAGGTTGGCCTCTATACCTATAACGTCATATTGTGGTATTAAAAACTCATATTGCACTCAGATATTTCTATCTAATTAGTTTAAAAAAAATATGTTAAAATTTGCTCTTCGTGATAATTTTATTTTTTTGTTAAGAACTTATTGATTTGTCAATGCAAAACCTAGCAAAACATTTATTATTATTTGGTTTTCTGTTTAACCATTTCAGATTTGGTGGTCAGATCACATGCTAAAGATTTGATTAATTTTTGTAATCCTGTGACTGTCGATTTTGGTTTTTCCATTGAAAAATTTACTTTCTCAGTAACTTTTTTATCACAACTTGGCAACTTTGCGAAATGTCTATTTCAAGCTAATACATTTTGATTAGATAAATGTGACTTTAGTTTTGTGTGTGTGTGTGAATGCGTTTACGCCTTGCTTGAAATGGTCATCGATGGGTTTGGTTAAATAGAAAGACCATAATCTAAAAAAGATCATCGAAATAATCGCTAAATCGAAGTTTTTTTTATTTGAGATATTAATATTTTATCTATGATTACGATGATTGAGAACGTTAGAATATGGTGGGTTCCGCATTTTTGTCTGTCAATTTGTATGCCTGTACCTGCAGCCTAAACCACTGAAGCGATTTTCTTCAAACCTTAGACTTGAGGTCCTTAGGGAATTCCCTAGAGGAAAAACTGAAGTTTATTCCTTAGCTCCAAAGATAACTCAATCTGCCACACAACCATTATAAAAAAAGTAATTTAGCTCAAAAACGACTTAACGATTTCGATTACAAAAATACAGATCACTTCTAGAGTTATGGTTAATAGTTTGGTTTTAAACAAATTTACGAATAACGGCTTTAAACGGTACGTAACTGTCGTAGGTGAATAAACCCAATTTTTGATTTTCAAATGTCTTGTAAACGGCTTACCCGATTCCAACCAAATTTATAAATATTTGTAAACAAAATATACTTGTATCTTTTTTTTAATTTAAATTCATTCTACAGGGTGATTTACCTTAAGTTTGATAAACAAATTGAAGGTGTAGATTTGTTTGAGATACAGAAAAAACGTTTTTGAAGAGGGGTCTTTTCCCCAGCGTTTAGGCAGAAGGGGCAATTTTCTAAAAAAATGATTTAAAACAGAAAAAAAAATATTAAAAAATAACGGTTACACCTAAAATCCCTGTAATACCCTTTTGTATCCAGAAATCCCTTCTTTTATATTCTTTTTAATTAAAATTATTTTGAAATGTTTCTGAAAAATTAATTGTCCAACTAAAATTTTTTTTAAATAACAAAACATTTTCAAACTAATTTAAGTTTTTTTCAAAATTGTACGTACTTAAGTACAAATGAAAATCCTAAAGTGGGGATTAGGTACTTAATTACTATTTTTGTTTCCAAAATTCAATACTGGAAACCGGATGGTTCTAGGGCTTTTACTTTTCGAGATATTAAAAAAAAACAAATAATCTGACTCTTGTACAAACAAGAAAAAACCAAATCGATGGTTATCAACTGGTTGATGAAATGATCTTAAGCGGGACTAATAAGAAGATGAAGAAATTTAAATATTAAAATATTGAAATTACTTCTGTTTTAATTGAATTATAGCTGGATTCTTCTTAGTTGTATGAGAAAGATGTTTTATATAATTTTTAATACACAATTATTATTTTTTTGTTACACCTAAGGTCAATCACCCTGTATTAAGCAATTTTTAAGATTTTTAATTGCATTTTAATAAATACTTAAAATTGCCATGCCAAATTTTAATTAAATACAAAATTAATTATTCAGAAAACTGCTCTAATCATTTTTGATTTTTATTTCCATTAATTCATATTTAAATAACCAGTTATTTGTTATTTATAGTAGATAATATTTTATATTTTTGTTTTCAATCCTACATTTTATTTCAAATAATATGATAAGCACTTAATATTTATCCTCTTTACCAGATACAAAATAAAAAACATTTCTGATCTTTTTTGAAAAAAGGCAGTTAAAAAAAAGTCTCAGATTAAGTAAACAACATCGTTAACTTTTAAACCAGTTTTATAATTAACAAAAACTTAGCGTTTATCAAATTTCTCTTAATATATTCAAACCTCAATGAAAATGTGTTTACCTCCTTAAGAACCTCAGTTATTTATAGTCCTCATCTTATTAAATGTGATTATAAAATTCGCAGCTTGATTTAAACTAATGATCTCATTGGCATACCTTTGAATTCACATTTTACGGAGAAAAAAAAAATAACACATGTAATCAACTTTTATACCTAGCCTAGTAGGTATTTTCGCCACGACATCAAAAAAAATTGCGACATGCTTGCCGCAATCTTATACAATCAATATATAGAGATACACCCAAGTAAAGCTTCAAATAAAAAATAATTATTACACATTATACTATTTCACTTTCGATTACCTATACACATGCGAAAAAGAAGAGGAAATAAAATGATAAAAAAACGCTTTCTACTTTTTGTATGCTTTGTTTTATTACTCATTTAATCTATAGCTGTAGCTGCGCCTTATAAAACACGGAACTACTAAACTACGCAACTTTGTGGCGTCGCCGTCGTCGCGTCAGTTAATTTTCTAAATGATGTTGCGCATCTTTCATTCATTGTTTTTTTTTTAACACTTGGCATTCGAGTGTCAAGCTAGGGCTACCCTCGTGCTATTTATTCGTAATTGTTTCAATCTTATAGCTTGTTGTTCTGAAATAGACATTCAGGTTTTGAATAAATCGCACAAAACTGTCAATTTAAAAAAAAAAACTTTATTTCACAATTTTCATTACAATTATGCTAACAAATGTATTCAAGGTCAAATGTCATTATAAAATAAATAAATATATTCTGGCACAACACACGTGAAGAACCCGGTCCTAGTGACTTTAAATTCTCAATCTCCTGTATGCTTGTCGAATTTAGGTTTCACTTTCAAAATACATGAGCAAGCCAATACAAAATTTAATTCCCTCAATAGTTTGACAGTAAAACCTCTGAGATCTCATTTTCCTGAAGTAGCCAATAATGGCTTTTATTTTAAAGCCTAATCTAGTAACTTTTCCACACTTTGTCATTTTATCTACTCATTAGGTATGCTTTTTTAATTCCATTAGATACAAAGTAGATGCTAATTGAAAATGAAACAAAATTCAATTTCTATAGTGGTGTCGATTTCGGAAGGAGACACAAAATAGGGTCCGAGAACTCAAAGTGAATTTGATTCACTGCATAATTTATTAATATTTACTAACAGCCCCTCCAACCAACCTTAACGGGCACAAACAAAAATGTTGTTAAAAATTCAATAGAAAAAACTACTACGTACTAGTACGTACTAGTAGTTCCCAGGGTACAAATGAGTTTTAGCTTCTGTTTTTAGGTATATTAGAAATACTGCATTCTTACAGCAGTGTTAGAGGGCGAATCTATTCTTTAAGTAATTAACTCTAAACTATTTAACGTTATATTGTCATTTGATTAATTTTGCTCCGTTAATATAGAACTTTTTTAAATTAGAATTTGTTTCAATCGAGATTTAAATACAAAAAAATACACGACTGGATTGCACGAACTTGCTCCCATAGCTGTGTAGGTATAGTAATGGGTTGATAATGTTTTTATATCATTAACGAGAAAATAATAAAAATATGTTAAAATAGCGTAACGACTACAATTATTGGCACCCCTAAAGAAATTTCAACTTTGATCAACTATAACATATTTATTTGTAGAGTAATTTGAGTATATGTTGTATACTATAGTATACTTTATTAAATTCCGCGTTGATAAAGTTTTATAAATAAAGATTTAATTATTTGGATTAAATCTATAATGCCAATTTAAAAAAGGCTTACCAAAAACTACAATTATTGGCACCCTGATATAATTATTGGTACCAAGGCAATACAATTATTGGCACTCTTTAAAATACAAGAACATGATATTTTAATCAATGTTTAATAATTTAATTTTAATGATAAAAGAATACTTTATTTTAAATTAAAAACTATAAATAAATATATAGTATCTATAAGTTAATAAATATAAAAACAGGGTGTCCCACAGTCACCACCCTAGACGAAAATTATTAAAAGCCGACAAAACTAAGAGGTAATTTTCTCGTTTTCTTTATTATTTTTGATTCCGATTCATTTCTAGATTTAACTTCATTTAACAAGATTTAACTTTGCCCAACTGCAACCAATTTTTGAATTTTTGTAACAAGAACAATTAATAGGTTTTACTCACCTTGCAACGCAATTTATTTAAACCCATTTTGTCTGTATTTGTATGCCTTTTTTCTTTCTTATATCAGTTTTTTTACAAAAACACGTTATTAAGTATTTTTTTTTTTATTAAGGTCCAATTTGTAATCTTTAGGCTACCCTATACTTTTTTTAACAAAAAAAAAATCCATTTCAAATTATTATAAAACTAAAAAAAGGAAATTGAAGAAAATTTGAATGTTTGATTCTTATTCAGTTTATTATTTTTTTAAACGTTCGATCTTTTTAGCACTCAGTACAGCTTAGACGTTGTTTTTATTCCGTTTAAGGAAATATTCAAACTTTTCTGAATTTCCTTTTTTCGTTTTATTTTGTTTAGAATTTTGAATTTATTTTTTGTCAACAAAATAATATAAGCTGTTGTTTAGAGAACAAATAAGGGTTTTATAAGAAAAGGGTACTTAATAATAACACGTTTTTGTAAAAAAAAAGAAATGATATCAAAGTCAATATAAATAGCGGGAAGCCCGCTATCGGCATACAAAAAAAGTTGTAGGGTGGCAAATACTGCTAAATAAATTATATTTTTTAATGGAAGGAACCAAAATTAGTTGAATTCATTCTTATAGTTCTTATCTAGTTTCAAAAGAAACAAACAAATATTATTTTTCATTTCATTTCAAATTTAGTAAATTAAATCATGTAAAAAATGGTCCCAAAAAAAAAGGAATTAATCCCCGCAGGTGTTCCTTCTAAAATTAGGAACGAACAACCGCGGGGTTTAATTCCTTTTTCTGGTAGGTTTTAATTCCAATTTAAAATGGAAATAAACCCTATGGTATCAGTCTGCTTTCAAAGTTTTTGTACTAAAAAGTACTTTGGGTTGCCAGCTTCGCGGGTTCAAGGATTTTAACTCCCGTTTTTATAGTGCTTTCAAAGTGTTTCTAATAAACAGTGATTTGGGTAAAAGTATTTAAGAATCCTTTTTAAATAAAGTGTGGGTCTCAATGCATGCCACTTACAAAAAGCAATAACCACAAAGCAAACTGAATTTCTCGTCAACCAATATTAGCATTTAAGACGTTGCTCCCTTTTTTTGGAACAAAACTTACAAGAAGAAATTGGAAGATACGTTACTTTTAAACATATAATATGGTATTCTGGCACTTTGTTCTAACTGAAATCAATAACGGTTGAATTATACAACTATTGGCACTCATAAAAGTACAATTATTGTTAGTGCCAATCAGTGTAGCTGCATAGGATGTAACTATCGGCACCCCCTGCCAATAATTGAACCGTATTTTTTTTTTTGTTGATCTAATTATTGGCACCCTTTTTATTAATAAAACAATAACTTTTTTAACAATATATATTTAAAAACGGCTCATTTAATGTATTATTAACACATTAAAAAAAGAAATTATTAAAAAAAATTTAAAATAAGCAGTTAAAAAATTGTAGGTCCTTAACCAAAACAATGGAAATTTCGAAGATTTTTTACTTTTTTTTAACGTGTTTTTACTTTCACTTGTAAAACCAAGTTTAAAAAGAATGTCTTAAAACTTTAAACGCTGTTAGAATTCAAAATAAAAAATAAATGGATTTATTCCGAAAATGACTGTTGAATGATGGGTTGCCAATAGTTGGGTCAAAAATTTGGGGTGCCAATAATTGTACTCGTTACGCTAGCAGTTTTCAATTTTTTTTATTTAATGCAAACAAATTTGGAAAAAAAGTTTAAAATTAAAAAAATTGATTATTTCTTTGATTTATTTTTTCGTAAAAACATTATTCATTAAATTTTAAATGCAATATTTGTATACAAGCCTTAGAAGTACCAAATTGCAAAATAACAATAAAATCAACCAAGCCAACGACGAGATATACGGAATATACCTAACCAAGTATAAAAAAACGTATTATGTAATATTATTTTAACTGTTCTAAAAATTAAATATACGAAGTTTAATTTAGATGAGTTGAGTCGTTTTCGAGAAAACTTGATACGACCGAAATCATTGTATGGCAGTTACCCGTTCTAGTTAAGTTAAAACAAAAATATCATACAAATGTTTCACACCAAATTTGAAGAAAGTGGGTCAAATTGTTTCGACTCTAGCTAGAAGTGCACAACAGAGAACATAAATATTTGTCCGCATGTTCTCTCCCTTGCAGGGAAGTTATCAACCCACCAAGAGTATATCTTGCCATGAAAACTGCTTCTCATCGTAGCCGTTTTGAATCGGCAGAAAATTGAAGATCCCTCGTTTCATGCTGATTGGTTGAGAGTAGTCAGTTACTATAAGCCCCAGTTCTCCACGAGCAGTTGCACCAGATCGTGATTTCTTAATCTTATCACAATGAAATGTTTTTAAAAAATATAGAAGCTTTGCATAAACTCACAACGTTAACACTATACCAAATGTCTCACAATCAATCTCTTTGATCTTGTGAGTCACAATGTCAGCGCGTTGATTAATTGATCTAACTCTATTTGAAATAAATTGTGTTTGCGTCAGCGATATGTACATGCACACAGAGTGTCATGTCAGTGCAAAGCTTTTCATTGAATTATTTCATTAGAAGAAAATGATATATTGAAAAGCTATACAATCTTCATTTAGGTAAATTTGATAATAGATTATATTCTTAGGTGATTCAGATATAAAAAATAAGAAAAAAAAAACAGAGAGTAAAATCAACTAAAACTAACCAAACTAAGATTTAATTCTTACCCCAGACAAAATTGAATTTATTTAACATAAATAAACAAATTAGATTGACCTTGTACTGCTGCTTTCTTGTATAGAAATGAGTATTTTATTGTTGGTCAAACACAAAGTTAAATATAGCTTATCAGCATTTGAATAACGATAAGTTTTCGAGCAAATATCGGATTATCTTTATACTTGTCCTTAATGGGATGGGTAAATAAAGGCTTCTTTAATAAAATAAATAAATGGGTACTATTATTATGTTAGATATTTTATACATTTGCACAAATTAGGTATACATGTTTAGTTATACGCTGAGCAATTTAAAAAAAATAAAATATTAGTTTTCAGTGAAGAAAATTAATGGTCATGTTGTGGATCCATTAGTTCAGGTATTATTCATATAGCTGTGAAATAAGGCATAGTTTTAAGTTTGTGCTGCAAAATCTTATTTTAAAGACTTCCTATAACTATCGTCTTAACTATCGCCATTTCACCGTTTTAATTGCTTCACTTTAGGTGATATACCTAGGCGATAATTTTATTATCGGTTACCCATAAATGTTAACTATTTGAGGAACAAAACCAAATTTGAATTGTAGGTTATTGCAAGCTCTCTGAAAAGCGATGAAAGCCAACCCTAAGGGCCCAAAGTTGTTTACTGGTGCAGTGGAGAAATTTCAGACAAACGTTTACATTATTGCAAAAAAAAAAAACGTTTTCATTATTGAAAAGAATACGCATAAAGTGTTTCAAGTGATTTATATAATGAACTTTGAAATACTTAAGAGTTTGCCAATCAAGAAAAATTCTTCTGGCAAATCTCAGATTGTTTTAATCAAACTGGGAATCATTACTTCAAATTCTTTTATCAAAAAAGTTGACGTCTTTTAACAAAAATGTATACCAACATTTGATTAAAAACAGTCTTAACTATTATTTGTTCTTTGCAAATAATTGTCATAATTTTGAGAAAATTCATAAAGTTTTATAATAAGGTTTTATTTAAAAATAGTTTTTAACATGTCCCGATCGGAACTCGAAGTTGTGTGTACTAATCGCACATTCGAGTTCTGTTCGGGCCATCTTACTTGGACTGACCAGAGTTGACTTGAGAGAATATATGACTATGATGTTTTTTAACAGATTTTTACAAATATATACGAGGGCGGTCCCAGTAGTACCCGACCTTACAAAGAAAATATTAATACTTTTGGAAAATTATTCCTTATTTATCTACTTAGTCCTCTTTTAGCTAAATACATTTTTTTCACCAATGTGAAAGAGCGTCGATACCCTATTTATAGAAAAAAGCGTAATACTACGTTAAGCAAGATTACCACAAATCTCCTTGAAATCTCGAAGATTTACCATACAAATTTTAATCTCCTCAAATGGAGGTTTCAAATAAAACTCATTCAAATCTACTTAGAAACGTTAGTTTGTCAAATCAAACAAACTTTTTTTCGGAGAATAATTGTGGAAACGACCCATTTAAACGCCATTTTCGTTTATTGACAGATGGAATTGTAATCAAAAACTTTCTATCTCACTTCCACTTCATATCAAAAAAATGAAATATCATTTGAATGTATTGCCATAATCCTCTTTTTGATCTTTTTGTGCAGTGGAAATACCAAACAAATCTCATTGCCTAAGACTCGGTTTTGTGGTTGGTGGAAACATAGTATTAAACTCTACAAAATAGCGATTAATTGCAGATTAAACATGTTCATTTTTGACAATTCTCTTATTGCCCATCCAGTTTTCTCAGATTGGGAACAGACAATAATCGAGGTGGCATGAATTTAATGATTAATGTGAATGAGAATTAGAGCTGCCCATGCGACGAGACTCTGCGAGACTTTTTAACAAAATTTTCAGTCTCGTCTCGGTCTGGTGTCGGTCTCGTATAACTAAGTCTCGTCTCCGAAAAATACGAATTCCGGACAACCTGTTGATTTTGGAACGAAATATTTTCGATTATAGTTTAAATACGTGCAAAAGAAAATAAATAAACTGAAATTGGATTTTTTTATTTATTAGACTCTCTGTAAATTTCGGTTCACATATAAAGACTCGTCTCAGTCTCGTCTCGTCTCGTCTCGTCACGCAAGACCCAGATCGAGACCGAGACATTTCTCGTCTCGTGGCCAGCCCTAATAAGGATGCAATTCAAACTTAAAATTATTGATTTTTGCCAACGTGATAAAACAAGTGAAAACTCGAGTTTTGTCTCGGTGAAACAATTTTGTTTTCCTAAAATGCTGCTGTTTTGTTCTGTATCTGTCCACTCATCCGCTGAAACAAATTCACATAGTATTTCCCATTTATTGTTCCTTATACAAAAATACAAAATAAATCAAAAGTATCCCAAGCGCCACTCAAAGAACGGTTCCGTGAACATGGCTGCAGATTTAACAGTAATCACCTTCTTTGGAGTCGATTCACGCATTGCTGTCCACTATTTTTAATACTGCTTCATATCATGTGTAAAATGATGAACTAATGTTTCATCCATGGTAACAATTCCGCTTTATGTCTGTGAAACTTAGCCAAACACTCGGTTGAAACACCCTCACTCCAAATTATTGGTAAGTATGCAATTAATTCCTGACTTGCCTGCAAGCACACTCACTTTCACTCCACGTCAGACCATACCAATTTGTGGTATTTTTCGGATGAAACAGCGCACTTGTTCAACTGCTAAGATGTTGGTTTTTTGGCAGCTCGCTTTGTCTATGTTTACACATCTACTGATAGTGTCCAGTTTAAATGACTGTCAATGGAACAATAAACAACATACTGTCTTCAAAATTCAAACTCAAGCTTTCTAAAACTGCTTATTTCTAAAATCGTACTTATTTCCTCCTTCTATATCAGGTACTTCTGGGACTGCCCTCGTATAAATATTGAAATTATGTTTGAAAAATGATATAAATTCTCAACTGATTCAACGATTGTTAAGAAAATTTGATCGGAACAAATGCATACGAACAATTTTGAAATCATTTTTTTTAACATTTTACATGGGATCATTCATGATGAAAAACTTTAAAACCTTAAAATCTATAATAAAGTTTTTATTTTTCTTTCCATACATGTTTTCCTTGGTCTTCTGAATGAATATCACAAAAATTGTTATCAATTTTAATTATATTAGCAAGTACATACGTGTGACCAGGGGGATACTTCATTTAAGTTAAACATTAAAAAATAAATTTACGATAACATCTTTTGCTGTAAAATAAAATAACTTGCCTTATCGTTGAAAACGATATTAATTTATTTATGTACTTATTATAAACCTGTAAGCTACTGTGAAGGTTATAAAAAAGCTTTCTTACACGTGTTATGATTTTGTCGACAAAAATGTAAAATAATAAAAACAGTCATTTGTTGTGACTATAAAATAAACTTTCTATAAAATACATATGTACATAATTTTTGTTTTTCACAGAATTCCTTAACTTATTTTGTCTTGAAAAACAAAATTAGTCATCAATGGGGCGCCAGAAGAAAAACCTTAAAAAAATGAATCACTCAAACACAAGATCAAGTGCGAGTTAGATTACAAAAGAATTCCTGAAGCTCTTTGTTAATTTTTATCTTAACAAATAAAGTGTGTATGCGGTTTGATTAAGTTTTTTTTTTAATGCAGATCATGGTTGGAATAATAATATGAAAATCTATACATTACTATGATTTTTTTTTTCATTGAAACTCAATACATTTTTAAAGGGGAGAGCTTGGAATTTTGTTTTTAGAAGTTTAAATGGTTTTGGATTATTATTAAATTGTCTATAAATATCGGACCACTCCGCTGGAACAACGACTTAAGTGCAAAAATATCGATTCATCAGAAAATTTCTAGATAAAACTGCCATAACGAGCACTTAATGTCTTTGTTCAACCGAAAATTAACTAAAATCAAACGTCCGAATTCAAAGTCAAGACGGTGTCTTAAAAATCGAAGCAATGTTTTTATGGCGATACGTGTCACAATGACAGATAAGACAAAGTATCTCCGAAACATTGATTTTAAAACAGTGTAACGATACGACACAAGGACACTTCTGCCCCCTGGAGACAAATAGAATAATTTTTATTGGGACTTTGTTCCATTAGAAAAATTTAATTCTACCGAAGCGGAGCACAGTGGTCCGTTTATTGAATTCTGTGCACAAAAATCTTTTCCCACGCAAATTCTTGACGGAAATTCATGAAACTTGGTACACTTAATGATTTGGGGACGAAAAATTCAGTGGTGCTGCCTATATTTGTGTACTCGAAAGGGGGGCTTCACAATTTAGGCGAGAACATGGTTCGAATTGTATAAATTCCAAAGAGAGCCCTTTCACAGCCAGGAATCTTATAAAATTTACGTATGAAATGTCTTAAGAAGTGCGCCCGAATGTGTACTAAAATATAAAAATGAATATCATAAAATATAAAAATGGATATCAAAATATAAAAAAATTTGTGTGCACAGAATTCAACAAACGGACCACTGTGCGAGACATTTTATTTTTTATGATAAAATACAATTTTTCTTATAAAGTTCATAACTCACTGTTAAAATATTCGCATAGAAAATATAAAATTCATTTGAATTTTTTTTTTCTACAGGAAAAGATTCATTCTACTCAAAAGCGTCATGCTAATTATGTATCATACAATTATTTATGATTTGTTGACCCAATTTATTACTATGAACTCTACACTGATTCAATTTCGTTGAATTTTATGTTTTTTTTTTAAAGGCAAAAGGGGGGGGGGTCTTCAAATCTGAAAACTTAGTTTGTCACAAACTAAGCGTAATGACACATAATTAAAAATATTTATTGATGCTACCCAAACAAATCGTCAGCTGGCAAGATAAAGCCAATTCGCTTATCAGCACAGTTTGCTGCTAATTTAAAGCTTCCAGAAAGTGTTATAACTGCGCTCGCATACTTGGGGACACATCTTTTTTCTTTCACTCGTGCAGTTGCCAGAGTCCTAAGACATCTTGATATACACAAATGCGTTGGTCCGGATAGTATCTCTCTTATTGTTCTCAAGCGGTGTTTTTCAATGCTGGAAAAACCACTCCGTAAGCTTTTCCATCTGTCCTACTCTACTGGGTCTTTTTCCGAATGAATTGAAAACAACATTTATCCAGCCTGCTCCTAAAAAAGCTGTATCTTCTTCGTCCTCAAACTATCGTCCAATTGCAAGGTCATGGAAACCCTGATTATTTTCCAGCTCAAGAAATATCTCTAAGAACGAAAGCTTCTTAATGACCGGCAGTATGGCTTTCGTAGCAATAGGTCCACAGGTGATCTGATGGTTTATCTCACCAAACAATGGAACAAATCTTTACATCGTTTTGGAGTAAGTAAGATTATTGCACTTGATATTTCAAAAGCGTTTGATAGAGATTATCGAAAATGCGCGTATTTGGTTCTGATGAATCTCTTCTTCGTTGGATTAGAAATTACCATTCGGACCGTTCAATACAAGTTGTATTAGACGGTTTCAAGTCTACAATCCACAAAATAAATGCTGGTTTGCCCCAGGGCTCCGTTTTGTCTCCGACTCTCTTCCTTATTTTTTTAAATGATCTTTTGTCTGAAACTTCTAATCCATTAAACTGTTTCGCTGACGATAGTACCCTCAGCTTGTCATATTCGTTTACAGATTCTCATCCATGTCCCTCGGATGTGGAACTTGAACGGCAACGTATGATAAGTTCATTAAATTCAGACCTCGACAGCATTGTTCAATGGGTAACCAAAAACCGTGTAGAATTTAATGCTTCAAAATCTCAAAGCTATCTCAAGTCGGTAAGTCTAGTAGGCTGCTGATGCGAAACGAAATATTCTTGTGTTATCCAAAAAGAAAACGAAATGCTTACGAAAAACCAGCGGACAAATATTCAGGCAAAGTTTCGCAAATTGCTAATAAATAAAATAAAATTTAACGAACAAATAGAAGAAAAGCCATGCTGTAATGAAAGAAACAACAAAAAAAAAAACACGAACAAACCCAAATGTCATTTTTCCGCACATAATGATTGGTCCGAGAAATTAATTATGTGCGAAAAGACGGTGGTGACTTATCAAAACAATCTGGTATAAACAGCGTACCACAGAACGGAAAGCACAACGAAATTTTTCGTTAATGATTTCGTCATGCCATTTTTGTATGGGATTTTTCGTTTCGCATCAGCAGCGTACTGGGCTTAAAGATTCTTTCTTTAGTCGCACAAGAAGAATGTCGAATGCTTAACCTGGCCGTATTCCCTAAAATCCTTGTTTCGCCCATGCAATCCTCGTCCAAAATATTTATGTCATCAATTATATTTTGATCTTCGCACCTCATGATCATGGTTGTCAGATTGTGCAATTTATCGCCAAATGTGCGATTTGAAATTTCATTTGGCGACACGAAAATCGGTTTGGCGATGTACCCCAAAAAAGGCGATATATTTAGTTTCTGACGATTTAAATTTTTTGAATCGAAATTCTAATATTCTTTTCTCAAATGTTCACTTTAAACTTACATCTTTTTCATCGCTAATAGTAGTATCCCTAAAATAAATGACGTATGTATGTCAAAACAAACAAATTTGTTAGTTAACCAAATCAAAGAAAGATGGATTAGCACATTGCAAAATTCACGACTGCGATATACGTTCGCTGACAGAACGGTATGCTGTAAGATCTAGCCATGTTACAAAGGCTATAAAAAGGATCCCATTGATAAAATACTATGGATATGTAATGTAGGTACATCGAATATATTGAAGAGGACTAAGTACAAAAGAGTATTTTTTGTTTTAATTTAAAGTTTTTATGTAGAATTTTTATTTGGTTTTGTTTTGTTAATTTATTTTTTTTAAATATGATTTGTTTTGATATTAAAGTTTATTTTTCATTTTTAAATTAGGTGATTTTTGGGGTTGAACATTTTAAAATTTGGCGATTTAAATTTTGATTTTCGCGATTACGCTTTTTAAAATCATTTTAAAAATCGCACGCACAGCCGAAAATTTAATTGCTGACTTTTTGCTTATTACTCAGATGTCATTTTCATTCAAAAAAACTGTCTGTTTGACAAATAATGAAGTAGATAAGGTGATATAGCACTGATTAGTTAAATAGGTGTTTAATTTGGTTATTGCTAAACACACAAATTAATCCGACTTTAAAGTTTAACGTGGCGTTTATGTAAACTTGTGTTTAGTAACTGGCTATTGGTAACGCCCTTTTAAATTCTTCATTATTTTCCTAACTCTCCCACTGTGCTTGTTCATTTTAAAGCTAGCTAAAACCCCTTTAGTGCGCGCTCTATTAAAAAAAAAATAAGAACAGAACCAAACGTTAAGAAATCATATGAGATTATTCTACTCATGTTCTGTATTTTGAGAGTTTGATTCCCTCTTCATGACTTTATATAAATACGAAACTTAAATGAAACAAAATAAGAAAACATCAATCTATTTATAACCCCTTAATTGATGTAAGCACTCGATTTCTGATAAGATTAGCCCAAAACCTTCATGTATAGGTATATTATTTTTCAAGAGTTTCATCAATCGTTTTAAACGATCAAAGCTGAATGTCATATTCCTAATCCACAATCAACTTCACAAAAAACTATCAACCTTGCAAAAAATTGTTTTGATGCTCAAATCTTCCATGCATGATATTCTTTTTTGCACTCACTTCACTTCATTAGCTTCTTGTTGCATTTCTGTCGACAGATTTCATCATTACAGTAGGCTTAAGCACCTTCCTTCGCAATGCTATACCAATGCTAATGGTGTTTCATTCATATAACGACTTTTGTAGATAATCTCCGAGAAAGCCTTTAATACAAAGAACACCGACATTATGGAAGGATGAGGGAAGTGATGGATGTGCCTCCAGGCGCAGCTATAGTCGATAGCCAAGTCGCATAAAAATAGAATAAAGCTCAAGGCTATTGCCATCAAGTGGTTGTGAGATGTGACGGCCACAGCACAGTTTCGTAGTAAAAAAAAATGCTTTCATTTCGTGCCGTACAGTAGGTTAGGATTAGTAATTGGTATCAAACAAAGCAATAAGAAAATTTAAAAAATCGAACACCCACTGACCCACCTATTATTTAATTATAAGTAAAACGTCTTTCTTTATGAAATCAACTTAAAAAAAAAAAAAAAACTTACTAACAAACCAAACATTTTAAGCTTAGGGTTTATTTACACAAAAATCGCCGCTAATTATTTTCCCAACTGTAATTGTTTTTGTTTATTATTTTGTTTTGTTTTTTTTTTATGAATTATTCGTTGCATAACAACTTGTTGTAGAATTGTAATGTGTCATAGCGAATTTGTGGGTGAGCTGATGAGTATTTGCCGCCTCGCTGCATTACTTATTGATTTTTTCTTTTTTTTTTTTTTTTGAAGGTTGTTGGACGTCTTTGACGAGCAATGAGCTGCAATATTTAAACAACTAGGCCAACAGGTAGTCATTAAGGTAGTCAATGGCCGGCGGCGGCGTCGCTTTTTTTTATTGAATTAAATGAGTAAGAAAAGTTTTGCCTTTATTTGGTGCAAGGTAGAAGAAGCAATGAAAATGTCTACAATTTTGCATTTGCATTTAGCAGCAAAGTGAAAGTAGTACAAGGAAAATTCTTTGAAAAAGTCATATAACTGGCAAATACTTTTACACTTAAAATTCTTTTCAAATTAAGATTATAACAAAAAGCCATGAATGTTCCACCCGTATAATGTTCATATTATTCTGACCTGGCTGCTTAAAACTAGCGGAAAGTAAAAAGGCAATAGAAATTCTTAAATATCTTATCTGAACAATTTAGGTTATTTATGCTTACCAAAAAGACATAATCACTAAAATAAAATAGCAAAGGTATATTCTAGCAACGCAACGTTGAAATATCCAAAAGAATTCCGGATAGAATACGTGCTGATAAGGGTTAAGGGTAAAGGGTTTTCCATTAAAGGCGGGTCGATTTTAAAATTCAACAAAACAAGTTGTATATCAATAAGGTTGTATCTTTATTTGAGAGCCCTATCAATGACATTATGTGTGAAATATAACATCGTTCAAATGACTTCGCTGGGTGGCGTGACACTTGTCGGCACAATTTTTGCCTATGAAGCTAACTTTACTTTTCCGAAGGTTTTGGATTTAGGAACTTTTTTCACTTAAATATAAGAAAAATCTTAAGTTTTTCATAAGGTAGTTATATGTAGAATATTCGAATATAAAGTGTGTAGGGCGACGATTTCTCAAAAAAAGAACGATTGGACTGAGAAGTTCCAAATTAAAAGTGAATTTTAAATACGCAGGTTATTTGTTTTAGATCTTGTCGATAATAAAAAGAAGACAATCGTGAGAACATAGAAATTATTGTTTTTGTTTTAATATTGAATTACATACATATATACATATGTATACTGAATAAAATTAATTATATTCGATACTTTCGATATTGTATAACTTGACGCTGAATAAATCGAACAATATTGCTTTTGTATTATTATGTCGGAGGTGGCTTATTTATGTAGTTTTTTGCGATTTAGGATTTACATTTAAAATAACTGAAGAAAAATAAAATTAAAGAACCATACTCAGTTATTAATAAATGTTTTGATAAACCAATTTTTAGTATTCATTAATTTCCAGTAAACTAGATTTCCTTTTATTTTTTGAAAAAATATGAATTTATGCTAAATTAAATTAGAAATCGAACTTATCCCATAAAATATAAAATATAAAAATTATTTAATTAATAATAATTAAATAAATAAATTTTTAAAATTAAATTAAATTTATTTCTTACAAATCGTAGTAGCAGTATTTTTAAAAATTAATTTTTTCGGTACGCTATATTTAAAAGAATTATTATTTTGCAGATCGGTATTTAAATTCAAAAAAATTTTTTATTAACAACTTGATTAAAAAATAATAATAAAAAAAAAATAAATAAAAAGCCGTGTTTTTGTTGCCATGAAATAAAGTCCGCAACCAAATTTTGGACTTTATTGCACTCCTAGGTGTGAAATAAAGTACAAAGCCATTTTGGACTTTATTTCACACCTAAGAGTGCAATAAAGCCTTATGGCTTTTTTGCACAATTCTATTTTTGGGAAAAAAAAATAAAAATTATGAAAATATATATTTTAAGTAAGAAAGAATTTATTTTTATTTCAAATAAAAATTCTTAAGGCCAATTATCATTAATAAGGTTGTTTCATAAAATTTGGTTTTGGACTTTATTTCATTGGACTTTATTGCATGGCCACGTGTTTTTTGAGAGAGTGTAAAGCAAACCCATCGCAAACATTTTATTCGCAAAAGAATAACAAAACAAATTATTATAAAGAATTTTGTTTACGTTTCCCGTGTACAAAATTAGCTTAGTTGCTATTCATTCTCCCATAAAACACGGCTAATGATTATTTAGGGATCGGGTCGATTTGTTCTACAAAATCCTGCATTTGAAAATACGAAATATAATATGAAGAATATTGACACGATGTTACAATAAAATAGCAAAATATAGTAATACATAGACTAATTAGTAAAATGTATAAGCAACATCTAAACTGAAGCCACAGAGAACTATATTACTTTCTGATGGTTTTAAATGAACAACAACCACTTGTGTTGGCTACCACCGAGTATTATATAGGCTGGAATTATTGCAATTTCATGGCTGCCACACCAATCATCAGATTCCTTTAGTGGTGCTTAGTCTATAGTTCAAATTTTAACTTATAAATTATTTTGCCGTCAACTGGATTTGAACCTAGACCAAGCTACCTCAGAGACCGCTGCACTACGCATTGCACCACCGAGGTCACCTAATCGTGCCCATCCAAATGAAGGTTTTTTCTAATTTTACAATTGCATTTGGACAACTAGCATTTTTACAACTAGCACCACTCATGGAATCTGATGATTGGTGTGGCAGCCATGAAATTGCAATAATTCGGTGGTAGCCAACACAAGTGGTTGTTGTTCATTCAAAACCTTCAATGTAAATAGGACGGAGCGAAAGCTATGCAGCCTAACTGCAAGTGTTATCACGAGAAAACACCTTTGAATATATTACTTTCTATTCCCTTAAGAAACTCAATTGGCTTAAGTCTGTTTTTTTTTTTTAATTCTTTTTCCATTTTTCCCCTTTAGGCTTCAACTTTGGAAGCCATTATTTCCATTCTGAGATCATTTTAAGGGTCAATGTCATAATTTACATGAGCAGCAATGCCAACTGAGGCTTTTTAATGCCTTTTAGGGCTTTTTTCATTGCCTGAGGCCTTGAGGTTTATTTGTTTCCAAAAAGGTTTTTGTTTTTATTTCTAGGTATACTGGATTTTATCTTAACTAAACAAATTTATTTTTAATTTTCTAAAACATTCTAAAAAAAAAACTGTGTTATAAAAAGTGAGATGGTTCTAAAACATTTCCTTTTCTTCAGAAATTAGTTTACTATATTTTTTTGTTGCATTAATTTAAACAAAACAAAAAGAAAAACATTGAGTGGAATTGTTCACGCAAAGCCGCTTTTAAGAAATCGAAATAATTGCTACGAGTTTCAGTTATAAGAAACCCATATATTTAGCTATCTTCCATGTACGATTTTAAGGATCAGGATGCGACGACCTAAATTAAAATTTAAAACTATATTTATTTTAGACTTAATACCTATGCATCTAATCATCTTTTCTAAATTACTTAAAAGTTCTCCAATAAGTTAAGAATTGGTTCCGTGATCTATTTATGTTTTTTTTTTTGTCTAATAAAGGAATGTTTCTGTTTATTCTTGTTACAATTGTGTTTGAATTCTATTCTTAAAAAAACTAAAAAAAAACATCCAGTGAGGCATTATTTCGTCGAAAAAGGCATTATTTTTTTTTCAAATGATGCATGATTTTTTCTAAATGGGTTTGCAACCCTGAATAAGATGCTTAGGTCCGTGTTGGGCACTTGAGTGTCTCTTACACAAACTGAGAAAAAAACCAAAGGGTAACAATATGCAAAACATAAGTGCAACTAATTCCGGTTAGTGTTCGTTGTAAAATGTTGTCCTAAGTAATTTAAATAATTAATTGATAACTACTTAAATTCAGGTGTTATTGTACCAAGTTATGAATGCCCAGTCAAAGATAGAAAACTTTTCATAAGATTATAAGGTAGGGATTTAGTCTTTGTTCCAACTTCTATTAGGTGCGAATTGCTCTAAGTAATTTTTAAATAAATGACCTCCAAATCGCATTGCACAAACAAACACATTAATTTCCACTGCGGGAAAAGCTGTCCCATTTTTAAATCAAGTAGATTATACCACTGTCATATGCATAAGTGAACAATTCTGAGAGAAAATTCTATGAGGCACGCAATTTGATGTTAGTACACGCAACACCCCATTACAAAAAAACACGTTTAGCTTACAAATTGATTTGATAGCTCTTATCCACCCTCCATCTCTATTACATATAAAAAGTAGACAACAATCAACACACATTTTTGTTTTTGTTGTTGTTGTGTCCAATTACAATTCAAACAAATCTAGGGTACATCAGCAGTTCGCTCTTGTCAATTGTCACGTACAATTTTATGATGAGATGACCTAAATAGGAAATAGCGGCTCACTTCCATATTCAACTATTTTATTTTCAACCCTCTCGGGGCATTTTTACGAACTCGACAATTTGATTTGAACATCACACACAAAAGCATTTTCTTTCTTGCTATCGCAAGTATTATAATTTGTACCATATAATACCATCTATCTATTAAAACCGCTCTGGCTTTAATTAAATAATCCACAATCTATCTAAATGATAAGTATACTTCACTCTTAATCCATACAAACAAAAATTGTTGAATTTTAAAAAAAAATCTTTCCCTCTGAACTGAACTTTGTTTGAAAATCGTAAAATGTGTTGATAGATGCATGACTTAGAACTGCGTTTTCCGATCCCTATAGGATTTTTTTTTCAGGGACGGACTTATGAAATAGACACCCTCATATGTCATGCCTGAATTATCGAGGGCGTCAGAAAAAAAAATTTCCTGCGATGAAAAAAAAACTAGTCTTCGACAAGGCACTAGAGAGTTTAACAGAGATTCAGCAAAGGCTATAACAAGAGCCTTGGCGAGTATGAATCCGTTTGCCTCGTCACGTAAAACAATAATAAGTTGGCTTATGTAGGACTTGATCCCGTGATGTTATGTTTGTCAGTCCAATGCGCTACCCACTGGGCTAACTCGCTATTCAAAAATTCAATGTCGAAAATGCATAAGTTTTACACTCTAATGTTTCATACCACATTGCATACTTAATACAAACATAATAGAACAGCAATTTACGTATGCTTGCTTTTAAGGTAGAACAACTTAGAACATGGTTTTCCTTACTGAACAATCCTATAATATACAGATGACTCACATCCATATAGTAAAAAGTGCGATATGAAAAAGAAGACAAAGGAAGGAGAGAAAAGAGTGTAATACTGAAATTGCATGGTGCTTATAAAATTTTTGTTTTTAGTAAACAAGAGACGTTCCTGATGGGGAACCGAAACATTGCCAAAAAGTTTTAACTAGGGAGGGCCTCACGATTGTTTAAAAAGTTTCCCTCATCTTAATTTTTGGTACTGAAATCCAGCAAGGACTGGCCAAGTATCTGACAAGTTTTCCTCATCTAGATTTTTCCTAGATTAGCCCAAACTAGTAAGAAACTTGCCATTTTTCCAGCCGGGTTAGAAAATAAAAAATGCGGAATAAGATGACTTTTCGGACAAAATGATAATAAGAAACAAAACCTTCCAAATACTTGAAATTCGATTTTTCTTAAATGTAACGCCCTCAAAAAAGTGCCGCCCTCTACAACTACATAGATCGCTTAGTGCTTGTGTGTTTAATTAATTGTAGGAGTTTTGTAAATAACGAACAAAAAGAATAGCTAGTATTTCTATTTCCTCACGGTGCGGTCGGTCACACGATGTGTCAATATTTGTTTTTTTTTTTTCATAGGCTAGGCTAAGGCATGTTTGTTTTATAAATCCCTGAAAAGGGCGTGCGATGAATACACCGACAATTTTTTTTTTTTAAACAAAAATATATTTCTTTGAAGTTTTTTTTTTCATATTGTTAACAATCCGTTCACCTGTTATCCATAACGCACGTTCTGTATACTTAATGTTTTTATCTGAAATGCACATCTTACCTTCATACATATAAGTGCATCCAGTTAAATTAAATAGTTATACCTGAGAAATTTTTGAGTTTTGGTTCTTTTTTTTTATTTTGTTAATTATCTTTTATATTAGAAGGTTTGTGTTAATTTTTGGAAAAGACAACTATATGCTAATTGCTTAAAAGAACTTTTCTCAAGAAAAAATGGTGTATGACGGCGGCGGGGATATTTTAACGATTTGTTTAAAATATGGGTCAATATTACATCTAATATAGTATATGTATATGTACACAGCTCACTTGATCGTCTTTGAATATAATTATACTCAACTGCAGGCAAAATACTGTCAGAGCTCGCTTACAACATGTGAAAGTTTCATTACTTTTTTTTCAAAAATTAGAAAAGGCCACCGCAATAGAATTTTCTTTATTAATTAGCCGCTTTTTGTTCTTATCATTGTTCAAATTTAGTTAAACTAAGACACTTCTTATCAATTTTAAGGTCAAGAAGTATTTTGTGTAAGTTTATATTTACATCGCATCGGGACGCCATCGCCATAGAGTCTGTGTGTAATCAAAATGAATTGTTAATTTGACAACTTATGTGTGAATATGTCACACTAGACTATTAATTTTAGTTTTTCTTTTAAATTATCACGAACTTAAGTTTTAAGTTTGAACCGCATAAAGTTATCTTGTTTAAGTTCGAATCTAAAATCAGAACAAAATTATTGTCAGTAGGTATTCATTTTCTTTATCTGGGCATTCTTTGTAGGATTTTTGTTTCATTACTAAATGCAAGGCTTCAAAGTATATTTTTAGTTTTTTTTTTTTATTAGAACTTGAAGTGTTTAGTGTGTTTAAGTTTTAGATGCATTTTTAATATTTTAGTAGATATAGCTGAAATATTTTTATTTAAAATATACATTGCATACTTTAAAAAATGTTAAAACAGAAATAAAATGTTTGTTTTTCCTTTCTCGGTTTAAAGTAACTTTAATAAGAACAGAATTCATAAAGTAAATATCTGTATATTACGCATTTACGCCAATTAATATGACCCATGTCTGTCTCATTGGCTATAGCCTGTAAATCTGGATCAATTTTCTTTAAACTTAACACCTGGCGGTTAAGGAACAAAAACGATCCCTTATATTTTTCTTTTACTTTCCACATTCTACTTTTGACTTGCGATATACGTAGTATAGGGCAAGTTTAGTATTCGAGATAACAATTTCCCCTAACATTACGATGATAGACAACGCGAAAAAAGTGGGTCTCGCAATTCTGTCTGTCCGTCTGTCTGTATGTTACTCGACCTGCAGCCTGAACGGCTGAAGAGATTGTATTCAAACTTTGGAATTAAGGTTCTTATGTGACTCCCTAGAGGGGAAATTGAAATTTTTGTTTAGCTTAAAAATAAAGGTACCTGCCATACAACCAATATACAAATATTGATTTATTTCATAAACGGCTCTAACGATTTTGAAAAAAAAATACGAGCTACTATAATTACGACAGTTAATATTTTGGTAGAAAAAAAAATTCAAGTTGTTAGCTACGAGAGCAAGTTTGTGCGATCCAACCGTGCCCATTTGTTTTATAATTTGCAATGTAGTCTTAACACAGAGAAAAAACAACGTAAAATCGAAGGAAAACACTTAATATTTTTCAGAACGATTTGGCGCCAACGCCGAAAATTCTTAAATCAAAGTGGAGCGACTTTATTTCAATGTGATTCCATACTTAAAAACGAACTAGATTTTACTACGTTCATATGTTGATTTAAAGTGGAATCATAGGTAAATCAAATTCATCCATCTTTTAAAACAACATTTATCTACTTCGAATCAACGTAGATTGAACTTCGCTTGGTTATAGGTATTGAATTATTGATGCAAAATGGCTACCCACGCCACGCCACGCTTCTTTGTTTGAATATATGCAAGACAAAGACAAATGTATGTATTCATGCTCGACGCATTTCATTTTTGTTGTGAAGCATTTATTTGTGACGACATTAGTTACGACTTATGAGTTACGCATAGTTATAAATGTAGGAAAAGTAATTAAATATTGTTTTTCGATATGAAAGTGAATTTTGAGTGCGCGTTTAGTTTGTTCACAAATGTAAGGGAGCTACTTCGAAAAACTATAACGCGCTCTCGAAATTCTTTATAAACTTACTATGTAACACTTCGAAACTACGTTCATGGCACTTTAAATGCCAAAAAAGTGGATCGCTATGTAAAATGTGGATTTCAATGTAAAAATGAATACGTTTTACTTCGAAACTAGGTTAAATCTCTCAAAATTAACATTGTTTCAACGTAAAAATGAAAATTCTCTATTTCATTTAAAATACTTTAAATCAAAGTTTTTCCATCAGTGCTTTGTTTTATTTTTTTTTTAATGATATGGATTAGACATTTGAAAACTGCAATTAAAAACTTTATAATTTTGAATTCATTGTATATGTGATGCCTATGAGTTTTCAGTTGTTCACTCTATTCAATCTTTATGTAAATCAATCACTTTCTTACAACCACATATAAATGAGAATTGAGACTGGGTTAAGTTTTTCTTTATTTTATTTTAATTTTATTTTATTATATATTTACATATATACATACTTCTATTAAATTTATTTGAAAACAATGTTAATTATTTTATTTTTCTTTTCCAGGTACGTACATTTTAATAATATCGAGATAAAAAAAAATATTCTGAGTAAGTACTTTTACTTCTTTTGAAACTGTGAAGATCTCAAAGTTTTTTAAATCAATTGATCAAATAGAAATCATTTAAGTTATTATTTTACCTACAGAAGTTGGTATACAACATCATGTGTATAATTGAATTTAAATTTGATAAGGCTACGTTCTCCATATAGTTTTAAGCTGATTGCAATGCCATTGTTATTTTAGTTATTGAATGAAAGTTCACTGAGTAATAAAATTCAAAACAGAATTGATATGTACACTTATCAATTGTTGTTTATAATTAATACAGCCTGCATATTTAAACAAAAATAAATCTGATTCGATAGGTTACAAAAAGTTAAAAAAAAAATACTTTAAACGATTTTCTTGAATTTTTCCCGTTTGCTTATGAAACTCTGGATTAAATGAAAACCTCGAAAAATGACTTGAAAAGTTTCAAAAACGTTATGCATTTCCTTAATTGGTAATAGGTTATGAATTCGTTTTACCAATTTTGAATGTTGAATCTCGAATTTCAAAATTTAAATTTTGATTCGGTCCAAGTCATTGACGTTAGGCAGAATTTACGGAATTAAATTAGATAAATTCGAAGAGAAGAATGTGTGTTATTTGTAATTTGTTTAAATTTACAACATTGATATATCGTGAATAGTGGTCAATTAATGTTTCTTTTGTATACTAAGTGCATCATAGAGGAGTTGACAATGTGAAAGATATTTTATGCAAGAGTTAAAATCAAGCCTAATAATTCATTGGAAGTGCTGGAAGATTGTCCAGAAGAAAATTGACAAAGTATTAATATGTTGCTAGCTAAGGATATCAACGTCTACTACAACATTGGAAGGGTAATTTAGTTGAAAAAGGATAAATACTGCTCAAAACAACACGAAATAAAAAAGTAAGAGTGTTATAACTACATATCTCACTTTCATTGCAGAATAGAAAACTAAAGTTTGTCTATAAGCTATCTGCGCTCATAGTACTCCATCAGCCCTTTTGATGTTATCAAACCTCTTTTTGTATGGTTTTGCGGATGAACTTTCGTTAGCTACTTTAAACGTCGAATAAAAAAAAGATTATTAAAGCTGAATAAACAAGTAAAATCCTCCAAGAAATAGTGTAGTGTATTACAAGACGAAATTCGAAACTTCCATCCATATCGGTCTAATAGTTCTGGCAAGAAACATGAAACATTAACTAAGTGCAAGCAATGTTTGCATCATTGCTGTGGTCAAAGTAGGACACTTAAGTTGGCACTGATTTTTGTACATATACTTGAAACCCTAAGCTATCATAAAACATTATGTTAAAATATTTATTTCCCTTTTTAGTATCTTTGGTAGCGATTTTAATGTTTGAAAAATGTTCGCAAAAATGCTTCACGAAATCATTTTTTATTTATGCAGTGAACATTTTTCGAAACTTTAAAAATCGAACTTTGACCACAGAAACATCATGTTTCTTGCCAAAACTATTACACCGATTTGGATCGAATTTCAGAATTTCGTTTTGTAATACTCTAGACTATTTTATTCAAAGTTTTTAGCAGAATTGGACAATTTTTTTTACATATTTTTTCAGTGCTTCAAAATTACTTGTTTTTTTTTTTATCAATTTATGGTAAGATAGCAACACATTATACAACATGCATTAATTTAAAACAAATGTGGTATTTAAGAAAATATTATAGCAAACAAGTTTATATCTGGTTTTTCAATAAGAGCGCTACAAAAGTTTTTTTTAATAAAACAAAAACGGTTTTGGATATCATTGAAATTCTTTATTTCTGTGAAAGTTCGTTTGATGCCATTATGTATGGAAATCGATTTCTTTTGCATGGCCCACACGGGCACGCTTGCAGAAGTCCAGATGCTGAACCCAATTTTCGACAGATTTCAAGCATAAATCGGCCGATACTGCTGCAATTTCACGTTCGATCTTCGTACGAAGTTCATCAATCGTCGCTGGCTTGTTGGCATAGACCAGAGACTTAACGTAGCCCCACAGGAAATAGTCTAACGGCGTCAAATCGCACGACCGAGGCGGCCAAGCGACTGGACCATTTCGTGAGATAACACGTTCTCCAAACTTGGTTTCCAATAAATTGATTGTGACATTCGCTGTGTGGCGCCGTCCTGTTGGAACCACATGTCCTCCAAGTCCATATCTTGCGCCAATTTACGTCACAGAGATGCCCAACGCTTGAGAACGACGTGTGAGAGACACATCTGGGTTTTCTGCAACTGAAGCCTCAGCGGCAGCAATATTCTCGACGCTACGGGCACTTCTTTGTCTCACTGGCACGGGAACATTTTGTACTGTGCCTGTGGATTCAAATTTTTCCACTAGACGCTCAATTGTTGATCTGCTACGACACTTATGACGACCATAAATTGGACGTAGCGCTCTTAACGTTGAGGCCACTGACTCCGAATTTCGGTAGTAAATTTTAATAATTTCGATTCGTTGTTTGCTCGTATATCTTTCCATCATGAAATGGCAAACTTTACTAAAGAGAAATGTCAAAAGAACGGCAAGAAATATGGCGTTGTTTGCTGTCCCTGTTGCTCTACTTTTGTAGCTTCCCTGTTGAAAAACCCTTTAGTGGATTGTTTTTTTTGCTAAAATGCATATTTCCAATGTTATAAAGGAAAATGTCGGACAAAAATGGGGAATTTTTAGCGTTTTTTCACTGATGCATTTTTCCTGCAGCTAGCGCAGGTTTTTTGAAGTAGCAAACTTACAACATTTGGTGAGTTAACTTTGGATTAACTCAAAAAATTTATATTTTATCTTACATGTTTTTTAAGGCATTTATCATCAATTAAAAAACAGCTTTCTGATGTAATTGTAAGCAGATGTATTTGACGAGTTAACTAACTCGGACTTAACCCAACACTTAAAAACTTTTCCTTAGAGGACATTAAATGCAAACAGTCTGTAACAAATTTGTTGAATGCGAAATAGAAAAATAATAATTTGTTTTCCACGTTAGAAACATTGTGTCAAACAGTGTTTTATCAAGGGGATATTTGAACAATGCTTAAAAAACCCATTTGTATATGTTTTTATTCTCAGAAAAGCTTAAAACTTTATAGCCACATTTTGTTCAAAGTTGAAAAAGTGCAGTTAATCAACAAATAAAAAACAAAACATGTTTCATGTTTATGCGTGGATCATGTTTTTCTTTCATGTACCCTTTCAGTGCTTTTCCAATACAAATAAATTCCATATGAATATGCCTCTTAAGTTTATAAATAACTTACCTTCTCTTTTTTTTATGATATTCATTTCCAAGGTGGCTTTGTTTTTCTTGTGAACTCTTTTAAATTTTCCAAATGGCACGTATATCCACGTGCATACACAACCATTTACTTAATTTTATAGCACATCAAATTACATTATTGCTACAAGGCTTGTGCGTTGGTGCTAGAACAAAATAGTCACAGTATTTTTTTAATTAGAACATAAGATCTTATGCATTTTAATAGCAAAAGGCATTCAAGAAAGCTTTACATCATCTGCTTAAGGCCTCACCCTAAACATACTTACTCCGAAACTATAAAATTCTCAAAATGATTGTAATGAAAAATGTATAGATATGTACTCGTATGTCTTAATCATAAAATTCAAAAGAACTATGTTTTACTATCAAAAATCTTAGTCATAAATCTTTAAAATTACAATAAAGCATGTACATATCCGCACGTTGTTGGAACATACCCATAAAATATTTTTCCAAATCCCTATATTCTCGCCTTTTGAAATTCGTTAAATCAACCTATTAAAATAATTTAACATGCTGCTGAATGACTGACGAAAAGACCCTCGAACTCATGCCACTGTTTTTCTCATGCCACTTTATAAACCACCCATAATGTAGAATTAAAACCAAGTGGGTACCTACACAAAATACCTTATGAATTGGAGCGCACTCACTACTTCTTTCCACATACATAAGTGGAATAACCATACACATAATTTTATAGTCCTAAGAAAAACCCACATAAAAATGCCCATAAAACCAACACAAAATGGTTTGAAACTCTTAACTCTTAAGGAAAACGGATTTTCAGTTGCTCCCTAGGTGGTGGTGGATGGTGTAGGTATACGACAATTTCTGGAGCGCTCGTTTCTCAATGCGTTATTACATAAATGTCATTTTTAATGAACAAAGCATGCACCAAATATAGAGCTCTGTGGTATGCAACGCTCGATGCTTCTTGCTTATACATTGGTAATCCCTCTTAGCTAGGGAGGGAAAAAAGAAGTCGATATTCCATTCATTTTGAAAACGAATGCAACAGACAGACAAAAATGTAGGTACATTATCTTTAAAGGAATCCACCACCTTTTGAGATGGATTCTCATTCTATAGAAGCATAAGTAATCCAAAGGATCAAATTGGAAGATTACAGTATTCTTTTAACAATGGAGCAGTTAAATAGTTTGAGTAATATGACTTCATGAAGACGAGAAGGCAGACAAATACAAAGGGTATTATAGTGCTGATGATCCGAGAGGGTAACAGAGTTTTGACTATTTTCAAGGTGCATTCCCTTTCAATGTGAATGTGGTATAATTGACTCAACTCGACAAAACATTGAGAATGAAAGTGTTCTTTGTTTGTACACTTTGAGGAACCAAGATAAAAAAAAAAACACAAACCTTTAGAATAACCTTTTTTTTATGTACAATGTTGATACACTGGGTTAGAGTAGATTTGTAATTTTTGTACCTGCAGTGTAAAGGTAATTTATTAATTCGTACAAAAAAAAAAATTGACACTATTTGAGACTCGAATGTCGCTTGGTTTATGAAGGCTGAAAACATTGAAAGAAAGGAGAAAGATGGCGGTGCGTTTTAAAGATTATTTTTTACTATTTCAAAGAAATGCTTATAGTTTTCGTAATTTAATGTAATCTAGATCACTCCCTGTATAATTTTCTGCTTGCCAATAAGGTTTCACCAAAATCGGTTCGCTAGTTTCGAAGATTATCCCGGACAAACATGCAGGCCAACATTCAAAAATGATGATTTTTTATTAAAACATGCAATTAACCATTTTTATAAGTTCAAAAGTTAAGTTTTGTGTTTTAATATTGAAGACAAATACTCTAATTTTGTTTAATATGTACGAAGGTGTTTTGAAAATGTTTTTTTGTGATAAGGCCTAGTTAATGCATCAGTTAGGAATGAATATAACTCTATGTAAAAAGTTATAATAATTCGCGGAGAAAACTCTTAGCAAAAAATTATCCATCCAATTATCCAATTTACCATACGTTCCAAATTTCAATTTGCTGACATTTAATTTTAAATTGTTATTCTCTCCCTGAAGACCGAGTCCTATCTCTTAAAGCGAATACGTACGCCTCCGAAGTGTATCTTTTTTATTGAAGTATATCTCATAAGGTAAGAAAAAAAAAAAAAAACTAAAAATATTCTCACACTTTTTTACCTGCAAACAACGAAGACGACGACGGTGACATAAAATGTAACATTCATCAGATTATTTTTGCTCTAAATTTTCTTTCCTTTATATTTTTGTCTCAGATTTTTATCATCTACCTTAATTGGCGATGGTGGGTGATTTATGTAGTTACAATGTCTCTCCACAGGTGAATTGAAGATTCTTAGAAATGATTGACGGGTGTAGAAATTTAATCCATCCAATTGAGATAGGACACAATGATGATGATAATATCAGGTAGATATCCATCATTCCATTGTAGTGTTTCGAAACAACACTTTTTTAGGATCTTGAGCAATCAAAAGTGGTTTGCAATAATTGTTCGAGATGGTAGAGGAGGATAGGCATTTTTACACTTGTTTTGTGCTGTTGTTGAAAATATTTATATTGAAGGAAATTCCTATAAAAAATGCATTTTTATCACAAGTAACATCAATCATCAAATGCGGTAAAGAAAAAATTGAGAATTGTTAAATCGGAACATTATGACTACGTCAACGAGGCTAAGTCCCTGAAAATTAAAATAAGGAACGCCCGTTTTGGAAAAACAACTTTTTATTTCTCGACATAAACTCCTTTTGGCTCGATACACTTCATCCAACGTTTTTCTTATTTTTGTATTACCTCCAAAAAAATAGTTTTTTTTTTTTTTTCAAAAGCCTCAAAATATTTATTTGTTTATTGAATAACCTCAGCATTCGAGCCAAATTTTTGTCCACCGAGCAATTGTTTTATATTTGGGAAGCAATTTTGCCATTTGGACTGCGGCCATGTGCGCAGGAGCGTTGACTTGACGAAAAAGAATTTTTTTCCTTGCCAAATGGGGTCTGTTTTTAATAATTTCCGGTAACCGTCTTACCTTTCTCAAGGTAATCAATATGGTTGACATGTCGTGCACCCCAAAAAAACTGTCTCCATCACCTTGTTTGCCGATAAACCCACTTTGTCTTTCTTTGGCTTGAATTCACCTGGAGAAGTCCACTATTTAGACTGTTCTTTGGTTTCTGGCGTGTGGTGATGAATCTATGTTTCATCCACAGTCACAAAACAATGCGAAACTCGCTTGGATTACGTTGAAGAAAGCCAAACACTCCTTTAAAATATTGAAACGATTTCGTTTATTATCGATCGCAAGCAACCGTGGCATCCATCTTGCGGAAAGCTTTTTCATATCTAAATATAGTCAAATTGAAATTACTGAGCCGTGTGATAAATCCGTAGCCTCCTCAAGTTTCCTTATCTTCACTAACCGATAATCCAATATTAGACCGTGGAGTTTGTCGACCATTTCCGGTCTGGTGACTTGAATGGGGCGATCAGAGCGATATGCATCATTTGTACTGGAGCGTCCACAGCGAAATTCGGTAAACCAATAATTGTGGATTGTTCCAATAGACGGAAAGATTCCCCATAATATTTTTGGAGCTTTTGTTTTGTTTCCGTAATGGTTTTTTGCGCAAAATATAGTAGTTTATCATCACTCAAAATTTTTTTTTACAGCAAAAAGTACAAAAGTAAGAAATAAATATCTACGCTGAAGATAACTGCTCCCTACAAAATAATTGAGAATTGTGTTTAGTGTCTTAATTTATCTGTCAGAACAATTTTCATGTGTTGTTTTTTGCAAGCAGTTTTGTTTAGCGAACATTTTAATTTCTCACTTTTGTAGTTTATGGTAAAAGTAGGTCTTGTAGTTAAAATTTCAATTTATAAATAAAATTTAACCAAAAACTTTTTAAAGATAAAAAAGGTTTTTTTATTTTAACTTTGCAATTTTTTATCTGTCACTGTCAGTTTCATTATACATAAATAGCTGGCACTTTTGAAGTTGACACATTCTGCTTACATTTCCCTAGTTTTTTGCCTGAGAGAATTCATTGGCCGAATGACTAAATTATCAATAATTTACTGAATTATTAATATTTGACAATAAAGCCTTAAATATCGAAGTTATCGAATATCGAATTCGAGTTTTGACATTGACCACCGTCATCTTGGATTTTTTCGAGTTTTTGGCATTTTCTGTAGTGTTCGTTAAAATCAGTAGTTTATCGATAGGAGTGATAGTAAAAAACTATCGCGTTACCTTGTAATGTTTTACTTTTCCGACTTCAAACTGATGGCGGTGACCAAAATAAATATTTGTTAAGATATTCTTAACTAAAATTCAGTTGAAAGCAAGTACTTTTCACTTAAATTGAAGACTTAAAATGGTTTCTTTTCATTTTGTTGTAGTATTAAAATAAATTTATTTACGGGACTGGCTGACAGTTGTTAGAATAAAAAAAAAAACAATAAATGAAGCAAGGGAAAAGAAATGCAATTCAAACAGGCACAAATATGTATAACTATACAAATGCATTCACTATACCCGCATTTGAAAGTGTTTGTTTTCCCTCAAAGAGGAGTTGTTTTGCTTTTTTCTTCATGTGGTTGGTAACTGAAGACCAATTGCACGCGCTGGTGCATTCCTTTTCTCTAAAAAGATAATAGCCGTAATTTTTGTGGACAATTCCTCAATTTTGCGTGTGTTTAACGGAAACTATTTTTAAGTGGATATAAAAGCGAGTGTAGAGGCGCAAAAAAATATTGGTAATCTTAATTAAATTGTTAATAAAACTCTGGTCGATATGCCCCCCCTCGGATCTGTTTATCAAACTGCTTTTAAAAGATGCTTTACCATTTGTATTACGCTTCTAGATTAAAAAAAGAGGATTTTGTTAATAAATAGCACCATGAAAAATATATACTCGGCAATCTGTTCGGATTTTTGATGTGTAAACATCTTAGCGCTAGATATTAAGAAAAAAAACACTCTCGGTATGGGTAAACTTGAAAGAGGAACGACAAAATTACGGATACGCCACCATCTTGTTTATTTAAATTTTTAACTTATGGATGCGAATGGTTCGTGCATTGAATAAAGTAAATTGAGATAATGTGGTAAATGTCGGTAATGTGGTTGGGTATAGTAATACACCAACGACACCAACCAAGCCAACGGTTTGTGCATTAAATAGTGTCGGGAAAATTATCATCATCATATAATTGTGGAAAATGCAGTTTTTTAAGGCATGGTGCAACTGTAATGATTTTAAGGTCTAAACTGGGTATGATTTTAAGAGTTGCCACATTCTCTAAAAGTACCTTTTTTGAAAGTGGAGTGTGAGGTTAGAAACAAAATTAAATACATATTTACGCTCAGCCCTGAATCACATGAAATAACATAACATGTTCGACGGGCGCCTTTGGCAACCTCATCAGTTTACTATATACTGTAAGCTATAGTATAAACTATATACTACACTGATGTTTACACATCATCCCCTTGAATCCCGGCACTCACACATTTTTTTTTTTTAATTTGCGCTCATTTGGGTTAACAGCGAGATCTGAGAGATCTAATTTTCCTGACTTGCCTAATTTATTTTTAACGATTTTGAATTCCTTTCTTACGATCGATTTTGACAGTTTAAGATTTATAGCAGGGCAGTATTTATAAAATCTATATTTAATTTAAATTCAACTCCCTATAGGTTTAATTAATTTAATTTATACTAAAACTAATTTCATGGTTCGGAGTTTACAAATCCTTCAACTAAGATATGTTGCTTTTTGCTTAAGTTTCTCAACAGCACATCGGTGCTATAAAATAAATTTCAAAAAGGGTGTACTTCCAATCATCATAAGACTACCATTAGTACGTGCCAGAGACGATTCGTAGAATGCTACCACCGACCGTTCGATTTATTACACAAAAGTTTGAGAATTTTTAAAACAATTTATTTACTCGGTCTATTTTTGTTTTTAGATAGAACGAAAAAAAAATCGAACTCATTATGAGTATTCATAAATACATCAACTTAATGTACCCTTAATTATTGTTTCCATAATAAATCCCCCATCTTTGTGCAGTGTAGTCGGTTTAAGAAAGTATACCTATTTGTTTTCGAATTTAATGGGTTTGCTGGCATCTTGAATGTTCCCATTAATAGGTCTTGGGAATTTTCTTTTAACTTATAAGTTATAAAACAAGAAGTATTAGGTATGTCTTGTCTATATATGTAGAATAAAACTAGCATTGTAATCAACGTGTGATGTGGAAAAAAATTGAAATGTGCCTACTTTAATCCCTTTTTAATATTCAAAACAGCCTTGATCAATTAACAATGCCAGTTATGAGCGCAATGGTTTAACAATCAGCTAGCTATTTTGATTTATGTTTCTTTTGTTCAGCTATATTAACCTGCATGGACAACCCTTTTTTCCCAATTTTTTAAACACAAGTGAACTCCCAGAATTTGAAGAGCGCAATATAGGCAATTTCGTTTTATGCTTCCGCGCGTTAGGTACCACTCGCTTGCTTCTTTATATCTTTCAAAACTATCTTGGCATATACAATAGAGGCGAGACCCCTATTAACACCCATAACTTCATGAATAAAGTATCTTAAGCCCAAACACTCGCAGTGTTGGTGACCATAAAATTTTATTACGCCAATGGACCTTCCACGTCGTTTTTTTGTATTATTTTCTATTTTCTGTGGAAAATCCAATTCCAGCAGGTGCGGGTGTGAGTGAGCATGAGTCGTGCTGTGCTGCGTTTTTAGTAATTTAGATTTAACCCGTTTAAGGCACGATCTACTATAAAAGAATGTTCCGGAAATGCTAGAATAATTTGATGGAATTCATAGAAATCAATCGTTTTATGTATATTTACTTTAAATTGTTTTATATTTTCAAAATAGTATTGTTTATTTAGAAACCGTTTTTCTTGCTATTTTTATTTTGATTTAGGCGTGGAATATGTGTATTGCCAGTTTTCAAGGAGAAACTAAAATAATAAAAAAAAAAACTATCCGGCTATGCCAGACATGGGAAAGTAATCATTGAGCAGACATTCGTTGAAAAATAAATGCAAACAAAAATTAATCTCGCATTAATAGGTTAATTCATAGGATACCTAGAACGATTTCAAAAAAAAATTTCCATTTATTTTAATAACCTAATTGACTGTTTCCTATTATTTGAAAAGCAATAAATTGAAGCATTTATTGAGAATCATAATTTATAAGACAAGACTCTGTATTTAGTCTAGTCAGAATGTACATACTTAAAAAAGTTCAGAAATGGGGAATAATTTACAAAAGGTATTTTTTCTTCATTGAGAGTCTTCAGGTCAGAGCCTTAGGTCTTATATATATTTTTAAAATAATAAGAACTTAATCGATCGTAACGGAGTGGCAGTTTTTGTTGTTTTTGTAATTAATTACAATAAATCATTCTTTTCGCAATTTTGGGTGATTGTGCCGTAACTTTTAGTCTATCTGAAAACTAACAACCAAATCACTCACCCCAATTCATAAAAGGTTTAAACTTTGGTTTGTTCAACGTAAGGTTTATTGCCATCAAATAAAAAACTAACAAACTGCCATTACGGTTGAGTCGATTAGGTTATAAGCTCCATCAATCAAAATGTGATTTTTTGTTGCTTATAATTTTTCAATAATTGTTGATAGCAGTGCATTGATTCAAAAAATTAAACTAAAAAAATGGTTCTTTTAGAAAATTGTTTAGTAGGTAAGGTACCTTATTGTAAATGCTGCCTTTGGTTTCAAATATTGTTTTTACCATTTTAAGCAAGCTTTTGAGAAAATTTCCCTTCTAAGCAAGGGGAGATAGATAGGTACAAAATACTTGAATTTAACCCTTCTACAAGAATCCCTTACTATTTTTCGCCGTTTCGCCCATCCTTCCCCTTTTTAGAGCCAGTTTGTTCATAGCTTATCATCTTTAATCTTTAATTATTAGAACTGGTATATCATCGTCGAATGTGTTTGTGGAGCAAATTGTTTTTCAAAAAATAAAACGTTTTAGTTGCTTATCATGGATGTCAGCAGTCAGCCGATTTCGGTCGATTATCGTTAGTATATTAAAGTCTATGGAATTCGCATACTAATTTTAACCCGCTGCAGCGCGCTGTCAACAAACTGGCCCTTAATCTTTCTTAAAGGAAGATATAAGCAGTACTAAATCAAATAATGTTTTCAAGATTAATTCGAAAAAATCAATCGCAGACAAAAAAATGTTATGACAAAAAGTGAAGAAAATTAAATTTAAAAACTTTTGTTGAATACTTTTTAAGTCTAAAATTGAAAATAAGCGACTTTACACATACATTTTTATAAAAAATAGACGTGCCATCTTTGTACTTTGATACAAATTTAGTTTTCAGTTTTTGACTAAAAATTAATTAGAGCATTGAGTTTTGAAAACTAAAATAGTACTTAATTACGTAAAATTTTGAAAAAAATTAGTTTGAAATTCTGTTTTTATTTTTTTTTTCAAAATTTTGAGTTTGAAAATTAATTTTTCAAAAACTGTTCACTCGGACAACTTAATTTTAAAATAATATTAAAGAATAGACTTTTCGCTTTTCAAGATCTTAGAGCATGACTCTGTAAGTATTACCGTCATTTTTGAATATTTTTGTTCTGTATAAGTGATTTTTTTTTTGAAAATTGCCCCTCCCGCCTAAACGGGGGGAAAAAGACTCCCCACACATACGATTTTTTTATTGTCTAAGTCCAACCTACCTAGCCTTTTGTGACTCCTTATGCAAATCACCCTGTATTAGCACAAGCTGTTATGATATTATAAAAATGGAATGTGGAATAAATCTGTCAAGCCTTAAAAAAATTTATATCTTTAAAACTAGATGCTATAAATAAAGAATTGAAAAACGCTTTTATTAGTTAAAATCAGGAGTATAAATTAAAAATACTTGTTTTATGCTTTATAGTGTGGAAATTTGAGTAAATTGGTCTTCTTTAGCCATGTGAATGTGAAAAATCCTATCCTAAGTCTACGTTTCTGTGTATATCTCCGAATATAATTATTTAATTGAGACAAAATACAAACGAAAATGTTTCTCAGGGTATAGAGAATAATTTCTTCTATGACAATTTTAACGATTACTCTGACCGTTTACCTAAAAAACACGTTCTTCCGTCTCGCGCTCCCCCAATTGAGCGCGCGAAACAATTGGCAATATCTTGGGCAATTATCAACCGATTTATATAAATAGAAAAACAAATTTCTTCGTTAGAAAATAAGGAGCAACATTTACTCGGCATATTTTTTCCTAACATTAATAACTTTTATTGCATTACAAAAATGCATCAAAATTCGTTAATAACAATGACTTCGCACCGGATTTTGCAAAAACTAACTCCGGATTCGGATTCCCCACCCACGAAAACATAAAAAAACACCATCAAACTGAGGTTACATTAAGGATTCAAGTGCCTACGGGAACGGGGTACAGCTCCTAGGCTACTTATTAACCTTTGATATTTCAAAATCGGTCAAAAAATTACCAAGTTTTGTATCGTTGTGTATTAAAATATTTTAAAAACCAATATTTTCGTGTTCTTTGGTTTTATATTTTTTCTGATAATTTAATGTATGTATTTTAGAACAAAAAGAAATTTTTTTTCTTCGCTATTAAGTAAAGATGAAAAATATTTGTAACCGTAAGTATTGTTGTGCGCTATTTTCAAGGATTTAAGTGGACCTTCCAACTATAAAACAACATAAAAAACATTTAATAAAAAAAAACATGTTTTGTTTAAGGTTTTTGCTCGTACGCCTAAATATGTTAAGAATGGGTTGATTATTTTTTTTTTGTGACCATTCTCTTAGAAACGCATGGGTGAATTTGGGCGAATTGTGGGTGTTTAAGCAAGCTTAAGTTCTGGACAAACATATTAAATAATTAAAACCCATGAACGCAATTATTCAGGTATATTCAATATGTATATAAGACTGTTTTTGAATGTTGTATGTGTCTTGTGAATCTTCTAAATCTTTTTTGATCAGTCCTAACCTTTTTCTCCACTATTCTGAGTTTAAATTGCACCCACCGGGCATAACTTTCGAAAATATAAAGAATAATCTTATACACATACAAACATTGCATGCTATTGCATGTTTTTGTGGAATATCATCACAGCTTCCTGTTTCTAGAATAAGTTTTGTTGTAAAACCTACCATTTAAGATATTTTTGAGAAAAGCACTATTTTCATGACCTTTGACCCCTTATAAAATTTTAGAAGTGAGTGTGTAGGTACCTTTGACTATGATTAATTATCTCTGACTATGATTAATTGTCACGTTGTAAGTCCTTTTATAACAACAACTTTTATTTTTCAATAGGCGTATTGAATACCTATATGGACCATAAAATGTAGGTATAGGTCTATCGGTACATTATGTATAATATTTAACTAAAATAGATATGATATAAATAGTCCTTAAACTTCTTTATATTCCCCACAAATTTATCCATTGTGATTTGATTGATGAGATACTTCACTTTAAAATGTAAAGATTAAATTAAAAGTAAAAATAAATCAATTCAATTCAAACGGGAATAAAATAAATGTATGTATGTATATCTCACTCCTATTAATCGTCACTTTTCTTGATTCGAAAATACTTTTTTGTCCACAGATCCAGGAGAAAAAATCAAATGTCACTGAAAGCTAAAAATACATCCAGTTCGTCGTTGGTTGTAGGTAGGCGTTTTAAAGTGATAGGTTCCTTGTCGGCACCATTCATTCTGGACATTATTTATCTTTCTGTTTTTTTTTTTTCTTCTCTCCAGCGTTAATATCGTTGGGTCAGACAATAAAATATTATAAGTGTCATAGACATATTTATCATTTCAAGTGCTTTACAAGTATTTTGTAGTTTTGAGACCATAAATTCTGTATAGAAAATCAACGAAACAAATTGCTCTCCAACATTAAACATAATATTTTGAATGATTGATGTCTGACAGTTGGAAAACGATTTCTTTTTTGTGTACAAGTCGATGACGGATAGACTTCAGTGCAATTAGTGTAACATTACCTTTGGGTGTAATTATGATTGCAGCTAATATTTTATTTACTGGCATGGTATAGTGGGTTTGAGATATTTACAAAAAAAGATATGTGTAGTGTAGGTAATTATAGTGCATAGCTGAGTAAGTTTCATACCAAATGAGATATGAGTACGATTAGTGAGTAGACGGCGAGTAGATTTTGTACCTATTGCACTTATCGATAATTTTATATGAAAATTAATCGAGCGAAGCAAGAAGTTACAGATTAAAGATAGGTGCATACATATAGGTACCCTGGTGCCTTGTAAAAAGGAGTTACAACAGAAATATTGTAGTGTTCTGCTAAATGTGATTCAAAATTGTTTTTTTTGTTTTGGTAGATCTAGATATTTTCTTTGAAAAATTAATGATGTACAAAAATCATCAAAAAGATAAGTAATTTTAATAACATCAGACTATTGACCTTAGTACCGATTGTCTGTTTGCTGCCTGTTAAAATTAAGTTTTTTTCTTAGGACTTATGTTTATATGCCAACAAAAAAAGTCTATATTTAATTTAATAGCTCATTAGCTCATTGGGAATAAACATTGAAAATGTAAGAAAATAGTAAGATGAGAGATAGAGTTAGCGGACATCTTGAATATAATCCAAATTATTCGCTTATTTTCAAATTTGTATTAAAAATGTATTTCGAAAATAGTGTTAAAAATCAAATTCAAATCAAATAAGAAATTTTTGTCTACCTTTGATACTTTTTGAATTTATCTGAAAATATGTTATATGGTACTAAGTACCGCTTATTACCTTTCTCATGAAAAGTTAAGCAATTCTTGTAGATAAATGTATTTTATGCTATATGTGACAATGTGATGGAGGTTTTCTATATCCCAGCATTAAGGCTGAAGGGGACATTTTCTGCATTCGCTTTCCTGTCGAATATGCTGCTTAAGGGCTATGATTGTCTTAGGATTGTTAGAGGAAGCCCGTGATTTCAAGTAGCTCCGAAGAAATAAGTCTGGTATGGTTAATTCAGGTGATCTTGCGGGATATGCCAAATTGCCAAAACGGGAGATTACGCGACCAGGAAACGCTTTGTTCACAATATCCATTGTGTGCGGTTGCACCATCTTCTTGAAACCATATGATCACCAAGCCCCTCTCATCCAATTCCGGCAGTAAAAAGTCTTTTATCATGGCCCTGTAGCGTTCGCCAGTAACATCAGTGACCGTATTTCCGATACCTTCCCCAAAAAAATAAGGCCCAAGCGTGAACTCCACATCAGACAGTGGCTTTGAGTGGATGTTATAGCTCTTTGTGCATCACACGCGGGTTTAAAGTGTCCCAGAAAAGAAGATTTTGCTTCTTGACGTAACCGCTTAAGTGGAAATGCGCCTCGTCGCTTATGATGATTTTCGGCACAAAATCGTCCTCTTAGTTGTTGGGATTGAGGATGGCTTGACAGTAGTTGTTATTCACACGCGACTGACATGACGGTTAGAAGGCATAAACTGATGCACTGTTTGCACTTTGTAGCTGTAGGGTCCGTCTGTGATGATGCCCAATTGCGTTGCTCTTGCGTTGTCTGGTTGATGTTTCTTCGTTCTCAGCGACATCGTCAGCTACAGCTGCGATATTCTCGTCCGAACGACTATTCCGGTAGTGGCCACGCACTGCGTGGTCTCCTGTGGTTCTAGTATGTTCAAGTCGAGTATAGCTAAGAGCCCGAATGTTTTCCCAGTTGGCGCGATACGATTACGAATTGACGTCTTACACCACCGACCGATTATTGGTCATGAAAATCGACAAAATTATTGCAAGCTTTTTGCATACTGCAACTTTCCAGCTCACAAATGTCAAATATGATTGACGTATTACCATTTGCAAAAACTGTAACATCTTCCGATAGGTTGATTTATTTTGCGCCACCTTGTATAAACTCAACTTTTTTTATTTTTTAAACTAGCTATTTAATTAGCTTTTAAAATTAAATACCCCTTTTGTAGCTTAGTTGAAAACTAAAATTTATATGAATAGTGTACCTTGCCACCTAATTTTTTAGAAGATGGAAAATTTAAAAAACTACAGCTTTTTTACTGTTTCCATGATAGTCTAGCAAAATCATTGGAAAAAAGAGTAGGCTTCTGTTAAAACGGATAACAATGCAATTTTAACTATAGGGAGGGTAATTGGGATCACCACAACACTTCCACTTAGTTTTCTTCCCCAATCTCCATGAGGAGTGGCTGCCATCTTCAGCTTGGAGCGTTTTAAAATTTTATTCAATTATCTCAGCAAATATTTGTTTCAAAGAAAAAAAAATACAAATTTTTCAACACAAGATTTCCAATAACTTATATCAATAACTTTTTTTCGACATCCTGAATATATGTACATAGCTTTGAAAAACTTCAAATTTATAATTTGGGCACAAAATGAAAAAAAAATCGTTTGAGATTCTAAAATTGAAGTTTTTGAAATCATATATCTTTTTAAACATTCTAAATTTCAAAAAAAAAGTATTTGCCATAAGTTGTTGGATACTACTTTTTCTATAAAACAAATATTTACCGGAATATTTGACCGTTAAAAACACTAAAATCCAGATAGCGGCCATCTCTTATAGAAAATGAGGGGAACAAACAAAGTTGGATTGTTCTGGTGATACCTTTTTTCCTACCTACAGTTAAAATCTCATTGGATTAAGTTTTAACGAAAAACCTAAACTACCTATAATCATACTTTTAGGTTAACGAAAAACTTATAATTTATCAATCGTTGGTCATATCTCATATGAGATCAATTTTTATAAATACGCCGAAATGCTTATTTATGTATTCTCTATTTATATTTAAATTTTGTTTTAAGTGTAATTTGTTCAGTCTTTTAGCACCGAATCAGCTAAAAATATTAATTCATATTGTTGGTCCTTCGAACCGGATTGTCTTATGACTTTCTTTTAGCATTGCCGTTTTAAAATGTTGAATTTTATTTAAATTATAATGCGCCAAAATATTTGAAGCAGCAAATATCCTGGTTCTCAAAAATATTCTTTAAAAGTTCAATACGTGTGAAATCTTCCAAGACATTTTAAATATTAACGAATGGATAACCTTGCACTGCGCAGGTTACCTAGAAATCGTCGGGAATGTGTGATATATGTCTTACACAATCAGGTACTCCAGAATACTTCTTCTTTTCTTACAATATCTTTCATTTTTTCTGTTATCGTGGGTGTATAAATTAATTTAATTAACAAAACAACACCAAACTGAAACTGACAACAACAAACCACAATACATTTGGCATTGAAATTATTTATTTACTTTCCTTTTTTTGTGGAAACAACGCCTCTCAAATAATTTTCACATTTTTATAAATGTGATAAAAAAAGATAGCCGCATTGTTAATAACCCATAAAGACATGTCATAAAGTTCGTCTATAATTTGATTAAAGTGATGAAATTTAAATTCTTTTATTCTCTAGCTAGCTTTAGCTGATGATTATGAAGATGCAGTTTTTTTTGTATAACGTAGTTGATTTATTACTGTGTCTACTCATACATCATTTGAACATTTTATTAATCTTTTCTGTACAAATTAAAGAGAATTTAATGGTGGTGATGGCAAAAAATCGCACACACAATAAATGCTTAATTTTTTCATACAAAATGGTAGTATTCTTTTCGTAGTTTTTAACGAGGGATCAAAGTTCGAATCAAAAGGGTCGTTCCTGACTTCCGCGAATATTTTTAATGAGTTTAAATTTTACCACAACGAATAGCCCTGTGCTCCAAATAATGCTAAATTTTGTGAATCGGATACAAACGCCACCAGCCTGGGCTTGGACTCTGGGATTGAGCCTATAAATTTTATTTATTTTTGCAGGCGATGGTTTCAGAGACTAAATAAACAATAATTTGACTCGTGTAGTTGTTTTCCAAAGGGGAATCTTTATATTATGTCCCTCTGTGTTTGATTGGAACTGATTTTTGTGGTTCATTGTTCTCGGAAAAAAAAATAACAAATGAAAGTGTAACTTAGGGGGACATCTTGCTGATTTGTATAAATACATATATGTTTTGATTCACTTTAAATCGGATAACCCGCACAAGAGTAATGTTTGGGGCTTTGAGTTAACATCATGAAATTCTACCCCGTTGTGATTTATATAAATCAGCGGAATGCAAAACAATCACACATTTCAAATAATGATGGATTTTGTTGAATTTATGCTAAATACATATTGAGTTTTTTTTTTCTGTTGTCACTTGCACTTATAGTTAAAAATTTGTATGGAGTTTACCTACATTAGGGTGGGTACTAATTATCGGAATCTTTGATTTTTTTTTAAATCATGAAATTTGGTTGGTTCGCGCGCTGAAAGAAAAGACTTTACTGGCTATGATTTTACTCCAATGATGACAATATTAGTACCGCAAAAATAAAATTCATGGTTAAATTGCAAGAACTTGCTCGTAAATAGCTTACAACACAATAGAATGTTTCATGCTTTAAGCTTAAAAAACTAAAAAATCCAAAATCCAATGTGTTTTTCCATCACAAATAATGGTTTTAAATTGTCTAGTTAATGACTTTTAGACCATCTGTATTTTTGGAAGGGATAAAAACAACAAACTCTAATTTTTAGAAATTAAAATTCAAGAAAATAGCTTGATATTCTGTAAGTTGTACAGTAAAATAGGACATATAAAAGGTACAAATTCCTACCCTCATGAAGAATCAAATGAGTTTGGAAGCGTTTTTTTAGGGGTAGAGGGGGGTAGATTGTTGTGCATCAAAAGGAAGAAATGACTTTGGTACAATCTATGCATATGGTACATAATTTCAAGGTACTTATAAATTAACGATAAACATACCATGTAAAAAGTTATAGTCCTTTTTATGTAAGCATGACTATATTTTCAGTATACGATAATCTATAAGTAAATATGACCGAAAACCATTTGAAATAACGGTACGTCATGAAACTATATATACATATATAAATCTTCCATTTCTTATGGAAACCAAAAATATGAAGAGTCCATAAAAACATATATTGTAAGAGGGTGTTTTTTTGAGGGGAAGTTAAAAGTGTGGGACTATACCATAAAACTTGTGAAAAAAATACTACCCTCATGCAACTTGGCACAAATGTTAAGAGTGTCCCGAGAATTAAGAATCAAGAGAATCTATACAAATATTTTGTAGGGAAGGGTATTTTTTTGCGGTTCCAATTACAGTTGACGCTACAACAATTTTATGATAAATTTTGTTCGACTTTTTTTAACCTTGACATGAGTAGAGTAGCATGGGGCACCAAAAGATGAATTTTCTAAGAAAAATCATCAAAATATTGACGTCCTGAAGCATTGTTAGAGATTTTCTTAAAATTTTTATTTAAGAACAAACAAATTTCATTATTTAAAATTTATTTAATAAATTTGAGCCCTAAGCCTTTTTTTTAAAAGTCCCAAAAAATTTCTCTTCATGGAATTAAGAAAAAAAAAATAAAAAAAAACGAATAAAATAAATATAATATGACTCACCCTAATTTGGATTAGGGAGATACTATATGTACTTTCGTATCTATACATAATTCTATTGAAGTGACTTCGCCTTAATAAAGCTTCTGAAGGGGCATATATTCAAAGATAGACTTATTTTTGTTTAAATTACTTTTATTAACAGATAGAAAATTGACACAGATTTATCTGTTTATCATTTTATAAATGTTCAAGGTAAAACTCAAAACAGTCAACAACCCCATGTAAGTGTAAATGAAAGAGTCTACCATAATTCGTAAATTATTGAAAACACCTTCAACAATTCAACGAACTATTCAATCCCTGTCGTTCGATTTGAACTTAAGGTAGGTTAGGTAGAGAGGAGCTACCCTTCCTCAAAAAAAAAAACAGAGATGGTAAAATGTAAAATTGTTTAGTGGCGAAAAAATAAAGTTTTTCAGTGACGAGATTAAAGTCAAGTTGACTCGTCTAATTTAAAGGATCAACTCGAGTTTAACTCCGAAGCTCTGGTGACCTCGCACTGAAAAACTAAGCCTAAAATAAATAACCAAAAATTGAGTTTATAATAACGTCAACAATTCAAAAATCTCATTAAGTTTTAGTACAATGCTAATAAATAACCAGTGATTTTTTTTGGTTTGCCCCACAGTTCCTTAATAATGCACTTTTTCAGCTAGTTGTGCCTTGGCTTTTGGAACTAGGTTTGAAGTAGATTTCAATGTACCCACTGGGACCCGGGAGTGGATAAATGTTTAAAAATAATTTATTGCGAAATTGTAACGTAGAAAAAATATTAACTTTTTGTTTCTTTGCGAGATACAGCGCTACCTCTTATCTTGTCTGCATTTTTGAGAATGTTGACCTGATAACTTGACGTCAAGAGGTAACCCTGTATCTCGCAAGCGAAACAAATTAATATTTTTTTCTTCGTTACAAACCAGCAATAAATTATTTTTAAACATAATGTCGTTTTCGATTGGATTTCGGAACAGAACTACTGCGTTTTGATTCCAATCGAATTATTTTCTATTGTTTCGAGACTTATTTGTGAAGTACTTATGTGTGTGTGCGTAAATTGTCTGATATTTATGTATATTTTTTTGTGTAAATTAATTTTGACAAATAATCCGATGAAAGGGTTTATTACCCCGTTTACAAACAGAATCGAGAGCTCGAGTTGGATTAGGGTCGGATTTTCGACCAAGGTTTTTCGGCACGTGAGTTCAGAGCCCCATTTGAAATTGAGTTGATATGGTGTTGAGATCACGATTTAATTGAATGGCAACAATATATTTATTTTACACAAAAACAGTTCAAATTTAATGAATTTTAGTACATACTTCACATAGCTATCAAAACAAATAAATAATTTTACTCGCACATGTGCAAAAACACTGTGGTGAACACATCCTCAAGACCGACTATTCGACCCAGGTTTTTTATCAACAATTTTGACTCGACTCCGCTCCTGAATCGAGTCGGTTGAAGCTCATTTCAAGTCAATGCAGGTATACAAAGGGGCCAAGCGAGCTTGAAGCTCGCTCGAATTCCTCATGTGACCGGGGTATATATGTATATTTTTGTTCCGGGTCTACTCCTTTATTAATTCCGGAACAGAAAAATACTCCGAAAAATTACCCGGAACAGCCAATCGAATTATTTTGGAGTAAGCGGAGTCAAAAAGCAGTAACTCCGAACCTCCAACCGAAAACGACATAAGTATATCAACTCCCGGGTCGTTTATCTAAATTTCTGAGAAAGTTGAGCTGGTATCATGAGGTCAAGTTAGAAGGTAACCCCGTACCTTTCTCGAAATCCAACAGCGCAATAATTTTTTTTAGTTACAAATTAGCAATAAATTAGCAACTCATGATATTTCGGAGTTGTCCTGCTAACTTTATACACCAAACTGGATTGACTCAATGCTTCAAACGAGACTCGTAAGCGCAGAAATGAGTGATAGCAAGCATAAAGTTAGGACATGTAGGGCACTCGACAGAGGGGGGGGTCTTGTCACCCGTGCTTTGGCTTTTGGTTAAACCAGATTTGGTTGGACCAGATTTCGGTTAAACTTAATATAACTGGTGTCAAAGTCGTTGCGTACGCTGGTGACGTCGTGATCATGGTCTCAGGGAAATTTGTCCATGGTCTCAGGGAAATTTGTCCCCACCTTGTGCGGGCTACTACAAACTTTCCTAGACGAGCTCAGTTATTGGGCCAGTAGCTGTGGACTTAATGTCAAGCCACTCAAGACAGAACTGGTTTTATTTACGAGAGAACGAAACATTCCAAATTTAATCCCTCCCACCATAAATGGGACTCCCTCACATATCACAGGAACGGCAAAATATCTTGTTCTAGTAATTGATCGTAAACTAAACTGAAAAGAAAACATTACAAAAAAGAGAGAAGAAATCTTCAATAGCATTCTATACTTGCAGTAGTATTTTTGGGAAAAGAAAGGGTACCAGCCTCAAAACCATTCATTGGATGTATACAGCCATAATAATGCCTTTCTTGACATACGCATGTCTGTTTTGGTGGCCAGCCTTAGACAAGGCAACCAATCTCAAAACCATGACTAAAATCCAAAGGTTAGCTTGTATTGGCACAACCAGTGCCATGAGAACAACACCGACCGCAGCCATAGAAACTTTTCTCTCACTTGCCCAAATTGACCTTTTCACGAAGGACATGGCGGCCAATAGTGCTTTGCGAGTAAGACAGTGCAATCACTGGAAAAGGGGCCTTTTTCGTCATAGAACGATTATGAACTTAACTGATATAGACATTCAAACAGACTATATAATACCACACATTGATTTCAATCTGGTTGCTTTAATAGATATCCCTACAAGGGATGTCTGGATGGAAAACCGGGTCATAAATATAAATCATGTATCGGTTTTAACGGACAGTTCCAAGACGGGCGAAGGGGTAGGGTCAGGCATCTTTTCAGAAAACCCTTTATTGAGATCAATAAAGCTTCCAGGAGTGTCTTCCATAAGCGGAGGTATTTGCAGTTTATGAGGCAGCAAAGTATCTTGCCACATGTGAACTAGTAAACAAGAACATTGACATTTTCATAGACAGTCAGGCGGCCATCAATCCAAAGCCATCGACTCAGTTGTCACATAGTCAAAACTGGTGGAATGTTGTCACAAAGAGTTGCGATTACTTAGCGCAACAAACACATTTACCCTACGTTGGGTCCCAGGACACTGTGACATACATGGGACTGAAAAGGCAGACGAATTGGCAAAATACGGGCCATCCACTGATCCGAGCCAAACTGAATCGTCAGTACTTATGCCCCTGGGGCTAGAAAAGAGCAGAATTCACCAGAGCTTCCTCGGAGCCGCCAATGATAGGTGCTCACAGATTGACACGAGTCGGGTTTCGAGAAATCTTTGGCCGGATATCTCTAGGAAAAAAAAACTGAATACTTATACTCTCGCTAAGTAGGCCTCAACTATACCTATTGGTTGGAATCCTAACAGATCGCAACTCAATGGGAACCCACTTAAACATAATAGGGATCATCGCATCCAAACTCTGTAGAGGGTGTCAAGATGAAAAGGCGGAAAAGCGCTCATTTCACTTCATATATGAATGCCCTAGCCTAGCAGAAAAACAGCCCTCGGAGAATACTCTTTCAACGAACTGGGCGACATCTTGTCTCTGCCACTAAACAACACCCCGAAATTCATTCAGATTTCGGGATGGTTCAGGGGGCACCTCTTACCTAATCTTCTACTTATTCCTTTCCTTACCCTTCCCTCTTCCTTCCTTTTCGCAAACCCTGGGGAGTGCAATGGATCCATTTAGATACGAGTGAGATGTTTCGGCTTGCCGAATCATTACCCCTTATAACCTAACCTAACTTTAAACACATAATTCAGACCATTCCGAGACTTTTTGCAACGGATAATTGATTTAAGATCCTTAAGTCTAAAAATCATCGTCCATAATTTCATTAAAAGTCTATAATCTTATCCCTACTAAACCATAGATTTCTAAAAGTTAAGAGACATAATTTAATGATATCTTTATTGGAATTACTGTATAAGTCTATCTCTTCCAACTGACCATGTTGATTTAATTATGTTAATTTGTATTGCCATAACACAGAAATATGTGTATTTCCTCGTCATAAACTTCAATTATTACCTCGGATTAATTAATTAAAAAAAAACTTGTCATTTAGTTCAGATGAATGCATCCAGTGTAAAATGTCGTGTTGCCGCGATGCCGCCATCGCAATGAATTAAAATTCCATCAATCAATTCCTGTTAAACCAGCTAGAGCTAAAACAGCTCTCTATATATTCCATCGATCAATATAGAATTCCTATTTTGCATCGCATTATTTTGCAGATTTAATTGGTCTTGTGTCGTAAAGCTGCAAATTGAAGCACCTCCAACGCACTTGCTAACAAATCGAAAGTGTACCTGGCGTCTCGCGTTATCTTCTCGGGGCCGGGCGATCGGCTCGTATCTGTGTTTTTTTGATGAACCGCTTGCGCTCGCTTATCAATGCTACAAGTACCAATTAGTCGTATATTTAATATATAAGTGAATGTCAGGACAGAGTGATGCAAGTTGTTGCAATCAGCGAGTTCCGATTCCGATAATTATTTTATTATTCTGGGATATCTAGTTCAGTAGTTCAGTTGATCAATGTTCAATGTCATGTGTGTAGTCTGTAGTGTGTGGTTTGAAAGGAGGAAAATGATATTATTTTTTATTGTTTCGTCTGTGTAGCTATATCTTTGAAACATATGTGCACATCTGTTGTGCAATTTTTGTATCTTCTTATCTTTCTTCACATAGTTTACGAAATGAGAAATAATTTGTCTTGCCCTTTTTTCTTTCTATATTTTCAGTTGGATTTCCTATTTTGTTGTTCTTTCTGCTGGGCGATCCGTACAAAAGAGGATTTTTCTGCGACGACGAGTCATTGATGCACCCCTTCCATGAATCAACAGTCAAGAGCTGGATGTTGTACATTATTGGATTGGTGTTACCAGTTGGAATTGTAAGTTAAACAAATTTCTATTTATAATATTTTATTATGAGTTCAGTAATTTTAAGTATCTCATCGTTCTCCTTTAAGTTTAATGGGCACTAAATTTAGTTTCAGGCAATCTTAGAACTATTTAGAATGTATGTCGTTGTAGCCACATAAATAATAATTGCATCACTCAAAAAAATTGCGTTCAGCGAAATTGTCAATGTCACTCCATATTTAGTAGCCTGCTAACAGGCTATGAATATGATGGCATTTAATTAATTTGAGGAGTTCTTCAGTTTACTTCTTAGGTTCTTCAAGATGTCTTTAGTTAATAAAGAGGGAAAATTGTGTGAAAGGGCATTTAAAACTGCCAAGATTAAAAATAGTGTGGGAAAGAACTGTGACAAGGGTGAGGGTACCTAATTTTGTGAGATCTAATTTTAAAGTCGGATTTCTAATGTTTACGTTAAAAGTGTTTAAATATGTTTTCCTTACGATACATTTGGGTAGCGATCATCAACTCGAGGGTAGACAAAAAGAATGCAATATTATCTAATTTTAATTGACAAGGATCGTATTGGGAAAGAGCTTTTTGAGTCGATTAGTGAAATAATCCGGTTTCGGAACGATAATAATCTCAGAAATCTTAAAATGAGGTATCGAACTTTTAAAGAGTTAACTAAAGCCTCGCAAAGTAAAATATAAACATGTTTTGCAGAATATTTTATGAAGCCTTGAGCTGAGTTTTCATAACAATGCTGTAATGAAGGAATTGAAAATTGAGTCCCTTACAACACAAAAAAAGATTTGATCTCCAATCGTTGAAAGGAAATCGACATTAAAGATTACTATTTCTCGAACCAGCGACGTGCCTTTACACAGCTAATAAAACTTCAATCTAAAACTTATCCTTATTGTAAACTTAAACTTTAACTTAATTGCTAACTAAAATAAACTATAATATTATAAATTTGTTAAGTGTTTATCATTAATAAGTAACAAAAAGTCCCTAAGAGAGGGCACACACCCGTCTCACTAAAAAAATGTTGTTTTAATTTTTGTTAGTACTATATATGACCTACAACTTTTTATTTTTAATCTTACGGGCTTACGACCACGATTCCTCTGAAATTCCTTGTTAGCCCCTCGCCGCCGCCGGCGGTCGCGACCCACAGTTTGAAAAACTCTGGCCGAGGACAACAAATTCATTTGGAGTGAAGTTTATAAGTGCTCTCGTATAGTAAAGGTATACACGATAGCAGACAGTTTGGCAGTATATGCCTTATTGGAAATATCATTTTTCAGTTTTTTGTTTCTGCAAGTTGTCAGACCAACTGTTTAATCAAAGCATTTATAACATTCGAGTTTTATTCAACTTCGTACTCACTTATCAGCCTCGTGATCTTTTATTTTGTATGTAATTGTCTGAGATAGTAGCCCGTAGCGTAATGGTTAGTGCGTTCGACTGTCGCGCTGGAGGTCTGGGTTCGCTTCCCAGCCTCGTCCACCTACAAACTAAAAAAAAAATTTTTTCAGGGCTACTGCCTCTTGCGAGGAACTGACAAATCCTCCAAGAGTATCACTTGTCACGAATAAGTGCTTCTCGACTAGCCGTACGGATTCGGCATAGAATTGTAGGTCTCTTCCATTCCTGTCGACAGGCGCACACAGGAATGGTTGCGAGTTGTTAGTCACTAGGCCCTGGTTCTTCATGAGCCGTTGTGCCACCCAATTTATTTATTTTATTTTTTATAAGAGTTATGTAAGCATAATTCAATCAATTTAGTTATTTTTACTACAAATAGAAACAGTCCATATTTTCCATCATATCTAACTAAATTTAACATTTCTCACGCCTGAAAAAGCTAATACTATACCCTGGGGTTCCGCCGAAGAGTTTTCAGGGTTCCGCACGTTTCTTGAAGCACAAACAGTAAAAACACAAAAATATTTTTTTTTAAGTACCGTGAAACCGAGTGACTTTGGCGCATATAAAAAGAGAATAACTTTTGGAGATTGTTTTTACAGAGTATAAAGATTTGCACAAGTTTCATTAATTTTAGGCCAATCAGTTAGCTAGTTTAATTTTTGAAAATAAAAAATTGGGTGGCCAAAGTCATTTTGCACTTTCGGGTCACTTTGGCCGCAAAAAACATATTTCTTATTATCTCATGGCTAAGCAATATAACTTATTGATAACAGAGACATTTTTTTATACTGAGGATTTTTGTTTATTTTGTAGAGTTTCATTTATCTTTTTTTGTTACGTTTAAATACATGGATTGTTAATTTCACTGGAAAAATATTAAGAGAATCAATCTTTCTTTGCGCTTTTGCAGCCTTATTAGGAGATTGTACTTATAAGCTTTCTTATAAATTTGATGCATTTTGCTTCATAATTTGTCGTAGCCAAAGTCACTTAAAACGAAGACCAAAATAATCCCATCATATGTCATTTTTTATAAAAAGCAACTACCGACATTTTTTTGTTTTATTGTTACATTAACAAAGTGAAGCAAATCCGATTTGCATAATATTCCACATAACTGCGTAAAAATTATTTTGCTGTAGTATTTCCACAACATATTGATGCCTTTCAACATTTGTTGGTGTTTTTTAAGTTTTTTTTTTTTTAATAAAAATTATTTAGTTTAACTTTTTTCTTAATTTATCCTAATGAAGCTTTTACAACCATTTTAAATTTATTAAATTATACAATATTAGAAATAATGCTGAAAAGATTAGAAAAGTTCTTTTTAATAAAAAAAAAAATAGAATCAATGTGCATTCATTTACCAAATTCCCCCACCACCCAGGCCAATTTTTACCCATCTCACGTTATGTAATCATAAAAATGTTAGACGTTTACATTTTCTTTTTATCGAAGTGTGAGCTTCTCATAATTAAAAAAAAAAAAAAACAAACAAAAATAATACAACAACACTCAAATTCTTAAGAACATTACGAGCCACACTCACATCAAATATACACAAAAAATTGATTTTGAAATCAATTGTGTGTTTTTCATCTTTTGCTATCGTTAAGAGTCGGGGTTCCGAAATATATTTTGACCTTGTTAAGGGTTCCAAAGCTTAAAAAGTTTGGGAATCGCTGCTCTAGACCACATCTCTACCGAATTGTGTTATAATTAATATATCTTTCAACACAATGCCAGTTCCGTATGTAGTTTTATTATTAAAGTTCTTTTACCTTTGCACTCACTGTTGTCATTGAGCACCCCCATTTATTAACAACCAACAAGAAGATATCTTCCTTCATAGATCAATGATGCCACTTTTGAACTTAAGAAGCAAAGAAATAACCTTTGAAAAATATTTTTGATTTAAAATAAAAAAAAAAAACAAGAGATACAAAATAGATGAAGTGCAAATGAAAAATCGTTCAATAAAAATGTCTTTGGTTGTTCTGACTTAAATATAATTTGAATTGAATTGAAAGAGGTCTCGGCGTTCGGTCCCATATATTGCAACAAATAGTTTTTGTTGTTGTTGTCAGAAATAAAATGTCTCACCCTCTCAGCTGTTGACACACATAATACCCTGCTATGGGTTGATGCAGCGCAATGCGCTAGTTAATTTTAAGTGCCTCAGATATATTTCAGTATCTTTTCCGGATGATGGATCCAGAATCCAAAATATTTATATAAATTTATCTTTTGAATGTAGCATTTGATTTGAAATTCGATTAAATATTAAAAAATTCCGGTGACCCAATTTATATCTCTTGACACCATCTTTTTTATTGTGAAGACGATTCTGTGGATTGTTTCGAAACGAAATATAATTGCTGACAAATTGGGAAATGAATGCAGCAGATGGGAATGGAGTAAGAGCGGTTCAGACATTTAGGCAACCTGTGTTGTAACTTATGGCGATATATCAAACGGGCGGCCGTCATTTTCAAAGCCTTCATTATAGAAATCTCTATGTTTTCTTTAATAAAGAGAATAATTCCACGTCTATCATTAATTTGATTTATGCTTTTCAAAGGGCTCTTGCCTGAAAAATTTCAGAATTCTTAAAAACCAATATCATACAAAGTTATTTCTTTTTATGGCGATCAAACCAAAAGAAGAAGTAGAATACTCGACATTTTTACAGACAAAAATATTGTATTACGATACATTTGTCGTTTAAATCTTTGGACAATTTTCGTATAACATTGTTTTAGCTGGAACATACTTCTAGGTAACCCAACCTGTTTATTGGAATTCAAGATATTGTAAAAAATTTATTTGAATAAACAAAATTTCAAAAAAGAAATTTTATAGGTATCTACTCATTCCACATAACTTCTCCACCCCTATTCGTGTATTTATTTTATCTTTCATATCTTATCTAGATATACAAATTCGTACATCCGTCCCTGGAACTGGAGTCGAATGTTTGCGTAATGGTAGTTTTTTATTGGATATGAGGACAACTATTTACTGCTTGCTTTTGTTGGACAGGAGATTTTTTGTAACCAAATTGTGCAATTTAATTTGTATGTAAAAACTGCCGCATTCAAAAGAATATATAGGTCACTGAAATATGTTATTTCCCATCATAACTTTGTCTTGTGTGCAAACCGCTGCCAGTGTGTCTTTTTTTGTATTTTTATGGGTGGAATTCATTGATATCTATCAAACTATTAAGGTAGATACATCATACACTGGTGCTGAAGTCCTTAAAAATAAATTCATTACGATTAGGGAATGCCTTTAATTTAACTCCTGAGCACTCTGATGATTTTTAATTATATTTTAAAAGACTACTTAAGCCTTGCGAACGAAACTTATACACGGTGTTTTGCATAAGACTGCATAAGATGTGACCTGCAAGTTGGTTCAAAACAAGACAAAAATTTAGTAGGAAGGAAGGAGCGGTTAATTTTTTCACATTAAAGTGCGATTTTCTAAGAACTAACATTTAACAAAAAAAAATCGCGGCTACACTTGGAATATGTTATAAATGTTTTCTAGGTCAGAATCTTATTATTTGGACATCTTATTGTGAAGGTATATTTCGAAAAACTCCATTCGAAAAAAGTATATCAAAAATATTGGTAATAGAATTTAGGTAAATCATTTTACTCTAAAAAAAAGTGGTTCACGCAATTCTACCTCCATCTGAAACCTAACCACTGCAGTGATTTTCTTCAAATTTTGAACTTTAGGTTTTAAATCGAGAATATTTTGGTGAAAACAAATTTTTCAAATAAAGGTAATTAGTAGTACCTACCGGTCATAGAACCGATTTTTTGATTTTCAAATTTATCGTAAAAGGCTTCACCGATTTTCAATCTTAGGAATTTTAAAGATTCACCTAAGGTGTGACCAAAAGCTCGAGCATGTATGTTTAGTCAAGACAAGAAAAAAATCGTAAACAAAGGAGGACTAAATAGAAGTGAAATTATAAAATAAAAATCAACGGCAATGGCAACATTTACAATGCCCTAATATATTTTTTGCAAGGACAGAAATCCGAAAATTTTAAATAAATTTGTTTTAATGAATAGTTTTTGAAAATTAAGTTTCAAACTCAAAACTTTGAAAAAAAAAAAAAAAAATGTTCAAGCTATTTTTTATCAAAATCCATCCTACGTTATTCTTTGTTTTCAAAATTCAATGCTCTTATTAAAACTTAGTCAAACACTAAAAACAAGATGGTTCTAGGATTTTTACTTTTCAAGATATTGAAAAATAACTGGTAATGCGAAATCAGTAGATACAAATATTCTGATGCACAATTTGACGAACACATACTTACTTACTTACTTAGGTCCTCGGACCTATTACGTCCGTGATGTTTCCCTTACGGGACATAGGGCCTCCACTACACCTACGCGCCATCGTGTACGATTTCTTGAAATATATTTCAGCTCTCTCAAACTTTTCCCCAGTCGTGCCGATTCCTGTTCGACCGTTCTTCGCCATGTACTTCTAGGCCGGCCCACTTGTCTTCCCTCCTGTGTGAGCGGGTTGCACTGCATTGATTGAGATGCAATGCACCGATCGCCTTTTCGAAGCGTATGGCCAATTCACTGCCACTTTCTTCTTCGTATAATGGAGTCTATGGGCCCCTGACCCGTTCTCGCATGAAGTTCGGCATTGGAGATACGGTTGGGCCAGAAAATCCTCAAGATGTTTCGTAGACATCTATTAACGAAGGTTTGCAGCTTTCTAGTGATAGTGTCAGTGACTTTCCAAGTGCTGCAGCCGTAAAGCAGAACGGATTCAACATTGGAGCGGAACAGTCGTAGCTTGGTCTTAAAGCTAAAAGAGTTGTTTCTCCATATTTTGGACAGCATTCCAAACGCAGCCTTTGCTTTTCTGATTCGGCTGTTTACGTCCAGTTCAGTTCCGCCACCCGTAGAGACAATACTCCCAAGATATTGGAAATCCTCTACCATCTCTACCGGTTGTCCAGAAATATTTACTTGGATTGATGAGGAAGTTCCAAGGCTGATCCTTTTAGTTTTTGCCGAGTTGATCTTAAGCCCTACGATTTCTGCTTCTCTCTCCACCCTTGTTGTCATTTGATGGAGATCCATGATCCTATGAGAGAGTAAGCATACGTCGTCCGCGTAGTTCAGATGTTTGAGGTGAGATTGCAGAGTCCACTGAATTCCTCCATTTCCATTTGACAAAGCTGCGTGCAGTACGTCACTTATCACCAACAGGAACAGTATTGGTGACAGTATACAGCCTTGCCTAACTCCACTTTGGATTTCAAACTCATCTGACAGCCTACCTTTGTGCAAAACGTGACACTTGGATCCATCATATGTAGCCTTGATAATAACAATCAATTTATCTGGGATGCCCCTCCTGCGCAAAGCAAGCCAAATAAATTCTCTATTGACACTGTCGAACGCCTTTTCAAAATCGATGAACAGCAGGTGAAGTGGTGATCGATATTCAATGCACTGTTCGATGATGATCCGCAAGGTGTTGATGTGATCCACACAGGAAGATCCAGTGCGGAAACCTGCTTGTTCGGCGTCGAGTGTGTCTTCTTGACGAACACATGCTAAACGAATTAAAAACGTATGGATTTGCCTTAAAACTGATTCCACATGTACATGTATCGAATTCCACAAACAAAACCGAATTTGAACAAGGAAAACAAAAAAACCTGAAACCGAAATTGAATATGAAATTCGACCGAAAATCAGAACAGTGGTGCAAATTTTGTTTTCAAAAATGGTCAAGAAATTGTATGTATAAAAATTTGTTTAAAAAAACGCTATAACGAATTTTGATTTGATTGCCATACAATGATTTAGGTTTTATCAAATTTTTTTTTCAAAGACGGATGTAACAATTTTGAGTAAAGGAGAATGGGCAAAGTGGTCTACCCACTCAACAGTAATGTGTTGTATGTCGTTGAAAAGGTAATTTTACTGACTTCATTTCATTGTATGACCATAAAGCTCTTAACTATGGGGTTCGTGAGATATTCGGAATCAAAGCACCGAAAAAGACAATAATGCATTTCTTCATTGGTAGTGTGTCCTCACACCTACATTAATCTGTGATACATCGTTGAAAAGATAATTTTGTGTACTTTATTTTTGTATATAGCCGTGAAGACGTAGAACATAGGGTGAAAGAGATATGTGGGCATACAAATCGGCAAATACAACAACAATGCAATTCTTCATTTGGTACTGGTCTACCGACTCAACAGTAATGAGTCATACGTCGTTGTAAAGGTTATGGCATTTGCTTCATTTCATTATATGGCAGTTAAGCTCTAAGCCATGGGGTTCGCAAGATATTCGGCTCTTAAGCACAAAAAACAGCAATAATGCAATTCTGCATTGGTAACTTATCAACCAAGTCAACAACTATGAGTCATGTGTCGTTGAAAAGGCTGTGGCGTGTACTTCTTTTTATTATATGATCATTAAAGTGTAAATAATGGGATTCGAGAGATATGTGCCAAAAACGCTGAAAAGTGCAGTAATGCAATTCCGCACTGGTAGCTGGTCTTTCAACTCAACAGAAATCTCTCTTATATCTTTGAAAACGCTATTGCATGTACTTCATTTTACAATATGCCGTTATGCACCGGAATTATTTGTCATATTTTTACATTTCCACATTTAAAGTAATTTTCTTATGTATTGGAACTAGTGCTGTCGTTTCACAAATTCCGAGAGTAGCTCATTTCATACAATTTGGGGAGCATTTTAGAAGCCTAGTTTAAAGGCTCTCCCAAACCTACGCGAAAGCGGTGCGGAACATTCGCTCTGCAGGGACAATGATAACAAAATTAAGAAATGCTAAATAACAACAAAAACTGTCTTCGGTGTTTCATTTTGTTGATATGAAGTAAAAGTGAGATAGGTAGTTTTTGTTTACATTTCCATCTGTCAATAAAAGAAAATGGCGCTTATGGAAATGGGTCAGTTCCACAATTATTCTCCGAAAAAAAAAAATTGTTTGATTTGACAAACTAATGTTTCCAAGAAGATTTGAATGAGATTTATTGGATATCTTCATTTAAGAAGATTACAAATTGTATGGTTAATTTACGAGATTTCAAGGCGATTTGTGTAAATCTAGCTTAATCTCGGTTTAGTTCCCGGTGGAAAGTATATTTTTTTCTAGATATTTCACAAAGTAAATATGATCACAAATGAAAATATAAAATTTTGAAGTTTAACAGAGATGTGAAATTTTTAATAGCAGCATGCATGTGAGAAATCATGATTTATTTTCAAACTGAAAAATACGTTTTTCATTAAATTTTTCATGCGGAGACTTGGAGAGCCTTTTTGAGACATGGGAAGCACAGTCGTCATTTCCACAGTAAAGGAGCCAAATGCTGCTATAGTAGCCATCTCGACAGCACTGATTGGAACTGTTGAAGAAATCATTCATCTTCAACGTCACGTGTGATAAAATGAACAAAAAATTTATGAAAAATAATGAATTTTTTCTCAAAATCCACATTCTCCGAGTCCATGAAGTGGAATCTAGAAATTCCTGCTACCGTTTTAACATTATCCGTTTTAAACTTTGTCCTTCATAAAAAAAACTTCCGTATTTTCATGGAATGCACCATTAGAGGTCTTCATTGTGTGGGGCTGAGTCTTAAAGAGTTAATTTTTATTTGAAAAGCTTTGTCCGTCATAAGGATTGAACTTAATATGTCACCCTAATTCAATTAAAGCTAAGTTATAGACTAAGTCTTATCAAAAAAAAAAAGTGAAAAATATATCAGCTACTGTTAAACATTTGCTATGGAACCATAGAAATATGTAAGTAGGTAAATACAATAAGTTTGTATGGTTTTTGTTCTACTCGAAGACCACATATGTATCTGTATCTATACATAAAAGTCATTAATTATCATAAACAAGGTACTTAATCGATTGTTTGGTGTAAATTCTCTGTCGCGACATGTCTCCAAGCCCAAACCATGTCCCTACAGTTTGTAGTACTTGTAGTCTATAAGAATTTCGTTTTGGTTGGACTTCACGTTTGTATTTTAAAGAAGACGGCCTTGTGAATTCCAGCACACTATCTTTAGAGTAATTATAAATTTTAAAACAGAAGAACACCCATTGCAGTTTTTCCTCAAAAGAACAAAACTACTAAGGACACTTTCAGAGCTATTATTATAGCTGCATTTTTGCAGGTGTCAATTAAGCAGGTACAATCAACCTTCAACACTTCGTCCAACTTTTATTAATGAATTTAACTCCCCACCCTCAAGATTTAATCAAGTAGATACTCATTCTCATAGTAATTTTTCCCATCCATCTGTCCGTCCAACTTCTATACATATATTACGAGTATAAGTAGTAATGAGAATAGGACAGTATTCTTCTACGGAATATGCCAAACACCATGATTGCTGTCGCTAATAGCTGCTGTCCTGCTGCCGGGAAAAGATCTACGTCAGTCTAATCGTTCGCAACTCAAGAGAAGCAAAATCGTTCGTGCGTTGCCTTCAAATGTCAAATGTAAGTATATTCTGACAGTTGGGCGATTATATCTAGGTGAGCTCAGCTAACGCGCCTATAGTACCTATCTATCTGCCAGACTGACAATGATGCATTGGATTGCGCCTGGCGCTATCACCTGGCGTGTGGATTTGATTGTATCTTAGCGTACCTCTAGACTTCTACAACTCGTATATAAAATGCATTTAGAATCCTCACATCATAATCGTTTGTCCAAGGCATGTGGTGACTCCTTAAAGGTGTTTTTCCCTCGTCCATTTCTAATCGCTGGAAGGTAGAGACTTCTTGAATGCAAAGGAAAGGGCACATTAGGCAGGCACCCTATCTGTTAGGTTTCAGCTGATAAATAATGCAGCCACGCGTGCAAACCACGATAAAGTAAATAATGATCTGAAACTAGTTAGCAAATGAGACTCACTCTACGGTTTGCGTGTTGATCATCATCAGTGCAGCCTGTTCTTGGTCATATGAAAATATAATTTTGATATTCATAGAATGCTCTCCTTGTGTGTCAAAAAGTTGATTAAAATCTATATAAAATTAATATGTATAACTAATTTCATTGAGTTTGGTAGATAAAAACGAGTTGGTATTATGCATTTCATTATTATCTATCTCTCCTTTTTTTTCAATTACGATAATGTCGGAGACAGTGAGTCGAAAGGTGCGCATTGTGAAGGGTGATGAGAGATTGACTTCTGACAAGAAGAAGTCATTCATAATAAAAATAAATAGACATATTTTTTGTTTGTTTTATGAAGAAAGACAATAATATACGAGTATATGTATGAATAAATTGCTGTCTGGTTATATATGACATTTTTTTTATTTATTACATATAAGCTGTCAGAAGCGGATTAGCTTCGACAATTTGTGAGGCCATTGTTGACTATTATTTTATTTACAAAAATAAAATGTGGAAAAGAAAGTCAAAAATAACCGGCAAATTGAATTTGTAATTCATTTTCTTTGTTCGTAAATAAAATGAAAATTGCGGAATCTAAAATTATGACAAAATCAACTAAGTAATTGAGGAAATATTCAACAAATCCATCTATTCGTTAAGTTTCTAGTCCGATGTACACCCGATGTACAAAAGGCCAACGGTGAGGCGCACAGTGGTCCGTTTGTTGAATTATGTGGACAAAAATCTTTTCCCATGCCAATAATTATTCATGACGGAAATTAATGAAATTCGGTACATATATAATTAGGCGACACAGAATTTAGTGGTACTGCCTATATTTTTGTATTCGAAATGGGGGCTTCACAATTTAGGCCAGAACACATAGTTCGAAATGTAAAAATTCAAAAGAAACCCCTGTCAAATCCAGGGATTTTGTGAAATATGTGTATGTGTGAAATGTCTTAGGATATAAGCCAGAATATGCTGATACAAGTGGCGTGGCGTCCATATAACACGATTCCTACCGTCTTCCCTTTTAAAAATTGCAGGAAAAATACCATCAAATAAACATAAACATAAACTATGCAACCCTACAAATTGAATTATAAAATACGCACAAACACACAAACAGAAACTATTGAATAAACACTGTCAATTCTTTCTTCTCTTCGCTCTTTGCTCAAATGCTGAACATACGCTCTCTTTAAAAAAAAATGAATTGGGTGGCACAACGGCTCATGAAGAACCAGAGCCTAGTGACTAACAACTCGCAACCATTCCTGTGTGCGCCTGTCGACAGGAATGGAAGGGACCTACAATTTTATGCCGATTCCGAACGGCTAGACAAGAAGCACTTATTCGTGACAAGTGATACTCTTGGAGGATTTGTCAATTCCTCGCAAGAGGCAGTAGCTCTGAAAAAAAAACTTTTTTAGTTTTTAGGTGGACGAGGCTGGGAAGCGATCCCAGACCTCCAACGTGACAGTCGAACGCACTAACCATTACGCTACGGGCTACTACTACGCTCTCTTTGAAAGAATTAATTTAGAAATAAAACACGTCTTTCACCGTCTTATAAAATTTGTTTTGTATCTCTTTCTTCCCTAAGCATTTTTGTTTCTAGATCCTCTTTATCTAACACGCAACAACATAGGAAAAAATAAGACACTGGTCCTCGTGTTATACTGGCACTTGGTATGCAGGCTTGCCACAATTTTATGACCCAATATCGCGATTTATTAAAAAAAAATATCGCAAAAAACCGCGAAATGAAAAAAAAAAAAATATCGCAAAAACCGCAAATCGCTTAAAAATAAAATTTTATAGTAAAATAGTAAAATAAATTTTTGTATTCAAAATTTTTTTTTAAATAATTTAGTAGAAAAGAAACAATAAATAAATAGGTTGTTTTGCAGCAAGGAAATTGAATTTAAGACAATTTTTTGTATTTGGGTATTTTTTTTTTTGAAGTCATATTTTGTTTACTTTTAATAGAGTTTTTATAAATTTTTAGAAACAAACTGCGAAATGTATAAAAACAATAACAGATATGCACATGGCACAGATTAAAGTTTTATATCATATCTCCTGGCCTACTTTTTTGAAATTTGAATTCAAAGTGATTGCATATGTCAAATGTCAGAAAAAGAAGAAATAAGAAAATGAGTGCGTTCAGGACTTTTTTTACAAAGTGAAATGGGTGTTTTCTAAATAAGATCATTTTTTTTCCTAAAGGATGAAATTTTGTTTAATTAAAAGGGAAAAAAATACCCCAAATATCGCGAAAAATATGAGATATCGCAAAATGAAATTTTACACCGCGAACTTTAAAAAAAATATCGGGCGTTTCGCGATATATCGCGCCATATGGCAAGCCTTTCTCTTTCTCTTATTTTAATATTATTTATTTATTATTTTAATATTATATTTAAAATAACACGCTCTTCTTCGACTTATTTGCTATGAAAGTTGTAAATACATTTTCTATTTTTTGTTTTATTTTTTTTTTGTTAAGCTTAGTATAGTCCAGGAAAGATTTAAATGCGTATAATTTAATATGGATAAGCGATGAAAAATGAATTCATAAAATATTATTATAGGTATAATTGCAGAATTTCATCTTTTACAGCATATCAAAAGTCTAGCAAAATCACAGCAGTGGCTTTTGGTATAAAGGCATTTAAAGAGGGGCAAAGGGTAAAAAGTATGGTTTATTAATCTGAAATATTTGGTATGGTTAAATGTAAGAATATGAAACATGATTTAAGGGACTTTTTTAGAACAACAAGATTAATATTAAGAAAAAATGGTAGATTTGGAATAAAAGTTTCATTGGGGTGTTGTTAAACAAGAATCAAAAGAGTTCCTAAAAGTATCTGTTATGAAATAGTGTTTATTTAGTTAGTTGTGAAGTTGAAGGTTTTGTTCTTTATTTTTTTGTTTGAAAGCTATATAAATACTTTAGAGCTGGGTTTTTAGTCTTGGTTTTGAATTGGTTTTTTAATTTTTTTTTAAAGCATATATTGTTGCTTAAAAGATTTTCTCTTGGAGGAATCAAATGAATTAAGCAAACTATGTATCTTTTATTAATAAAAAATCGTTTTAATGAAAGGCCACTCTATGCGTCCTATGAAAATATACTGCAAACGGAAGAGTTGTTTTTTTTAACTAATTTTAATGTATCTGCTTGTTTTTTTTTTTTGTTCAAGATACAAAGAGTTAAGTTTTGTTTACTTTCGCAGATCAATCATTTTCGTTACGTCTTTCAATTTCAAATTATTGACGCAACGCCACTAGTAGATACTTAAATACAAAAATGGTTCCAATTCAGATATGTACCAAATTTAAAAAATTTAATCTAAAATGTTCCGACAGGCTCATAAGGGATTAGAATTGTTTTGTGTGTCATTCACTTTAATTTTTGTTTATTGAAATTTTTTGTTTGACCAAATCTGATCGCGGGAAAAGACTTTTGTCTGCAAAATTCAACAAACGGACCACTGTGGGGCAACGCGACGGAAGTCATGCTGAAAATAACTTTTTTGGAATTCTCCATCATAGTTATGTTAGTTTTGATTCAAACCGATAACAATACTTCTCCTAAGGAGCAAGTAAAAATCTTCCTTTGTTTTGATTTTTGTAAAAGATTTATAAAAAAAAAAAATAATTTGGAGTTGTTGTGTTGCTATAGGTTTACAAAAAGTATTAAAAATTCAAAACTATACAAAAAGTACGTATACGCCCAAGTGTACCATTATTTGGAATCTTATTTTTTACGATACTCTTCGAAAAACTGATGTTTGGATTCTGGTAAAGTTATTGTTATTTTAAAATTAATTTTTGTTGTGATTTCTTGGGCTACAAAAAGTTTTTAAGACGATTTAATTGATAAGAATTTTTGCTGCTTTACTTTTAAATAGAGCTCATGATTCCTCCAACCTATAAAACGGGAAGCGACCATAGGTTGACCTATCTTGTCGCGGCTTCGGAAAAAATGATGTTAACTCATAGCATTAGTCTTGCCATTAACAAAAACGCTGGTCGGACAAGGTTTTTCAGGTGGCAAAGCGGGTAGAAACCACACTTTTTCGGTTGCATTTTTGGTTTAGGATAACCATACTTTTGGAAAATCAAATTAGCCAGTTTCAACTTACTTTTGGATACAGATTTTCCTTTTAAAATAATTTTAAAAGCCATATGCGCAAAATTTTAAATACCTCAATATTATGTTAATATGATAAAACTTAACAATTTCTTATTTTAAATCAGCTTATTTAAATTTTCTATTCTTAAAGACTTTGAAACTAGAATTTATTATTATATTGAGCAGCAGCTTATGCTTAGCTCATTAACCCTTTCGGTACGGATGTGGTACAAGACAAAGAACATTTATATGGACTTGTACCACATCCATACCGAAAGGGTTAAATTGTGATCTCAACAGCACTATCCGTGTCCAATGGGAAATCAAAAACCGCCTAGAATTTAATGCTTCAAAAAATCAATGCTGTCTCTTGTCGTTAAAGCGAAACACATCCCCCATGTCGCTATCCATGGATGGCATTTGTATTGAGGAAACCCAACATTTCTCAGTTCTGGGTATGTGTGTCACAGACCACCTTTTGTGTAATGACCACATATTTGACGTTGCCAAAAACGCTGCTAAGTGCTTAGGTTTCCTCCATAGATGCAAGAAATTCTTTACCCCCTCTGATGTGGATGTGATCTACAAAGCCTTTATTCGTCCGAAGCTTGAGTATTATTTTCATATATGGGCAGGTGCTCCTATTACTCATCTAAGCTTATTGGATAGAATTCAAAAAAGGGCTCTAAAAATGATAGGTGATAGAACAATAACGGCAACAATTACATCCCTAGAACATCGCCGCAATGTCACCTGTCTGTCACTCTTCTATCACTATTTTTATAAACACTGTTCAAGTGAAATAGTGAGTTGTATTCCTCCCCTAAAATAATTCAACCGCAACTGACTATGAATAAGCCCCATTATGTACTTGTACATATCTCTTATTTTTCAACCACAAACATCGCTTTCAAGAATTCCATGTATAGTATCGTTTAATTATGTACAGGGAACTATGTTAATAAATACTTATATTTCACTTTGAACAATAGTTCCAATTTGTAGATGTTCATTTTTAAATTTAAATAATCTCACCAAAATCCATAAATCTTTTATACTCATTTCCAATTTTCATTCGTATAAATATTGTTGTTTTTTTTTTTGTTTTTTATGACAGAACTTGATTATGATTTAAGTTCCTATTCAGATACTCTTGGCTTTGAAGTTTAACATAATATTATAGATAACGCGCAACCCAAGCCAAAATACATAACTTAAACTCCCATTCACTGCGGGAGTCCTGCTTCACGCGTGGAGTTCAATTGCAAGGTCAATTTATTAGCTAACCGTAAATCAGCCATACATTTCACGGCACAGTTTGGTCGGTCGTGTGATGTCTATCCAGTCCTCTTTCCTCCTGGAAACCCTGGATAAACAAACACTGCTTTCCAAGAATCTCATAAGGAACTCATAGTTAGAGTCGCAGAGTGTTGTTGGCTGCTAATTAATAATCAGAAGTGTGCTTCAATGTGCCATGGAAGAAGTAGCGTTGCCGTTCAATTTGAAATTTCAAGTTTCTTGTAACTTTCAAAGTAAAAGTTTTTGAGATAAGAAGTCAGCAAACACATAAAATCAAAGTTCTCTTTGAAAAAAAACATTGTGTTTGCTAAAATACTTACAAGAAAGGTTACTGAAGTTTTTTTAATGTCGTTTTCAATTGGATTTCGGAACAGTACTTCCTCTTTTTGATTTGTATCGAATTATTTTCTGTTGGTCCAAGACTAATTTGGGAAAAATTATATGTGTGAGTAAAATATCTGATATTTATGTATATTTTGCATATTTATAAAATCCGGAACAGAAAATAACAATTGAAGTCTTTTTCAGCAATAGGAGTCAACAAAAGTAACACCGAACCTTCAACAGAAAACGACATAAATCAGGGTTTTATATTAAATGTTGTTACTTTTAAAAAGCAACCTATAGCTTTTTCCACACACAAATTTAAATTTTTTACTTGCATTCGAAAAAATACCACAAACGTTGCGTTGATTAAGTATTGATTTTAGGTTAAAATCATACTTAATTGTTTTTCGGTGGTCAGTGTAAATTATCAGTTTAAAAATAGAAACGGAAAACTGTTGATAATTGTGGTGCTACTGGAACTAATAGCAAGAAACAAAGAGGACACAAAATTAGAACACCCCCAATGTAAAGTAAAGGGTCAAACGAATTTTGAATTAATAAGAGATAACTGAGGCAACGAACGACACAAAGAGTAAGGAATTGTGTACATTTCACTTGAATTAAAATTGTAAAGTAAACGATACGTGTGAATCTAGTTAATTGTGACATTGTCTTATCTGTTTTGTTTACTTATTTTTTTGTCACAGATTGAAATGCCGCCGACGCCGCCGCCACTAAGAAAAATGCCTGCTCTTTTTTTGGGGCGGCCGGTCGGCGGGCGCATACAAAAATATATTTCATCAATGCGTCATATTTCATTTGCAGGGCAGCAATTTAAACTTTAAAAATCGAAATTACTGAGAAAGTGTTGCAGTTGAAGTGTTTTAAGGTTATCATTTGTATGAGATTAAAATTGTTTGATTCAGACACTATGGCATCAGTTCCTGCTTCCTTCAACATGTTTACAATTTCTTCTGACAAAATGATTTCATATAAATCGGTAGAAAGGAAGACTGAAATTTCGTCTTATCGAATTCAATGAAGTTGTTCATGTAGACAGTGGCAAATAGCTTTCCTGAAAACTCAAGTTGAACACTTCAATTGACGATTTTGATCTTTGGGTGGTAAGTCATTTTGTAAGGAATTCAGTGTTTCCCGTTTTGACACGAGGCCGTTGATTACATTTGTGTATATCTTGTAGTTTCGCTAAAATCATTTAATTATGCGAACTTTTGGCTGTATAGTTTTACTTCAGGTTGGTTTAGTTGAAAAATTTTATTTAAGTTTTTGTTTTACGGTTTCTTGAAATATCGACCAAGACGGCAACTTTTCGTCAAATTTTAACTTAACAAACAGCATTGGTTGAAACGAAGTTTGCAGAGACTCCAGATCCAGACATCACAGAGAAACACCCCATGTGGTTTCATAAAGGTACTCGTTCAGGTAAATTAATTTATTTGCCATGTTTCACAAAACTAGTGCACACTGCATAGAATACACACTATGTGCACATGCACAATGTCTTTCTAATTCTCGTCCACAATTTATTTGTCTGTCAAAACAGTTCCGTGCGCCAAAGAGGATTTCTTTATTGCGAAATTTAGTTAAGATTTGTTTAGGTTTTCCTTTTACTTGTTGAACACACGATCAAATTGATTGTCCAATAATAAACTATTAAAATATGGAAATTGGAAATCTCCTCTTTCATGGTAGCTAAAACGTTTTAATTTATTTTCATATTACATTGTCAACGGTTGCTGCACACATGTCTAGTAAGTCATCTCGTTTAAGGTATAGGAAAGTTGATTTATGTTTATTATGGACTATCATCATATGTGTTTTAAATTTAAATTTATTAGCATAATCCTTTCATTGCTAAAATGACATTTTTTCTTTTTGTTTCTCTTTTAAGGTATTCGGAGTAGAACTTTTCAAGGCCAATATAAAGCATCAGCAAACTACTACTATTCGACGGTTTGTCTTTAATGGATGGGAGGTTCCTGAATGGTTAATAGAATGTTATAAGAAAATTGGAGTCTTTGGATTTGGCGCAGCAATGTCCCAACTTGCAACTGACATCGCAAAATATTCCATTGGCCGATTGAGACCTCACTTTTTTGCTGTAAGTATAAATAGATAGGAGAATGGAATTTCCATGTCCTGGTGTGCGATGGAAACAATTTAAATGTTATTTTGTTTCTAATTTATGCTCTGAAGTATTTAAAATGGTTATAATAGTTATAATCACAAGCAATTCTAGCACAAGACAGATAGACATTTTTGTAGAACGAAATACAAGACAGCTGATTTGTTTCCATACATATGAAAAAGGGGTGTTTGAGGGTAGGGAAATCTGGCATTTTGGAAAACGCATATGGGTCTATATGTCTAAAACAATAGGTTTTAGCTGAACAATTTCTAAGACCAAAATTGCTAAAAAAAAAAATGATCTTTAATTTTTGTACAAAAATTCTTTTTATATTGGCAATATTTTTGAAGTTATGTCTAATTTTTTTTAATTTTTACTTTTTCCCATATTTCATTTAGTATCTACAAATTAAAAAGCACAAGATTTCCAACATTAATACACTGCTCGTCATAAGGTTAGAAGCAGGTATTTGTGAAAAGTTATTCTGAAATATCTCATTTTGTATGCGGTGGAGATCAAAATTTTGTATGACACAAGAAAGACTGTCAAATGAACCATAGAACAACTTATGTTTGAGTTCCGAGAAAAAAAGTTAACGGCAGATAAGAGAATAAATGTTAGCCGAGTCACTTTTTTAAGTAATTTTATCGTTCATCAGGTTAGGAGCAAATACAAAAAAAATTACGAAAAATTATGGTTTTAGTGTGTTTTTTTTTTAATTTTCTTAGTCTAATTTGTATCCCTTTAATGTGGGCTGCTGGCAGCTCTAAAAATAAATTAAAAATTCGATCTTTAAGAGAGTTATACAGTGATTCCAAATAGTCAAGTGAAATTTCAGACAAGGCCAACTTATTGGTGTGAAGCAGTCATCGTATTGCTTCCCTTCTTCGTATACTTTTCGTGTGAGCCATCCCCTTACATTTAATGTTATCTACAAGTCCGGCGCATAGGGGAGCAATAGAGCATTTTGGCTTATATTTGATGATTTAAACACTCCAGCTGCATTAATAGGGGCGCTGTTTGTATAGAAATCCGTGAAGTTCATCTAAAAAGATCTTTGGTTTGCGGAAATAGTACTTCTAGCGACGCTTTGTTACCACGATGACTGGAAACCATTCTTCTTGGTAATTTCAACAACCAAATTTATCATTCCATAACAGGATATTGCTCCCGAATCATTATGTCTCCTTCCCTGTTATGATGACGGTAAAGAAATTGCTCCTCTTTCCACAACAAGATGGTGTTAAAAAAAATTTCAAACGATGAAGAGTAATTTTTGAACAGTCTTTACGCAGGGAAGGATGGGTAATGAATCCGAGAGCAATATCCTATTATGATATGATAAACTTGGTTGTTGGAAGTACCAAGATTAATGGTTTCCAGTCATCGTAGTACTACAAAGCGTACTATTTTCGCAAACCAAAGATCTTTTTAGATGAACTTCACGTTAAATCACAAAACTCATTTATATGACTTCACAAAGATCATTTATATGACAGGTTCCGTTAATAACAGTTGTTGGTGAAATTTGATTTTACAAAAATATTGACCATCTTCAATAGTAATTGAATTTTGTTTGTCAAAATCGTCAGAGCCGTTTCGAAAATACATAAGTACATTTTCGAATATTGGTTGTATGGTAGGTAAAATTATTTCTTGAGCTAAAACAAAATTTAAATTTCCCCTCTAGGGAATCTCCTAATTCCAAAGTTTGAAGAAAATTGTTTCAGTGGCTTGGGCTGCAAGTCGATTTACAGACAGACAGAATTCCGGAGCCCATTTTTTTCATGCGTTCATCGTAACTTTAGGGGAAATTGTTATCTCGACTTCGATTTTTTTTTTTACAAATCCAAAATTTGCCCTTAGAAGGTACCTACATATATCGCAAGTTAAAATGACAATGAAATTGACTTCTAATCAAGTCTTATAAAAAGAAGAACTATACACTTCACTTCAAAACTTTACATTACTATAAATTTATATTTGTTTTTAATTAAAACAGGCCGTCAGCACTGCAATTAAAGAAATTATTCCTATTCATATATTTTTTCACAGCTCATTATTCAATTGTTAATGCCTATTCAATCATAAGGCCTTCAAAAGACAATTTTCATTCAAACCAAAATGTGTATTTCCTGCATGTTTTTTTTTTTAATGAACTCCATACAAAAAATGTCACCAACATGATGTTACTTATGTTTACTAAAAGAATTTCATTGTTTCAGAAAACACTCCCTACATAACTCTCTGCCCTCATATCCGTGTTTTTATGTCACAACATAAAATTTATGATCCTAAGATAAAGACAGCCCGCCAAAGTGTCTCATATTAGGGGAATTTTCAAATAAAAAAAAAAAAACTGATCTTCAATTAACAGTCGCGCGTGCTTCAAAAGATAAATCTCAAAAAAAAAAAAAAGACTTTGCGTAGGTCTCGCGTGGAAAAATATTTATGTTTATATTAAACTCAAAGTCATAAGTCAATTTGGAACGATTTACTGCAATATTTCATTTAATTATATCATTCTTTCCCTTCATGTCATCTTTCTACTTACTTGTACATATCTTCCTTGGAAAAAATATTTGCAATGCATATTGTGGGGCTGCACATGTGGTCCCAACAAACACGCGCTTTATGCATAATTTCCTACATCCGTTGGAAATCAGAAACCATATTTGAAAATGATGTGATGCCTATTAAAATTTTGAAATACCCTTAAACCAGATGCCTACACAAGTTCAAACAACATTCCGAAATTAAATATCCCTATGGGTCCATCTTCCAAAATCCCCTGAGAAATGATTTGAAAACACTTGTCCTGGTTGAAAAAAAAAACATTTGAACAAATTCCCGAATTAATTAGTTTGAAAACCACTACAATTCATATAATCCGCTAGTGAATGAAATACAATACCTGAACTATCTATTCATTGATTTGATCCGCACAGATACCCAATGCTTTTCAGCAAGCCAATTTATACGTCTTTCAAAAAGTATCTATGCATGAACTGTGCGAAATTGATATCTCCATTCAGCATTACGACTACGAGAAAGAAATGTCTACTCAGCGAACACCAATTTGTCATTTTTTGCTGCTGTAGCTGTTGCAGTGTATCAAACCAACTATGTCGGCGGCGGCGTCTGTATCTCACTTAAAAAGCAGTGGGTGAAATTCAATGGTCCACTGAATTGTCCTGCAATGAGCTGCAAAAATACTTGTTGAATTCAAATCTTCTGAAGCAGGCCTGTGGGATAATTCATAAAGTGCTATGGTTCCACCACGACTATACTCGTTTCCGATGAGAGATCTTTTAATTGAATTCTTTGAAGGATTTACAACTGAAAACTTGGCCCTGGACATGGACAGGCAGATTTAGAATGATGCTTTGCCATCTCCGTTGGGTAAAGTGAGATACTGAGTTTGTGGAAGATTCAAAGTCGGCATCTTTGTTAACATGAGAATAATATATCATTTTACCTTAAGGGTTTGCTTTTATTTGAAATCATTTGAAAAATGAATATCAAATATTTGATTTTGTATAAAACAGTGTGGAGCACAAGAAAAGGATTTAAAATGTTGTACTATCTTCATTAGAGTTTTATTTATGTACCTGTTAACTTAAGCTGTTGGTAGTAGAAAATCCTTTTAGTTTAATCAAAACAATTTTTGAAGTTTTTCCACCCAGTTAAAAAAGGAAATGAAAAAGAGTGCATTTTTTTTTATGGCAAAATTTACTCTTTTCCAACTATTCTAGCCAAATAATGATTTTATTAAAATATATTATGATTTTCTTAATTTTTGTATAAGATTACAAACATTTTATTTTAATTGATGCGAAATGTCAAATTTGGGACAGTTATGGGAAAATTGTAGGTAAGATGACCGATTGTGGAGGACTGGATGCCAGAAATAGTGCGTTCAATACAAAAGCTTACTATTCTTAAGTCAATCAAGCCAAGATGGAATGGAACTGATTTAAAAAAAACACGTGCTGGGGAAACCTACAAAATTTAAATAAAAAAAAACTCTCGGGAACTAAGGCTCCTGGTAAAAATAAATTAATTTAAAAAAATTGCGGGTGGTTATGGCACAATAGATATAGTATTTGAGGTGTGGGTTCGAGCCCCACTCTAGACAGTAATTTTTCCTATATTCATTAGTTTCAACTGGATGCCAACTGTAGAATTTCATGAAATACACTTTATTCTCAATTCACTATGCTATGCTTTCCTTTCCTTCTATTCCTTCTAACTAGTTCCGTGCATTGCATTTAAAAGACCTTAGATCTTGTAGGCATATAGGTAGTTAAAATTAATATTATTATTATTAATCTGCCTTTTATTCTCCATTTTTCGTTTGCTTGTTTCTTTTGTCCAGCGGGAGCGGCTCAGAGGTGCTATTTCATTACATTATGTTTCAGCAAACACTCTATTATATAGCATTTTTAAACTTAAAACAAAAATGCAAATTCCTCAATAACTCATCTCTTTATATCCGTTATTCGCATATTTTGTGGAATAACTTGGCATTCAGTATTATTTAAATATTTCTAAAAAACTACAACAAGTACCTAGCTACAAACTTTAATCAAAATCGTTGGAGCCGTTTTTGAGAACACTTGATACAATCGAAGACAAACATTTTCTTCACATCAAATTTGAGGAAAGTACGTCCAACGACCTAGGCTCTAGCTCGATGGAGTTAAGGGTATAAGGACAAAACAGACGTTTTGTTGTAAATACCTTGTTTGGATTTTTCCATCTTCGAATGTCATTTTTTTTTTTGACAAACAGCCAACCCTTACCCTTGAGAGCATGTAAAATTAAAAAAAAAAATTTAATTGATTTTTTTTTACAAATTTTACGTAGGTACCTAATATAGCAGATATTAACTTAGTTTTCAGAATTTTAAGTTTCCTTTAGTTTGGTTGAATTCAAAAAGGAAATAGTTTGTTTCTTCTGGTTTTTGAAAATATTAACAATTACAAAAATCTACAACGCCTAAATTCTGATTGGTTAGAAAATTCTAGTATTTTATGTATTTTAGCACACTTAATTGACATTAAAAAAAAAATATGAAAATTCCCTTGAATAAAACTGTGTCAGCACGAGTTATAATTTAATTACTTCTGAATTTGAAATAAATTTTGAAAATACTTCTGACGCTATAAACTTAAACACCCTTTTATCCAAATGATACACTTTTGTTTTTATATTTATATTTAAAAATATAACTAGAACACAAAATTGACACCATATCATAATACTCCTTTCTGCTCTTGGCACCCCTAGCTTCAGGCTTGATAGTATTAGTATTCTTCCGCCTAGAACAACAAACTCTGAAAATCCCATCGAAATCGTTGGAGTCATTTCCGAGAAACCAAGAAATAATAAAACTGGTCGTGATAGTGGGTGGATTTTACTAAAACCGATTTAAATTGTGCTCTTGTTTAAAAGAAAAAACTTTAAAAATGTCGTCCATATTTTTGAAGCCGTTTTCGAGAAACCAAGAAATAAGCTAAGGGGCGTGACATTAGGAGGATTAAAAATCTACTACAAACTACTTTATAATTCCTTGAATTTCTTATAAAAACAAACTCTGAAATGCATATCTAAATCGTCTGAATAGTTGAAATTTACGAAAAATATAGCCTTTTCATAAAAACTAAGAAATAAAAAAAAATATATTATAGACAAAAAAAATTGTATACCAATCATTGCGAAGAAATAAAGCCGTTTTCGAAGAATCAAGAAATAACTAAAAAGGGCGTGGTAGTGGGCGGCTTTTACTTTAACTATTTTTTGAATTTTTTCATTGCTTATGAAGTCTTACTCTGAATGAACATGTCATCCAAACCGTTTGAGTTGTTTTCGAGAACACCAATCGTTTCCGTGAATAACATAAAAAAATAGAAATAAGACAGTGTGTAGATTTTAGTAAAACTAATGTTTTTAAAAACAAACCCTGAAAAAATTCATTCAAATCGTTAGAGTAGTTTCCGAGGAACTAATTCTCATTTAAAGTAATAATTTTGTTTATTTTTTTCCAATACATCCATAACCCAGTCTAATGTTCATATTCTTAAAAACATTTTTAAACACGAAAGGTGATTTTGTTTGTATGATAAACCACTGGAATATTTTTAAGAGTCTCCAAAATCAAACATATGCTCTGTTTACATTTTTTCGAGCCACACTGTCAGAAATGCGAAGAATTGTTTGAAGAAAATTGTGGGTATTAGAGATATGCGATTACAATTTAAAATCAAGAGGCCTCTCATCCTAATGGCTGAGTTTCATATTTCCATTCAATAGTTATATTCATTTTTTTTTCTCACAAACTAAACCACAGGATGTGTGGTAATAACATTTTGTATTGAATTAAGATTTCAATTTCCTTATAGCTTTAAGTATTTTATAAAATTTTCCGATTTCTCAATGCGAAAAAACATCATTATTATTTTTAATCCACCTCCGCAGCAGTAGGTCTAGGAATACTCTAAAAACTAATTTATTTTAATCCAAATTCGTATCTTTATTATTTATACATTTTTGTTTTTGCAGGTATGCCAACCTATAATGCCAGACGGTACCAACTGCTCGAATCCAATCAACGCCGGACGTTACATAGTAGAGTTTACATGCCTTGGCATCAATTCAACGCCACGAATGTTGAAGGAAGTTCGCCTATCATTCCCAAGTGGTCATTCTAGCTTTTCCACCTTCACAATGGTCTACATGGCTGTGAGTATACTTATTATAGTCGTAGTTGTTGTTTTTTGTAATCTACTTGGAGATGAAAACTGAATTCAATTATTTATCGTTACGTCCACTCAAGTCCGTAGTTATAAAGAAATATTAAAAAAAGATGTTGAAATTCGAAATACAAAAAAGATGAAGTTAACAAAAAAAAAATCGTCCTTTTGAATTTTGATAATTTTTTTTTTTGTGTGTTTAATTAAACTTTGTACCTACTTTGGTAATAAAACCAATTGAAGAAAATATTACTTTGAGGTTCATTGCAACAAATGGCTGTATTTCGTATTTTTTCCTGTTTTAATGATCGACTGTCTAACTACTGGGTACTTCTTCAATTTTGTTTGCTTAAAAATATATCAACACCCCTGCGATTTGCGATTATTGATTGATATAAATATTGATATTTTGGATTTTAAAACTCAATTTACTGCAAATGTTATCAACTATTCATTGATATTTGTGAATTTTTTTTTTTATAATTCATAACGGTCTGCATTATTCCCAATGACCAAAACTTTTTTCGGTAGGGGGTTTAATATCGAATTTCAATATTTATCAACTATAAATCCACAATCGCAAATCGCAACAGGAGTGCAAATTTCCAGTTAATTTCGCGTGAAATATGAATCAATATACTAATTTTTGTACAGTATCAGACAAACTATACGGTCCTCTCTTACCAGAAACTTCAAGTTATCAATAATCGAAAAAAAAATTGGATCCACAATCAAAAATTGTATCTAATAGTTCGAATTTCTTATTGTAATAAAAGAATAAAATGTGCTTATTTTGGGTTACGTATACAAATGGTCAACAAAAACATATCGACTGGTCAAAATGCCGATTTTTTTTTTCCGTCAATTTCTTGATTGATTTAAAAAATGTCGACAGTATGAAAACGCGACTTAACAAAATTTCGAATAGGTACTTGCCTATATTTTTTTTCCAACTAAACCTCGACTTTTTTTAATATAGAGTTCTATATGTTCGACTTTCATAACAATAATTACACAATTTGTTCCTGGCCTTGCAACAGAAAAGGGAATGGTGTTTAAAAGTGCGCGCTTTCAAAATGTCGACTAAATCTAAATATCGACTGTGAAATTCTCGTTCATTTAAATGTCGATTACTGTGGATATTTTGAAAATCCATATTATAAGAAAGCGAGAGTAGTTTTGTTTTCGATATTTTGATCAGTCGGTCTTTTAATCAGTCAACTTTTTTTTTGTTGGTCTAGATTATGAAAGTCAATCCCTTAATTTGAAATGAATAATGAAATCAATTTTTGTTGAGACTTTTTTCAGAACAAATTTCTCTCTTTATTAAGATAAGATTAAAATTTGATTTATTAATTCATTCAAAAACAAAATTTATGAAAATTGTTATATTTTAAACATAAATCTTTTTGGCATGTCGACAAGCCAGATGATAGCCTTAGGCAAATGTCAATCAAAAGCCTTAAAACTATTTTCTTTTCGATCAATTCATTTCATCTCCAAATTTTTAAATCTAACCCCGCGCATAAAAACAATCTACAAGAACTAGAGTGTTTTGCATAGATTCTTGCAAGGCACTAGCAAGATTTAGCAAAGGCTAGAACATGGGCCTTGGCGATTATGAAACAATTTTGACCCATCAGGCTGGCTTATGTGGGATTTAATCCCGCAATCTGATTGTCAATCCAATGCGCTATACGCTGGGCTAACTCGCTATACAAACATTCAATGTCGAAATTGATTATGTTACATTCCATATTGCATAACGAATACATAGAGAAAAGAACCGGATTTTATGTACTTGCTTTTTAGGTAGAACAACTTAGAACATGTTTTTTCTCATTGAACAATCCTATCAGATGTCTCACACCCATAGTAAAAGTGTGATACGAAAAAGAAGTCAAAGGAAAGAGAGATGCTGAATTTGCATGGTGTTTATAAAATTTGTGTTTTTGGTGTACAAGAGACATGTACCGATACATGCGCCTCGCGAAATTTTTGGTACTGAAATCTACCAAGGGATTGCCAAGTATCTGACAAGTTTTCCTTGTCTAGATTTTTCCTACTGAAAACTTACTATGGCCTTGCCCAAACTAGACAAAAACTTGGCATTTTTCCAGCCAGGACACCATTGTTTTTGACGGTAATTACATTCGACTGATTCTTTCGACTTTTTTTTTGACTTCACAAAATAAAACGTCAAAAAAAATCCATGAAAATTTAAATTTTTGACGTTTTCTTTTTTAAAGTCAAAAAATGTTGGAGGAGTTAGTCGAATGTAAATGAAAGAATTTGACGTTCCGAAAATCATTAAACATGTTTCAGCGACAGAATAAATATCCAAAACGTTAAGTCTTTAATGGTGTTTTCCAAACAAAAAATCAATTGATCTTTCACTTGGATCTGCCAAATTGCTGAATTTTATCATTTTTTCGTTCGATTGGACAATTAAATCGATTTTTCTTTTTATTTAAAATCAATTTTGCAGATCTTAATTTTTTGGTAGATTTATTTCATCATGCACGTATACCAATACAATTTTGAGCTGTGAGATTTCAATTTTTCTGTTGATTGTTTTAATTTGTTTTGATTATAAAAATGGTGATTAAAATATGAATAAATAATTTCTAAAAAATAATCATAAACAGAAGTAGTTAAAAATTAATTAGTTAATTCATAATTTTTCTCTTCTGAAAGTCCATCAAGTTATGAAGACTTGTCTGAATTTATTAGATAGATATGTATAAAATTAGGTACACAAACCCAATGACAAGCATAAATCTATTTGAAATGGTGTTCCATTCGCCACGAATGAAATCAATTATTAAATTTAATTATAAATTTATCGATGGAAGAAATTCCTTATCTGTCAAAATGCCTATAACTAAACTACAGGTAACTTGCAACTTTGTTAGATTTCGTACGACGCACGATTTGCAAAAAACAGTTTTGGGAAACTTGACAAAATGTTAACGTAACCAAACACACCCTAAATTTACAGTAGTATAGAAGTAGCAATAGCAAGAGGGAAATTTGCGGTACATGCATGCACTAATAATAAGCCAGGCTTAGGCCTTGTTCACACGAGATTACACCGCACGTTTTTTAGCTGTACACCTACGAACAATAATGATGTGTGGCACATACATTTACATATAACTGTCCACACGATGATTTGTCTGCAAAAAACGGTTTACCTGTAAAGTTCGGATTTTAACAGCTACAAAACTTGCGGTGTTATCTCGTGTGAACTAGGCCTAAGACTGTTAGAATTAGGAGCATCCACTTCCACAAGTGAAAAAATGTTCTGTTTCTGGCTAAAAAATAGCTCTCACGAGAGAAAGTAAGACGAGAGAGTTAGATCTTTTCTCTTCCTGCTAGTTTTGGTCCGAATAATTTGTTTTGGATATTTCTTTCTCGTTGTGAAATGCCGGTTGTTGTGTGTCAGCTGACAGTTTGATTTTAAATAACAAACTAAAGACGGTGTTCACGTTGGACTGACTCCTCCGAATTTACAAAAGAAAAAGTCAACAGAAATCCACAAATTTTTAATTTTTTAAAAATTTACTACTTTTCTCCCTTTCTTACTATAAAGTGTGAGTGAGATAAATTTCAGAGAAGTCAAAAATAGTCGGAAGGGTCAGTCCAATGTGAACACCGTCAAAAAGAACTAAAACTAGGGTTGCCCAAGTGAAAAATTGGAACAGACCTATTAAGGGAGAACAAAATTCTTGTTTTAAATAATTGAAAAAACTAATCCTTAACAATAATTTAAGATTATAATATAATTCAGTCGTATACATTTTTGAACAAGTCAAACAAATTTCCTAATAAAGCTTAGGTAAATTTTTTTAATTAAAATGTTAAAAGAAATCAGAATCCTCGCCAAATATTTTTATAACTACGGGCTTGCGTCCATTTAAGTGATCTCGGTCGCCAGGTTGTCTACGTTATGTAGGTACATGCAAATGCATACCTATTCATATTATTTTTTATTCCAATTATTATTTAATGTCATATCATTTTTTTTTTTTTTTTATTTTCTTGTCAACAGCTGTATTTGCAGTCTCGTATGAACTGGAAGGGTTCAAAATTGCTGAAACATTTCCTCCAATTTCTGTTGATTATGATTGCATGGTATACCGCACTGAGTCGTGTTTCCGATTACAAACATCATTGGTCGGATGTTTTGTCCGGTATGACAATTGGTGCTCTTTTTGCTGTTATTGTGGTAAGTTTCAAATTGTATTATTTTTTTGTTTTATTTTTTTCTCTTATATTACTGTGTTTTTGGTCTTGTTTTAAATTTCAAATGAAGAATATTTGAATAGAAGATGTATACTTACATTATATGTTTCAGTAAATGTACACAATTTGTATTCAATACCTATTAAAATATGTACTTATTATGCAAATGCTTATATGGCCTTCTTTATTAATTGGGTTGAGGCTAATTTTAGGATATTTTGACTGTAGTGATATCAAGGTTACGTGTACATCAAACCTATATGCCTATTTACACATGCCTACAGCATATGTATTAAGATCACAGCAAGTAAAGACGTTAGCAACAAGTTTATTGACAAATTGTTGAACGTAATTCAATTTTTAAATGCAACTCTCATTCTAAGCTGAAACTAAATACTCTGAAGAACTTATAAGAAAAAGAGAAACTAAAAACATAGACAAATATAAACAAGCATTTGTCAGCCCTCGACTTAGGTACTTATACATTTAAGCATCATTTTCGCAAAAATCGTCGATCCCATTATTCCGTAATGCAATTTTTAGCTTAGAACCTGAACGCAGTGATGCTTATAATTTTGAAAATTTGGGCACAAATTAGAACCATTTCATGTACTCTACTGCGACATACAAAATTCTCTAGGTATTATATTTGCAAAACAAATCCGTCAATTTATTAAACTTGGTTTTTTAATTTAAGAAAAGTAGGCACATTCGAAACAAATCTAGTCAGTTTATCAAGTTTGTCTGTCTTTAGGTAATAAATAAATTGTTAAACAAAATCTGCCCTTTTGTCACCAAGTACTTTTTTTTAGTTTTTATAGTGTAGACCATCATTTTCTAACCTTAGAAGCATTGTTGCATAATTCGTATAAGAGCTTTATACTACGTTTTCATTAGAGTCGAAATGAGGTAATTTCGAAATTTAGCAAAAAAGTGTTTGCATTATCAAATTTGCTATTTTCATTTGACATCTCATTTCATTTTGGATTTGGAATGGCAGTTAGCCGGTTATTTTTCTTGTTTTCTCTTTCTGTTTTATGTCGTTGAGTATAGTGTATTGATATTTTCATGCAAAAGCTTTTAAGAGCTTTTGAAACTGATTCCCGCTGGATGCATTCACCTAATTTCCAACCTAATTTCGTGCAAATGAGGTTGAAATTACCTCATTTCGATATGTAATTTTGTATGGGAAATTAGGTAATTTCGGATCTCATTTGGAAATTTGCAACGAAATTACCTCATTTGGCCCAGTTAAAATGGCATATTAAATTTATTTCCCGCATGTACCTTCTCCTTTCCCAAGTACCTACTTTGTTATATTGTTGTGATCTTTTTTGTTGATAAGTTGTGTTTTTTTAATTGACCTAAGTCTTATTAAAAATACACAAGCACCTAGACAATGTAGAATGATTCCCATTTTCTATAAAGTTTGATTTTTCTATATGAATTCATTAATTTCTTGCTTTTAATTTGCAATGGAGACCATCATCAGCACCTTGACATTAATCAATTGCAAGTCTTGCTAATGGGTCTTCGCTTATCAATCTAACTAGTATACTATAATGCCTTTACACATCTCATTCTAATTGATTACTTGTATATTCTAGACGCGTTTAACACCATCGAATTGGTTTAATTGGTACACTGTATGGCCGCAGTCAAAACAAACTACTCGTAAATCGAAATGATCGTGTTTCGAATACATGAAACTTTCTTATCATGTTTAATCATTTTTTTTTTTTTTGTTTTTTATTTTGAAATTCTCTTGAATTTAGTGTAAAGTTTATTTTTTTTTAAACCATGTACAAACAAATAAAATTAACAGCATTACCGCATTCAAAATAAAATATAAAGTTTTTTTATTCTATATTTAACATTAAAAATTGATTACAATTTCATAAAATTTATTGGGTTGGTGTTTTCACTTTACATTACATCGCTTCACTTCAAACGAAGAAAACAACTTGCATATTTTAAATAGTTTTTTGTTCATCTACATATTTTTAATTTTATTGAATTTGTTCCGGAAGTTCTTGCAATAAAATTTGCAGCTTAACAAATTCGAAAAGGAAATAGAAATATCTCCATAAAAGATAAGAAGCTACAAAAAATCAAAAAGTGTGTTGAGCGATAATGTAAACCAATTAATTCTACGACAAGAAATGCATCGGACAAATCAGTAACTTCAAACTCTGAAGTGTGAAACAATATGTGGAAGATTATAGAAACAATCCTAAAAATGTGGAAGCAACAAATGAAAAAAAAAAATTCACACAAATTCGGCAGCCTCGAAGAATTCGTTCACACTTTCAATTTGACATGTGTTAATACTCAATGGGATAGTGTGGATGGGCTCGCAAATCTTGTATGATTCCAAATTATAAGGTCTGTTTAATGAATCTGTTTGGAATAGGAAAAATGAGAAAAGTACAAGATTGTGTGTTCTATTAGTAAAAACCTGGCACTAAACTGTTCCACTTTCTGACACTCTGTGTTTCATGAAGTTTTTTCAGAAAAGGTTAGTACAATATTTCCTATACCTTCTTTTGAGTTAGAGCAAGTGAGCGACGAGTATCAAAGTAACAGTTGCAGGGCCGTAGCGTCCATTGGGGCAACCGGGGTATTGCTCAATACCACTTTTTGGGTCATTCCAACTAAAATCCAATTGACGAATAAAATCCAACCCCAATCAAATGTAACAACTCAGTTGTTTTACTCCAGTTGGAATTTAATCCACTAATAGTCAAGTATTTGTTGTTTCATTTTGTGTATAGGTGACCCGTGAAATATTCATTTGTAAAATTAAAATGCTTAAAATATATGTTCATGGTTAGCGAAAGCGTAGCCAAATGGTAAAACTAGTACAGTGCATTTAGATTTCATTATATGGTTCTTTGGGAGAAAAGTCCGAGACGAAGTTTGACTTTGGTATTCGAAAGAGTATCAGTACAAAGGCCAACTCCAACTCACTCACTCATTGATATCGATCAAAAATCTAAGAGCACGACAAATAGCTTTGAGAAGAGTAGTTGATGAAAATCCAAACAAAAAATGATTTTAGTACCTAGCTAACCCTTTATTTCTGTAAATAGTAAATAATGTTATCAACAAACATATTTAGAATTTTTTTCTTGAAATTTAACCAATAATTATGTAGTTATTTTGAAATAGAGCCCAATATTTGGTCTCGTCCGGGGGCCCCACAACCTCTTGCTACGGCCCTGAATAGCTGATAGATTTCTGTCAGCGTGAAAACATACAAGTTTTAATTTTGCTTATTGGAAGTGAAAATATTGTCACTGCTGGAATCTTTCAATAGTTGGCCTATAAATATATTGAAAATATCTGAAGAAATATCCATATCTTTAAAAAAAAATAATAATTCTTTATTTATTCCAACAAAATCAAAATCAATTTGGCACTTATTTACAGCTGATCGGAAACTGATAAGAATTTGTGCTGTTCTGTACTGATCTAGGTCCCCTTTCACACAAGAAAACCAGTTACTGGAGATTTTTTTGACGTTTTCCTTTAATTGTTTTGTACCCTTCACACAAAGAAACTTAAATTGCCAGAGATTTTTTGTTCGCCTCCATGTAAAGTCTATTGGCTGAACGCACATTACGGACAATGTTAGAAGGAATGTGATAAAAATCTCTTCAAAAGTTGACTGGGGAGATTTTTTTTTCATTCTCCTTACTTCTTACCCTTCTCGCCTACAAACTCCTAGTTACCGGCAACTCAGTTTAAACAAACCTATACATGATTTGTTCCCACTTCTTTGACATACATGTTAATACTTATCAGTGTAGAAAGTGTGGAAGAGCTTTAAGTCTAAGGAAATGTAAGTCCCCTCTCACACAAGGAAACCAGTTTCTGGAGATTTTTTTGACGTTTTCCTTTTATTGCTTTGTAGCTTTCACACAAGGAAACTGAATTGCCAGATATCTTTGTTTGTTTCCATATAAAGTCTATTGGCTGAACGCTCATTACGGACAGTATGAGAAGGAATGTGCAAAAATCTCATCAATCGTTGACCGGGAGATTTTTTTCATTCCCCTTACTTCTTGCCCTTCTCGCCTACAAACTCCAGTTGCCAGCAACTCAGTTTCCTTGTGTGAAAGCAGTCTAAAATGATTGAACTATTTTTTACGAACAGTCAATTTTATTTGCGCCTCAAAAATATAATTGTGGTCTTAATAGACATTTTGTTGTTTGTTTTTAAATCATCTTTATCTTACCTGAACATTTCATGCCAAACGCTAAGCTTGTTGTGGTTGTTTGCGTTTTTTTTTTATTTTAAAGATCCCTGCTATGGCATTTTAAATTGGTTATCTGGAAGAACTCTTCGAAGTACGTGCGCGAATGCTTTTGGCTTACTGTCATTCGATGACAAATCGATAACACCATATTTAACCACAAAAACCACCAAACTCATGTCAACCCGGCGAACTACATTTAAAACCCAATTAACTTCTGTTCCTTTTGTGCGTTTTTTTTTCTGAATTTGATTAAAATTCAATAATCATGAGTAGAGTATACGGCTATAAGCCTTTTTGCCATTTCGTGCTACTTCAGTGAAATATCCAATTACCATTAAATTCACTTTGGATGGCTGTTCTAGAGATAAAACCATGGGAGCAAACACGAAGGCTGTGAATCCTTCTTTTCATGCCTCAGAACCTTACGGAATCGTAACATTATAAATACAATAAATGTACCTATTAAAAAAATTCAATTACCTATCTAAATATAATTTTACGTTACTTGATGTAGAGTATTTTGATGGCATAACGTTTTCATACAAAAATCCATGTGTGCTGTCCAAATATACTATTAACATATTTGCACGCTAGGTATGGGTACCTGTCATAAGTTGTAATTGGAGAGTAAATTATAACAGCTAAGGGCGTTTTTCTTTTTTAGTTCAGAGCAGAGCCTGAACTGTTAAAAAAAAATCCGTGTTTCTTTTTTAGCTCAGAGCATTTAGAGCTCCAACTTTGTGTTTCTTTTTTCGCTTTGAACATGTTCAGAGTATGTTCAGAGCGCGTTCTATGAGCTCAGAATAAATTGAAAGAGCAGACGGAGTTGAATAGCTGAACACAAAGTGACAGCTGGTGAAGCGTGTTTCTTTAAATAAATCTGAACTCTCATTTCAGAGATCGCTCAGAGTGTGTTCACAGTGTTCAGACTCTGTTCAGAGCTCTACTCTGAACTAAAAAAGAAATAACGCCCTAAGGCTTATAAATCGATTTAATAGTCGTTTTCTCTTTTAGTTCGGAGCAGATCCTGTACAACTGTCGAAAAAAATGATTGTCTTTATATGTTCTGAGCAAGTTCAGAGCATGCTCTGTGAGCTCAGAATAAAATGACAGAGCAGCTGGAATTCAAAGCTGAGCGCGAACAACTTCAAACCATTTTGCATATAATTGACATTTCAGTGTGCTTCATAATTAAATCGGAGAGCGGCGATCATTCGCTGCTCAGAGCTTGCTCGGATCACTCAGGCCTTGCTCAGTGCCCCGCTTAGAGCATAAAAGTCAAAAACGCCTTATGTAACTAAATGCAATAGAAAGACCACTATTTTAGTTATTTTGTTAAGGGCAACTTCTACGTTATCTAAAAATAGAAGCAGCAATGAAAAGCGACAAAAATAATTTGTTTACAAAAAACTTGTTAGGGTACCCGAAAGCACCATACTCAAATCTAATGTAATGAAGCTACTATGCATAGGTTTTCAAAAATTAATTTTACAAATATACCTACCTGTTTGAGTGACTGCCTGTCACAATAAAAAAGCTGTTGGGGGTCAAATCGAAAAATTATAACGAATGGGCGATATCGTTTATGTCATTGTCTTTTTCCACAAATGCAATAGAGACAAATCTTTTCGAAACGATATTGTTCGATCGCTTTTGTTTTAAGGAATGACACCCTGAACATCGATCAAAAATATTCACAAACACCTGCGCAAAAAAATTGACATTTGACAAATAAAAGGGCACTAGATCCCCCATTTGTCTTCGATTTTGACAGATGCTCAGAACTGAACAAAAAAGAAAATGCTAATGATATTGGTGCAACATTTTAAACAGCCTTATATCAAGGTTTTATCATGATATAAATTAGAGCCTTTTCACACAAAGACCGAACCCAAAACGGTGTTTTCGACAATAGGTTTATGAAAACTTGAAAAGCGTTCACACTGAAAATTTACAAGTTTTCATTTGACATTTAATTTTTTTTTGCTGCACGGCAATGGTGCTACAGTAAAGGGCAAAACCAAGTGTTTTATGCGAAATTAAAAGACAATTTATAAATATTGGAAGTTTAAAAAGTAAATATAATGAATTCTGATTGGTTATATTCAATTTATTTCTTATCTGAACAAGCTCACGTAGAAGTAAGGATGTAGCAGCCCCTCACCTATGACATTTTAAATGAACGCTGAATGTTTCACAAGGTGTGTTTATTTAGTTTATCCTGCAAATCCAACACGTTTTGGACAGGTTTTATTTAAAACTTGTGGTTGATCAAAAATGTATGGGAAAACTTGTGTTTTCGATCTAGGTTTTCAGACAAAACCGATATTTTCGCGAAAACCTATATATATATATTAGGGTGGTTCTAAGGAGAAACAAATTGACGACGCCCCCGAGATTGGTTCAAATTCATAAAAAAAAATTCCCTAATTTTTTTCAGATTTTTATTCCTAACCTTACCTCACCCTATTTCATAAGCAATTTTTTTTTTTTAATTTTTTGTCATTTCATCATTATATGTAGTTGATGAAATGTTATTGTTTACATATGGAATCGAATATCGTAAGAAATATCGTAAGAAATTTCCAAATGCAAATAAAGAAACACTCATGAAAATATTTTGAATCAGAAAAATAATTACCACTCTTTAAATCTGTTGACAATTGTTTTTTTATTGCAGTTTTTTTGGGAAAATAATATTCTTTCCTCCGACTTCATTAAATTGTATTGACTGTGTTATTGTTTAATTTTATTTAAGATAACGGTATTACCTATTGAAAATTACATTTTCAAAACTACGGCCGTTTTCAGTACAATGACTTATTATCATATTAACATAACACACCGAAACGTTGATAGTGTCGAATATATAAGGAAAATTCTCATTTAATTCAGGTTAATGAAAACAATGAAAATTTAGGTCAAAATGTTGCTTACTTTTCGCGTATTGAACGAAACAAAAAATCTGCCTTTTCGTTTATTAACAATAAAGTTTAAACAAATGATTGAAATTTTTTTAAACATGCTCGCGGCTGTAGAGTTTTCAGAGACGCTTCATTTGTCAAAAATGACACCTGGTACAGTGTTTTTATAGTGTAAATCCAAAAATAAAAAAAAATAAAAAAATTCTTATCAAAATAGGGCCAGGAAGGGTTAGAGATAAAAATCTGAAAAAAATAGGGGATTTTTTAATAATTTTTTAGACATGATTTAGGGGTCGACGCACTCAATTTTCGCATAAGAGAATAAATAAGAACCACCCTAGTATATTATTTTAACACGTCCAAAACAATGACAGCTCGTGGAAAAATTCACAAAAATACTTATTTCGACATTAAAAAATGTCAAAGTTTGGTATTTTATTAAATATGATGCTTAAAAGATAAAATAGCCGTTTGGTGATTTTAACTTGAGTTAAGTGTTAGATTATAGCACAATACACATATCTTGACAACATGCGCAGATCTAAGTGGAGCAATAATTACTCGGTCGCTTCTATTCTACTCTAGTTTCTTAATTTAAATAATTACAATAAATAATTTAAATAGTTTTTATTCAGCAACATAAAAACATTAACCATTCTTCTTGAAGAATTTTCTGTCATTAATACAAAGTACCTTCAAAGAATAAGAAACAATAGGGTACTGCATAAAATTAAGCATTTCTTTATAAAAGCCGAAAAGAAACTGACTGGATTTCTTTCTACTAATTAAATGTGTATGCCAAAAAGTATGCAATTAATTCAATTTTGAAAGCGCCATCTAACAATTCGACACATTGTTTTAGTTCGATTTGTTCAACCTGAAGGTGGATGCGATTAAATTTGTTTCAATTTGTCTGTTAGATTTTACCGAACATTTAAAAAAAATACTAATGTCAAAGACAAGCCATACATTAATAATGAAAGAATACAATATCATGAGATCGATGAGTTGTGGTTAGAAGTGTAATCTCCTGTTATGGAACGATAAACTTGATAGTTTAAAGTACCAAGATGAATAGTTTCCAGTCATCTGGGTACGACAAAGGGTCGCTAGAATCATTGTTTTCACATCCAAATGATCTTTTCGGACAAACTTCATGGATTTTTAACCAAACAACACCCCTATTCATACAACTCGAGTGAATAAATCGTCAATTTGGAGCAAAAGTGGTAGGTACATTGCTGCATTAACCCCCTTTTCATCGGACTTCAAAATACAAGAAAATGTTAGGGGATGGCTCACACGAAAAGTATACGCAGAAGGGAAGCATTACGATGGCTGCTTCACACCATTAAGTTTTCCTTGGCTGAAATTTCACTTGACTATTTGGAATCATTGTATAACTCTCTTGAATATCTAATTTTTGAAGACATTTTAAAAGTTGGATGAAGCATACATTATAAGAATACAAATTAATCTAAATTATTTTTAATTTAATTTTAAAACCATCGTTTTTCTTCAATTTTGGTATGTGCTTGTAAAACCTTATGAAACGATAAAATTACTTAAAAAAAGTGACACACCCAACATTTATTCTTTTAGCTACCGTTAACTTTTTTTCTTGAAGTGCAAATATATGTTTTTCTATCGCACATTAAACAGTATAACATAAAACAGGAGTATCCCATATAACAGGAGAAATTTGAGATTAACTTTTCAAAAATGACTGCTTCTAACCTCGTATTAAGCGTAGTGTATCAACTACCAAAAAATTCAAACTTAGTCTGGTATTCACCGAGCGATCATAACTTAAGAGCCTCATAAACCTATTCACCAAGCAATATTAATGGACATTTACGAGCGCTCGCAAAAGTTATGAGTGGTCTCGAGCACTCCTAAGTTACGAGCGGTCTCTTCGAAAGGTTGTCCGAAAACTTTCGTAATAATACCTCCCTTCTCCCCAAGATAAACAGAAAAAAGAATGCTCATTTGATACACCCAAGTCGCCATCATGGTATTTCTGGGTATTTCGTCACAGCTCACAATCATCTTTTGTTATCAATTTTTGTTTAAAGAAGTCAAAATTAAAGCATTCAAAAGAGTTATTTTAAGATAACAATAGAATAACTACTACCTATTATTTTTGTTCAGAGATTTTACCTATTTACAGACAAAAGTAAAAAATGTTTTTAGTTTATTGATATTCTCTTGGCGTCTGCCTAGCCAGCTCTCTTTCGTTTCCAATTGGGAATGTTTGGTTGGTTTTTCGAACATTTGCTCTCATAGTCAAACGTTGGCTCTCTTTTTCGAACATGGAAAAATACTTATGAGTGGTTGGTGAATAGCACAAGCAATTTCTGTTTCTTATCTTCATTTTCTTTTCTATTTTTATTATTAGATACATTTAAATTTTCTTTAATATGTTTATTTTTCTCATTCCATTCATTTTAAAAATTTAAAAATTGTCATTTTTATATTAACCTCTCAATTATGTCCTAAGCTTAGCTTTTTTAATAAAAGATGTAAATCTTAAAATTAAGCTCTTATTAAATAAATAAATACAAATACAAATTTCCAAGTCTTAACTTCTTAATGCTCATAAGGTTAAGAACAGTTTGTGAGCGATCGGTGAATACCAGCCTGAGTCTACATTAGTATATTTCCTGTAATTTAATTATTGATAAGCAAATAAACCATTATTTTTCTTTTATTTCAGGCAAATTGTGTTTCTGATTTATTTAAGAAAAACGACAACACATATTTACCAACATCAAGGCCGGATAACAACAATGCTCCACAGACAATTACCAATGGTCATTCTTAGACCTAAAGCAGCAATTAGAGTACCCATACCCAATCACATTTTAGATTGCAAGCACCTCAAGTGTCTTCCAAACAACAAATATATGCAATTATTTATTTTCCCCCTTATTATTCTCTGTTAAAAATTTTGATATAGTTTTACTGTTTTAATAAAAAAAAAAGATCTACATTAATTTTTTAAAATAGAAAAGTTAATTTGGTTAATATGCAATAGAATTATTATTGAAAATACAAATCAGTGCTTTCATAATTATTTAATTATACCCTTATAATCGAGTCAAGAAAAAATAAAAATGCCAGAAAAAAAAAATTGTTTAAAAAATGGTTTGCTTTACATTATTTTAAAATTAAATAATGACTTTAATGTCAATTAGGACATCTTAAACTATGATACATCCTAAATAGATAATAATAATAATGAGTCAAATTAATTACACAATCACACTTTATGCGTGCTAAAAGCACATCACTACAAGTATTTTTAAAAAGTTCAAAAGAATATTTTATAAATTTAAATTTTATTTAAGTATCATTATATACAATGGGGGACAATGATTTATATAAAAAAACGCGCCTTGTTAATAAGCCTTATTACGCTGGAAAGAATAAATTACCAAGCAAGTCAAATATAAAATAGGAATGTAACGATTGAAAGAAATTTGATTGTAAATACAATAACTGCAAATTATATTATAGAAGAGATACGAGAAGGCAGCGTTGTGAATTTAAGATATAAAAGTTAAAAAATACAACAAAAAAAAAACTAAAAGCAATATCTTATATTAATTTATTATTGTTTAGAAACCTGCATTTAGATTACGAGAGCTTTAAACAAACTCGATCTACAATAGGCCTTATATTTAATGTGTAAAATAGAGTAAACAAGTGTTTTTATTTATAAGTTTTATTGTAATAATAAAGTTATTACAAAATGATATTTAAACAAAATAAAACTTTTATTTTATATTTAAAAGAATTGTTTTTTTTTATATGTTTCTTAGAGGTGTTCAATTGACTCTTGGAAATCTTAAAAATTGCATTTTTAAAAATTTCCAAAAATATCAGACCTTTTCGTAAAAAATATTTGAACAATTTTTCCAAAATAAAGTATAGAAAAACAAACATTAAAAGAGAAGTAAAGGGAAAACTTCATCCACTATAGAATACCATAAGACTTTAAAAAAAAAAATGTCTGCAATAATCATGTACATCAAATTGATTTTATTACCACCAGCCAATTAGCATGCGACCCTGGTGAACATTTCATGAACTACACAAAATGGCCGCTACCACGGATAAACCAAGGATTCTCATCTTTATATTGATTTATCTATGGTCAATGTATATTTATAATGATGTATCTATGGTCAATGTCCGAGGATTGTCATCTATATAATGATTTATCTATGGTCAATGTCCGTGGTAGCGGCCATGAACACTAGCCCCGCCATCGGTATTTATTAGCCTCAATAGAATTTCAAATGAATACTTAAAGTATGGCGATATTTATATGGATTCCATCGAGAGAATTCTGTTTTAAGTGCTAAATAGAAAATTGATGGGTATTTCAATGTCAACATCTAAACAAATCTTATAACAATACTTTTTTAACGATTTCAAATCATGGGATAAGTTCTGATAAAGAAAAATGAGTTTTTTAGCAATGTTTTAGTTTGTTATTTTTACAATTTCAAAACGTACGAATTTCTACCGATACATAGAAAATGTCTAAAAAATAAAAATTGTATATCATGAAATTCATTATCACGTATTCGCATAGTTTTGAGTTTTCACCATTTTAATAATCTGTATATCGATCCATAATTATTAATAACCGTCTGTTTTTAATAATCACCGGTCCACAGTGACCGTAATATCCGTCGAATGTTGAAAGTTCAAAAACTAGATTTTTAAACTGTAACTTCATGTTATAGAATAGCCTGTAGAAGTTTTTCTTTTATTTCTTCGCTCAACAATGTTGTTGAAAACTTGAGCGGAACTACTCGAAACGACGTGCAAAGCATTATTTGTAAGAAATTGTATGAGCTATATCGCACTAAGCGGCAACAGGACTTCATAAAATTTCGTACGAATTCTCTTGTGAATCGTAGTTCCGCTGCAGTGTAGTTCCGTCGAGTGCGGTCTTACCTTAAAGGCTCTTATGAAAATCACCTTCTATCACCTTCCAGGCTCAAAGACTCTTACTGCGGGCAAAGAAACTTGTTTGATGTAAAAAAAGAAGCAACATGCGGCGGAGTACTTATGTGTCCCTATATCTGACAGTGCATCTTTTCGCAAATTGATTTTTTTCTTAAGCCTAGTACGCCGCTGATGCGAAACGAAAAATCCCATACAAGAATGACATGACGAAATCATTAACGAAAAATTTCGTTGTGCTTTTCGTTCTGTGGTACGCTGTTCGTCCGACGAAATTGATGATTATACCAGATTCTTTTGAGAAGTCCCTTCTTCGTGTTTTTATTTGTTGTTAACTTCATTACACCCATGGCTGTTGTTTGATTTTTTTTAAATTTTGTTTTATTTATTTGCAATTTGTGAAACTCTCCATGAATATTTTTCTGCGGTGTTTTCGTAAGCATTTTGTTGTCTTTTTGGACATCGCAGGAAAATTTCGTTTCGCATCAGCAGCGTACTAGAGGCTTTACGTGTTTTGAGTTATTTCAAATCGTAACCGTAATTAAAGCCGTTAAAATTGGTGAATTATTGTATGCCATTTTGGTTACGATTTGCCAAGTAGGTATGGAGTTGTTTAACTTCCCCCTCTTATTTTGCAAATTTGGAATCTGTGTTGGAACTGATGCACAAGTAGTTTTATCTTGATCTTCGACATATTCCTCCTACCAATTGCACACCATTTTCCCATTCCCAGAATTGGTCCATGTACAGAAATCCCGTTTTATGTTTGAACTTTTGAAAACAAACTTAAATTAGTAATAATGCAAACGCATGCTCTAATACCCTACATGTATGCCGTATTAAATAAACTGTGGCAGCTAAGATTTCGATGGTGTTTACTCATTGCATACTATCGGGCAAAAATGAGCAAAACAAAAACTTGTATACTTCCTAGCTGAGAAAAATAATTTTTTCGAAGTTCCTAAAATCGGGCTTTTGTTATAAAACATTCCAGCTAAAACTGCTTGTCATTTTTTTTTTTCAATAGTTGTTAATAATATTGTTTGTTGATTCGTCAATTTGAGATTAATATTCTCTTTTAGATTACAATAAGCCCAGTTAATAATTACAAAAAAAAAATGCTTAAATCGCAAACCACGATGTAGTTTTGCATTTTCGAATATGTTGTTGGGACATGTTAGAGTAGTCTGTAGCTTAGTTTGCAGCTTCGAAAAACCTGTGCCCGCTGCAGAAAAAATGGAACAGTAAAAAAACGCTAAAATCACCCTATCTCTTCTGATATTTTCCTTTATAACTTTGGAAATATGAAATTTAGGAAAAACCAGCCAATATAAATTTGTTTATTATAAAATGTTCTACAAGACCACATTTGTTTTAGATTCATTCATGCTATATTTGTGTTGCTATCTTAAAGACAGCAAATTTTGGGAGTGGACCAAAATATGATTATGAGGGTTTGTAGGTGCATATATCGTGGTATCGAAAACAATCGTCTTTCGTCTGGCAGGTTTCTTTTTCAAGCTAAATATTAAGAAAAAATGGTAGATTTGGAATAAAAGTTTCATTGGGGTGTTGATAAACAAGAATCAATCGAGTTCCTAAAAGTATCTGTAATGAAATAGTGTTAATTTAGTTAGTTGTGAAGTTGAGGGTTTTGTTCTTTATTTTTTGTTTCATAGCTATGTAAATACTTTAGAGCTAGGTTTTAAGTCTTGGTTTTTGATTGGTTTTTAAATTTGTTTTTAAAGCATAGATTGTTGCTTAACATATTTTCTCTTGGAGGAATGAAATAAATTAAGCAATATGTATCTTTTATTAATAAAAAATCGTTTTAATGAAAGGCCACTCTATGCGTCCTATGAAAATAGACTGCAAACGGAAGAGTTGTTTTTTAACTAATTTTAATGTATCTGCTTGTTTTTTTTTTTTTTTTGTTCAAGATACAAAGAGGTAAGTTTAGTTTACTTTCGCAGATCAATCATTTTCGTTACGTCTTCCCATTTCAAATTATTGACGCCACGCAATAGAAATAATACAAAAATCTGTTTAAACATACATTTTTGAATGAAGGTAGTAAGGATATTATAATTTAACAAAAATCAATAAAAGTTAGAATGAAACGTGTAAAAATAAAACGTCAAAAAGGCTTAAGCAAAAATATTTAAAAGTTTCAGTAATCGTATATTATAATTTTTATTTCAACATAGTTTTTTTAATGTAAGTAATTATATGAATGAACAAATAATTTAAGAATAAGTGCAATATTTCAACGTATGAAAATATATATGAATGAAGAAACTTTTCAGATTGCTATAATTTGTAAATGAATTGCTTTTGTGGGGTGTCCGATTAAGGTTTATAATAGAAGATTCCAAAACAGATATTTGTCTAAGAAATAAAAGTCTCAGCAGTCGGTTTTATACACAGGAATCACAATAGTGTCATTTACTTTATTTGACACTTCTTGGCATAAATTTTTAATCTGTTATGTTAATGGAGCGATTCGTTTGACAGGTTTTAAATGTCTGACTCACGTTAGGCCCCACTGTAGATGTCTGGCAAGTGTCAAATAAAGTAAATGTCACTATCCCCTAAGACATATCAAAAGTTCAGCTTTTATAAAATAACGCAACGTTGCAACATTTGCAACTTAAACATTTGCTACCTCTTAATTGTACCCGGATTGAAGATTATTTATCCATTTGTTCTTAGCTACCATAGTATCCGTTCGCAGAAAAAATCTAAGCTTTATTAAAACAACGTATGTATGAAGGTATGTCTGGCGGCCCTGGGCTCTTAGCTCTTACTCTTTCTATAATATATCAATATAAAATTTCCAGTTGATTACACCGTATTGCACACAATACATTTTTACTTAAAAAACATTTTTTTTTTCTTTAAAAAAAAATTACATATCGGCTCAAAGTAACTTTCCTCATAAAATTACTTTCAATTTTTCAAGACAGTCTTACCAATGTTAAATGAAATAATCAAAAGTAATTTTATGTGGAAGATAATAGCCAAAATAATTCAGCTTTGAAGTGAATAACAACATTGAGTTTATACATACACATAGAGGAACCACGTCAGAGTTATGATATCACCAATGTAGGTGGCGGCCTCATTTTCATCTAGAACAAGATCCACTGATAGGCAATATAAGAACCATTTTCTGCTTAAGGTAGACTATTTCCTCACTATTTTAACACCTAAAGGTGGAAATAGTCTACTTTAAGGAGCAAATGGTTCTTGTATTGCCTATCACTGGTTCCTATTCTAGATGCAAATATAGGCGCCTCCTACATTGGTGATATCATAACTCTGAGACGTGGTTCCTCTATAATAATTAACTTATAAGAGGTATGTATATTTTTGCATCAAGATATCCAATGATTTTATTTTTGAAAAGTATCAAAATAAATTTTAAATTTTCAGTGTTGGTTTTGAATAATAAAGACAAAGATAGGGTCTTAAAATAAAAATAAAAAATGAGTCTGGGGTCGACCCACAAGAGTAACTTCTCATTGGTGCACTTGAAAACGATATACATGTGTACATATCTACCTAAAAGGTGGGTGGTAGAGAATAAAGAGTGGCTAAATTTTAAGGGCCGATGTTGATTTTGAATAAAACACAAATTATTTAGGAAATTATTGTCATTTCTTTTTATTATGATAATATAATAAAATAAAATGGCCGCTGCGACCTCGGCGGCACACCTCCATCCAATGTCCTATATTTTGTACTTTTTTGACTAACTCTTCTCGGTATTAATTATTTTTAAGCCAATTATTTCAAAACAGACTATTGGCTAAAAATAACCAAAAATCAGGGGAGTGTATTTAAAAAAAAAAACATGGTTTAAAAAAATATTAAAAAGGCAAATTAAGTGTCATATGCAAAATTTTGATTTTGAAGCGATTTTGATGGTAAGAATTTTTCGAATTAAAACATTTTTGAAAAGTTTTTTCTTACAAGATTTTGATTGTTAGCTTTTTAAAGAGTGGTTTTAAAAATCTCAAAATCACACAACATTTAGATGGCATGGTATATGTTTTTGGTAAAAATTTGAAAGTTAAAAAACATTTGTTAAGAATTTTAAATAGTTTTTTTCCAGTTTTTTTGCTCTAAGAAAAAACTGTTTATTGAATTTTTTTTTACCAGTTGTTGACTACGTCATTATATGTAAAAGAATAGACTGGGTACGGAATCATTTTTTGTTCTTGAAATATTTGAGACGAAAATTATTTTTAACTGTTTTTCTTAGTTTAAAAAAAAGTGTCTGTTGAATTTTTTTTTTAATATTTACCAATTTGGTATTGTGTTATTATGTGTAAAATAAAATTAGTCTGAAGTGAATATCTTATTTCGTTCTCGAGATATTCCAGATAAATGACATTTTACAGCTCCTTTTTAAATTCTTGTAGTAAAAAAAAGGTTTCATTGAATTTGTTAGAAAACCTTTTCATCACGTTATGACAATATTATCTACAAAATAAAATTCATCTGAGGTCGATATCTTTATTTGTTCTTGAGATATGGTGGACGAAAAAAGTATCCCGAACGAACGAAGTACCCGTATACAGACATCTTGTTAAAAACGACGGATTCTGATTCTAGAGACCTTAAAACGTGAAGATATGTCAAAATTTTCAATTCGACAAATCGCACCAATTACAATAACTTCCAATGGGAAATTAAAAATTTGATTGTGGCTTGAAGAAAAACTACTCAAACGATTTCGATAAAAAAAAACCAAGGTAAAAGCATGTTTAGTAATATCCCGGCTGAAAAAATGCCAAGTTTGTATCTAATTCTGGCAAAGCCCTCATAAGTTTTTGTAGGGAAAATCTAAATGAGAAAAACTTGTCAGATACTTGGCAAGTCCTTGCTGGATTTCAGTACCAACAATTTAGACCAGGGATGCTTTTCAAACACTAGTAAAAACCTGTTGTTTGACATGTTTCGGTACTCCATCAGGAATTTCTCTTGCACACCAAAAACAAAAATTTTATAATCACCATGCAATTTCAGTATCATTCGACACTTTTTTTTCTCTTTCCTTTGCCTTCTTTTTCATATCAGACTTTTTACTACGAGTGTGAGACATCTGTAGTTTATAGTATTGTTCAGTGAGGAAACAGTCAGATCAGAACAGAACAGAAAAGCACAGATTTTTGAGAAACGTCAGAAACTTATTCACTTTCGGCATTGAATTTTTATATAGCAAAGTTAGCCCAATAACGGGAGAGGCAATTTCTAAAAAATTAACTTAAAAGAGGAACAAATTATTTAAAAACAACGGTAAATATTGCAATACCCTGCTTTACCTTTTTGGAAAGCTAGAAATCTGTTCTTTAATTTTCATTTAAAATTAAGTTGCGTTTGTGAATAGTTTTTAAAAAATTAATTTTCAAAATCGAAATTTTGAAAAAACAATTTCAAACTATTTTTTTTTTTTTTTCAAAATTGTATGTAATTAGGTACTATTTTTCTGTGTCTGTGTTTGACTAAAAATTGATAAGAGCATTGAATTTTGAAAACAAGAATAGCACTTAATAACGTAATATTTTGAAAAAAATTAGTTTGAATTAGGTTAAGGTGCGCCTAATAATAACTTTTAAACCTTATTAAATATGTAGATAAACTAAATGGATTATAAACAATAGTTAAATTATGCGCACGAAAGCCCACACATTTTTCTTCGAAACTACTTTAAATTTATTGCTGAAATCAAATTGTTTTTAAATAAAAACAAAGAAAACGGACAAATAAGTAATCAAAATATTTATTTCAATTATTTATTTATCAAAAACAAAAAAAAAAACAACTTGCTTGACTAAACAAAATAAATTAATATATTATAAATTATAAATGAAAAATGAACACCTTGTTGGCTAAAAAAAATCTTAAAACTAAATTAAATAAATTAATTAATTTTGAATTTAAAAAATAACAGCCTTAAGGCTTAAAAACTGCTCTATTAAAAAAAATAAAATTAAACAATATAAATAAATTCATTTTATATAGATTAATAATTAAGAATTTTTAATTCAAAAACTTTAAAGTTTAGCCTCATGCTGAGATACTAAACCTCGTTAAATGGATTTCAAGGCATTTTTCACATCAGCTTTAGTCCAATTTGCCTTTGGTTTTGGCATTTTGCATACCAAACGAAAATTAAATGAAAATTTGTATGTACTTAATAAAGCCCACTCAAATCTTGTATGGGCCCTATTAGGAACATGAAAGATTTTTTATTATAAATTTATAAACAAAAATATAGATGATATACATAAATGAAAGTTATCAAAAATGTATCTACGTTTTATATATTTTACCATGAAAACTAATAATCGTTATTTCTTCATTAAAGTAAAGAAAAAGTAAAAGATTGTTAAACCGTTTGTTATAAAATGCTGCGTGAGGTGCACTTCACAAAGTCTTTTCGGCTGCTAGATTGAAAACGAATAAAGCAGATGATTTATTTTTGTTACGTTTGTGTTGGATTGCAAGGGGTTTACATATAGATAGAACAAAAAGTCCCGTTACTTGTTGGTTATGGATTTTTGTATGCACTGGGCCTTATAAGGGACCGGGCCTTATTTGGTGCACCTACCTTTTTTTTTTTTTTTTTTTCAAAATTTTGAGTTTGAAAATTAATTTTTTTAAAAACTATTTACAAACGAAACTTTATTTGAAGTGAAATTTAAAGAAGAGATTTCTGGCTTTCTAAAAATATATAGCAGGGCATTGCATGTTTTACCGTTGTTTTTATATAATTTTTTTTCTGTTTTAAGTCAATTTTTTAGAAAATTGCCCCTTCCGCCTAAACGGAGGGAAATAGACCCCCCTGCTATACGGTTTTTTTCTTGTCTTAACCCAACCTACTTTCTACAGCTTTTTGGTGCACCTTATACCAATCACCCTCATACAATTAAAATGGCTAGTTTTTCAATAGTCTGTTGAACCTCAGATAATATTTATTGTTCTAATAAAACAAAAAATCGGCTCTCAATCTAAGTAAGGGTCACAACAATTAATCATATCAAAAAGCTTATATGGATTATTTTTCACCAAACGACAAACTTGGCAACCCTTAACACCTGTTTTCATGTTGATCATCATCTTAGTCGTACTCGTAATCGTAGTAGAGAGTATAGAAACAAAAAAAACCACAAGTCTAACTCACCTGGTTTCATACAGGGAATCGAGCTCGAGCATTGTTCACCTGAGAAGCATTTCACAAATTTCAGTTTTGAGCTAACCGTCGAATACGTCAAACGTCCGCGCTCGGATTCGGATTCGGAACTTCTCTTTCTGTTGTTGTGTTTATAAGTTTGTTATTATTGTAATTCTGTTGTTGTTGTTTTTGTTTCTTTAGTAAAATACTCTCATACCTCACTTTTAGTTTTGTATGTGTATATTTGTAACTGTTTGTGTGGACTTAAGTTATCTATCCCCCTTCAACCTCCAGTTAACTATTATAACAGCAGAGTATTTGTAAAATTTATTAACCATACAACCCACACACACACACAAGCGAGACAAGTGTATAATAATCATCAGACACAAGATACATACCTTGAAAGGTAAAATAATAAAAATAAGTTAAAAAAAAGGAATTAAAAAGCAAAAAAAAATATTAAAAATAAATATTCTTTACGACCAACGAACGCCGTTAACGTTGACGACCACGACGACGTTTGTGTGAAATTTCTCAAGAAGAAAGTTGATGTGATTATTTTTTTTTATTCAATTTATGTGTTGCATTTTGAGTTTCCAATAAAAATTTAAATCCAAAACTACTCTATGTATGATCTAAATTAATTAAACAATAAAGATACTTCAGTTCTCTCCATTTTGGCAAACAAATTGTGAAAATATTGTTCTTTATCTGTTTTGAATTGTTGTGATTAATATTAAGAATACAAAAACATAACAAATGAGCTGAATTCATTAGGGGATAATCCAACTGAGAAAATAAATCAAACAAAAGTAAGTAAACCATTCCAATAAGATGGTCAAAATCCCAATAATATCCCAATAGCTAAAAAAAAAAAAATAAAAACGAGTTGGCTTCTCAGCTCTTTCGTTTAGCAATCCAGCATCCGCATAAGAATAGACGGAAAACATTTTTTTCCTGTAGCCATATTCTTTTTTTTTTCTCTCCCGTGTGCACAGCACAGCTCAGCACAACCACATCTCAACCTCCCATTTCTTTCTATAGATTTTCTATAAAATTCCATTGAAATGGAGATTGAGTGAATAAAGTGAGGTGAAGTGGTGTGGCGAAGCTGATAGTGGCGGTGAAACGATGAGACAGCATCGGTAGTTCTATGCAAAACTATATCTTTACTTGAGAATTTTATTTAAAGTATAATATTCATATTAGTGTGGGTGTGTAAATAATGTGACAGATGATTTAGAAATTTTCTATCAATTTTTTTTTTTTTTCTTATTTAATTGTGGATTCACTATTTATCTATTTATTTCATTTTATTTTACATGAGTTTGGGTAGGTCATATTTTGAGTATGCGTAAGTGCGTCCTAGTTTTTCCGGAAACTGGCCAGTGGCCACCAATATATAAATGGAAAACGAAGTAAAATGGTGTTTCTGGTTGGAGTGTAATTTGGACGAAGCAAGATATTTTTGTTTTATTTTTATTTTTTTTTTTTCAATTCATATGTCGTTTTTGGGTAGAAAGTTTAAATTCTTGTTTAACGAGCTGCGAGGAATGTCTCCTTGAACATTATATGTATATACATTTGCATCAGATGAAATTAAATACTTAAGGATATTTTTAGTTTGAAAATGTTACTTATATAATGTGCGTCATTAATCTATAATAAATCTAATGCAATGTATAGTTCCAATTGTAAACTTGGACTTACAAATTTGAACCTTATTCTTTCAAAATACAAGTTCTATCAACATTTATTTGTGTTTGGTTTTTACCTACCACACAGAATTAAACAGTTTATCATTCGTGAATTATGAGTTCTAGGAATGGGTTCGTCTCCATCTATCTGGGGGTACTGAAATGCACTTATTTGTTTTCTTAATTTGATCATAGAAAGCTGGTTTTTCGATATTAGCACTTAAGGTATAGGTATGTAAATATAATTTACAAAGTTTGGTGATAATTTAAGTACCTATAAAAACAAATATAATCTGACCTTTCAAAGGCATTAATTTATTAGAATTTTTAAGACGATAGACTTATTAGACACTGTCTTATTTCAAGGACGTTCGCAGGATTTCGATTGGGGGAGGGCTGCGGTGCAAACTCAATCGAAAACTAGATCCGATGAATTTTATATTTCTGAACATAATATGATTTAACAGGTACACTGACAACCGAGACGCTATATACTTTTTTTTAATTTTTATTTAATGCAGCAGGTGCAGTGAAATTAGTCTATTAATGCCCAGGTTCTCAGTGCGACGTCATCCCTGAATTTCCGAGTTGAGTTAAGCCTGAGCTTACTCCAGATAATTGTTTTTTTTTTCAGTCAATGTATATGTACATACTGGATAGATTTTTGACAACTGAAAGTTAATCCTCCATCGAGGTTCCATGTACCATTTATTTTTTTTTGTCCAATAACCATTTTTATTCTGATAAATGGAATACAAATTTATATTTTTTTGTTTTTTTTTCTAGAGATGATTTTGCCAGCAAAAATATTATTTAAAAAACAATATTTGTATTTTTTTACAAATTAAATACTCCAAAAATTGATTTTTGCATAAAATTGATGCTTGCAACCCCTAAACATAATTTTAAAAATCTGAAAAATTCAGGTAGTGTGTCATGAGTTTTAACAACTTAGTTCCAAAAAATGGCTTAAATCGAACGAAAAACACAAAATATTAAAGAAGAACTAAGGAAATAGGGAATTGTGACCATTAAACTAATTTTATTCATAATTAAATAACTTCTGTCACACAGCAAATTTGGACTAACAGTCCAATCAAATTAGCAAAAATATCTACAAAAACTCGGGAGGAGAATTTTATTGTTTTTATTTTAAGGAGTAGGTAGGTAGAAATGACGGCCACGGGCAGCCTAGCCCATAGCACAATTAGCTCTAAGTGCGCCGTTTTGATACCATAACTCGTTAGAACCTGTGGATTGATTTGAAAGGGAGATTGTGGCATATCCTCAGGATATCGTCAATTTTTGTTTGAATTTAGAATGAGTTTGAAAGAATTTTGTGGCTTGTGGAATGACTGAGTAGGTTTAACAGAATCACCTGAAAGTGGCTCACTCACTCAACCAGACCATTACCCGCACCATTCAAAGTTTGCCCAACTAGGCAGTTTTCTGGCTGGCACTGGAGCGTGAACTGATCTGATCGAATGATCAAACGGCTGCTATGCAGCACGAACCCCACCAAAACCCCAGTAAACTATCTTGCGATCATAGGGGATCGACGTAAGGTGTGATGTAGAAGAAGCCGAAATTTGTCCTAGAGCCATTTCGACGAGATCAAGTCTTTGGTCTTCATTTCCGAAAGTTCGTTAAAGTCGTCGTAAAAATCCCTTCCGAATGATTTTGCTCTAGCTTTGGCCAGAGCGGGGCATTTCCAGAGGAAATGAAATACTGTTTCCTTTTCTTTCTGGTCCTCACAGCTCGGGCAGTGAGAATTGTGAGGTATGCCAAGCTTCGCTGCATGCTCTCCTATGCTCTCCTCGTAGAGTAATCATTTTTGTTTACTTTTGTAGGTTATAATGTTTTCTACAATTTTTGTCTTAAAATGTTTGATAGCTCCTTCCTAATACATATTTATTGTTGAAAAACCACCAAATTTTCGATTTTAAAAATGTTTTTTCAATTTTATCTCACCCAATATCCATCCGAATGAAAAAATCACTTTCAATACTTTTTATAAGACATTTTCCCTACATTTCTGTTTATTCAGATTCATGTTAGTTAAAAAGCTTTCAAGATATAGCACGACAAAGTTTCTAATATAATATATTAAAGTGTAGATTGATTTTATTAAACTGTCCCTACTTGTTCCCCGTTAGATTAACAAAGGACAATGAGCACTTTTGTATGGAGTGCGTCCTATGGATGTAACACATTGTGACCTTTATCATTTTAAAGGTATCGATGAGTGCTATATTTTATTGTATGGTCAAAAATTTGTTTCGCGTGCAGGGAAGGTGTTATGGACGTTAATGTAATCGTTATTGCATCTTTTATTTATCGTGTAAATTCAGAACGACGTGACCAATTGAAGTCATATTTACAAAATATGTTAAGTGTTGTTAGATAATAGTTTCCAATTACGAATGGATCCGGTAGGTGGCGCTGTTATCAAGTTATTGACAAAAGTTCTCCATTCATTAAGTAAAATCGATCATATTCAAATGTTATATTGGTTTATTGCAAAAAAAAAAAAAAATCACAAAATATGGACCCTATAGTTTGCACCGAATTAGTGTGATTAAAGGAGAATGGATGTTTTGTGCCATGAATGTTTTGTTTTTGCCTAGACAAGTCAATTGTTACTGGGCTTCAAAAGGAAAACATTTTTTGTATTAAATAATGTTTTAATTTTAAAATTTTATATAGTAAAAGTTTCTAATAATAAATATTTATTACCTTATTATTATCTAATTATGATTGTTTTCAATTATAATATCGAATGTGGCGGGTAGCAAAATTCTCGGCTGGTGTCTTGCCCAACCCAGGTACCAAATGATACTCATTACGTGTGCGATTTTGCTTAATAAATAGAGAATTTTTGTCAATAACTTGACAACAGCGCCACCTCCAGATCCGTTCATAATTGGAAACTATTTTATAACAACACTTAACATATTGTGTAAATATGACTTCAATTGGTCGCGTCGTCGTTCCGAAGTTACACGACAAATTAAAGATGCATTAACGATTACATTTACTTCCATAACACCTTCCCTGCACGCGATACAAAATTTTGCCATATACAATAAAAGATAGTACTCATCGAGACCTTTAAAATGATATAGGTCACATTGTGTTACATCGATAGGCGAAAATGCCCATTGTCCTTTAAAATTACTAAAATATTTGTAGAGAAAATTGACATTTGTAAAATGAAAATTGAAAACTGTACATAAAATTGACGGGAAATTTACACACCATTTTAGTACGGAACTTTTTGCCCCTCCCCAATAATTTGTATTTAAAAATTTAGCCACATTTGTAAGCTAAATTTTGAGTTATTAATCTTAAAAATCTGACCAGTAGAAATGAAATTAAGATTTTTAAAAAGAAAAAAAGCCGATTAGAAACAATTTATTTTTATTTTTATTTATATTTTAATATTTGTTTTTTTTTTATTATTTTATTTTTAAAAATATATTTTTTTCTGATCGACTTTTTTCATTTAAAGAAATCCTAACTTCATTTCTACTGGTCAGATTTTTAAGATTAAGATCTCAAAATTTAGCTTATAAATGTGGCTAAATTTTTAAATAAAAATTATTGGGGAGGGGCTAAAAGTAATTACACCGTCAATGTCTAGGTTCAGTTTTTAGCTACGAGAGCAAGTTCGTACGATCCGCTCTTGCATATTTCTTTTTTGTATTTATATCGACACAACCTATACGTTCTCAAATTTTATTGCTAACAGTTGGTCTTTTGATTTTCTTTTTTCTGAACCGTGCTTTTTTTTTTAATACAACACGATATTTGTATTCCCGTAGAGAAGTTTAAAATGTTATCATGTTTTAATTCAGATTATATGAAGTCGTGAATCCAATCTGAAAAACCATAAGTTCCATTGATTTGGTTTTGAAAGTTATACTTATGCACATTATTTCATTTTTCATTGGAATCTGTCCACATAGGACAACCTAGACCCATGTTTTTTTTTTGGGACAACTGAGTCTTTCTAAGCGTCTAAGTCGTTCTTATTCTACAGAAAAGTGTAAGGTCCCCAACATTCTTAACCACTTATACAATACGCAATCGCGGCTAAATGCCAACCTATCCCCCCACCAAAACCACAACTTAACAACAGTGAAGGAACACCCCGGGGAGAATAAATATTATATTTTATAACCTTTTAAATTTAAGACAACGTGTAAGATTGGGCCCCCAATTTGCCAATAAATGTATTATATCATCGTACCTAACTAGTTATAAGTCAAATTATAAATATTATTTTGTTCAATTAATATGCTTAATGCTTAATAATGCTTATATGCCACAATATGCCACGTGGGAATGGTTGAGAGTTGAAGTTATTAGGTCCCGCTACTCCTCTACCACATTTATTAAAAACAACATTTCAAAATACTTGGCTTACATCTTTCCCTCATAACTAAATTTCATTTGATTTAGCAGGTAATATCCAAGTTTGTTGAATTATTCTTCTATAAAAAGAAAAAACATAACAATTAAACTGATTTCCGAGAATTCAATTAAACGAATAAGTACCTACCCATATATGGATAGCCACAATTTAACAGTGACTATATGATGAATACGCCTTTACGTATTTGTTAAGATAGGCGCCGTCTCCTTAAAAAAATTTAAATGACACTTTTTACAGAATACATAATAAAATTTAAAATTCAACTGAACTGTTTTTTTTTTTAGTTATTTTCCCCTCCTGATCAAAATCCTGCGCTTGATAATATTGAAATCAAAGCTCTAAAATTAATAACATCTTACGACATTTTTCCCATTCACTATAATGCTTTGCTTCCAGGGTCAAATAAAAGCGGTCAATTGTATTACTATGACATTATACATAACTATTCTAGTTCTAATGTGTTGACAATTTTTTTTAAGAGATTCTCATCAGCAATGACGCATAGTTTCGTCTTGAGATTTCTTTTTTTCTTGATTTAAATTTAAAACCTTTTTTGAATTATAATCGTTTTAAGGCTCACACATATGCGAAGTCTACTTAACTCGATTTTTTGTTGACATACTCTTCACTTATACCCATACTTATTACTAATTACACATGCACTAATAGCACTAAGCTCTTTCAACAAGTCCTCTGTTGCGGAAAATAATCATACACATGTACATTTATGTAGGTAAACACATGCGATTATTTTCATAATTTATCTTTTGTTGTATCTTTGTTGTCATTTTTGTTTACATTTATCTTGTTCTTCTTTCTGTTTCTGACATCATCAGTTGACATACTGGAAATGTCACTCTCCTCATCCAACAACTGTTTATGAATAAAACGACAATAAACACAAAAACACGATAAAGGCTAATTTAGTAAACATTTGTATGGGGGTAAAACAATTTGCATATACACGACGGATATTTTTTATTCTGCTAAAAAAATACTGACCAAAACATTTTAGAGTTTCGAAAAATCGAAAATAATCATTAAGCAAGCTATCAAGAGTCGCCTACCAATAAATTAATTGTTAATTTGGTTAATTGGGTGTAATTCTGGTGTTTAATATTTATGTTGAACTATTTCTAACTGATCCAAAATTATAATAAATTATTAAAATTTGTATCGTTATTTATTATTTTTAGTTGTTTTCTTTTAATTACCAATGTCAAGTTTATAAAATAATAATAATTGCGATCTTGAATGTAGGTAAATACGTATTTTAAATGAAGAGAATGTAAAATGAATAAATGGATTAAACTATAAATTTAATTTTGGACATACAGATCAACAAAATACAATATCTTTTGGTCACTTACATATATACATACATTATATGTTTATTTTTACTATAGTATTTTATGGTAAATAATGAGTACCATATGGCTACTGCCTCTTGCGAGGAATTGGCAAATCCTCCAAGAGTATCACTTGTCACGAATAAGTGCTTCTCGTCTAGCCGTTCAGATTCGGCATAAAATTGTAGATCCCTTCCTGTCGAAAGGCGCACACAGGAATGGTTGCGAGTTGTTAGTCACTAGGCCCTGGTTCTTCATGAGCCGTTGTGCCACCCGATTTATTTATTTATTTACATTTATGGAAAAAACACGTTGATTTATAATTCGTGTAAAATACAGCAAAATGTCCAAGTCAATATAAATACTAATATTTTGCCAAGGGTTCGCAAATAAAACTTATTTATTTTATTCAAACTGAACAACTATTACTTTAAATTACACCTTTTTTCACTTCAAATACCTTACTTCTAATACTTTTATTATAAACAAGCTAAACTCGTAATTCACTATTTTACACCGACGTTTATGCGTTCACTTTCAAAAACAAGCTGAGGTCTTCGGACTGGTGGCGGTGTATTTATATCCGAGAAAAAGTTACTTAAATCTTCTAGGGGTTCTGGAATGTGCTGGAATGTACTTCTCCTCCACAAGTCTCCACAAGTAGCTCAAAAGCTTTCGACCAATTACAAATTATAGCAGTTCAATGGTTTGGGTATTGGATAACGATGCGAGTGGTTTAGGTATTGCATAACATTAGTTAATCTTTTGTTCATAGATGGCGCGGAACTCATTACTAATTTATTCTGTTATAGAAGAATAAGAGATGTCGTTGTTTGCACAAATGGGCATATTCACCACAATATAATACTAAAATGCAAATTAATGTACTGTAACGAAGAATTTTGCCAAACATACTTTTAATTAACCTATCCGGTTTTGGTTGATCAGAAACCTATATGGATAGGAATCTATTTTAGATAGGCTATCGCAACGATTCTTGATCGCGGCCATTTCTATTCACAGAAGCTGTCTGTTTGGCAACAAATGTAGTAGATAATGTAATAGAGCAATGATTAGTTAAATACGTGTTTAATTTGGTTATTGGTTAACACACAAATGAACTCGTCTCTAAAGTTTAACGTGGCGTTTATCTAAACGCTTGTTTAGTCATTAGTTTAGTGGTAAGGCCAATAATGTATATCCTCGTTGATACTGCAAAAAACGTATGTTGTGAAGCCAGACACCCCCGGGACGTGCCGGGTAAACAAGGTTGTCCAAATGTCCCCCTCAGTTTAATATGCGTTTATTTGAGATTAAAGTTGTTTTAGGGTCATTGGTCTTAGAGTACATCTTTATATCAAATTTAGTTTTTACTTTTTGTATAATTTCACTTAAATTCGTCGATCAGCGACTAAAGTTCCATCATAAGCATTTTTTCAAACAAATTACAATGAAAAATCAAAAATTTTAAAATGCATTAATGCTTACATTAAATTCAAGGATCATTAAGAGGGACAACTAATCTTTAGTTAGATAGAGAGATATTAGACCAAAAAATGATTTTATTTGCTCCAATCTAATAAAACTTAGGTCTTAATAAAAATGTTTTTCTTAACATAAACATATTGGGGCATATTCACAGTCGCAGATAGACCCAGGTTTAACTAAACTACAGTTTAAGACAATTTTGGCTCAATGAATACAGACCGATTTTAATTTCAAATTGTTGCTTTTATATTTTTATAAGATAATTAACTTGGTATACTACACAAATAGCTTCAAATATTTTGAAATGATAACCTTAAAAAATAGAATCAACGTCCGAAAATTCAACCAAAGCTATGTTTAACTTAGACCCAGGTCTAAAATGACTGTGAATATGCCCCATTGAAATTTTATATTATTGTATGTATTTTAATTTGTCCAGGGGTAAAATTGAAAATCCCTTTTTTTATGTCCTGTTTTCCGGCGCGTTGAAGCAATTCTGTGCGGCGCCCTTAGCTTCAGAAGAATTCGGGATTACTATCTAAAGAATATCGTTACAACACAAACATCTGGCACGGGGTCGAAAGTCCAATACACTTACCATTACGCCAAGAGATAACATCGTAGGTAGTTAAAACAAATTCGTCTCTGACAAAATGAAAGTAAACTTACAAAATATTCGATTCAATAAGTAATTTATGTAATTAATGAATTAATTAAATGCCTTGATTTATTTTCCAGTTTTGTGACAGAACTATGAATTAATGGCCAATAGCAGACAAAGCTATGTTGTACATATAGGAATAACTCGAAAAGTGGTCCAAATTCAAACCCGCTTCCATTACAATTATTATTTGCTCATCAGGGCATGTAATGGTTTCGTGTCAAACTAAAATTGAAGTTTAATGCAAAACTAACGATGACGAATTAGTTCACAAATGTGATTTTGACAGGCCACCTATCTTTATGTTTGTATGTTATGTATGCATCCAGGTGTGTATTGAGCTAGGCGCTAAAGGGATGCACAGATTTGCTTAAAATTTGGTACAGAGTACTTCAATGTGAAACTAGAATTTGTCCAAACTATATTCCAAACTGAAACCAGTGAAAGGACAGGTCATAAGCTATTAGAATTCGGTAACTTGTCCATACCGAATCATAGCCGTTTTCGAGTAACGGCTATTTTTTGAAATTTGAAAAAAAAAAAACTTTACTTTGAACCAGTTTTTTGCTCACCCTGCCCATAATTGATTTTTGTTTTTTTTACAATGTTTGCACTAAAACATTTACCATTTGTCTACAAATCAATACATAAACTTGAACCTCGACCAAACTTAATTTTTGACCTCAATTTTCTGAAGAGCCTTATGAACAAATTAAGTGTGATTCAATACAGGTTTTATCTTTGAAAATTGTCCTGTTTTTCTTTAGTTTCTAAAAAAGTATAAAACTTTCCAAAGCTATATTTTGATAGCAAGTTATAATCGTTTGAACCCAATCAAACAGGTTGAAAATCAAACATGATAAAACATTTTTGTTCAAATATTTCAATAAAATTATAATATTAATGCAAATATAACTCCGACAAACTGCATTTTGGTGGAGTGGTTTATTTTAATGTCTTACGCACTTTTTAAATAAATACCTTAAATTTGGATAAGGACTTTCGATTTTGTAGGGTGAAAGGGGAAAAAGTGCAGTATTTTTGAAAATTTCTCGAAAACCATCAGTTTTTTTATTGAGATCTGTCTTTGTAAAAACGAAAGCTTTGAAAATTCTGCACAAAAAACAATAAACCCTTTTTTCGTCGGAGCAAGAGATTTTACAAAAAACCGGGTATCAAAAGTGGTCTTACTTTAATGTGAAATTTTTAACACCGTTCCATTTGCTCAAAGTAAAGTTTTTTTCAAATTTCAAAAATTAGTCGTTACTCGAAAACCGCTATGATTCGGTATGGACAAGTTACAAAATTCTGATAGCTCATGACCTGACCTTTTACCAGTTTCAGTTTGGACTATTGTTAATGGGACAATAAGAACAATAAGAGCTTTCATTCGCTATCGGTATTATCTTTGAATGTTAAAACTATAAAATCGTCTTAAATTAATATTAGTTTTTAGCATACAAAAAAAGTGTTTTTGAAAAAATACAATTTTAAGTTTAGTTTACTCCGAACCCGTTTGCAATATTTATGAGTAAAAACAAAAATCTCGCAGAAAAATATTATTGTAAAATATTTGTTATAGTATGACAAAAAAAATTGAAGCTAAGCCCGTATAATTCATTGACAACTGGCTCAAACAATTTGTGCTATTTTTTTTGTCTACTTTTTTTTAAAATTGATATCAACGAATAGATCAGCATTTTTTTTATAAATTAAAGATTTGCTGAAAATAATATTCTTCGTTCAGTTATGAAATTCTTTACGTTAGCTGAGTTTTCGTTGAGTCTACGCAAAATTCGTTGGCTCAATAAAACACTTATTTTAAAAAAATATGTTGGTTGATGATGGCTTAATTCTCTCAATGAAAGTGCTATCATACACTTTTTGCCTTTACTCTGAAGCAACTAGTTTATTTTCATGAAAGCTTTCATAATACACAAAAAAAAAAACATTTTCGAAAATATGTTGTTAAGTACTTTACGGTGACTCAACGAAAAATTACGTTCAATAATGTAACTGTCGAAAAAAATCATTTTTTAATAGAAATAGAATTTTAATCTGTTTTGTTTTAATTCACACTTAGACACTGTCGAAGATTCTATACAAATGGAAAGTGCGTGTTAGTAAGGCACGGTCCAAGTTTTATGATTCCTAACATCTTATTGGGAATCAGTACTTGCACACCTTGTCATCAATTATTTTAATTTGTTTAAAAGCAGATTCTTTGACAAGAATGATGTTTTAACTACATAAATGTAATGAACAAGAACAATACCTTTGTATATCCTATACCAATGCAAAAAAAAATAAAGCTATAATAATATCATCGCGAATAAAGTTGATTACCTAACGAATAATTAATTAAACAACGAAAACATTTTACTTTAATCAATGAAAGAAATTTATTGACTCAACGAAAATATCGTTAATTAATGAAAAAAATTAATTGACTCAACTAAAAATATAGCTAATTAATGAAATAAATTCGTCGACTCAATGAAAAATTTCGTTCATAGGCTCTTACGTTGACTAATTAAAATATTTAATTGAACGAAAGTTCGTTGTTTGATTAACAGCTTTCTTGAGGAACGAATGACTAATGCGTTGAGATAACGAATCCCAATATCGGCTATATTGTAACTAAATAATTGTTGAATGAATGACGTTTTTCGTTGTATTTACGTAATGATTTGTTTCAGTGTTCGAATTTCAATATCTATCAATAATCAATTTATAGTTGACAATCGTCACAACAAATTAAATTTAAAGGCAAAAATTAAAAAGTGAACTTAATCTTAGAAATAACTATCCCGATCTCTGGACCAAAAATAATCATGTGATTTCAGAATCCACAAAAATCGATCCGCAGTGCAGTGGTTTCTTTCCTATCTACATAGGTGAAAAGAACAAATAATACTGGAATGTGAATGACAACGGATTCTGTAATCGACAAGAATATGAAAAACAAAATGCCTTTAGAGGACTTAAAATCATGCCGAAGATCCAAATTTCGTATTTAACTATATATTGCATATATAATATAAACGTCATTGCTTATAACGTGGGATTTATTTTTAAAAATGATCATAATATTCTATTTGGAGTATCTCACCTACTTAAAGATCCAGTTATACACTATTGACCAGAAAAATGTGGGTGACCCTCATTTATTTAAATTTATTGTCGATTTAATGGGTTTGAGTTTGTACTTTCGGATGAAACCATAAACGGTAATTTCTTCATTCATAAATGTGTGGTATTCGTATTAGGAATTGTTAGGTTCTATCCTATTCAATAGAATATTATGCAATACCTTTATAGTTACAGAATGAAAAACTATTTAAAGAGGCTTATTTAGCAAACTAATAGCTTAGTTGAGAAAAAAACATGATACCTAAAACCTATGTAATTATTGTATATGTATGTATATTGTATGAGTGTTTGTATCTAAGAATACCAACTGAGTTACATGAATCAAGATCAATTACGTTATGAGTAGGTAGAAACTGTATTATTTTTATTATGAATTATACTACTTATCGAACAAACCAATTGATGTTTGGATGCGTGCAACAAAATGGCTTGTAAAACATACTTTCTTGAAAAATTGAATTTCTAGGAAGAACTGGAACTTTGTGTCTTACGTTTTAAAATAGATTTAAAGGGAATGTTGATGCGGAAGACTAGTACTTTCAGGTTCAGATATTGAAATGGGAGGGAAAACCAGAGCCGGGTATAGAATTTCACTAAAGAAAGAATCCTTGTATTGGCAGTACGTCCGAAATTGGGTTTGAGGGTAAATTGTTGTGCATTCATGAAAGTACGAGTATATACCGGATGAATAGTTTAAGGATGCGAATGCAACTGGAACTTGAACCCTGTTATATAAATATCGGTACAATAATGAAAGGCAAGAAACATTGCGGTGGTGTTCGAGGGATGCAAATGTTTCCGTTATATTCATATCACTCATCATTTTCGAAGTTCTTTTTGAAACCTATCTAAGAGACACAAGTGGTGTTATTGGAGCTCCTGTCAAAATAGATTACAGCCGGGGAGACAAATTATTCGCATCGCCGAAGAAAACCTAAACACTTCGCAGCGTTTTTCGGCTACATCGAATATGTGATTCCACAAAAGATGGTCTCTGATACTGAAGGCCTGCAAGCTTTTCGGTTTCCTCAATGCAAGTTCCGCTCATGGATAGCGGCATGAGGAGTCTCGTTTTAACGAAAGTAGACAACATTGAGTTCTTGAAGCATTGAATGATAAAGATAAGAGGTGATATTTTGAATAGCCCGCTATTTCGGTAGTTGGCCCTTTTGAAGCTGTTATTTGTTGACTTTTGACAAGTAGACACTACGCCATTAATAAAAATAGAACAATACACGCTTCAACAACGCAATGAAACTATTTAAATTCACTATAAAAAATGCATGAAAATGATCCGGAATTTCATCGAAAAATCATCTTGACTGATCAGGCCCATTTCTACCTCGGTGGCTATGTCAACAAGCCAAATTGTCGCATCTGGGGCTCGAAAAACCCACGATTTATTGTTGAAAAGCCTCTCCATCCGCAACAAGTAACGGTTTGGTGCGGTTTTATGGTCCGGCGGCGTCATTGGTCCTTACTTTTTCGAAAATGTGGCTTGAGCAACAGCTACGGTGAATGGATTGCGATATCGAGATATGATCAATAATTTTTTATGGCTGGAATTGGATGGTATTGATCTGGACAACGAACAACAAGACGGCGCGCGCTACGTGTCACACAAGAAACCATCGATCTTTTACGGGAAAAGTTTCTGGACCGTGTTGTTTTTCGAAGACGTGTAACAATTGGCCACCGAAATCTTGTGATTTAACACCTTGCGACTTCTTCCGTAAGGGCCACGTGAAAGATAAGGTCTACGCCAACAGCCCAGCGTCGATTCAAGACCTCAAAGATGGAATTCGTGAAGCTTTTGAGGTCATACAGCAGCCATTTTACGACTTGGTGATGGGAATTTTCATGAAAAGGATATATTGTTGTGTAAGAGTAGCCGTAGCGGCCATTTGGCTGATATTGTTTTTCGTTATTAATGGCATGCTTTCCTCTATACATTGAAATAAACATCCGATCATTTATCTCAAAAAATGCCATTTTTCTTTGAATATCAAAATAAGACCTCTGGCCGTTACAGGTCCTTCTGGCTTGTTGAAACTTCTTCCAGCTTCTTTCAGTAGGGTTGGCCTTAGAACTACGGAAACTTACATCTCTCACCCTAATAACCTCTTTGCTGCTCGAACCAAACCATGAGTTCTATTGGGGTTTGATAAATTTAAACCTATTCGGGATAAAATTCGTCATTCCACAAAGAATTAAATTTGTGATCAAATCTGCACTGGAGTCTACATCACTATATCTAGGAAGCATAGTGGCCAGTTAAAGCTCCTGGAGAAATCGTTGATACCGTCCCAGTTGGCTTTTTCATATTACCAAACGGTTCTCTTGGGAGTTTTTTCTCTAATTGTATTTTGTTGGCATGAGAAATTTGCAGATAGCTATATGACACAATAAAAGCGGGACCCGCTTTCACCAGCTTTCTTTTCTGCAGTTTTGGAGGATATTTTTCGTTCGATGTCTTGGAAATCGTTGAGAGTAAAAATAGAAGGCGAGTATCTTAATAACCTACGATTTGCTGATGATATCATCTTATTTGCGACATCAAGTGATGACTTAAAAGAAATGATGAAAGATTTAGAAGGAAATTGCGCTGGAGCAGGACTTCAAATGAATGCTGAAAAAACCAAGCAAATGAGTAAAGGAGAGCAAAAGGATATTTTCGTAAATGGTAAACAAATCGAATACGTAGAAGACTATATATACTTGGACGGTTGATTTCATTTTCAAAAAGAGAAGAGGAGGAAGTAGATAGGAGAATTGCAAGCAGCTGGAAACAATTTTGGAAAAATAAAATATCTAGAATACAACGACTCAGAAAAGAGTTTATAAGAAGCATGACAGATTTCGAAGATGTAAACACACATTAATATTACTTATATACTTATGTAGGTACCTATTTATATGTACATAAATAGTATACTTTGTCAGTTTAAAATGGATAAATAAAGCTGCTAATAATAATATGACACAATGATCTGACGTGCCTAGAGGTGACACTACACTAATAGTGTATTTATCAGGGTCAAAGGTAAGTAACAAGTCAAGTGTGTTGGCGGATTGCAACGTCAGGGATTCGAATTGGCTCGTCAACAAGCTGAAAAAAAAAATAAATCGGGTGACACAACGGCTCATGAAGAACCAGGGCCTAGTGAATAACAACTCGCAACAACTGTGCGCCTTTCGACAGGAATGGAACAAGCTGAGTCAGGTGGTTTAATTCAGCAAAGACCTCAACACACCTTCCATGGGGTTTTGTCTGACCCGAAAAGCAAAGCCAGCTAGAATTGTTTCCATTGAAATCGCCAGCAATGACGATTTCAGTGTGAGGGTAATAGGCAACAATTCTTTGCATGGAGTCGGACAGAGCATCAAACTCGTTAAAAGTTGAATTTCTGTCCAAATAAGGACTTCAATAAAGGAAATATGTGTGAATGATGTGCTTATTTACCGCCCTGGACTGCCCTTGAAACTAATTCCCGACTGAGAAAGCTTTCATTTTTAATTTAATTTGGAAGTACTGCGATATTAATTCGGTTTTCTTTTTTTTCTTCAGTTCAATTATTTGTGTTGCAATCGAATGCAATGTTTTCCTATAAAAGTGTGTTATTTTATGAATGAACTTTTTTTCGGTTGGTCCGTCTGTTTCGTTAGATAAATTCTAGTGACAAGTCATCCGTGTCTTCCAAAAACAACACACCCAAATTTAAAACAAACTCAATGACTCATATCCCTATCCGGTAATTTAGTAAGATAAACACCATTCAGCTATATAGTTAACGCCATAATCTACACCTACTTCCGTTTGCTGCTTTAGATTAATACTTAGCTGCTGCTGCAGGTGTCGTCATGTCCATCTTTATCTCGCACTGACCATCTATGGAGTTAAGATACAAAGCTTTACCACATCTACTATGGGAGAAGTTCAAAGATCCATTGGCGTTGTTCATTTTTCATTATTTTAAGCCTCGAAGCTTTATACTTCATGCTAGAGTGACAGACACTGATTTAGTACAATAATACAGAAGGCAAAAAAAAAACACTACGAAAAATCACTTTCTTCTCTTTAACGAATAGCTTCAGCACAACAAATGAAATTGTTGAGTAAAATAATAAATTTTAGTTGCAACACCGACCGACCGTTGTTGATGCTAAATAGATTTTTGTTTCTTCTTTTTTTTTGTTTCCCGCTTCAGGTGCATCGACCGAAGCAGCGCACACTTTCTTACTTACATACATGTGCTGAAGCAGCAACAGCCTCGAGTTCAAAGCCAGTCAACCGACCAAATATATCATACTGCGCTACCAACTTCAGGCATAATTTGTGGCCGAACATAATAATTCCATAAAAATGTGCAATAGTGCGCGCAACTCTACAATTAATTGCATATATTTTTTTTTCATATTGGTTTTGCATCCTTTGGTCAGGAATTTCCTCAAGACTTTCTTTGCGTTTTATAAAATAATGAAGGTTTTGAAAAAAAAAGAATTATAATTCAAAGGTATTTAGTCGATGCGCGATGATGGTGTAGAAAAATCCATTATCCATAATTATTTGGTCTTGGGTTAGAAGTTAAGCTCATAGGTATTTAAACAAAAATCACTTATGAGACTCGACGATGCGGTCACTTCACTTTATCTTAGATTATTTTGAGTTGGGATTTACCTAGTCGATTATTTTTTTATATTTTTGACACGATACTGTTTTTAAGATGATTAATGGTTTCGAACGGTTACATCAGCTTAAGAAATATATAAGCGAAAAGACTGTATCAGTTATATTTAACTTGAACATGAACATTTTTTAAATGTTGTGTTTAGTTACGAACAATGAACCTAGATCTTTTAGAGAAACATGAATATATTCGTGTACATTGTATTACCTGCGTTTAAATACACAGGGTGTTCCACTTCCACGTTCACCATTGTAGAAGATAATCATGTTTTCCTGTTATTTTTTTAGTCTTAAGTATTTTAAGACGGCAGAGGTTATCTTCTGGTTTTCACTTCATTTTATAGTTATAATCTCAGATTTATGTATATGAACTAAAAAAAATATTAGTCTGAAATAGGCACTTACAAATATGGACTCAAAATATACATTTAAAGCCATGTAAGGGGTGGTCATACAAAAACGCAAGATGTTAATTGTAAATAGAGCATACATTTTTTAGAGAATTATCCTAATATTCTTTATCTATATATTAATACGCTTAGCAAATCCTAAGCAAAACCTAACGGTACACTTTTCCCTGTAAATACTAAACGGAACTAGATAAATTATATAACGTTGGAAAGGTTTTGACCCACAGATGTGCAGAAACCAAAAATTATGTCTGTATGTAGCTTAGGGTGGTCCTAATAAAGGTCATTGTCTTATTTTGAATGACGCACCCCCCTAATTTGTTCTAAATAATTAAAAAAGAAGTTTAATATGGGAAATCCCATGAATTTTTTGTTCATCCAACTTTAAAAACTCATAACTTAATTGATATATAATAATTGATAAAGAAAATTGAATTTTTGCACACATGTAGTAACTTTTGTCATGTTTAAAAAAAAAAATATAAAAAAAATGTACAAAATTTATTAAAATTAAAAATTAAATAAAAAAAAATATATTTTTGTTTAAAAGGCTATAAGTAGGGAAATAACTGTTATATATTTTTTCCTGATACATTTTTATATATATGACAAAATTAACTACATGTGTTCCAAATTTCAAATTTTTTTATCAATCATTACCAAAGCTAAGATTTTTCAAATTTGAATTTACAAAAATACATGGGATTTCCCATATAAAACTTCAGACGTCTTGGGGGCCGGGTTAACGTTAGTATAATGAGCTAAAATTTTACTGGATTTTTTTTATTAATTTAGAACAAATCAGGAGGGTACGTCATTAAAAATAAGACAATGACCTTAATAAGGACCACCCTGATGTAGCTGTTAAGCATTTAGTGGACATTTAAATTTTTCAAGATAAATGATTTTTATCATTTTAAGGGTTAATATTAGGACTCTGAAATTTTGGGAGAAGTCGACCATTTGATATTTGAATTTTTTGGTGAAAAATTAAAATTCATAACTTGCCGGACGACAGAGAAAGTTACATTTTTAAAAATTTTTGCTCAAAAGCAACTTCAATAGGAAATACATAAATTTTGGTTGAACTAAGTCGACTAAGCTTTAATATCAAAAAATAATTTGTTTGCGTTTATGTATTTATGTCAGTATCAGTATTTAAAAAAAGTTAGTATTATTTGTAAAAGAACGAAGAATGAACTCGGGTTAATTTACTTTTTTAATATTGTTTTAAGGTGCCTGGTGCTGATGTAAGCCTCAGGCTATATGAAATTTGGCCCAATTGAAAAATGACCTCAAACGAAAATTGTACCCAAATGTGGGCTCATAATGAAAAATGGCCCCAAACTTTTGGAAAATGACTCCAAACAAAAAATGAAAAATTGTCCCAAAATAAGTATAAGAAGCAACAGAGCAAGGATAGCCTTAAAAGTACCTTGCTTGGCCCACTTCGCGGGTTCAATGATTTTAACTCCCTTTTTGGGCCCTCTGTCCCGCTCACGTAAGGGTATGCTCAGTCGCCTGGCAAGCGCCTAAGTTGTCCGTTGGTCTGTGATCAAAGTTTTTATATTTGGGACCATTTTTCATAATGAAATTTCACCCCAAAATTAAAAATGAAAAAATGGCCCCATTTATTCTTTTTATGTTTGGGGCCAAATTTCATGTAGCCAAGTCCGCACTGTAGGGGTATTTCTGATTGTAATTGCTAAATAGTTGCCCAAAGAGCATATACAAATTAGTTTATTTTTGACACTACAACGTAAACGATACGATTAGTTTAATGGTTTTAAGGTGTCTGGCTGTCATTAGAGGTAAGGCCTAAAATAAAATAACGTAATCTTGCAACGATTGTATGGAACTTTAACATTCACTTCCTCCTAATTGTCCCAAAATTGAAGATTCGTTGTATCTTTTTGTTTTTGCCTACCATAGTATGTCAATATTATAGTCTAAGAGCAGACATCAAATTTTGGGAGTGGATGAATAACCAAAATATGAGTATGAGGGTTTGTAGGTGCTTATATCGTAGTATCGAAAACTAAAATCTGGCAGATTTTGTTCAGCCTCTGGCGAGGGTGGGGTTTTAAAAATAGCGATTTTCTAATTTGTTTCTCCTCAGAGGTATTACCACTTCAATTAATTTTAAAAATATATGTTGTGATGCTCTGTCATTTTTCTTAAGTCCAATCATCTAAATCTTTGTCAATCCCACCAATAGAACTCAAGATATAAGCATTTTAGGAGGACTTTTTCGGGGTTTTCTTGGAGATTTATAAAAAGCAAAAAATCAGCAAAACGAAGTCTCAAAAACAAAAAAAAACATTAAGGTTCGCATAAAAAGCTAATATCTTTAGTTATATTCGCGTAATGAAAAAACGCAAAAATCAAACAAATCGGCGGTCTTATGTTAAGAAAAGTAACTGTTGTATCCACAAAGTAATTCATAATTTAAGTAGGGCAAAGTTTGTTTTAACTGAGGAAGGGTAATTTTTGGTTGATTTATTGTATGTTGTTGAAAAGTAAATATTTTTTTTTTCTAACTGAGCGGCAAAATATTTTCATATTTTTGGAAAGGTGCAGAGGTTAAGTCACAGATAGAAATAAGTTACAAAAATCAGGTATTGTTAAAAAAAAAAAATTATGAATTCTTTATAGTAAAGGCTTAACGACATTGACCTATTTTTTGCAAAAAGTACAAATGTAAGAAATGAATATCTTTGCTGAAGACAGCAACAAATTAAAAAATATGTATGTTGGTTAAATTTATCTGTCAGAACAATTTTCGTATGTTTTTTTGGAAGAGTTTTCTGTAGAACACATGTTTATCATGTCTTTTTACATGTTTTTCTCACTTTTGCACTTTTTGCAAAAAGTAGATCTATTGTAGTTAAGCCCTAACAATAACAAAATCCAACTGATTGGTTATTTTTAATTTCATAAATAATTTTTTAGTTTTGTTTAGTCTGATGATGAGAATGAATGTTCTCGAAAACGTTTACTTATAATAATTAACTTTGTACGAGAAAAAGAAGTTCGTTTGTTCAATTACTAAAATTAAAAAACTCGTGCAGTAGTTCCACAACGTTATTTTGTACGTGTCTACAATTTCTCTTACTTCTGCAACTTAACTTTTTGTTGGCCGAATTTTAGACCACTGGCCGATACTAGTATTCTTTATTATGATAGAAGAATATGGCAACTATGTATGAAACAAAATATCGGTCAAAAGCTCGCCACGGCTTCTTCGGTGGCATACCTCTATCCGATGGTCCATATTTTCAATGACTCTGAGACATAATTGATGTTCAATGCCCTTAAAATGCCGTATTATCTCATCCCTTAGCTCTTGAATTGTTCTTGTTTTATTGACGTACACTTTTTCTTTTGAATAACCCCAAAGAAAGAAGTCCAACGGTGTCAAATCATATGATCGTGGCGGCAAATTAACATCGCCACGACACGTGAGATAACACGGCCATTGAATTTCTCGCGCAAAAGACCCATTGTTTCGTTGGCTGTGTTGCAATTGGCACCATCCTGTTGGAAGCACATATCGTCTAGGTCAGTATCCTCAATTTCTGGCCATAAAAAGTCCGTTATCATCTCGCTATAGCGAATACCATTCACGGTAATTGCTTGGCCGACCTCATTTTCGAAGAAGTACGGCCCGATGAGGCCGCCACCAGCCCATAAACCGCACAATCTTTGTGGATGTGGATGCATCGGCTTTTCAACAATCACTCGTGGATTCTCGTTTGGCCAAATGCGGCAATTCTGCTTGTCAGTGAATCCACTGAGGCGAAAGTGTGCCTCGTCGCTGAAGATAATTTTCTTTGTAAAGTCACCTTTCACTTCTGTTTGATCAACCAACCATTCGGCGTTTTGACAACACGTTTGAAATGGTAGGTAGGCTTCAGTTCTTGAGTCCATTGAACCTTGTAAGCGTGTTAATTAAAATCTTTATTCAAAATTCGCATAAGTGAAGTTCGTGAGATGTTAAATTGTTGGGCACGACGCACGACGAGTCTAGGTTGACGGCTCTTCCGCCACACTATCGCGAACAACAGACATTTTTTCCGAACTGGGCGAGCATGCACAGATTTTTTCACATTTTCTACAGACCCGGTTTGCTGAAATTTGCGCACAGATTGATGACACATTTGTTCAATTATGCTGACCAAAAAAATCACGAAATGCACGAAATACATTTTGATTTGAACACTATTTTCGTAAAAGGCTTCAACAACAAACAAGGCAAACAAGGAAATGTCAATTTAAGTTGGGCAAATAAGTTAAGGTGTGACTCACAATTAAGATCGTGCATTATGGTTGGATAACCCATTTTAATATATTTTACCCTTATTTCTATTTACGAAATATTTGTAAGTTCTAAAAAATTCGGTCAAATAAAAAAAGCCACCCACCACTCAAAGCTGATATTAAAGTGCATTTTTATAATCTGACACAGCAGTTTGTACTAACCCCAATTTTTTTTTTATTCGATAGTGTTGATCGAAGATGATAAATCTCAGTTTTCGCATTCACATCATTTAGCGTTCTGCCGCCATCTTGGATTTAACTTTTTACTAAATATTTCGGTTCAAAAAAGTTCTCTTAAAAAGCTTATATCTTGAGTTCTATTGGTCGGATTGCCAAGATTACGACGATTTGACTTAAAAATAAAGTTAAAGAGCCTCGCAGCATATATTTTTAAATTTATTGAAGTGTTAATACCTCTGACAAAATAAACTGGAAAATCGATATTTTCAAAACCCCAACCCCGCCAAAGGCTGAACAAGAAACCTGCCAGACGTTTGTTCTCTATACCACGATATATGCACCAACAATTAACCGCCATACTCATATTTTGGTTATCAATCCACTCACAAAACTTGCTGTGGGCTCTTGGTCTAATCCCAAGGTGTGCCTTGATTGGTAAAAAACGCTTGAAGTGAGAAGGTATGCTCAAAGCATAATTTTTATCAAAGATTTTGTTTCAAATCGATTAAATTCTATTGAAATACTAAATCTTATATACTTTTACGTCCCAGAAAGAATACTGAGAAACAGATGTGTACTATTCCATGTTTCTACTCACAGAACTAATTATGGACTTAATGAGCCCCTTCGCGTTCGTTGTCACTATTCAATTCGGTTTGCAATGAAGTTGACATCATAATGAGTCGAAACCAGTTTAAAAGTATTGTTTTACAGATATTGAGTTAATTTCGAATATAATATTACATTAAACTTATTAGTTTAGTTTGTACCTATGTATATGTATGTATGTATATAAATATTGAACATAATTTTTTGAAATATTAAATGTAATCAGCAGATGTAAATCCATTGATGAAATAAATAAAGAAATACAACAACATATTCCCATTAACTATGGAATACAACATCGTTCAAGTGACTGCCTCAGCTGGCTTCACAGTAGCGCACTCTGTCGTTGTCTCACAAAAAAGTCCAAAGAGTTGAAATCACAGCGCCGCGCCGCACCGAGGCGTCTAATTGATATCGCCAAGACGGCTGATAAAACGATTTGGGAATTTGGTGCGAAAAAGATCGATTGTGGCATGGGCTGTGTGGCATGGCGCGCCATCCTGCATGAACCTGAGGTCGTCCAAATCCATACTGTCTTCAATTACAGTAAAAAAAAAAGTCGGTTAACATGGCACTGTAGCGCCCACCGTTGACCGAAACGGTGTTTCCAGCCTCATTTTCGAAGAAAAATGGTCCAATTTTTTTCTGATCCACAGATGCGCCAATTTTGCAGGCCCTCGGTTAGTGCTTCACTTTTTTTCAAAAAACGCACTGTTTGGGCTACACAGCACTTCGGAAATAAATTTTCAATATTTCCCAACGATTGCTCAAGCGTTAAGCTTGACTTTCTGTCAAGATTAACAGCGGGAAACAACTGTCAGTGTCAAAATAACCCATGATTAGAAAAGAAACCACTAGATGGCCCACCCTTTACTTCCCACGGAACCTTTTTTCTAATTATTGAATAAACCGATTCAAATTATTTTTTCTTAAAAACTTATATTATAAATTTTCAAACAAATGTTTGTTTTTGTTTGGAGAAAAATTTAGACAATTATTCTTCTCAGACAAATAAAAAACAGTTCTGTATATTATCTTAACACAGCAAAGATTAGTGCTTTGGTGTACCTTTACCTAATCAAAATCTCAATTTGGGCTACGATCTATGAATAGATAATTTTATATAGAACTTTGAAATTGCAAGAACAACTATAGATTGTATGTAAATATGTATTTACTACAAACACTATGACTATGAAGACTTCTTACGAATTCTAATAACCGGAAACTTCAAGTTGCCGTATGAATACATAAAGTCCCGTTTATTGTTGAAAAATAATTTATGTGTCAGCAACTCAAGGCACACATTGTAATTAAAATTCATCTCACCACTTTAACTATGAGAAAAGGTGACAGTTAAATTTCTTAGCCTAGGCCAAATCATGAACAAAATAAACAATAATAATTTTTCACTTAAGAAAATAAACGAAAGTTTCTAAAACATGCTGCTGGAATACCGAATAACGAAAGTGACAAGGAATGAGATTTCAATCAGAAAGTGAATGCTCTTGACAATGGATATTAAGCGGAGTAGTTCTTATAGTTTTGGGTGAAAATGAAAAGATCTTCGAAGTAATTTGAATATTATAATTTTTTAGAATCTGTATAATTTGTTGGCATAGAAAAGTGCCGGAAAATAGTAAACAAACAAAAAAAAAAATATAATAATATTGGAAAGCTAAAGTTACGAAAGAAATTGATTGAGATCTTCATTTAAAATACAACATTGTTGTCAGACATATTGGGAATTTAAGAGATCGAGGGAATTCAATATAATAATAAAAGAAAAAGACATTTTTAATGGGTACGGGTTAGTATTGGGAGGCATACAATAATTTATGTAAATATTATACATACAAATTAAAATTATGATTTTCATAATAAATTGAGCCTTACAAGATGATAATAAAAAAAAACGTATTTATTAATGATTCCTTGTTTTACAATAAATAACAACTTTTATATAATTTTTTTTTTGTCAGACCATCAGTCACACTATAGTAATAAATTGATATAATAAGACTTTATTTTTGAAGTTTTTCCTACCTGTCAAACCAGCTTTTGTTTCTTATTATGGCTAGTTGAGTAGACGCGACACGTGTTATATTTTGTAAGTAAATAAAGCAAACAAAATAAAATGTACGAACAGGAAAATATGGCGAAGTTGTCTAAAAAAAAATAGGATCTGACCGGGAACAAATTAATTCATGAAATTTTATTGCTGGTATCGACGCTGAATTTTATCCTGTACAACATATCCGTAGTGCCCCAAAATGCCCTAATTGGCTTTTTGTATAGACGCATTCAATGAATGCGGTGAGGAGGAGGAGGCGGGAGTTTATCAAGCTGACAAATTTATTATAAAACAATCTAATATATAATATATATATATATATGACACATGTTTTTAGGGTGTTTTTCAACGCTGATTCTAAAGAGGCCAAAACTGAAAATATACATATGTATCATATAGAAATTTAAGTCCTTTTTATGGAATGGTATATATTTTTTTTAAGTACAAAAAGTAAAGTATTACCATAAACCATTTTAAAATAATGGGATATTAGTGAAATTTGGTATAATTTGGCATGTTTACCAAGAATCAAAAGAATGTCCAAAAATACAGGGTGTCCTGTTAAGGATGGTCCAAACTGAATATGGTGAGGCAAGGTCATAACCTTTCAGAATTTGGTAACTTGTTCATACCGAATCATAACAATTTTCGAGTAGCGGCAGTTTTTCGAAATTTAAAAAAAAAACTTTACTTTAAACCAGTTTTTTGCTCACCCTGTCCATAATTGACTTTTGTTTTTACAATTTGTACACAAAAACTTTGGCTAAAAGTTTGACTTATTTTACTGAATAAAAAAATGTTCATTTACATCACCATTTGCCTACAAACTAAAAAATAAACTAGAACTTTGACCAAACTTAATTTTTGACCTCAATCTTCTTAAAAGGTCCATGAATAAAATTCGTATGACATAATACAGGTTTTAATTTTATTCATAGGTGGGCTATAGGAACAATTAATACAGGTTTTATCTTCCAAAAATATCCCGTTTTTCTGTTGTTTTTAAAAAGGTATAAGACTTGCTAAGGCGGTGCTCAGATAGAAAGTTATAACCGTTTGAATCCAATAAAACAGGTAAAAAATAAAACAAAAATAAAACATTTTTGTTCAAGTATATCAATAAAATTAAAATATCTTTTCAAATAACTCCGACAAAGCTGAATTTTAGTGGAGAGCTTCATTTTGATGTCTTACGTATTTTTTAAATAAAAACCTTACATTTGAGCAAGGACTTTCGATTTTGTAGGGTTAAAGAGGAAAATTCCAGTATTTTTAAAGATTTCTCGAAAACCATCAGGTTTGTTTTTTAAGAAATATCTTTGAAAAAAATTGTAGCTTAAAATATTCTACAAAGAATAGATGACTATAATTTTTTTGTTAGACTAATGGATTTTGAGACAAATGAGCGCAAATGCAACGGTGTGGAAAATATTTTGTCCCTGTTTTTTCAAAATCTCTTGCTCCGGCGAAAAAAGTGGTTGATCTTTTTTGTGGGGAATTTTAATAGCTACCAATGACAGTTCTTTAAAAACCTGATGCTTTTCGAGAAATTTAAAAAAAAGGAAAGAAATTTTTAGTAATTTCTCAATTTTAAAATGAAAACTTGACTAGTAAACCAACTCAATTTAAGTCAGTAGTCATTAAATAGCAGATTTCTCTACTTTACTCTACTTAAAATATTTGATATTTAACATTAATAAACTAAGAACTTGGCGTACTTTTAGATCTCTCTACTTTTTACGGCTGACTTGTTACGCATAGGTTTTTGTATATAGAAGAACTTGGCTCCTTTTTTAACATTCCATTAAAAGGATTTAAACTTTCTTCAGGATACATTTATCTTTTTAGTTTTGGTCTATTTAGAATCAGCGTTGAAAAGCACCCTACAAAAATGTGTCATATGATTGTATTATTAAATAAATTTTTCAGCTTGATAAGCTCCCGGCTCCCCCTTGTCTCCACCTCTTTAAATGCGTCTATTCAAAAAAAAAGCCAATGAGGGCATTTTGGGGCACTTCGGATATTTTGTACATGGTAAAATTCTGCGTCGATACCAGCAATAATATTTCATGAATTAATTTGTTCCCACCTACCCATATTAATTTTGTTATCTTTCCTAGACTAAAGCTTTGTATATGGGTGAATATTTAAAAATATTAAATTATATACCATTAATTTGAACCTTGATGGAAAGAGCTTGTTGCGTGCTATTTCAATCAAAAATAATCTAGTTACAATTCTATAATACCCACTTTGCATAAAGAGCCCGTATTTGATCAAATTACACAGAAATCATGAAAATTACAGCACGGGATGGGGATCACGGGAATGACGGTTCTATATAAATTAATTTAAAGTCAAGCACAAATTGAAAGTTTTATATAATGTATCATATAGTTAATTGCAAAAGACAGAAGATGAGTACATTTTTTTGATTTTGGTACCAATCCATTTAATAAAATTCACTCGTCATGGGAATGAAGATTTCGATAGACAAAAACTAAAATTATGATTTCAGCTTGAAATATTTTAAAGTATATAAAGCCTTATGCATTATAGCGAGTACATCAGTGTAGATGGTTTTTAGTTGCGAACTTTGGTCCTATCGGGTGTTTTTCCTATGTCCAAATCCTTAATAAGTTTCATCACATGTCTAAATCCAATAAAAGCGTCTGGTCATACAGGCGGGTGGTACTTTCTCTGGTAACCACAAGTCATGTTGTGCAAACAGACGGAGGTGTACAGAGATGACCATATCCGAGTGTGCGACTAGACGATCACCCTAAGGGATCAGATCGTATGCGTCTCGGGCAAATCAGCAAGTTGCTTAGCGTAGCATACTGCAGCTGAACTCGGGCGTAGGCGATGATCCGTTGGGAGATCTATCACCAAATACCCTCTTTTTCTTTAAAAATGTTCTTTTAACCCACAGGTCAAACGAGTTATGGTATCAAAACGACGCATTACCGCGTTAATTGGGTCATCCAGCAAGGATGCTTGTGACCGCCATCTCTACCTACCTACCTACCATAGCGAGTGCATGGCGCTATATGCACTCTTTATAATGTCTCTGAACGCAAAAACCTTATTCATAAACGTATGTAACGTTGTATTTTAGAGGTTGTATAGAGCCTACATAAGGGTAGTTTTGTATCGGAATGTGACTTTGACTCACACACAACAATAATGTAGATACATATTACGGAGGCGCTTATTTTTACAATCTTTGAGGTGTTGAAATCTCACTTTTAAAATATTTTATAAAATTAAATACAATAAATTATGTTGGTTTTGTTAATTTATTGTAAATTTTTGTTGGGATATTGTTTAAAAAAAAAAATAAAGAATATTTTTTTGTACACTTTATTTTATGATTTTCTATCAAATCTTTCAACTTTTGCAAATGCTCGACGGCATGTGTGATATCAATAAAATTAAACAAAGAATCACCTTCATCACTTTCACGGGATAATACATTGAAATTTAAGCATTACAAAATAAGCAACAGCCTTTTATTTGTCTCCTCAACAAAAACATCACGATGTGAGTGAATGGAATAATTCTTGTATTAAATCAAAAACGAGGTATTTTTTGTTCAAATATTTTTATTTTTATTTGCGAACACAAAAAACGAACGAAGCAAGTGCATAATTAAAATAATATTAAAAGAAATTAATAAAAAAACATCCAATCGCTAGCGGAATTATTTTAATTGATTTTTCACACAGCTGGGTCTCGTTTGTCAGTTCTGAAAGTAAAACGTAATAGATTTCTTCTTTATGCTACTATGTATAATGGGTTGAAACATGTTTTATGCATAACAATTTATGCAACGTTGAATCTATAGTGGCTACATAAATCCTTTTGCAGTGCATAACTATTCATCTGTTAGTCGGGTTCTAATGAAAAAGGCTGATAATATTACCAAATTTTAAAGTAATTTTCATAAAAAAACCCGTCTCGTTAAATTAAAAACATCAGTTTTTTCCCCGGGCAATTAAAAACCAACTTTTATTTTACTAAACATAGCAAATAAAAATTTTATAAATACATTTATATAAGGGTTTTATTTCCGTCTATTGACTTGCATTATTAGATTTTGCATGTCGTCTTGAATTTCGTTGCTAAATTTCATTGAATAAGTACGACAAATGTTCGGAAAACATAATGATCAAACATTAGTTGCAAGCAACTCTGATGTTTGTGATTACTGCATGTACTTTTTATTCAATCGGGCAAATGAAAGTAAGATAGATAATTTGTTGGGTCAATCTTAGTTTTATTATTGACACCAAATATATTACTATAATGATGTATATTTTTTATATATTTAGCAATCATCAACTTTTCAAAAATAATTGGTATAGTCAAGGAAATTGAGAAGTTTTCTTCATCGACGTGTCCCGTTATATTGTGAACAAGTGAATCAGAAATTTTGATTCCTTATTATTTTGAGATCGAGATACAGTACAATAACTAAATATATACACCCACGTTTGTGTCAACTCTGGTAGTTCTAATTTTTTGCTGAGTTGTTCAGGACCTTGAGCAGCGACCGCTTCATGATAAAAAATCAGAAAAACCGCGATTTGTTCGTGCTTTTTTCAGTTATTGGTGGTTTAAGTCTAAAAGTAAAACTTTGTTCTACGATTTAAAAGTAACTTTATTTCCTTCAAGTTGAAACCAAAACCATCTCTGTAGACCCAATGGTTTCCAAAATACAGCTCGAGGTCGAAAACTTAGGTTATTTACTAGGCCAACATTCTGAACAACTCAGCAAAAAATCATAGTTACCAGATTTGAAGCAAATGGTTCCTTCCATAAAAACGACAAGGTTACTGGACTAATAGCTTTAACTTAATTTTTCTTAATTTCTCTAATAAAATCACATTTGACAGTATAAAACATAAGTACAAAATTAAAATTAAAATTAAAAAAGTACGCATACGCCAGAGTGTACCATTTTGTTTATAATGGAGTTAATAACTAGGGCAAGGATTTCTATGTTAAAAATTTTTTTTTTTTGATAAACAAAGAAGAAAACAATTAAACTAGTTTTTCGAATTAGTTAATTTCCTTAAAAAATGGCATTCAATCGTTAGAGCGTATTTGTGCATATTTTACTATAAATTGCATTTTTTCGTCTATTGGACATATTTTTAAAACAAATGCATATTTTTAGTGAATATTTTCGAAATATTGGAAAGATTTAAAAATTTAAATAAATTGAAATATTTACTTTTGCACAATTTTCGATTCCAACTTCTATATGTAATGTATCGAAATGCCAACTTGGCAGTACTAAACACTATTAAAGCATTTAATGGAAAAAAAATATTTTTTAAAAGTTCCAACTATGAATTTATTAATGAAAGCAGGCATGGAACACACTCAAAAAGCAAATTGATAAGATGGAAGATGCATTTGTAAAAATTAACTCCGTCAAAGGTTCAATATGGGCAGAGCTATTTAAAAAAAAAATGGAAACGTTTTATATAAAACGAGGGGTATTCAAAATTAGAAAAATCTCAAACATATTAACGCTGAATAGTAACGAAGAAGAGAACCTGGGGGACTATTCAATAAGTGAAATTCTTTCATATAAGAGTGCTCCTCTGTTACAACTTTTGATGTTAAAATATCTTTTTCAATGTAAAAAAGTTTTTTGCGACCAAATAGACAAAGACTTCTTTCTGAAACATGCACATGCATTTTTTATGCGCATAGTTTATGTTTTTCAGCGCATAAAAATCTTTGCCCTGTTAATAACTATAATGTTTCTAATATCTATTATTTGATCTCCTGAAAAGTTATAGCACTGCCACTGTTTATTGGAACAACGGTATGCAGAGCACGGTCGCGGAGGCGGTTTTTGTGTTCTTAAAACTTTGATAAGAAACATTGGAACAAGGTTTGAAAAAAAAGTTTTTGAGTGAGCAAACATTTTCGGAGACGCATTAGTTTATAAAAAAAATAGTACCAAACTAAGTTTACAAATTGTTGGCTCATTTTTACTAAATTTATTGTATTATTTTGTTTAGTTTTCTCAGAGCAATTTCTCTTATCCTTTAGCAACCAAACTTTTGTCGTCATATATCTAAGGATCTATTTTAATGGTTTGTAATAAACAATATTATGTATATGACGAGTTGACTTCCAAAACTAGGTATCGAGGAGAAAATTGTAAAATACATATATGCAATGTGGTGCAGTGCATTAAAGCCCACGGAATTATCCCCCGCGTGGTAACAAGGCCCACCACAAATAAGAACTAAGACCCGCGGGTGTTTTTGCTTTTTGGAAACAAACTTCATACGCATATTATTCTTAAATACTTTTACCCAAATCACTGTTTACTACAAACTCTTTGAAAGCAGACCGACTGACAACATAGGCGCCTGCCAGGCGACTGAGCATACCCTAAGCGGAGCGACGGAGTCGCGTGAGCGGGACAGAGGACCCGAAAAGGGAGTTTAAATCCTTGAACCCGTGAAGCGGGCCACCCAAAGTAATATTTAGTACAAAAACTTTGAAAGCAGACCGACTGATACCATAGTTTGCCAGATGGGGTTTATTTCCATTTTAAATTGGAATTTAGACCCGTCAGAAAAGGGAATTATCCCCCGCGGGTGTAATTTCCATTTTAAAAAGAAATTAACACTCGCGGGGGTTAATTCCTTTTTTTGTTGGGAATTAACACCCGCGGGGGATAATTCCGTGGGCGTACCATGTACACTGTACCATACAATGTGCGTCTTTTTAACAAGCAAACTTTAATTCTGAAAAAAGGGTATATTTCCAAAACAGCCTACTAAACACCACATTTATTTTCCAAAATAGCCTTTTATAATTAACTTCCAAAAAAGTCTTTCCAGCACAAAAAATTACCAATTTGGCAATATTGTCGTTATGATTTTTTTTTTTTCAAAATAAGACTTTATTTTAAATAAAATTCCCCAAAGAATATAAACTCCAGAAATGAGTTTCACAGTGGGTTCATTGGTTAGATGCTCTTCTAACTTTATACTGTGATTTTTATTAAATTCGGTAAACATAGACCAAAACATAGACATAAATTTCCAAAATTGGAAATCACATACTCATATTCAGATGCTTGCATTTTTCAAGAAAAAAAATTGCTAAAATTGTAAATCTGAATAGAGCATGCAATAAAGATCTAAAAAATGAAACTCTCTGCAAATGGTTTACTACCTAAGCTACACAATTGTAAGCGGAGATATAGAAATATTCTGGTTCTTGTTCACACAACTTTGTTCTTCGAAAACGGATATAAATTAATCCATTTAGAAATAGAAGGGGTGCAACAGGGCGGAAGCGTTTGTTAATTTATTTTTGGACGTTATAGACTTTGAGGTATGATAAACTTTACTTTATATATAATCTGCTGATATTTCAAAGCATTAAGAAACTGTTTAGCATATTATTTCCTTTTTAAGCAAACATATAAACTGTGACCGTCACTGTGTAAAAAAGAGGTTTAACTGTACAAGCAATTTGGATTTTCAACATGATCGTGCATTTTGGAAATTTGAGATTACAATTTTACGATGAATCTTATAGCCGTTTTTGACTTGGAATTTTGTAAGGGCACGTGTCTTTAGAATATTTGTATTTTATTTTTTTATAAATTACAAACAAATACTTCCCGATATATATTAAAAAAAAACTGTCAAAGTGACTGCATAGTAAAAATATCTATTATACGAGTACATGCTATTTACTTTGATATTTTTCATTTTTGTTTCTCTCGTTTATATCTTACCCCACAATATGTTTCATTCCTTAACTTTGTTTTTCGATACCTTCAAAAATGAATCAACATAACACTATTTCATACTACTTCATTCTATACATTAAAAAAAAACATTAAATTCAATTTACATTTCCTTACCTTTCAGAAATATCAACAAACTGCACCTGTTCAATCAACAAGCACCTTGCCACCTTAATCTCTCTTTACGGACCAATTTCATCACTCCAGAGAGTTGTCTGCAACTTACTTGCTGCTAAAATGCCGATCAATTGTAAATTTTATGAATCTGGCTGATTGAAAGGAAACTATCTCAACATACCAAACAGAAATACCGCCAGTGCAATATCATTCATCGCAACCATATTGCGGCGTACAAAAATCGGATTTGAAATAAAAAAAAAAAAAAACAATAATCACAGACGAGCACTAATGCAATAAACACGGAGTATTGCGGTCCGCTTCTGCAACAACTAAGAAAACAGTGTTTTGCTTAGATTGCATTCGATAATTAAAAATACCAAACATGTATCGGCCAAATTTCTATGAATCGACATGCCTGCGTTGCAACGAAATCGTCTACCAGGTGGACCGAGTTGGCCCACTAAAAGACTTCACATTCTTCCATTCTGGCTGTTTTAAATGTGTCCACTGTGGGACGAAATTAACACTTAAAACGTACTTCAATAGTCAGCACAAGCATGACGACAAGGAGGTGAGTTGAATTTCAATTATTCAAATCCCAATAAAAGTCCAAGTGAGTAAATGAGCGAATGCGTGAGTGAGTGAGTCCGTGAGGAGCTATCTATCTATGGAGCCATAGTTGTTTGCTAGTGGCGACAATGACGGACGTTACCAGCGACGACCGACGCGACACCACGATGAAAAAAACGTGAACGTTAATTGTGTCAAATTGTTAAGCGTGCGCGAGTGGGTGATCTGGTTGATAATAATATACTTATTACTATTTACTTGACTTTGGATTCTTAAAAAGAATGTGTTGTTAGAAGGGGACGTAGACGGAGGGGAAGTTTTCCATTTCATTGAAGAGTTAGAATCGATTTGGGACAAACTTTTTCATAGCTTGTGAAGAGGTGTGGTGTTGTGAAGTAAATGTTGGTCTATGGGCGCTCTATACTGCCTACAAATGTATATCCACTTTTCAGTTCGAAAGCGAAAGTGGCGCCTCTTGTTAATTGAGTGAACGTAAAAAAATTACGATGGCTCATTAGTCATTTAAACTATTTCGTAACAGGTTCAATGACTTTCACTTCAATTGGTGAAATTATTTCATTTAAAACTCAAGACGAATAGGACCGCTAGCTGGAATTAATTACGTTTATTATGTGACTATAAATAGACTTTTTTGGTCTGTCCAAATAAAATGAATTTGTATTAGTAAAATCCATGATATTTGTTTGTTCGTTTTGCTGGCGATGTACGATGTTTGCATGATGCGACAAAAACCTAGAGTGCGAGAATGAGCGATTTGCTAAAAAATTTACTTAAAATACAAACAAAAATTAAAAAAAAAAGCTAGAAATCCCTTCTTTTATACCTATAGACCCGAGCTTACAGCTATTTTTGGGTGTGAGCGATATTATACATTCCTGTTATTTTAAAATAGGTCTACAGTAATAAATGCAGAGCATTCTGTTAGCTCCAAAGCTGCGTTCACATCTTCCTAGATTTTTTTCTAGAGATTAAAAATCCGAAAAATGTATTTTTTGCTTTTATTTCAACGATGCGTCTCAACATTTTGTTAGCACTTTATTCAGATTCAGTATCTCAAAAAACATCAAGAAGCAAAAAATCAAAACTACCAGACAGTTTTTCTGCAATAGGGTTTTTAATGGCCAGTTGACTAGACTTAAAAAAGTTGAAATGGAAAAAAATATCAATCAAAATTAGCAAATTGAGTTTAAAAGCTTTATATGCATTTCTATTCTATAGCAATTTTTTTTTTTAATGTTTGATTGAACAACACAATTTCACTTATTGCAATGTTTCATTCATGATATACCAATGTCTTTTTATATGAAAATTTGTAAAACTCAAACTTTATTCACTTCACACGATTGTGATGAACTTGCAACGAGATCAAAATTATTTAATTAAATTTTCATAACTATTATTTTACCGTTTGAAGAACTCACAAAGTGCACTTTAATTCACTTAAGTCGACATAATTTTGTACAGTACAAATATAAAAAACTTATTTTCGGCACAACATTACGTACAAAGGCCCCAACCCCGATATGCCAGCCTTTCATTTTGCATATGAATAGTATGGACCTATCTTCAAACGAAAGGAATTTTTGTATTGTTGACACCCAAAAGTTGCTGTAGTCTCGGTCCAGTAGGTTAGGTTAGGTTTTAGGAAATCAATGGAGCACATAGTAATGAAAAAGTTTAAATATATGGAGATAATAAACTTCAAAAAATACAGTCCGAAAATGCCATTAAACCTACATAGGTTTAAATTATAAACGGTTTAAAAATTAAAATAAATAAGCGCCAATATCCGTTACAAACAAAAAACTATTTTTCACTATCATTAACAGATTGAAACGTAGGAAATTGAATAAAAACAAAATTACCACGATGCTTTAAGCCCAATTATAAATACAAAACATAAGTTATTTATAATTCATGACTGAAACTAATAACGTAGTATTTTATTTATGAAATGAATGTTTATTTATGCAATCACAGTAATGATTGTATTATGATAAATGTTTCTTTTTTAAACAATAGACAATTAATTAGACATTTATTATATTCTTTTAATTTTCACACATAAAAAAAAGAGTTGTTATAACTGCGCATCATTCCGTTTACAATGTTTAGTTCAAACTCTTTATACAATTTCAAAAACAAAACTCCAGTTAAAGACATTTTCTTAAACGGCCTTCTTAATTAGGTCATACCACTTATAAAAACTTGCAACAACTACTACTATAGTCAGCCTCCCACTGTAGTTATTTTAACCACCTATAGTAAGATGGCTATTTTAAGACAATTATATTAGATGGAAAATGAATATTGTATCACAACAAGAAACAAGATCCAAATTGGTGTAGCAGGAAGAATTTCATTACTTGAAAACAATATTTTTCTTCGCTTAAACTTCAAAAGACTACAAATTAAGCCAACTTTTTTATCTCAATCGAAAACATTGTATCTAACACCTTCCTAAGTTTTACTTTAGGTCTGCCTTCTATCTTGTTTGCTATTTCTGTTGCAATTATTGAAGTATTTCCTTGCTTGGAAGTTAAAGTCGTTTATTTATTACGTTCGTTACCTTTATTAATATTCCACATATTAAGCTGCTTGTTTTATTGCAATACAGCTAATACAACGATTTCTTATTAAGAGTGCAAAATATAGGTACCTATACTAAAATAAAAAAAAAAATCTTCGTTTTAAAATTCCACACAAGCACTTGGTACAGATAAGTACTCTGAGTGTAAATTTTGTATACAAAATTATGATCGTTAAAAATGGAATCAACTATCTTTTAAGATACAAATACTTTTTATTAAAAAGAAATCTCAATAAGTTCTTCTTTGGGATTAGAAATAGTAATTCGATTCAAGGACATTTGTTGCAACAAACAGTTTCTTGCAAAAATTTCGTTTTCTATTAACTCAATGAAAATGTGAATAATGAGATTTTTAAAAGGTACAAAAAAGGCTTTTGTGTTTCTTCATTTACGGTTAGCAGAGTTTCAAAAACATTTTACCCCTTCTTTGGCAGCAAAATAAAAATGTCTTCTTTTTTATCTTTATAGCTAGTGTTTTTTATTGCTTAACATTTTTTTGGACAATAACAATTTTTCAAACGACCATTTAAGTACCATTGATAGGACATTTGAAGAATAATATTTACCTTTCACAGAAGGAAATTTTCAACTTCAAGATTTTGTCTATTTTCTGACGTTTTAATTTCTTTTAAAACTTCCTTTTTTAAATCGTAAGAAGTTTTGTGTAATCTCCTTGAAAACTTCAAGTGTTATTGGTAAATCTTTTTTTTATGAAAATATTTAGTTTTCAAAAATGCTTGATTTTTTTTTAATTTTCACAAAATAATTCTTTTAAATTTTTGTTCACAGTAATGTTTATACTTTTTAGAAGATTAATCATACAAAAATGAAAAATTTCAACCTAACTGTTTTTGAAAAAATCAAAAACGAAAAAATGGTTGTATTGGAGGTACCAAAAATAACCAATTTTTGAAAAAACTAAATTAATTAAAGGTAGTATTTCCTTTTTCAATTTCACTATTCGAATTTTTTTAACAAAAATCCTCGGATCTGTTTTTGAGGTAAATATTATTTTCCGTTTTATCAAAAAATGTATGACAGGTAGGGGAAATGTTGAAACAGTGAGACACTCTTTTTTCAAACGGTTATAATTCCGAATACTTTTGAGCTATGAATATGAATTTTTGATGGTATCTTACGACATATTTCCCCTACATTTTGCCATACAAATTTCAGTGAAAAAATTAAAAACAACTTTCCCATGAGTAAAATTGTTGTAGAAGGTCAAAGTGTCTCACTGTTCGGCAGGGGTTCGAAGACTGAGACAGCGTAGGGCGCACAATGGGACAGCAAAATATTTTTAATAAAAACTCGTCTTAAGCAATTTCTTACCAAAAAAAATACATGAATTATATTTGTTTAAAATATTATTTATTAAATTATAGGAATAAAAACAACAAAAACATATCAAAGTATAAGATAATAAAAAATTAACTAAAATCACATTTCAGTTTACATTATTCATTAAATAAGTTTTTAATAAATCAAATAAATTCATACTTTTCATTCGTTTCCTTTTCTTATTAAGAAATTTTGTTGCAATACAAATACATATAAATAAAAAACATTTTTATGTTGAATAAACGAAGCAAAGATAAGGTAAGACATATCTCACTGTTCGACCTTTGAATCTGTCTCACTGTTTAATTTTTATCATTTTCAAGAAATACTTTTGTGCATAAAAAACTGGAAATAACACCGTAGATTTTTGTTTGTATATTGAAAAATTACATAATAATAAGCCAATACAAAAAAAAAAACCTCAATTACCTAAATATTTAAAGATGCTACACAAATTTTAAAAACACGAAAAAATATACGTTTGCCCTTTTTTTCGCTCTTTACTCACGCGCATCTGGGTGTTGTTCGAAACAGAAATAAAAGTTGCGGAATTAAAAAGAAACGTTATAGTCTGCACCAAAATGTCTGTGCAAGTTTCTGGGAAGCTAAAAAATGAAATGTCTCACTGTTCCAACCTTTCTCCTACAGTTATTTTTGGTAAAAAAAAAACTAAAAAAAAAACATGTGGGCATATTAGTCAAAAAACACTTTGTACCAAGCTTGAAGAAAGTCCCTGCAGCCGTTTAGGCTGTAGGGGCGAGGACACACAAACAAACAGACAGACAGAATTGCGGGACCCAATTCAATGCTCTTAGTATTTTTAGTCAAACGCTGAAACCGTAGGACTTTTAAATGTCTTTACAATATAATGAAATCAACTCCTTTGTAAAAATAAAAACAAAATGATGATAATCAACCGTTTGCTGAAATGATCATTTAACCAGATGATTCTTCTTAGTTTTATGATGAAGTTAATATCTTGAAAAGTAAAGGCCCTAGAACCAACTGGTTTTCAGTGTCTAGCTTAAAATTGGTAGGAGCATTGAATTTTGAAAATAAAGCTTAATTAAGTACAATTTTTAAAGAAATTGAAATTTTGATTTAATTTTTTTTTTCTTTCAAAATTTGAATTAAATTAAAGTCTTTTAATAAGTGTATAAGGAAAATCCAAACACCGAGTCTTAAAAGGATTGAACTTTTACTTTTAGTCGCGTTAAATTATGAAAAAGAAACACTAGACACCTTATTGACTACAACGAATCTAAAAAATAAAACAAAATACAATAAAAACAAGATTAAAGTGTTAATTTTTTAGTTTCTCCATTTTATTTTTCGCAGATTGAATGCATTTCGAACCTATTGTGGTTCATCTTCAGCAATACACTAATTTGACAAACAAATGGAAGAGTAATTTGCAAAACAAAACAAAAAAGAATTGAAAGGTACTTTACATTTTCTTACATTAGAGAAAAGGAGACATTTAATTATGAAAAAAGATTAAACAAAGGAGATATAATATTGCCATTATCGTTGTTCATGGTGTTGTTGTTGTTGCTGATGTAAAGGCTTTCGTAGGCATCGAGTCGTCGGTGGTTTGTGACGTGCTTAATCAGTTTTACATCCTCCAATTTCACTTTGAAATGATTGTGGGTGAGGACGTGTGAAGCGACGGAGGATTTTTTGGGTCTATTCAATTTGATAGGATTTGAATGTTCACCAAATCGAACACCAATGCTCCGTTTTGTCTGTCCGATGTATACAGCATCGGAGTCTCCACAATTAATTAGAAATTGGAGGATGTAAAACTGATTAAGCACGTCACAAACCACCGACGACTCGATGCCTACGAAGCGTTTACATTATTAAAAATTATTTATTCAAAAACTGTTTATTACAAAAAAAACTTTATTTGAAAAGACAATAAAACAAAAGATTTCTGGGCCTTACAGGAAGTCAATTTTTGTATAAAATTGCCCCCCCCCCCGTATAAGCGGAGGGTAATAGACCCGCCTCCTTTACAATTTTTGTATTGTCTCCACCTAAACTACACGCTCTAGCATTTTGTCACACCTTAGGTGAATCACTTTGTGTTTAAAATCTAAAGATTACCATTACGTCAGATGCAAACCTCAAATACAAGCTAAGTTACAAGCTAATATTCGGGTGTGGATAAAAAACTGAAAATATGAAAATACAAGATTATCAGACTTCAGAAATCGCACTCAGAATTATCCTATTGAAGAAAAACTCACAATAAAACAAACATTTTCGAAGTACAATGTGTCGTCATTTTATGTGGACGGTTGGGATAAATAACCTCAAAATCTCAAAACTTCATACTTAAATCCATCCATTAAACAATTAAAATCGCAAAAACCACTCAAAATTCAAAGAATCGTTACCTTCCTTAACGGCTCATTTTATTATTTTCTGTGAGACAAACATGACCAACGTTTGTCGTGTTTTTTTAATGAGTGTAATGCTAGGTTTCCACTTGTCATTGGCTTTTACCAACACAAAAAGCAAAGAAAGTAGTAGTAGCGAGCTCAAAATTAGGATAAATAAATAAAATGTTTGTTTTCAAACTTTTTGAAAATTTTACGTAGTAAAGTTCTTTTTAGCTAAATTTTAAATTGTATCGGTAAATTCAAGAATTTAATTATTTCGAAGTTAAACAGTTACGTATACATAGGTAGCTACCATAGGTTGCCGCTAAGCGACTTTAGTCGCATTTTGACCCTTTTTTTGGCCCGTGCGACCATGACACGACCTTTTGAAAATGTGTCTATTTTGACCCCCTTTTTTGAAATCTTGCGACTTTTCTGACCCCATCTCTAGAAAAATTCTCTTTTTGGTTGATAAAAAATTTCCAACCTTACATTAACAGACGCACAGAATTTCAATCTGTAAAACAGAATCAAGTTAAAATGTATTTTGTTCGCCTAGATCGTATTCGCTTAGTTAAATCGAAATCTTTGCCTACTTAAAGGGAAGTTTGCGGTATTGATGTACTTAGATCCTCAAGTAATTAATATTGGTGAAGATTTTAATAATAATGATCTAGTATCAGAATATTAACACCTTATAATTATAATACATCCTGAAAAAATCATTGAATAGTATGAGCTTTTCGAGTTCAAAATTCGAGAAAAAAGTTTTGAAAATATTCTTAAATTAACAAATTAAGATCGGGGCTTTTAGAAACCCTCTTGGAGAATATATTTATTCTAATTTATAGTCCTTAAGATTATTCTCTAAGTTAACAATTTAAAAACATGAATTAACCCTTCGCCAGTATGTGGTGGAAACATTTATTCTGATATTCAAATGCAAATATTTCTGAAAAACAAGTTCTAGATCTTCAGAGGAGTTTAAAAAAAGTTACAGTAAGGAAATAACAACAAAATAAATGTCTTTTCCAACGTAAAAATATTTAAAAAAAAATCAGTAAAAATTTAAATATTATCTAATAAAAGCCAACAGCTTGCATTATAAAAAATAAAACGCAATAATTCCTAAAAGTTAACTTAATATTTTTATTTTACTAATTTTAAAATAGTAAGAAACTATTTCTTTTGCATTGGCTAATTTTTTAATAAAAAACAAACTCAAAATATGTAATTTTTCGCAATTTATATGGATTTCATTTAATTTGGATATACATAATTAAATCATTTTCCAAATGCGACTTTTTTCGTGACCCCTTTTTTGCGACTTTTTCCAATATCTTAGCGGCAACCCTGGTACCTACTACATATTATGTACGTTTACTTTAATCTGAGTTATCAAAGTTGCCCTGTTAATTTAATATACATATATGTGTACCACAGTCATCATGGGAACAGATGAGAACCACAATTTCCTGAGGTCATTATAATGTTTTTTTTTTTTATGATTTTGGTCTCGTATATTTTCTGCCCTACAACTTTGTTCTACTTGAATAATGGATTTCCCGCAACTTATGATCAAAATACTTTTTTTGTTTGCATTTAAGGTTGTTTTTTACTTTAGTATAATTTTTTCACATTAAGTATCATTTTTACTTTTTGTTATGAAAGTCAAAGGAGAACCGGCAAAAATGTATGGAAGCTGGTCTAGGAACCAATAACAACGAGACATATCTCGTTGAAGAGGTATTTTTGTGTAAATGAATACTTACAATGGCAGCTTATTCCAAATCGCTGTGTGAAAAAAGTTATTGGCCAACTAAAATTGGTTCATGTTATTTAAACATAAAATGTAAGTATGTAGTATGGGCAACAATGTACTGGCCTAACCAATAACAACGAGACATTTGCTTCTGAAAAGGTCTTTTTATGTACTACAGTAGCTACGTTGACAGCTTACTTCAAATCCCTGTGTTAAAAAAGTTATTCCCTAATTAAGATTGTGTTGAGGTGAATTTTGGTATAGAAAATGTACATTTTGTAGGTATGTAGTATAGGCAAAAATGTGTTGGTCGCACCAATAAGAACGCGCATATACGTCGTTGGAAAGGTACTTTTATGTACCACAATAAATACCTAGACCGTACATTTCAAATCGTTGTGTGTAAAAAGTTATTCCATAATTGAGAATGTTATTAGGTACATTTTAGTATGAAATAAAAGACTGTAATGCTGTATACATTTTCTATACTAAAATTCACCACATCACAATCTTAATTATCGAATAACTTTTTTCACACAGCGTTTTGAACTGTGCTGTCTAGATTGCTATTGTAGTACATGAAAATACCTTTCCAATGACGTACGTCGCGTTCTTATTGTCTATACTACATGCCTAAAGAATGTACATTTTCTATACCAAAATTCACTACATCACAATCTCAATTAGGGAATAACTTTTTTCACACAGGGATTTGAACTAAGCTGTCAAGGTAGCTATTCTAGTACATAAGAAGACCTTTTCAGGAACATATGTCTTGTCGTTATTGGTAAGGCCAGTTCATTGTTGCCCGTACTACATACTTACATTTTATGTTTAAAAAATATGCACCAAATTAGAATTTTAGTTGGCCAATAACTTTTTTCACACAGTGATTTGGAATGAGCTGCCATAGTAAGTATGCATGTACACAAAAATACCTTTTCAACGGCATATGTCTCGTTGTTATTGGTATTGTAGACCGTTTTGTCCGGTTCTCCTTTGTTCTCTTAAAAACGAAATAAAATAAAAACAATTAAAATTTAAGAAAATTCAAACATTTGAATAAAAACGAATACAAAAACGTGTTTAGACGTTATTGAGTGTTAAAAAAGGGCCAACAGTCAACAACACTTGTTAAACCGCTAGTAAAAATAAACGTTACAATTAAGTTGATTCTAATGAAATGCAGTTTGATTTTTTGTATCTCCTCTTCTTAAGTTTATTTTGTTAGAAAAAAGTCGTAGTGCGGTTAAAAAATTGCTAACTGATCTTGTGTAAAATTCAAGAATCAGTTGAATTCTAGCAAATTACAAATCTTATAAGTCGAAAAGGAAGCAAAAATGACCTCTTAAATTTTTCCCAAGAGCTCATGGATTTTATCTGCGGCGGTGACACCATAATTTGCAAGCACCACTTTTTTCTCGTTCTCTGGCATAATAATATTATGTTGGATTGAACCTTTGATTATTACGAATGCGAAACCTGCTTTCAATCTATGTATTCTTTAAATTTGTTTTTATAAATCAAATTTTTTTCCCAGTGTAGACACTTGTGCCAATATTCATACTTATGTAACTAACTAAGTACAATTTTTTAATTTTATTTTTATACTTTCAGGTCTATTGCAGTTCACATGTACCAAAGAGTGGACCTGGTCATCTTGATCAAACATCTGTAGGTATAAGACAGGCTCTGAATGTGCCACGAACAAATAAATTTGTTAATGAGCAAATAAGAGGTTCGAGATTGAATGGTATCGATGGTAAGTACAAAACAAATATAATGCGTTTTTTATGAAATATTTGTTGTCAATGAGCGAAACTTAGATCTAACCAAACAATGTTTGCATCATTCATACATTTCTAGTGAATAGGTACACATTAGATCATTTCCTTTTTATTTTGAATTTTTGTGATTTGCTATGCATTCGTGTGAATTTCATTCAGTACCTTTTAAATTATTTCTTTCATTACAGGTGTAAGTTCCCGTCAATCAACGCCAAACGGCTATGGCAGTCGTGAAGTTAGTTCACCCTCACAAAATGATTCCGACTACAAATACGGACGATTCGATGCGAGTGCCTTACACATTGCACACGCAATCAAACAGACCGAAATCCAAAAAGCCTACAACAAGCAACGAGAAAAACCAATCGATTTCTATTTGGTAAGTTAATTAGCCACATAAAGATTTTTCATGTTTTTAGTTTTTTTTTTTTTTCTTAGTATAAAACCACCCAAACTCTGTCATAGATATGAGACTATGTTTTTATTTAGTTTTTTTTTTTTTTTATTTTAATCCGCATTTTTTACGGAACTGGCTTTTGACTTGGACCAGATATGTACATCGGGCAACAAACTAAAAACAGTTGTAGTAGATAATCATATAGATTGAACAACACTCGCGTGATAACTTTCTTTTGAATCTTAAAAATCGCACGCCAAATAAAGAAGAAAAATTGAGTAATTAAAGTATCTAGATACTATTCAGGGCATAACATATAAAGCTGCATATATTTCTCTGCCATCTATGTATGTTTTCATAAATTTATATGAACATAGCGAGAGTGAGGAGGTTTTTTTATGCTTTTCTATTAAAATAGCCTTGTATCATAACACCAAACACCATTGCATCGTCATGCAGCCAACCATATTTTGTGGGGCGAGATATTCACAAAGTTCGTTAAACCATCATACACCAGTCGCTATCAGTATTTGAAAGATAGAAATGAGGTGCAGTACAAAATACATTCAATTTTTGTCTGAAGTACATGGGTTTTTTTTTTGTTGTTATATGTGCAAAATACAAAGTCAGATAATGAAATTCCGACACAAACGCGATATTTGAATGGAGCACTGTTGAATGGCGGCTGAATTGCATTACACACTTATTTCGATTTACATATATTTTTTGTACAGATTTTATTTGCTGATTTGCATGTCAATGGTTTGTTTGTTGTGGCTATATGAACAGTGGACTATTTAATAATTAAACATGGTTATTGTGATCGTATCTAGGAAAAATTAATATTCAAAAGCTGTTTCAATTATGTTCAATAAATTCGGTTTATCCAAATACTATATACATATTTTTGTAAACTGTGTTTAAAAATTGATTATAATGTAAGATAAGGTTAGGTTAGGAGGGGTGTGCAGGTGCAGGTGCACAACCAAGGCTGTTGCGTACACGGGGCCTATTGGTCCATTGTAATCCCTTAACAAAATAAAAACAGAGATGTTCCCAACTAATGGTTCACGTAAACGGGTTCATTTGTAAGATTGGTTATGGTATTGTTGCCAAAAATCTAATTTCCTCATTGTCACAAATATTTACACCGCGCATTGAAAATTTGCTTATCCATATCTATTAGTCTAAGAAAGATAGGATCCCACCGGGAACAAATTAATTCATGAAATTATATTGCTGGTTTCGACGCAGAATTTTATCCTCAGCAAAATATCGAAAGTCCCCCAAAATCCCTGCATTGGCTTTTTGTATAGACGCATTTAAAGAGGTGGAGAGGGATGGGATGTGGGAGTTTATCAAGCTGAAAATTTGTTTATAATACAAAATAATCATATGTTTTAAGGGTGCTTTAAAACGCTGATTCTAAAGAGACCAAAACTGGAAAGATTTATGTATCCTGTAGAAATTTAAAGTCCTTTTTATGGAATGATGCATTTTTTTAAGTACAACAAGTAAAATATTACCCAAAGCAATTTTAAGATAATGGGATATTAATGAAATTTGGTAAAAACGTTCCATTTACCACGAATCGAACGAGTCCCCAAAAATATATGTGGTGAAAGGGTGTTTTTTTGTAGGGCGAGATGTTAGTGCGTCCTTATTACGGGAAACAGGAGAACGTAGTTTTTCTTCCTTAAAACGCATTAAACATTTTTTGCGCAGTTCTTTGAGCCAATGGAAGCTCAATATCCTAGCTGTCATTGGAATTGTAAATGATATTTCAAAAACAATAGATGATATTCATCTTTAAAAGAACCGCCGCGCCGTAAAGTTATCTAAAAAAAAATATTACCTTCTATACCTATAAAAAAAAAGAGTGATCATTTTGTTATGTTTTTAAAAATGCCGAGTTAAATTGAATACTACAAAAATGTACCTAATGAAGCTTTAATGAAATATATTAAATTACCTTACCTACTATTTCTTATTTTGCTTTTTTCTTGACAAATTTAGGTGCTATCATTATAATAATTTTTTAGTTGCTGCGGCACTTACCCAACTTTTATTATTTTTTTTATCGGTGACCAAACAAAAATGTTATGGGCGGCAGAAAAAAAAGTGCCCAGGGCGGAAAATTATGTAAAAATGGCTCTGGGTTTTCGAAATATTCTAGCATTAAAGTGTGGCTAAAACCGTGTTTTTAAGAGAGTGACTAGCAACTCAGCAAAATGTTTACACGCAAAACAATAACAAAACAAATTATTATAGAGAATTTTGTTTGTGTTTTCCGTGTAAAACTTTTACTGAGTTGCTAGTCACTCTCTCAAAAAACACGAATAAGTAACACTAGCAATTACTTTTTCCCCACAAAAATCATTACGGAGTCCGAAGTACATAGGTAGGTAGGTACTAATCTACGTCTCCCAATAAATAACTTCCCAAAAAGCTACTTTTATGAAAAACTTATAATTTTAAAATTACTATATCTCGAAAAGGTATGAAAGTATTCGCAAGATTCAAATTAATTTTTTGAAGGGATGATTAGAAATTTTAGATGACGGGTCGTATAAAAAGAAAAAAAGGATTGGCGAAATCTAAATATATCGAACAAAAAATTGTTTTGTCGACTTTTTGTTGCGGATGCGGCCAAAGAACTTCACGAGATGATGAAAGGTTCTACTCCATGTCCAAAATGAATATGCCATTCCTTGAAAAACTCGTAATTTTCCACTTCCAACACAAGTTTAACATGAACGCCCATTTCTGCGCACGACATTTTTCACAATACAAGCGGTAGGTATTGATTTCTCACTGCCTATTTGTGCCGAGGATCGGTATACCGTATGTATACCGTACGTGCTGCCGCACGTACCGAACTAATCAGGATGTACCCATTGAAATACATGTATTCGGTACACAAGCGGTACCGACCGATGTTACCGAAACGTTACCATACCGACAAGTTAGGGAGCGGTGCGGCCTAACTGTGAGGTTAGACTCAAATGGAGACAAACAAAAACTTTTGAGGCCGTAACAAGTTATCTGAAGTAAAATTTATTTTGGTGTAACATGACCTCAAAATTACGGAAATATTGAGGTCAGATTCGGATTCAAGGCGCTCAAAACTATATAGCTTTAATCTAGTTTCTGATAGGCCTGCAAAATGTGGGGTTGCGTGGGGGCAAAGGCCTCGGGTACCACTTTCTAAGGGGTAAATTTTCCTGCGAAAATTAGCTCGCGGTGTATAAGGGCCCAGTTAATTAAGGGAATAATTTTGAAGTCGTTAGCTATATTACTGCATTAAAATATCAATATTTGTCAATGATGGTTTCAATGATAGCTATAACTGGCCCCTAATATAACCGCAAAAACAGCGAAAATGGAAAATTTTGAAAAGAAGATTAGTATCTTCTTTAGGAATATTACAAATTAAAAAAATAGTACTTTGCCTTAGTTAAATAACATAATAAGGGTATTCATGTAACGAGATAATTTTTCGCTTTTTAGAAAAATATAATTTTACGCAAAAGGTTACATGAACACCCCATTCGAAATTTTTGCGTAAACGATAGAAACAAACAGCTAAGTTAAGTCAAATGTCAAATTAAACGTTTTTCGCTTCAAATTTGTGAGATAAAATTCTATATTTTGCAGAAAATTTGTCCCATACAAATTTTGACAGTTCATTTCTACCAATAGAAAATTCTATCGTTTTTAAGCTTTCTATGGGTTTTCTGCGTTTGCATGAATACCCCTAATAAACAGCGAAAAAGGGTTTTTTATCATTTTCAAAAAATAACTTCTGAAAAATCTGAGCACATGACGAAAATGGATGACGGATATATTCATCTTCGAAAATAAGCTCAAGAATAAATTTAACTTAGATATTTGTTTTCAAAGCCAGTAAAACTAACAGAAAATTTAAATTTTTGGTATTTTAAGTAATCTTGGGAAGTATAACACTTAGTTAAAGTTAGAAAAATATCGGAAAATTTTGATTAGTTGATTACCACTTAGTAAATTGGACTTGTATACCGACAAGCGACAGTATCTAGTTATATTTGTCTGTGCAAATATTTAAACTCTCAAAAGCTTTACACTCTGTGTGATGTTGTAGTAAGTTAAAAAAGACTTTGAATTAAAGTCCATATTTTATGATTGAATAACCCACTGTCCCAACAAAGCAGCAATCTGCGCACAAATAAAGCACAATGCAAAAGATTTGTAGGTACGTTTTGTACATTTTAAATTACAAAAGTTGTTCAATCCTAAAAATTATATGTATCTGTGTAGGAAGCTTGTTGAAGGGGAAGTAATGTCTGGCTATAAAATGTTAATATGTATTTCATTGCACTTTCTCATTAGCAATATATATAATGTACCACGCAATTCATGGTCAAGTGTAAGGATCTTAATTTTGTCATTGAAGCTTATCTTAAATAAAAAAAAAGAAACCAGCTTAAATTCAAAGTTTGATGGTTTCTCTGATAAATTTGTATTGAATGCACGTTCGACACGTCCAATTTGTCTCCAAAAATGGGCAAGGTCTCCGACAAGTAGAGTCACGTGCGATATTATTGAACATTAATATATAAACAGTTGTAATGCATACATAAAACGCTCACGGCTGAAGGATACGATTATGTTTTTTAAGTCAGAAGTCTTTTTTTGTGTTCAATTTACCAAAAAATATGTTATAAATGAAAAGGGCTCGACAAATTCTATTTCATTACTAAGGTGACTAGAGGCAATATGCTTCAAGCTCAAGATATTATATGGTATATTTGTTGAATGTGTACATAATTTCTTGCTCATTTTTCGAAAATTGAATTATTATTATAAACAGGAGGAACGACTGTTTGTTAAGTGTTTTTTTTTAAGCTGTAGCTATCTCTGTTAGTAAATATAGTATGATCGAGTTAAAACAAAATTTATTCTAAGGTTTGAAGTTTTAGTTGTGAGATTTGTTAACAGATTCACTCAAAAATTCACGGGGTCAGGAAAAGGAAAGTAACCAATGCATTTTCATCAGTTCACTTGTTTACTAAACGTTAATTTGGTTCTCTTTTTTGGACCTCTTGCATAAAGATTATGGTCAGATATATATGAATTATTAAAGAACAAATATGAGAAAAATGTCTAACAAAATCGTTATTTTTGTTTTATTTTGATAAATTACACAATGTTAAGAAAAACACTATTTTTTCCATTAAGTTGGTCTGTGGAAGTTCAGTTAATCGATAAAGAAAAATGTTTGGTAGATCAGTGTTCATTAACCTGTCCTTGCACTCAATAAAAAAAGTCATATTTTTCAATTCTTTTAAACTAACGGTGAAGTTTCAAAACCAAAATTCCACGGTATTTAAAATATGTTTTGTAGAAATAAAGATAATCTCGGCCTAGTAAGCAGTGCCACATGCAGATTCTGCGATGTCGATGAGGAAACACCGGACCACAGTCTTGGTAAATGTGATGCACTTGTGCACCAAGGACTCAAACACCTGGGACGTTACCAGGTGGAAGAAAGCGATTTACCATCTCTGAAGGTACCCCAAATACTTAAATTTCGTAGAGAAATAAATTTGGGGGAAGAGTTGTAAGATGTTTACCCTCATCCAACTCCAGTAGGGGGCACAATAGATCCTTAGGTCGCAGTGCAAAACACCATATTTATTATTCATTCATTATTCAACGTTATTAAATATTTATATTAATTTCTGCTGTCGTTTTGATGGGCAAAAGACATTTTTAACGTGTACCAACTTAGCTCACGGTATGAAAGGTGACTTGCGAGAAAAATGGTGTCTTCAAGCAAAAAAGAGTGGTTTATTCATTGTCAACCATCTTCCTCCAGAGGTAATTTACCGTTATGCTCTTTGAAAAAACTTAATTTCACATCGACTTGTTTTCTTTGAACAAAAAATCAAAAGTTCTGTTGTAATGGTAGAAACTTCAAGATGTTTAAAAACAAAAGAACAAAAAGTGGAAGTACATTCGTGAATAAAAATTATTGAGAAGAGTCAACAAATAAATTTCCTGCTAAAGGGTTGTGAGTCACTCATTAATCTAAATGTTGATATCATTTATTAAGAGTTGATGAAAAATTAAACTATTTTAAGAAACTACGTCAACAACAAAAGTCAAGCTTTTTATCATAAAACTCCTCTAATTGTTCTGTATTTAAATAAAAATCGTTTTGATTATGTAAAAAAGTGCACACTTTTTCACATTATCAAAACGATTTTTTTTAAACACAGAATTCTGAAAAACTGAATTTTGAAATACAGAATTTTGCTCACACAGAATCATTATCATTCGGAATTTTAAAACACAGAATTTTGTGTAACCAGATTTTTTGGAAAACAGTTTTTTGAAATGCAGAATTTTGAAAACAAAATTTTGACAATACATAATTTCGACCCAACCTCTTTTAAAATAATATCAATGTCAGAAAATTTTTTCCTTTAGCAAAATGCTGGAAATTACTAAACAAATATTCATCCTTTGCTGAGCGTGTAGTTATCCACTTTGGAAATAATTCTTTAAAATTTAACTTTAAATAATTTCTACAATTCAAATCAATCACAAATTTTTAACATCTTCTTCGGAACAAAATTACACAACATCGATTCATACATTATAACCCTTATTTGACACTTTCCAGGTATCTACAAGTGCTCAAGATCATGATATTTGTCAACAACTTTGCATTAAAGAAAACAACAAATCGAAAATATTTATTTTATAATTTTGGTCATGCTTCTAAGGAAAAGTTGCCCGTTAGCGTTAGTTATAGGCAAACCTAATACACCAAACAAAAACATGCAAGCCACGACTGTATCAATAGGACGCATGGGGTTAACTTCTGCGGGTTTTATTTATGCTAATACTACAGTATACTTTTTTGACTTAGAAAACAAAAGAGTTGTTGCACGAACTCGATTAAACAAACTCTTCTCTTATTACATACATATTTATACTGAGTGCTGAAAGCGAATAAATATTTTACCATTCTATCCTATCAAAGAAAACCATTAGCCAATAAATTCATTTAAGTAACTGTTTCTCTTTATATAGTCATGGAGGCTGAAACTCCCAAATATCGATCAACGTTATAATTGCATTATATCAAACCCTCTAAGATATATGTTTTTTTATTTTCAAATGCAGCTTTAACTAGCAAGTTGGCCACTTGGGTTATAATTTATAATCATTAACCGTAAAAATCATGTTTATAACATTAATTTGATTATAACTAACATTATAGAAAGACAGAGAGTATAATCCTAGGGTTGGTTTCCTTCTAACTCTAAATAAAAAAAAAAAAAATGCAAACATTCGAAACTATTGGTTGCGTGATTATGGGCCAGTTACCGCTTAACTGATGCGTGCCAATCTAATTAGTAATTTAAAAAAAAGTACACATATTGGCAAATAGTTAATGGAACGAAGATGTCTGCGCATCGTACCAAGTCAAGTACCCTATGGTATTTTTAATCGTATGCCTCTGGCAGCATCGGTATATGCATTTGATTTCTTCTTCTTTTTCTGTATTTCTTCGTACTTAAACATAACATACCTCTTAACTAAATAAAGATATATGTTTATAATCTATTATTTTACTGCTGAGCTTTGGTATGTAGAAATCGTCCCAAATCAGTTTGCAAATAATTGCACTAAACGATAGTATAGTTGCTCTTTGCTGTTAGTTGAGTTTACGATTGTTTTGCGTGAACAGAATTTTACGGTTTATTTTTGCAAATAAATTTAACACTCTGCGGACTAGTCATACTCACGGATCTTCTTTTAATAAGGTTTTTGTTTTTTCTTTGTTTGTTTCATTTGAAAACATTAATCGGTCAATTAAGTTGCATTAAGATATGAAACTATCATCGCTCTGCGTGCATTGCTCCTGATTTAGATTCGAATCACATAGTCCGCAACAATATTGATGTAGTCTCTGTCCCCAGTCAGTGTTGGGTTGGCTCGTAGGTTGATTTAATTGGCATATGCCTCTGGGCTCTGGGGTAAGGTTTTATATTTATAACAATCGAATCATGAGCGGAGCACAAAATGCCTAGCATGTTGTTGAAATAAAATGCGTGATAAATGATTGTCATTATACTATTTGTTTTATGATTTATAGATTGATAGATAGCATGTGGCATTTAGCTTGAACTATGTGTATAGGTACTCGTAAATGTAAGTGATTGTGCGTGTCTCGTGGTGTGAATGCATATCTTGGCGGATAATTGTTTGGTTGCTTTCCAAAGAAAATGATGGGTAACTCAGGTTTCTTGGACATAACAAAAAAAAACTTTAACCAGTAAACTTTGTGGTAGCACATTCAACTGCAAATTAAAATTTTCTTTGAACTATACCAGTGACAAGAAATATGGTTTTTGATCATGGTATAATAATTGTAAAGTTTGATGCTAAAACTAAATATTGATTCATTTTTGTTTTATACCAAAGTGATGAAGGAAATCAAGAATATTTTATTATTCAAGAAAAAACTTAAGTATTAGAAATTGTTTCGGGACAAACATTTTTAAAATCGAAATTGAAAAATCGAACCGTTAATTGGAATTTTTTAAGATTTGACACGAAAACAAATTACTAAATTCTAAGAGAGTATGATCTGGCATTTCACTAATGTTTCAGTTTGTGCCATTATACTTTAATGTGACTCAGCAAGGCTTAAATAAGTACAATTAAGAAAGTATTAATACATAATCTCATTTTGAGTCTGAAAAGATCAGTCAATACTACGCTTCTTTGCGTAGTAAATTTGAAAATTAGAATATTCTGAAACTGGCAGCCTGGTTTTAAAAAAATTGTATGCCTACTGGGAAGACATCAAGCTGGCTTTTGTTCTGTCTTTGGGAATTCAAATAAAACAGCAGACATATTCAAAGTATACAAAACAACGTTGAGGGGTAGCATTGGCGTGTAGTTAACAGTATTGATAGTTGGAAGATGGAATGGTGGCTCTAAGGTTGATTAAAAAAATAGAAGCAATATTAAAACAAAATTACCATAACATTATGTTTTTGTCTGTTTTTATCGAAAATTTATAGATATCGTTTAAAAATTTCACTGAACTCAAATCCTTCATCCATTTTCCACCATCATCTCTAGTTTTGAGATATTCCAGTCTGAAAATGGAATATAACCATTTTGTCCCCTATTTTTGAGATTTTGTAAAAACTCGAAATACTTTTTTTTCAAAAAAGAAATGCACTGATTCATCCATGAACATGAGTAACAGTGCAATACTTTGATGAATTGGTGCACTTTTTTTTAAAAAAGCATTTCGAATTTTTACAAGATCTCAAAAATAGGGGAAAAAATGGTTATGTTCCATTTTCAGAAAAATGGATGACGGAAACTTGTGCTATTATATAATTAGCATCCCTAGAGAGCCAAAAGAAATCTTTATTAGTCAGTGAAACTACGTTTGATACAAGAATTTCTTGATCAGTTTTTGACTTTGAAAAAAAAAAAACGGGACGAAGAAATACTTATGTGGGTATCCTCCACGATACACGAAAAATTTAAGAGACACCTCTAACCAACATATTATACGTCTGTAATCGAATACAAATTTCAGAATATGGTTAAGTGATTTTAAAAACGTGTCTGATTTCGCAATCGCACAGGTAACAATAAGGGCAAAGAAATGGGGATTACATCAAAAAAATAAAATTCTTCTTTAAAATACTGAATTTGGGCATAAACAACATTTTTGAAATACATCATTTTGGATATACAGAATTATATACATACAGAATTTTGAAATACAGAATTATGAAATACAGAATGTTGGGCATACCGCATTTTCAAAAAAAATTCAAACGCAGAATTTTGAAATCCAGAATTTTGAGCCGCTCCCTTGTACAAGAAATTATTATAAGGCAGATATATAAATCAAAATATTTGTATGAATTGTACCTACTTTTGACAAAAAAAACTGTTCTTGGAATATTATAGTAGCCCGTAGCGTAATGGTTAGTGCGTTCGGCTGTCACGCTGGAGATCTGGGTTCGCTTCCTAGCCTCGTCCAGCTAAAAACTAAAAAGTTTTTTTTCAGGGCTACTGCCTCTTGCGAGGATTTGACAAATCCTCCAAGAGTATCACTTGTCACGAATAAGTGCTTTTCGTCTAGCCGTTCGGATTCGGCATCAAATTGTAGGTTCCTTCCATTCCTGTCGACAAGCGCACATAGGAATGGTTGCGAGTTGTTAGTCACTATAGGCCCTGGTTCATCATGAGCCGTTGTGCCACCGAATTTATTTATTTTTTTTTTTATTCTTGGAATATCCGGTGTTTTGAAAATAGCTTTTAATTTTTTTTCAAAACATGTGATCTAGCGGTTCTTAAATACCATTTTAAATTTATAAGAGAAAATTTTTATGCAAACAAAAAAATAACTTTTACGAAAAATATCAATTTTTCTCGGAAACGGCTATTATGATATTAATTAAATTAGTACGTTATACCTTTTCACAAAAAAAAACTGTACAGACACGCCATTATTAGGTGTTTTGTTTGTTCTGAAGTCAAGACTATACAGTCTTAAAAAATATTTTAATATTACCTACAAAACAACAACACTTTATTCTGAATACAAAATATTCGATTGAGTATTTTTTAATTTTTTCGGAATCTTCTAAGTTCAATAATCTTGCACATTAAAATTTTCGAGAAAAAAATATATTTTAGAACTATATAAATTAGCTACTAAAATATCTGTATACATTTTTTTTTTTGATTTTATTTTATTTCACTCAAAGTGTTAAAAGTATGTAACTTCTGTAGAACTTTGAACAAAGTGAACGAAAATTCGTATTTTCGATTTTTATTTTGATGATGTTTGTTGATTACATATTATTTTATTATTATTTATTTTATTTAGGTCCTCGGACCTATTACGTTCGTGATGTTTCCCTTACGGGACATAGGGCCTCCACTAATCCTACGCGCCATCGTGTACGATTTCTGGTAATGTATTTCAGCTCTCTCCAACTTTTCCACAGTCGTGCCGATTCCTGTTCGACCGTTCCCCGTCGTGTACTTCTAGGCCGGCCCACTTGTCTTCCCTCCTGTGTGAGCGGGTTCCACTGCATTGCTTGAGATGCAATGCACTGATCGCCTTTTCGAAGCATATGGCCAATCCACTGCCACTTCCTTCTTCGTATAATGGAGTCTATGGGCTCCTGACCCGTTCTCGCATGAAGTTCGGTATTGGAGATACGGTTGGGCCAGAAAATCCTCAAAATGTTTCGTAGATATCTATTAACGAACGTTTGCAGCTTTCTTGTGACAGAGTCAGTGACTTTCCAAGTGCTGCACCAGTAAAGCAGCACGGATTCAACATTGGATCGGAACAGTCGTAGCTTGGTCTTTAAGTCATATTTTGGACAGCATTCCGAACGCAGCCTTTGCTTTTCTGATTCGGCTGTTTACGTCCAGTTCAATTCCGCCACCCGTAGAGACAATACTCCCAAGATATTGGAAATCCTCTACCATCTCTAGCGGTTGTCCAGAAATAATGACTTGGATTGGTGAGGGAGTTCCAAGGCTGGTCCTTTTAGTTTTGCCGAGTTGATCTTAAGCCCTACGATTTCTGCTTCTCTCTCCACCCTTGTTGTCATTTGATGGAGGTCAACGTCGTCCGCGTTGTCCAGATGTTTGGGGGGAGATTGCAGAGTCCACTGAATCCGCTGAGTGCAGTACGTCACTTATCACCAACATGAACAGTATTGGTGACAGTATACAGCCTTGCCTAACCCCACTTTGGATTTCAAACTCCTCTGACAGCCTACCTTTGTGCAAAACGTGACATTTGGATCCAGTATATGCTTTGATAATAGCAATCAATTTATCTGGGATGCTTAAATCGATCCAATACTATCCTTGCTATTATCTTGGCTACTGCAGGCAGAACGCATATTCCTATATTTGTAAATCATAAAAATATTTACGAAAACACCAGAAACAGTTTTTGCATTTTTTTGAAACTATGCTGCATTTGCACGAATGTCAAAATGCCAATATATCTGCCAAATTACAGCCATTTTTCTTTTCATCGTGTAAACGCTCTAAATACTGGCAATAGAGAATTTGACATAAAATGCTTCCATTAATATATGGATATGTGTAAACACTTTACTGACGCCATTTTCCAAATTAGGCCATTCTATAAAAAAAAAAAACTGAACTTGCTCATTCTTTTTTTCGGCAAAATGTCATTTTAAATGTCAAATAGAATATCAAACTTAAAAAGAAGTAGAGTTTGTCGTCCGTCGGGATTAATAAATTTTAACTTGTAAGTACCTAAAAAACACAACTTTTTAAATAAGAAAAATGTAGAAAATAAAGAAATGAAGGCTCGGAAGCGGAAAGTGGGAACAAAAGTGGTCAAAAGAAGAGAACCGGCTGTTGGTGGAAATGGTGGTGGCCCGGAAAAACTTGTGGGATTTCTGTTCTAGTGACTAAAAGAATAGAGATATCAGTAGTTTCAAAAAACAACTCCTCCTTCACAAAACAGGGTTCGAACAGGTGTTCTTGGTTGCCGTCGCCCAGAGTTGGGAAAGAATGCAATCATTTTAGTATTGCAATCAATTGAATAAAAAGACTTATTTTAACTTCACCCTAGTATTTTAACTTCACAATGTAATTCGCTGTCAATTTTGAAGTCTTTTATATTGCAATCATTTTAAGCAGTTAAAAGAATGCAATACTAAAGACTTATTGAATTCTTTGAAGTCTTTTATAAGTCTTTTGCATTGATTGCATTCTTGAAGTCTTTTGATTGCAATCAAAGTACTGCAGTCTTTTGACTACTTTGAAGTCTTTTTCTCTTGGAGCCTTTTTATTTCTTGGAGTTTTTTTCTGATTTAAAGTTTAAAAATACATACAAAAAAGGCTTCAAAGTAGTCAAAAGACTGCAGTGCTTTGATTGCAATCAAAAGACTTCAAGAATGCAATCAATGATAAAGACTTATGAAAGACTTCAAAGAATTCAATAAGTCTTTAGTATTGCATTCTTTTAACTTTAAGTCTTTTAACTGTTCAAAATGATTGCAATATAAAAGACTTCAAAATTGACTGCGAATTAATCTTTGGAGTAAAAATACTTAGAAAAAGTATTTAACTGCATTCACAGAGATAAGTCAATTGACTGGGACTTCAAAGAGTGAACTACAAAAGTATTGCAGTCTTTCCCAACTCTGCCGTCGCCTAACCCACCGGTTGTGTTCTTCTTCCTGCTGGTTTTCAAAAATCAATAATGCGCCTAACAACGCAACAGTTTTTGTTCTTGATTCCATTTTGTGTCTGGTTTTGTGTGTAAAGTACATGTTGTGTAAAGATTTGTCTTTTTTCTTTCTTGATAAAGCCTAGTATACAGTTCCTCAACAACAAAAAAACTACATGCATTTCTTATGGGAAAGATTTTTGCGGAAAAAAAAAGTTTGACGTTTAATTTGTTTTTTTATCCAACTGTGAACCAACCCTGACAAAAAATGTTGTACTCACCACTGCTCACCACGAATATTTTTCGCGCAAAACAATGTCAGTGACATTGTTTTGTGGAAGAAAAAAATATGAAATTTTGGAATTCACCCCAGATGTTAAAAAAAATATTTCTCACCACTAATTTTTTTTTTTCGTTCAAAAGAACTGTATACTAGGCTTAATTTAAAAAAATCCCGTTATTATGGTTCGTTAATAGCAGTCGTGTAAAGTGTACATTTAGTGCCATTAAATGTTGGCAAAATAATGCCAACATTAAAATCTGCCATTATTTGAACTCGCGTAAATGCATGTCATAAGGAAATTATTTCTGCCATTATTTTGCCATTTTTTTGGCAGAAATATTGGCAACTTTGCCATTCGTGTAAATGCGGCATAACGGCATAGGGTCAGAAAAAAAAATCTTCATAATGTTATCAAAGAATCTTGTTACGAATTTATTCAACCTTTCAAAACTGGTCTTACATTTTATATGTATCATTATTTGCTGATAAATTGGTGATCAAAAACAAAATTACGTACCTATTTCAATTCGAAGTCAGATTTAAAAAAAAATCGTAGAATAAAAAAGTTAATTAAATTTGGATTAAAAAGTTATATGATTCATTTGATTGACTCAAAAAAATTACCAAGAAAATGGAAACGGAGCCCTTCGAAAATCGTTGACTTTGGTTATTTGTAATAGTTGCGCAATAACTACTCGTGTTCCTATTTACAAAAATAAAAAATTCTAAATACTCTCAAAATTATACAAATAAATCTTCAGTAGGTACGGCCACTTTCCACTTTCGAAAAAACACAAAAAAAAAAAAAAACATTTTGATCCTTGAATTTTTTTAGCAAGTGTATACCTTATACATATTTTATGATTATATTTTTTTAACCGAAATTATTTTTATAACTAAACATTTTAATAAATAATCATTAAAAAAACTCCTTTTTCGACCAGATTACGCGTTTATAAGGAGTGCGGAAAAAATATTATATCACAACAAAGTATTCATCATACATACATATATCACAAGCAAATATCTTAAAATCAATAAAATAACTGCTCTCAAATCGATAATTTACCGTTGTTAGCATATCGTCTTGCTCATCTACACCCACACTTAATAAGATCTTAAAAGCAGAAATGCGATAACACATTCATATTGTAGCTAATTAATATACATATTAATGCCAAATTAAAGGTAACATGTTACCTTGTTTTATACGAGTATGTCTGTCAATAATATTTCATTGTGCTCGAAATTCAATAAGTAACGCATTTTTTTTAATAACAAAATTATATTTATCGGTTAAATCTCTTCAAACGGTCAAAAGAACCCAAACAATGTCAAGTTCAAGTTGACATTATTATCCAGCACGGGTTGAGTGCTATATATGTATGTACACATGTACCTATACGTACTTTTTTGTATTGTTTATTGTTGGTATCAAATTCCATCAGTATTTCGTATTTCCTACATCCCAAACTGCTGGAACTAGTGTTTTGACACCTACACCAAACGCTCCCGACAAGAGATTAGGCGGCAACAATGCAGACATAATATCTTTTGTGTTTTTTTGTACAACAACAACAACAAAAAAATACTTCGATTGTGTACGTAGTATACTTACCTGTAGTTGATTTAAATTGAAAATGTGTTTTTGGAGTTAACGATAAAATTGGTTAATTTATCCCTTTAAAGGCATTTTATTTAAATTATAATATTTAGGCCTATTCAACGCAATATTTTATTCTTTTATTCTGTTATTCTTTTATCAAATTCCATACAAATTTTCGAACTGTCAAAAAACCTTTCATTCTTTTATTAATTGGTATTCTGCATATCGAATTCTGTTATGAAATCTGTTATAAAGCATAACAGAATAAAATACAGATTTGCTTATAGCAAACCCCCAAAGTTAAAACGCAATTTTGAATCACTTTTGAACGATGGTCAAAAAAATTGTTTTTTTGCTGGTCTAACCTGGACGAACGGTGGACAAACGATTGGGAATAAAATGATTTTGGTAAACAAAATTTTGAAATGTTGAATAACTTTTGAACTAAGGGTGGAAAAACGATTATTTTGTTTGGATAATCTTAAACAACCGGTGGACAAACGAATGCACTTAGTTTCATTCCCGTAAGTTATCATTTGGGGTGTTGGCCAAGCTTTTGTTGGGGTTGCTATAAAAAAGAAATGTTAAATAACTTTTGAAGTAAGGGTCGAAAAACGATTATTTTCGGTGGTGCAGGGAAATAATTCCACGGGAATCTGCTCCACATGGGAATTTATTTCACTTTTAGTGGGAATCTGCTCCACTTTGCAAAGTGGAATTAATTCCCACTGAGAGTGAGAATATATTTATCCTTAAATTTTGTGGAATTGTTTCTCACCTTAAACCGCGCGAGTTTTTAATATTTTAATAAAACAGTACCTTGGGTGGCCCGCTTCGCGGGTTCAAGGATTTTAACTTCCTTTTCGGGTCCTCTGTCCTGCTCACGCGACTCCGTCGCTCCACTTAGGTTATGCTTAGTCACCTGGCAGGCGCCTATGTTGTCATTTGGCGCCTGCCTGGCGACTGAGTATACTCTAAGCGGAGCGACGGAGTCGCGTGAGCGGAAGAGAGTACCCGAAAAGGGAGTTAAAATCCTTGAACCCGCAAAGCGGGCCACCCAAGGTATATATATTTAAAGGGCATGATTTTGAATCGCGCGTTTTTAAAAATATTTTTTGCGTTATGCTCCAATTTTCAAAATCTCAAACTTAATAACTGATTTAAAAGTATTTAATACTAGGTGTGCAGTTCTTAGTTTTTGAGAACAAAAACACTATTTAAAAGTCATAGGAAAAGAAGTGTAATTATTTTTCACACTAAGAGGGCAGAAACTCCACCTTCCAAAGTGAAATTCATTCTCAGTAAAAAGTGTAATAAAATCTCTCTCTCAGTAAGAATCAACTCCACTTTGAAAAGTGGAGCAGATTCCCACTAAGAGTGAAATAACTGCTCATGTGGAGCAGATTTCCGCGGAATTCTTTCCCTGTAACAATTTTGGTGAATAATCTTAAACAGCCGGTGGACAAACGAACGCACTTAGCTCATCTTCCTAAGTCATCTATTGGGGGCAGTAGATGAGTTTTTTGATTTTGACTTGATTTGGTTGGACAAACGATTCTGAAAAACCCCACCCAAAAATTTTGACTTTGGGGTTGTCACTTCACACAGCTCACAGTTGATGGATGAAACGTTAAAAAAGTAGTCGCTTTATCTTGCCGGTGTGCGTTTCGTTTTACTTGGATGTATATATTCAATTCACGAACTGTTATAGACAAATAAAATAGAACAACAATTTATCGACGCGAAACAAAACACGACAATTCCACGGGTTAATTTTATTTTAGTCACTCGTCGTCGTCAGTGTCGATTTTTTTTATTTACTACAGCTGATAGCTGATTTCAGGTCTGTTCGTATAAATGTTTCTTTTTCGAAGTTCTATAACAGACTTTTATACAAGATCGAACTCCTGAATACCAATTATAAGAATCTTTTATGGTGGAGATCTGTTATGCATCATAACAGAAAATTCATAGCAGATTAACAGATATGGCAGAATAGGCCTAATTAATTGTTATTTTGATTACTTCTGTTTTCTTTACAATTTTCCAACGGGAAATCATTTATTTTTTTTAAATTTTGTTTTGTGTGAGTTATTTATAAAAAGTGGTACCTGCCATATTATGTATAACCTTTAAGGAAAAGACCATGTTCTAGAATGCAGCTTTTAGGATTTCAATAAAATTTGTTTATGCGTCCTGATAAACATCATGTTAAGGCCTAAACGGTTGACTATAGATTTGCTTCAAATTTGGTGTGAAGCATTTGTATTTGATTCGCTTGAGGAGAAATTCAATCTTTTGTTTTAGTTAATTTAGAACATGATGTAGCTGATATACAGCGATCTCGGTTTCATCAAGTTTTCACAAAATCATCTCTTACGATTTTGATTAAACTTCGAATAATACTAGGTACTACATACCAGGTTTTTGCCAAAATAACGGAAATAAAGTTTGTAAAAAAATTGCTATAGGGCAAATTATTCATAGTCCATGCAGCAACCCTGCTGCACTGGTTTTTCTTGCCCACAATAGTTTTTTTATTAAAAATATTTTTTTTGGGTGAAACTTCTTCGGGCGCGTTGAGAGTGAAATTTCAAAGTTGAATTTTTGTGAAACGAAAAAATGTAACGCCACATGTGCAACGCTGAGATCATTTATTAGCTTAGTGGTGGGAGGTAGAGTAAAAGTAAAAATTTTTATTGATAGGCTAATATATTTTATATTGCAATAAGTTTGGATTTTTTGATAATCTATATTATTGTAGCAGATAAAGAGAAAATATCCTTTTAAGTCTTTTTTCTAATTTCGTTAATTAGAATGCTAGAGTTTTGAATTTTTTTTTGCTGGATAGATAATGAAATTCTAAGAATCTTACTAGTTAAAGATTTTTGTCTATCTCCTACTGGTATGGAGACATAAATTATTTTAAAAATTTTATCTCAAAATAGGGTAATTTCCAAAAATTGAATTAAATCAGGAGAGTCCGCTAAAAATTTTAATTATATATGGTTGCAAAATACATAAAACTAAATTAAAGTTGTCATATACAAATTTTTGATTTTGCAGAGATTTTGAGCTTAGGAATTTTTGGAAATAGTCGAAAAACCTACTCATATAAACTGATTTATATCTTTGAAATGTTCACCTTTTTTTATTTCAGATTTTCACCATTATTATTTAATTTTCAAGTTAACAACCATAGAAAACATAGCTGCGTCTTACGCATATAAGCTTAATATCCCTATATATCGAGGTTTTTAGATAGCTAAAGAAGTTTCAATTCTGCCACGAGTACTGAGTTACACGCGCTCTTTTTTTTATAAAACAAATATCGTTTTAGTTTTGGATTTTATTAATCCAACAAAAACAAATCGAATCAAGTACTTGATTAAAAGTAAAACGTATATTTTCAATAATTAATTGTTAAAAATAAAATCAAACTAACTGTTCCTATGAAACTAAGGAGAGAGGTCCTAAAAGAGGTTCTTAACAAGTTCGCATCATTGAAAATAAGATAAAATTAAAAATGAAGCCAATTAAGGGTTTAGTCCTTTTTGCCCCGTAGTTCGTTTTGCCCCCATCTCCCCTACTTCATTACGTAAATTGTTTGTTAACAAAACTAGTTTGAAATTTTTTTAAAATTTTAAGTTTCAAAGTTAATTTCTCAAAAAATATTTAATGAAAAAACCTTAATTAAAAAGAATATAAAAGGAGAGATTTCTGGCTTTACAAAAAATTATAAAAAGGATTTGTAGGTGTTACTGTTATATATTAATAATTTGTTATGTTTTAAGTCAAGTTTTTTATCGAAATTTGCCCCTCCCACCTAAACGGGGTGAATAGATCCCCCTCCTATACGATTTTTGCTTTTTCTTGCCCAACCTACATGCTCAATTTTGTTGTCACACCTTAAGGTGAATCAACCTGTATATATCTTCTATTTTTATTTTAAAACATGGTATAAAATGATTTTTTAACGGAACCTACCATAATTTCGACTTTTAAATCAAAAACTATGTTATTTTGCGTTCTTATCAACACTTCTTCCCCAGAACCACTTTTTATATTTTCGACGTTTTCATTATTTGATAAACTGATTAAAATAACTTTTTTGTATACAAAAGCAACTGAAAAGTTTAAAAATTATCGTTTTTCGATTTTTAAAAAATATTAATTTTTTTTTTTTTGAAAATTCGATTTTTTAAAAAGTTGATGACAATTTTTTCTTTAAATTGGCGTTGCAAATTTGTTCTTTGGCAAATTTAACATAGACCATGAGATAAAGTACTTGTGACCCAGTCGTGTATTAAATAAAACACTATAGAACAATGATTAGTTGTACACTCTTAAAAGCATATACCTACATTTTGGTTCTTAACCACAACAGCCAGTTCGTGCGTTCCAGTCGTGTGTTTTTTTTCTTCTTTTTGTTCGTAGATTTAACGTTATAAGTTCCTATTTAACATATTGGAAATTCTAACACTGATATAAACCCGTTTGGAGATAGCCCAACTAACAACACATCATCAGTCACTATCAAACCAGCTTATGATTGATGATCATCACAAACAGCTTATCTCTCTTCCCAGATACCTGTAGGTAGGTAGGTTTATCTCTTTGCGTATTACCTATAGTAAATGGCAAATGAAACAAGTTGATTGATTCTTGATCTTGATGAATAGCACACCATTATTTATAGTCGTCATTCGTCATCATCTCTGTACATCGTCTTCTACCATGTTCTAGCACCATATAGCTCAATTGCAATACTGATGAGGATGACGATTCATAAGTCCATTGAGAAGGTCTTTCCAGATTCCACCAGCTCTAACTGCTGTATATTTTTTGATACTGTACTGCGTAAAGTGAAAGTACTTCAAGCTCTCTATGGTATCCAAGTAAGTAAATAGTGAAGAACGATGATATCTTCTACTTCTATACACAGAGCGGCATCTGTAGACTATAACACAGGAAATGATGTATGACCAGGCCAGTGGGTCTTGCGCACTTTGCAGAATCTTTGTGGACTTATATTCTTTTTTTTTTTTTTGATTATTATTATATACTCGTACTAAACAGTTTCTTTAGACGTGTCATGGTTCTGTGTGTGTTTTATTTTTATGCACTGATTCTGGTAGAACTCGTTCCGATAGATAGAACACGGGCCGGACATTCAAATGGCGACTCTTGAAGGTGGATAGGTACTAAGGTGCAGCTAATGGCAACATTTAGCTTGTTTTAAGATGAGCTTTAATTTTTGATTATTGTATTTTGGTATCAATATCTATTCGTATACGAAAAACAGATACTGATGCAATGGAATGAACGAGTACAGCAATTTATTTTATTGGTGCTGTTGTTTAAGGTGATGACTTCATTATAATTCTATTAGGTGACTACATGTTTATCATTTTGCTGAATAAACAATTTTAGCGTCAATATGTTCTAAATCAAGCGCAGTTTTGTTCTGCAAGTGTTTTTACGTTTTCAAGGTTTTTTAAATGATTTTATTTTTAACTTTTACTTTACTTATAATTATAAATGTTTTTTGGTGGGAAATATACAAATTTTGTTAAACTTTAATGATTTTATGCTTGATCAGTTTTGTCAGTTTTTGAGAATGCAGCGTGAAACTTGAAACTGATACCGATGCTAAGAAAACTGAAAAGGTGATGATCCTTTCGCTACAATTCAATTTTCTGCCATTTGCATTAAGTCATGGCCTATGATGATTCGGCCATTACAGAAACTTTTGATTTATAATATTGGTGAATAGATCTTGAAAAAAAATTCTCGAACCATCCAAACGTTTTCCAGGATTGGATGTTATATCGAAAATCAGTAGACGCACCATTCAGATTGTATTTGAATTTCCAATATGTAAAACAACAAAAAAATAAAACAGTAAATACCTTATTCCTACACAGGAAAAAAAATCGGTTATCTTCAAATTGATAAACAAAATTTTCCACTACATTTTTAATTTTCAATTCTAAAAATTTTTATTATACATGGTTCAAGCCAAATTTTTAATGACACATGGGAGTCATTCCATATAAAATCGTCTAAAAAAATAAGAAGTGGAGTTATTTCAATATTTTTGATTTTTTTCAAACTTAGTGAGACTGTTTTTGGGGTTCTAAGAAAGCAAATCCAGCGTCATTTAATTTTTGATCTGTCCCCCTTGAAACATTTTAAATGCGTAATTTGTATGCTTAAATGTGTTTGGCTTTAACAATTTGTCTATTAAAGATATATAAAAGTTTGGTATCTCATTTTAAAGCTTAAAAATTAAAACCATAACCAAACAATATAAAAGACGATACTGAAAATACGTCTTTTTTACTAATTTTTTTGTGACATTGAACTGACTCCAGTGCAGTGGCTCGACTAGTGAATGTAACTAATTAATACTTCTTGGATATCAATAACATATATCTTAACATACATAAATAAAAATTACAGTTGACTCATTCGGAACAGTTTTTATATAAAAAATCCTTGCTTGAAAATTTTGAAAATTTGAAATGAAAATTTTCATTTAGTCTGCCTAATCATTATGTTTGGGACGAGATACAGACATGAAACTTTCAGGATTCTAAAGTTCTTACTTCTATCTTCCAAACCTGTAAAAATTGTTTTTTTTTTTTTATTTTCATCCATTGTGCGAGTGCACTGTTTAAAATAAAAGCACTTTTTGTCAAATAATAACAATAGTGCTATGACAAAAATTTTGAATTTATTTTATTTTGTTGAAGTAAAATTTAAGTCTTCTTTTTATGTTGAATCAAATGAGCTTTCCTTCATCGAAATCGGTAAGGAATTTCATTCAAAATTCGCTGTCTTTCCGTGTTTATTTGCTGCTAATTTAAAATTTATTAAGTCACGTTTAAACGGTATTCTTTAAATATTTACTCACTCGCAAATGAAATAAAAAATATTTTGGATCATTCACACACACTCTTCTTGGCGATGACATATCAAATTATAAGATAACTTAATACTTTTTAAATTAGCAACTTATAAACACGGAAAGACAGCCAATTTATAATAAAAGCTTTAACTGTTAAACAAGAGATGCTAGAAAGCAAATGAGAGTATCTATATTTAGAATATCTATATATTTCATCAATCAAAAAGTGCAATTTTGTTGACGAGGAACTGCAAAAAAAGATTTATCTATGCGAAAAAATTGGTTTCCCCCTTTATTTGCGTAAAAAAGGCAATTTTGATTCGTTTGAGGCATATTCATTTCATAGTTGGTAATAAACTGTAGTAGCCCGTAGCGTGATAGTTAGTGCATTGGACTGTCACGCTGGAGGTCTGGGTTCAATTCTCAGTCTCGTCCATCTAAAAACTTAAATGAAAACAAAATTCAGGGGCACTGCCTCTTGCGAGGAATTGATAAATCCACCAAGAGAATCACTTGCCATGAATAAGTGCTTCTCGTCTAGCCGTTCGGATTCCGCATAAAATGGTGGTCTCCTCCATTCCTGGCGATACGCGCACACAGGAATAGTTGCGAGCTGTAAGTCACTAGGCCGTGGTTCTTCACGAGCTGTCACGCCACCCAGTTTATTTGTATTTATTTATTTTATAGTAAAATCCGTTTTTACTAAGCTACAGTTTAACACAAATTTGGATCGATGAATTCAGTCCGTTTTCCTTACAAAATTATTTTATTTATATTTTTAGAAGTTAATAAATTTTGTATGCTACAGAATAGCTTAAAATAATTATATTGAAATGATTAACTACAAAAATAGAATAGAAATTTAGGTTTAGCTGATTGACATACTCGTACATATACATCATACAAAGTGATTCACGTAAAATGTGACAAAATGTGTGTAGGTTGGGTCGAGACACCAACAAAATCGTATAGCCAAAGGGGTCTTACCTCCCCCCGTTAAGGCAGGAGAGGAAATTATATAAAAAGTGGATTTAAAATAGAAAGAAATTATTAAAAAAAACAACACTGCTAAACAGCGTCCACATTATGCCGATCAACAATGTTGATTTACATTGTCGATTACCATACTAGAGTGTAGGTACGTGTTGAAGTGTATACGGTCATGTTTCATGTGACATGTGTCATGGGCCTTTGTATGTATTAATGTATATACAAATGAGATCTTTTTGTTGCTGTCATGTTGGGCATCATTCAAGCTCAATAGGTATAGTGCATGGAAACACTTATGTACGTACTACTTAATTTTCCACGTCCATCAAATTTTAAATAACAATGAAAACAAGAGCACAAACTAAAACAAAACAATTTCTAATTACACAAATCAAAATACAAAATAAATATGTAGGGTAAAGGTGTTAACAGTGGATCACTTGTTTCTTCTTGCACTGCTGCTCGTAACAATTATAATCAAAAGATATCAGTATTTTGTCCACAACTTTCTCAATGCCTTATCTTTAATTTAAGGTACTTTATTTAATCTTTATTGATCACGAAAATATAAAAATTTAATTTGAAAAAAAAAAACATATTCATGTGATTCACTGTGTGCCATGAGTGTTCGCAGTGAATCAGTGCATGGTACACAATGAATCAGGGATAATAAATCAATTTTTCCATTTTAAAAATTTATATTTTTTAAAGTAATGTATTTTAAATAATCAATCGATTAATTTTTTCGAAAACAGGATCGCGCAGACTGTGATGTAAGATGTAAGAAGAAGTAAAAATGTGTTCTTTTCTCTTTTTCAGATTAATTTTAAAATAAAAAGTGACAGCATAAGAGCAAATGATTCACTGTGTACCCTGATCCACTGTCGACACCTTTACCCTACCTACATTGGCCGTGCATGCGCAGTACAAATGAGAGTTGTGTTGATCAACATTGTTGATTTCTATCCATTTTAGTCGGGTTACGTTCGTGTCAACAAAAGTTGATTTACTTTGTTGATCAGCACTATTGATAAACAAATCAACATAACATGGGTGGTGCTATACACTTACAATGTCATGTTATCCTTTTTGTAAAATCAGAAATTCCTTCTTTTATTTTTTTTTCAATATATTAAATTTTGAAGAGTAAAACTCCTAGAACCACCCGGTTTTCAATATTTGAGTAAAAATTGATAAGAGCATTGAGTTTCGAAAGTAGCCTGTAGCGTTATGGTTAGTGTGTTGGACTGTCACGCTGGAGGTTTGATAGGGCTCCCGCTGACGATGTGAGTCCTAAGAGAGTATCCGTACTACCCAGCCATTCACTATACTACCGTACTCCCCTCAATTGTACTCCCCTTGAAAATTCCCAAAATATTTGCAAAGTCATTATAATTGTGCTCATTCAGCGCATTCAAAACATTTATTGGTTTATTGGGCAATTTCTTTTTAAATAAGGCTTAAAAACGTGGCTATTCAAAAATTAGATAGAAATTTGGATAAATTTAAAGGGAAAAATTGGTAATGATAAATATAATAATTTGTTGCACAAAGCATCTTGTTATAAAATATAGCAAAATAAAATAATAACTCTATTTTTATTTTTGTTTTTCAGGCCCGCGAGGAACAGGCTCACCTTGAAATGAAACATCGCAAAGAAGAGGATGACCTCTATCGAAAGTTTGCCCGGAAACGTGAAGAAGAAGACCGCAAAATCCAAAGCGAATTCCAAGATGAATGGGAACGTGAACTGCAGCGCCTAACTCATAAATTCGAAAAAGAAATATCAACATCCAGACGAAACCGTGATGAACAAAGTGTCCTTACGCTTCGACACCAACAACAAAAAGATGATCTGGAAAAAAACATGACACTTCGTCGGAGTAAAAAGAAGGAGAGCATAACTCGTAAAATGCTTGAGCACGAGCGTTATGAAACAGCGGCGCTTGTTGATCGACAATCCAGTGAAATGTTAGAACTTATAAGTGCCCGCCGAAGTGAATATATGCAAAATGAAAGTATATTTCTTGACGATGATTTTAATGAGGGTGTGATTGCGATAGAGTACCCGAATATCGCTCCGGTTCCGGCACCACCAGCAGTCAGTAAATTTCAAATATATACCGATCCAATTGAGTTTGAGGATGTCGATCGTATTGCTATTTCGGTAAATAGTTTTTTTTTAGCCAAAATCTAATAAAATATGCTTCTCGGTCTTTTTAGGTGGCCCAAGAGGATCAAAAGACATTTACAGATCTTGTCCGTCAGCTGGTGGGTCGTTGCACCACTGACATTGAAAAGGCTCGAACAATCTTCCGATGGATAACAGTCAAAAATTTGAATGCAATGCACTTTGATGATGACTTGAGGGGTGACACTCCAATGGGATTACTGCGGGGCATTAAATACGGAACTGAAAGCTATCACGTCCTTTTCAAACGTCTTTGCAGTTATGCTGGTCTACATTGCGTGGTCATCAAGGGTTATTCAAAGAGCGCTGGCTACCAGCCAGGTGTTAAATTTCAAGACTCACGATTTAGGAATTCATGGAATGCCGTCTATGTTGCTGGAGCATGGCGGTTTGTACAATGTAATTGGGGAGCCAGACATCTTGTCAATGCTAAGGAAGCTCCAAAGACAGGTCGAGGAAAAAATGATAGCCTACGGTAAATTTGTTTGTATTTCTATATAACTTCATACGATCTCATTTATTATATATTGTTTCACAGGTACGAATACGATGACCATTACTTCCTCACGGATCCACGTGAATTCATCTATGAATTCTATCCCCTTCAGGAGGATTGGCAGCTCCTCAAGCGACCAATAACTCTGAGAGAATTCGAAAATCTACCATTCGTGCGATCACTCTTCTTCCGATACGGATTGCACTTTGCTGATGAAGGTTACGGAGCAGTAGTTTTAACTGATGATACAGGTTTGAATTGAAAACCACAAATTAGTAAAGTTTTGGTTTGTTTATAGTACAATAAATGTTATTGCTAACCAGGTGCTGCAACAGTTCGAATAGCTATGCCAGCCGATATGCAAAGTTGCCTGATTTTCCATTATAACCTCAAATTTTACGACAGTGAGGAGGATTCATACGATGGAGTGTCATTGAAGCGTTTTGTAATGCAATCAGTAATTGGAAATATTGTTGCATTCCGAGTTCATGCACCATGCTCGGGTGCATTCCTATTGGATATATTTGCCAATGCTGTAACACCGCAAGAGTATCTAACCGGTGAACCAATGAAATTTAAATCGGTTTGCAAATTTAAAGTGAGTTTCGTCAATGTATTACCAACATACAATTATAATTTGTTTATAAATTGAATGTTGTTTATTGTTTTGTTTTAAGATTTGCTGTGAAGAGTTACAGACCGTAATGGTCCCCTTGCCAGATTGTGCGAGCGGTGAATGGGGTCCAACTAAAGCAACAAGACTTTTTGGATTGATTCCAATTACACATCAAGTAAGTTAAGATGAAGAATATAAGAAACAATAATATATTAACCGTCGGTACACACGAAGAGTTGGTCATCACGCATTGACACATATTATGCACATTGTACAAAGAATAGGCTATAAGTTGACTATCGAGTTTATTTTCGTTCGTTATTGCAAATATACAACATTTAATTTTTGACTTTTATCACTAAACTAATACTCCGTTGAATCCTTTCGAAAAAGACAATTTAAGAAATGTTTTTACACAAATATACATACACTGCCGCTCATTCGAATAGCTTCACACATTTTCACAAACTAATGTTCTTCTATCTTAATAATTATTGAATGTACCCAACTTTATTTTATGTATATAGCAAAGACTATTTCTTCACCCCAGTATTTAAGTGCCCCAACCAACAAAAACCTAGTTTCGAGAAAACGACGTTTTTAAGTTTGAATACAAATAGAACAAAAACCTTCAATACAATAACCATAAAACAAATTTATTAAAATAGTGTATATTAAGTTTTACTAACACTTTCATTTTTGTTTCGATCGGTCTAAAACTAAATTGCATATAGGGCATGATTATTATTCCAAATATTGCGATTTTTATATGGTATGAGGCACTTTTGAATCAATCTGTGAGGCATTTAAATATGGAACGAGATATCGATATTTGGATGCGTATAGAGCATATTTTCATACAAAAGTTTAAAAAAATGAGTTTTTAAAAATTACTGTTACTTTAATTTCCCCTATTGTTTTTTTTTCAAACTTTTTTTTTTATATGACACCAAGGCAAGGTAACTTTTAAAAGGTAAAAAGTTCTTCAAAATGTCCGCGTTTGTTCACCTTTTTGAAAAAATTATGTTTTACCAAGAGAAGACACGAAAGAGAAATAAAATAGCAAGAAATATGTATTTAATAAGACTTTTAATCCGTTTTGTCATCACAGTAAAAAAAAATAAAAATAAATATAATGTGTAACATTAACATAAAATAAACTCTTAAAACACAAAAACTACTTTAATAATTAAAAACACTTCAATAAAATTGTTAAACTTAATAATTATGATATCATACTCATTGATTACAACTTTCTCTTGATTTTCCTCAAAGTTCTCCTTGAGTAACATCATAAATACTGAACAACAAAAATTGTCTTATGGGGTATTTTTGTAACCGATTGTATGTATGGATCACTTATGCACTGAAATAATTTATTAAGAATTGTATGTATAGATCATTACAACACTGAATTATGAGTTTGCAAATGAGGAACATTTAAGTTATATTGTACGCATAGGTCATTTTAAACATTACAAACATTTCAAAAAAGCTCATACAAAAAAATGACCTTCCCATACAAAGGCTTATGAGGCAGACCAATACTGACCATTAATTTACAAAAGCGCATTTAGACCATGTGTTACACTGATATCTTTTGCAATAATAGAGATAGGACAGAATTAACTGCAGCAATAGAAAGATCTCCTTTTTATCTCTAGGGAGACATTCCTAACACAAGAAATGTTGGTTAGGCCACTTAAATACTGAGATGACGATTTGTTGACACTTATTTTGACATAGAAATATAATTTGGAAAATGCATGCGGTATTTTGATATAGTGCTTTGATCATATTATTTGACAAAATCATGCGATTTTGTTGGCTCATTAGAATAGTTCACTGGCAATAGTTTGATTTAACGGCAGACTGCGCTAAATAATCATCTTGTTTTGATTGCCAATCGATAGTTGTAATTGTTTTTCACGATCTGTTTTGAAAATGGGTCGTGAAAAATCCATAACGGAATAGAAAAACGGTAAAATAAAAGCACTATAGTGAATCGGATGTAAAATATCTGCTAATCGCAAGAAAATTTGTTATGAGCCAAATTTTAGTAAGCAATTATGTCCAGAAATAGTCTTGCTACGGATAAAATATGAAAGGAGGTAGTTGCTCGACCAATAGAAGCGTTAAGTCGAACAATTATCAGAGCTGCATTTCAAATTGTACGGCCCTGCTTCAAAGATAATGGAAAAAACGGGTGTTAGTTGTAGCTTAGCTACGGCAAAGCATGATATTCGAAGTCTTGAATATTTTTAAAGAATGCAAATTAAAAAAAACATAGATTAATTTCACGTGCAGGAAAACATGCCAACAGTTCTGACAAAAAATAATGGCGTAAAAATCCAAATCGCAACATTTCGTTTTTTTTCAATGAAATACAATTTAATTTTTCAAGAATAGGCTATACCAGCCTTCTCCTTTTGGTGTAGAAGTATAGACTTATACATCCCTTCCATAATAAGTTGTATTTCATAAAAATAAAAAGAAATTTTGCGATTCGGTTTTTTATGACTTTAGTTTTTGACCGAACTGGTGGCACCTTTTCCTGTACGTGGAATTAATCCGTATTTTTTTTTTTAATTTGAATTCGTTAAAAATATTCAAGACTTCGAATATCATGCCTTGCCGTAGCTTAGCTACAACTAACACCCGTTTTTTCCATTATCTTTGAAGCAGGGCCGTACAATTTGAAATGCAGCTCTGATAATTGTTCGACTTAACGCTTCTATTGGTCGAGCAACTACCTCCTTTCATATTTTATCCGTAGCAAAACTATTTCTGGACATAATTGCTTACTAAAATTTGGCTCATAACAAATTTTCTTGCGATTAGCAGATATTTTACATCCGATTCACTATAGTGCTTTTATTTTACCGTTTTTCTATTCCGTTATGGATTTTTCACAACCCATTTTCAAAACAGATCGTGAAAAACAATTACAACTATTAGCCCGAGAGCCCGTGACATATTTTAGTCAGTTACTTCACCATAGATAATTTTGTTGGGATATGGTTAATTTGGTGTCATAATGAAGCCTAGTGAAAGTCAGCTGGCTGAGCACGGGTGGGTGTGGCTACAGCAGCCCCTCAAACATGTAAAAAAAAAAGTTGGGTTGCGACTCCACCAAAGCTGAAATTTGGTTATATGATAGTTAACACCTTATACGAGTATTATGCAAAAACAAAAGTCAGCTGGATGTATGCGGGTGGAAAGACCGACAGCTGACGTAGTGAAGTATGCACGCGTAGAACCACGGTAAGAAGCCATGCTCACAATTCACTACGTCAGCTGACGGTCTTTCCACCCACATACAGCCAGCTGACTTTTGTTTTTGCATAATATAATATTACGCTCTCAGCTCAAAATTTCTAAATTTCAAAAAACCTTTGAAAAAAACTTTTTGAAAAAAAAAATGAGCTGCAGAATCTAAAAATATAATTTTGAAAAATGTCCCAGGACAAAAGTCACTTGTTTGTATAACCTCTATAAGATCAACCAAACCAATTTAAAAAAAATTGTCCGATATTCTTATTATACATAACATTATTTTTAATATTAAATTAATAGGTATGTACATATGTATGTATTATTAATTATTTTGAATTGTTTAAAAGAAACTATGCGGGTTTTACTATAAATAGTTTTGAACTTTTATATTATGTATTACTATTAAAAAGATATATATTATTAAATATTACTATTAATATTATTATTACTATTTGTTATTTTAATTGCAAATAAAAAAAATCTAACATTTCCCCGTGAATATAAGCTCGTTTTACTGTACTAAGTTTTGAAATGTACATTAAATACAAAATAAAAAAATATTTCAATTGTTTTGTACTTAATTTATATATTTTTACAAATAATATTACAAAATAACTGTTTTTTTGAAAAATTTTGGTTTTTTGAAATTTAAAAAATTTTGAGCTGAGAGCGTCAATTTTTGAATTGTAAACTTTTTTAAAATTTTATTTCCTAAACTTAAAAAAAAATCATCCAAATCGGAGCAGGTTCCACTAAGATTTGGTTTTAAGCTTTACCATTTTGTCTTGCCTACGCAATTTTTTCAAATTTCAATGAATAAAATGGGTTTTTTATTTTGTGTTCATTTAATTTGTATGTTTTCTATAAGACCCTTTGAGTGCATTCAGTAAAATAAAGTTTAAATCTGAGAAATTTCGCTCAATAAATAAAATGCGTCGTACACAAAATCTATAGATTACGATTTAAACTGCACGTTTTGCAGAATAACTTTAGAAAGGTAATACTACCTAAGATGAAATTTGTTTACATGATAGTTAACACCTTATATTATGCAAAAACAAAAGTCAGCTGGCTGTATGTGGGTGAAAAGACCGTAAGCTGACGTAGTAAATTGTGAGCATGGCTTCTTACCTTGGTTCTATGCGTGCATACTTCACTTCGTCAGCTGACGGTCTTTCCACCCGCATACAGCCAGCTGACTTTTGTTTTTGCATAATATAAGGGGGGCTGCTGTAGTCACACCCAATGATGGTCCGCCAGCAGACTTTCACTAGGCTTCATTATAACGTCAAATTAACCATATACCAAAAGATAAGCTTTGGTTCTATTGGTCACCAAAATCTGTCACGGGCTCCCGGACTATATCGATTGGCAATCAAAACAAGATGATTATTTAGCGCAGTCTGCCGTAAAATCAAACTATTGCCAGTGAACTATTCTAATTGCCAATTCTAATGAGCCAAAAAAATCGCATGATTTTGTCAAATGATATGATCAAAGCACTATATCAAAATAACGGTGCATTTTCCAAATTATGTTTCTATGTCAAAATAAGTGTCACCAAATAGTCTTGCTATAAACATAAAATAAAGTTGGGTACATTCAATAATTATTAAGATAGAAGAACATTAGTTTGTGAAAATGTGTGAACCTATTCAAATGAGCGGCAGTGTATTATTTTTCTTGTCCAAATAATACGATACAAATTATTCTGTTTCTCTCTTCATCTATAGGAGCCACTTATTTTCGCTGGACGGAGTTTGGAATTACAATTCCGCATGTCTCGACCACTGACTGATTTTATGGCAACTCTGCACAAGAACGGCATCGAAGAAAAGAAATTATCTAAATATGTTGCACATACAAACACTGCTGATGACATCGTTACATTTGTTATAACGTAATTTATACGAATTTTATTTTATTTATATACATTATGTACATAAATCAAACCTTAAATTTAAACTTTTAATTCGCAGTTTCCCTGAAGAAGGTCAGTATGGTCTCGACATCTATACGAGAGAAGTTGGAGTCACAGTACAAAATAATAATTCTCCTACTGAAAAACATCTGCTGACGCATTGCTGTAAATATTTGATAAACTCATCCAAGAGAAAATAAATCTTTAAACAAATTGTCCAAGTGTGTAGGGTGTTTGTTGCCTTTTTTGTTTGTTTTTATATATTTTTAAAGTACCTATTAAACATTAACAAATATTTATATTTTAATTCTAATCTATAAAGTATTAATTCAATTTTTTTTTTTGTTGTTACAACTTAATTTAAACAAAATTCTAGTTATTCATAAAAAAATTACATATGCTGATGTTCAAATATTTTGTAAAATAAACTTTGTTAAATCGAACGAAAATAAAAATTAATAACGCAAACCAATTATTATATAAGTATTAACAATAAAAAACAAGTGGAATAGTTAAATATTGGAGATTTTTATAAGAAATGGTGCTTCATATTATACATGATTTATATAAGCTTCAGCAAAAACACCCTTTATAAAAGTACAACGCATAAAGATCATTGAGCATTATAAATGTAATTGAAATTAAAAATAAATATTGTTGATCTTTACTTGTTAATGTACATACCTAAAATTAAATATAATTTAATAATTCGATCTAAAAATATATATATTTTTATAACCTAGGCTTAAAATTACTGAAATTTATCATATTTATTGAATAAACTTTTAAAACAAATAATAATTAATAATTTGTTGTCATTTTGATATTTTGAAATTCAAGAAAAATTGTGGAGAGTGTGGATTTCCAAGAAAAAATCCGTTAATTCTTATAGATTTTTTTTTGTTCATTATCACACGTGACGTTTTGTGTCCGTACGTGGCACGACAACAAACAATTGCAAAAAAAAACCAAATCATTTATTTAGTTTTCAATTATTTCATGACGTAGCTTACAATCACTCTTCAGACACTATTACGCAGTCTTATATTTCATGACGTAGCTTAGTAGTCCAGTCATTTGGTAGTTTTGCCTGGAAAGATTTGTAGTAGTTTTGAAAACTTTTCATTTTTATAGATTTTGGGGTGCTCTTTCCGAATTTTCATTTTGCCACCTCGCACCTTTGCCGCTATCGCCGCCATTCGAGGTTAAATGTCAAAAATATCAGGTTTTCGCATATAACTCCGAAACGGTAAATGCTATCGAAAAGTATTTCATGCAAAACTGGTAGATTTTGTGATCCCGAAGAAAAAAAGTTTTGACAATTTTTTTCCTACGACTCACCGTTAAGAAGATATCGACAATTCAAAAACGTAAAATATCGAAAATGTCACTTTTTCACGTATAACTCCTAAACGGTTCATATTATATAATTTTTGTGTCAGGTGTATAACCATTTCTATTCATTTAGTCAATATAGGTAATGACGTCCTGATCTCAAATAATTAGGTCTCAAACGTTTTTCTTTCAGCTTTACCCCCGCCAGACACCCCTAAAATTAGTCGAAAACCCGCTTTTTGATGTTAGGGGTGTAACCTGTGGTATACCAACAAATCAGCAAAAAATGTCTGATTACAATATATGTATGTAATTCCCAAACATTTTACTCTCAGCTTTCCCCCAGCCAGACGCCTGGAGTAGTGGAGAACCCCCTTTTTTTTAATTCATAGGTATAATCAAATTTGTGAAATGCCAAAAAATCACAAAAAGAAGAACACCCCTTTTTTTAATTCAAAGGTATAACCAAATTTGTGTTCTATAGGTTTTGGAGGAAGTCTTTTACCACCCAATAAAAGCGTTTCAGAGCAGCAAATAAAACGCTCTAATTATATTTGCAGAATATGGAAGAATGCCATAACAAATACTCCAATCGACTTCTTACTATTTGAAAATGGTTGGTAACGTTCTTAAAATAAAATAATTTGACGGAAACGATGTGCCCGATAAATTACCTAAGGTGACCACCTGTACCGAAATAACCGGTACAGTACCGAAAATTAGCGCTGTATACCGTAAAGAAAAGCCTCGGTTCACACAAATATGCCGAAATCAAATTCCTGTACCGAAATTTAGAAAATAAATTGAGATAAAATCTTAAATAGTGTAAGCACATGCTTTAATATTTCTTTCCCAGTGTTTGCAACTTAATTCATCAACATCCTGAACACAACTTTAGTGTTTGAGATTACATTATTCTTGTATATGATTTGTTTTGTTTTAACTGTAATAAAACCATTATCTTTTCGAATCGTTTCTTACGGTGATCGCGATTGGTTTTAGTCGACTGTTAAAAAAAATTGAACTGAATCCATAAAATTTGAAGAGTGTGTGAAATAAATCTGTTGAATGAAAATTTAAAAGAAAAAGACAATTTTATTAAGAAAACCTTTTTAACAAAATATGTTACTGTGGAAAAGATTCAATCATGGGAAGAAAACAGCGTTGCTAGTTGCTACTGCCCATCGATCTGTGGAGTTTTTCAAACATTTTTTTAAAAACAAAAATTCCATACAATCATTTTCTAGAAATCGTGGAGTACCTATATTCCTTGTTTTGCAGCCATTTCAGCCAAAATAGAGAATTATCTCTTGGATAAACGAAATATGGTCAACCGACCGGTAATAGCCGGTTAAGCATTTCAACTTTGTAAGACCCTTTACATTAGGTACAACATACAAATGTCATGTCTTCTGTTCTTCGAGTTCTTGTTTGGTCAGCCAAAAATATTTGAGAAATATTGTCGGATGGGAAATATTCATTAAAAAAGCACGATAATTCAAATATTTATTTATATTTATTAAATATTCATATAATAATATTAAGGCCCAGTTTCTCAGTGATCAAATAACCAGGAGTGGAATCGGCTAATGTGATGTGTGATTATCACATTTGTGATCAACAAATGTGATCACATTAAATTTTTCTTCTGGGTAAGGTGATCACAAAAAATTATTTGAAATTTGGCATCACTTTAGAAGAATAGCTTTGACGTTTTTGTCATTGAACTCAGTTCTTCTTAATTTCAATTTTTAGACCGCGAAGTTTGTTTGCTAGTGATTTGCCGAAATAATTGAATTGATTAAAATAAGTGTTAAAAATGTAAGTAAAAGATTCAATCAAGTTTTTTAAAATGTTATAAAATGAAATACATATTCGTATTTTTCTATAGGTCACAAGCACAAGCAAACAAATCGCAAATAGATTTGCTAACAAGCTATATGGAGGCTCACCCGGATTTGGCTAAATCCTTTTCTCAAAAAGGAAGCAACTCACGGAATGCCCAAAGAATTTTGTGGGAAAAACTATCCCAAAAACTTAATTCAAATGGACCACCGTCAAAAAGTTGTGCGGAGTGGAAAAGAGTAAGTTTTTTTTTTATCGATTGACTGCTTTTAGTTTTTTTTTTTAATGTTCCTTCTCTACACACATTATATTAGTTTTGAACAGTCCGCAAGTACAACGCCAAACAAAAACTAATTAAAAACAAAAGGTCATTGGCAAAAACTGGGGGAGGACCCTTTACCGAACTAACATTAGATGCAAATGAAGAGGCAATAGTTGAGGCATGCGGCATGGATGCCGTTGTTAGTGGTATTAGCGGTGTATCAAGCTTCGGCTGTGAGGAACAAGGTGGGTATTTAGGATCATTTTTGTTTGTTTTTTCTTTTTTTTTTTTAAAGATTAATTTCTTTCTTAATTTAGAATTCGAAGATGAATTAAATAAGCTTCTTGGTGATACTCTAGAAATAGAGGCGGAGATAGTGGAGACACCACAACCAGTGGGACAAAAAGAAAAAGCTACAAACGCTAAACCAAAGAAAAATAAGACACAGAACGAGAACATGCTTGCCCAAAAGCAAATTGAATTGCAAGAAAAGTTTGTAGCGGTTCAAAAGGAAAACTTTGACCAAATCATCAAATCTTAAGACAACATAAATGTCTTTAAAAGATTTAAAAGATTGTGTACAAACAATGTGCCAAATTAAGGAGAAGGAAAATAAAACCTCCAATGCTCTAAAAAGAGAAGAGCTAACATTAAAAAGAATGGAGCTGGAACTGGCTAAAGCAGTTAATGAGATGAAGCTATTAGAGCTAAATAAGAAATAAAGTTCCAGTATATTAGCGGTATTGCTAAAAAGTTCCTATTATGATATATAAGTACCTACAGAATGTGATGTGAAGTAATTTAAGTTTTATTTTGTTTTTTAAGAATTCATTTAAGTTTTATTTTGTTTTTGAAGTGCCTTTTTTGTTTTTTGTATATAAAGTATTTTTTTTACTAAATTTGTTTGTTTTTTGGATTTAATGAATTGGACGGTTAGCCCAGAGATCATTTTTAATACGGTCTCTTATTTGAGTTCCAGCGTTGATGTTGTTTTCTTCTTGTTGGTTTATTGTACTTTCTATTGGAAGTAATCTCAATTCTTCTGGGAGTGGTACATTCTGGTCGCAGCATATGTTGTGCAAAGCAGCACATACGTTTATGATATGTGCTGCCCTTTTGGGAAAATACCTCAATTTCCTTTCTTCCAATATACTTCTCCACCGAGCTGTAATAAGAAAAAGTTAATTTTTGTGTTCAATGGGAGAAAACGAAAATATTACTCTTCATTACTCCAATACATCGCTCTATGGTGCTTCTCGCCTGTGAATGTTTATAATTAAATTATAAGGAAGAAGATAAACAATAACAATAGAATAAATTGTTTTTGTTTTTTGTTAAGTACTGAAGAGCTCAATTGTTGTTGTCAGAGCGAAACACATCTGCACTATAGGTCGCAAAAACCTTCCAAACTGGAAATTATATAATTTGCAGCACATCAGTGCAGCTTATTTTATAAATACGTCGGTAGCCATCGACTTAAAACATGTGTCTAAGAAAGGCAACAACAATTCTTACTGAAGAGCTCAATTGTTGTTGTCAGAGCGAAACACATCTGCACTATAGGTCGCAAAAACCTTCCAAATTAATATCTAAATAAAAGTGCACTTAACAAAAAACAAAAACAATTTATTCTATTGTTATTGTTTATCTTCTTCCTTATAATTATAATGCCAGACCACGGGCAATTACAACAACTCTCTAGGTGCAAGAATTTAACCAAATTCCCCTGGAAATTATATAATTTGCAGCACATCAGTGCAGCTTATTTTATAAATACGTCGGTAGCCATCGACTTAAAACATGTGTCTAAGAAAGGCAACAACAATTCTTACTGAAGAGCTCAATTGTTGTTGTCAGAGCGAAACACATCTGCACTATAGGTCGCAAAAACCTTCCAAATTAATGTTTATAATTAAAGTGTGCTTCTGGTGAGTGATCTGCTGCAGTTCTGTACGGTGTTATTAAGAAGGGCTCCAAAGGATAGCCACTATCACCTTGTAAAAAACAATTTTAAAAAAAGAAAAACAAATATTAGAAGGTACACACATAGCGTTGTCCTTGTGTGTATATTTTGCTAAGCAGTAGATACCGAGGAGCCATGTCGATGTTGTCCTGCCTGCACAGTAATCCAAATTTAACTTTTCTCTTTGTTTACTCTGCCTCCATACAAAACTATCATGTGAGCATCCACCATATTTTGCATTGATGGATAGTATTTTGTACTTTTCATCACAAATCTAAAATACAAAATGTAATGAATATTAATACTCTTAAAAGAATATCAAATTTGACCTACAACCATTGCATTTATACTGTGTCTTCCTTTCCTATTAAAAAACATATGCTCATTTTCAGATGGGCGAAGAATCATGATGTGGCTCCCATCTATGCAGCCGATTACTTGAAAGATAAAAAATTTACAAATTATTTGTGGGTAATCATACAGCTGTAAAAATAAAACTCCTAATTACCTCCTGGGATTCCAAATTTTTCAAAATAATATCTTTTTGTTGTCTCTGAGGTAGTAAATTTGATTGCCATAGGGCACAATTTTCTCTCCATTATTTTTAAGGTAGCTGCAGTCACTTCACTTACTGTGCTTTGTCCCATCGGAGTCGACCAGTCAGAACCCACTTGCCTTTGGTAGGCACCCCCTCCAAGAAAGTTAAGCGTCACAGCTAACTGGAGGGTAGGTGGAATATGAGTAGATCGAATTCCAGTTGGTAAATCCAAGAGCCGAAGAATATAGGAAAAGGTCTCTTTTGATACCCGAAAATTTTTCAGAAATCTATTAAATAAATGAATTGGCATTTAAAATTAAAAAAATGCGATAAGAAAAATGGCTTACTTTGCATTTGGAAGCTCAAATATATTCAATTTGTTTCGCAGGTTAAGATTCACCAAACGAACTCGTCTGCGGTAATTATTTTCACTTTCAGCGTCAACATTTTCATTTCTGAAAAATAATTGCACCGGGACAAACACGTTCATTTTGTACGAAAATCGGAGAAATAAAAAGAAATACTTTTATAGCGTGCCAATTTTACCTAGATGTGATAGCAAAATAGCTGTCACAAGAAAAAGTCACAAAAATGTGATCATCACATGTGATTGTCACCTTACGCAGACCGAATTTTTATTTTATGACTATCAACTATCACAAATCACATTAGCCGATTCCACCCCAGAGTTACTGAACTCTGAAAAAATATTTGTCTACAGTTACGTCAAGAAGCAGTTTTTAATGGCGTTTTTCATTGGTTTCATTCAAGGTTTCACTCATTTTGAAATCTAATGGAACGCTTCATGTTGCTTCTACTCAATTCTTAGTTTTGGTATATGTATAGGTGAATCACCAAATAGAAATTATTTGCTACCACACAAAACGTAAAATGTGAAACACAACTATATGAACTCCAAACTTTCAAATAATATTTTTTGATTAAATTTTTCTTAATTTTTTTAAAAATCTTTATCAAATACTTTGATTTTGGATGCGAAATAAATTAAAATGGAAAGTTAAAAAAAAACATGCAGTGCATTGCAGTTTGTTGTGACGTTTGAGTTTGAATGTACTAGTGCTTCTTGAGTGGATTCTGATTTCAAATCCAGAATCGAATTTCTCTTCTCAGAATCGTCAGAAGCGTATTTTTTGTGCCAATGGAATTGTTTCAGAAGACTTCCGGACGCTTCTGGACGTCCAAAGGAAAACGGCATAAATAAAAGGCGAATGCAGAAAGTCTTAAAAAACAAAGAAGATAAAATAACAAAAGCATTTGATTAGGTAATCCAGAGTTAACTCACCAAATTTGATGAGTTAACTCGGGCTCAACTTAAACCACGCACTGAAAAATGATTCATAGTAAATTAATCAAAGATTTAAAAAAAAAATTCTTGTGTACCGAAATCGACGTTGGGAAAGGTGGTCACCCTACCCTTACCCCTATGTTTATATAGTTTTGTTATACATCCACTCCCGAACTGCTGTCGGCTCTTGTACTAATAGGCTTAGAATCACTCTTCAGACACTATTACGCCAAGTCTTATATGGTGCAGGGAACTATGTAAGTCCCCGCGAACTAAGTCCACTGAGGGACTAAGTTCTTACTTAATGGGAACGAAATCCACTTTACTAAAGTGGTGTCATTCCCATGCAAAGGTAAGAAATTAGTTACAAAAAAACTGGGGAATTTTAGTTCCCTTTGAATGTGAAATAAATTCCCATGTTAAAACAGGGAAAAGAATAATTCTTCAAGTATTTTTAAATTTTGTTATTTTAAAAAATACATTTTTGTTCAAAAAACTTTCTATCGAGATACCAAATTTAAATAACAAATTTTCTAAAATTTCGAATTAAACTGATGCTTTTTGATTCAGTTTTCGAGTTTACGAAAATAACCAAATAAAAATCACTCGAATTTTTTTTGATTACTTTCGAAAACTCGAAAGCTGAAGCAAAAAGCATCAGTTTATTTCGAAACTCAGATTTCCAGTTTTCTAAAATAATCAAAAAAAATTTAGAAAACTCGAAAACTGAATTTCGAAACAACCTGATACTTTTTGATTCAGTTTTCGAGCGATGTTTTTTGATTATTTTAGAAAACTCGAAAACTGAATTTCGAAACAACGATTCTTTTCGAAAACGCTAAAGCTGAATCAAAAAGTATCAGGTTGTTTCGGAATTTAGTTTTCGAGTTTTATAAAATAATCAAAAAACATCGCGCGATTTTTATTTGATTATTTTAGAAAACTCGAAAACTGAATTTCGAAACAATCTGATACTTTTTAAGTCAGCTTTCGAAAATAATCAAATAAAAATCGCGCGATTTTTTTTTTTTGATTATTGATCAAAAAGTATCAGGTTATTTCGAAATTCAGTTTTCTAAAATAATCAAATAATAATTGTTGATAATTGGTTCCCACTTTATACTTTTGAGTGTGTACTAATTTCCCATAAGAAAGTGGAGCTGGTTCCCACCTTGCATGGGAACAAAGACCACTTTATTAAAGTGGATTTCGTTTCCATTAAGTGAGAACTTAGTCCCTCAATGGATATAGTTCCCGGGGACTTAGTTGCCTTCAGCGTCTTATATACTCCGTTTACAAGCAGTATCGAAAGCTTGAGTTAGATTAGGGTCGGATTTTAGACCCAAGTTTTTCGGCACGTGCGTTGAGAGCCCCATTTGAAGTTTACTTGATATTACAATTAATGGAATGGCAACAAAACAGTCCTTTGCTTAAGTATAAACGCACCTGTAAAAATGCATTTTATAGAAAACTGGAAATGGAAGCAATACCGTACTATTTTTTTATTTAATGGCATCAGTAAACAAGTGAGTTGAGCAAAAAAAAAAGTCCCGTTATTTTCCCTAGCGTTATTTAGAAAATAATAACAGATTTTTTCGTATTGCAGAAGTATAAACGCACTATACAAATCACGTTTAAGCTTCATTTAATTATGAGTTTCAAGATGACAAACAACGAAGGCGCGTGGTATACATTTAAGCGATACAGAAAAGGCCAAAATTCAAGACTTTCGTTCAAGTATCCTAAGATGTAGGGCTAATTTTAGGATAATATTAAGATTGGGACGTTTTTCCGTAATTTTATACAAGATCCAGAATCTTATGGAACGAAAATAAAACCCGGGCGTCCGCAGATGCTGCAACGTCGCGATAATAGCCGAACAATCAATGTTGCATTTAATTCGGTGCATTTTTTAAGGAAATTCGTTACGAGTTGGGGTTAGGCGTTTCATTTTCGACAGTTTTTTCGTACGTTAAGAAGCAGTGGAGTGATTGTTCGGGGCAAAATGGCGCCAGCTCCAAATCTGACAACAGCCCACAAACAAAAAATATTGGAATTTGCCCGACAAAATATGGACCGCTATTGAAACCGTACTTAACATTTTATTATTTAACGCTTTAACTTTTCTTAGTTTAAAAATGTATTAATGCCACAATTTAATGCATTTTGTATGCCAATAACCGTTAAAACCATATGGCCTATCAAGGCTTAACTACTTCTTTTCACTGAAAACAATCTTTGTAATAAAAATGCACAAGATTGTGGTATTAAATTATATTTAGAAATAAAAAATAGTTAAAGCGTTAAATTATAAAATTTTAAGTACGGTTTTCCAATAGCGGTCCATATTTTGACGGGCAAATTCCAATATTTTTTGTTTATGGGTTGTTGTCAGATTGGGGATGGTGCCATTTTTGTTAAATGATTGGCGTGTCGACCAATCTTCCGCTTTTTTACTGAAGAGCTTTATGGTACTCAACATGTTTCGTTTTATTTATAGGCGCGTACTAGTACAAAGTGGTAGGTTTGCCGATACGTGAGCACGCCACATACAATCGACCATGTGAGAAATATGGGAATTCAAGAAATCACAAATTAGCCTTGGAACCGCTAAAATCAATCACTAAATGACCAAATGAAAATGTTCTGCAATCACATACTAAAAAAAATCGAAATATCTCTGGTTTCGTTTAACTCACAAAAATCATTAAAATTTCTACTGATTCACAAATTACCCAAATCCAATTGCACCAGAACGAAATCAAACCCATAAAGAATGAAAAATGTTTCAATAGTGAAATTACATAAATAAAATTTATAGAAATCTCTACGATTTATAAACATACAAGTTCTTTGAGCACAATGACAATTAAAACAAAATTAATTTAATTTAATTTTATTTGACCGCAGGCAATAGCAAATACAATTCAAATTGAATGACGAAACGAAAAGGACACCTCGTATTCCTTCCTCAGGCCAAACGATATTCCGGGATTACCAATTTTCCTGAAAACTTTCGAGGATTTTCCTCCAGTGTCCTATATGCCCTTCGTGGGGCCAATACGAATTTATCAAGTCCTTAATCGTAAAAATCTAAGTAACCCTTCTCGAGCTATGTATTAAAAACGGGATGTTCCCTGTTTTCCAATTTTCCTGAAATTTTTGTTGGGATTTTCCTAAAGTGTCCTATGTCCTTCCTTGAGCCAATACGAATTCATCAAGCCCAAAATGTTGAAAATCGAACGATCTATACATAAGTATAATAAGGAGTCTTTTCTTAAGCAAGTCTTTTTTATTTGAGAAATAAACTTTAATTATATCCTTCAAGTTATAAATTAAGCTTTCAGTGGTAGTAAACAAAAAAAATCAAGTGTTATCATTAAATTTTTCAAAAAATTGGTGTATAAAAGGCAGCAGTAAGCTAACTTGGTAATATTAAAAAGATACTTAGGGCTATCGGGAATTGTGTTTCCCATGAAATTTGTCCCATATCCGAAAAATAGGTATCGTGAACCTCTTTCGAAATTAGGGAAAAAATCCGAGAGAAAAAACTACCTTTTTTATGGAATTTTTTATTGCTTTTTCCCTCGGAATATTCCCCTATCATTTAACGTGGGAATTCAAAACAATAAACAATAATTCTCTAGAAAAAAAAAAATGAATAAAACTAAAAAAAAAGAATTTTTTGAAGACCAATTTCTTCAAATTTGAAGCAAATAGAAGTTTTAATTAACTTAATGGAAAAAAATCGATATTGCCAATCGATTTACTACAAATAGACCCAAGAAAATTGTCCAACAATTTTGGAAAAACGTCGAAAGTGATCTCAACTGCATTGGCCTTCCAGTAAAATCAGTTGCCAAGCGATAGTCGGAGGACACAGCCTACACGACGAAACTTCTGGCAACGGACATAGGCTGGCAGACTTTGCGGCAGGGCGAAATGGCATCATCTCAAGCACCTACTTCCCATACCTCAAAAAAAAAAGGGGACTTGGCGGTCGCGTGATCAACTAACCGTCAACCAAATCGACCACGTTGCGATAGACGCGAGACATGCTTCCAGTATCTTGGACGTCCGAACGTTCCGAGGGGCCAACATTGACTCGGATCACTACCTGGTGGTAGCTAGACTACGTATGCGGATATCCATGACGCGACAACGCAGATCAGATGCTGTGAAAAGATTCGATGTCAAGAAGCTTAAATCGCAAGAGACCGCCAGAACTTTTGCAGACCACGTAACTCTTAATCTCTCAGGAGGTCCGCCACCAGCATCAAGTGCAGAGAACCAGTGGGAACACTGTCAACAAGCCATCAGAAGTGCCGCCTGTGATGTGCTCGGTTTCACTAGGCGAATACAACGAAACCCCTGGTTCGATAAAGAGTGCCGGCTAGCGCATGCAAATAAGGACGAGGCCTCCCAGGCAATGCTGCAGACTCGAACAAGAGCTGCTGAGAGAGTGACCCGGGAGCTCTACGAGCTGAAACGAAAAGAGGAACGCCGACTTCTCAGGAGGAAAAAGAGAGAGCACGAGAAGCGGGCGGTAGAGTCTATTAAGGGTTGTAGCGGTAGGGGAGATGTTCGAAAATTTTATCAGAGGGTGAAGCGATCCACCCAAGGATTCAAGGCTAGAACGGAAGCCTGCCGAGATGAGAGTGGGAATATGGTAGTAGACACACAGTCAGTGCTGAGGATCTGGAAAGAACACTTCTCTAGACTGCTTAATGGCGCAGACAGTCAAGATGCCGCTAATAGGCAGAACGCTCCATTCAACGTGGACGATGATGGCCAAGAGTTCCGTCCACCCGATCTAACCGAAGTGCGGCTGGCGATATCCAAACTTAAGTCGTACAAGGCTGCTGGTGCGGATGGCTTACAAGCCGAACTATTTAAATCAGCGGGAGATGAATTGGCTAGGAGCATACACCAGCTCATCTGCAAAATTTGGTCGGAGGAAAGTATGCCCGATGAATGGTCGGTATAGTGTGCCCCATCCTGTGCGGCCATCCTGTGTGACCGCTTAAAACCTTTTGTCAACGATCTGATCGGCCCCTATCAGTGCGGTTTTAGGCCAGGCAAGTCAACCGTCGATCAAATGTTCACACTCCGACAGATTTTAGAAAAATCCCGGGAATTCCAGATCGATCACAACACCTTTTTATCGATTTTATCGAAGGAGTATGGAGGAGAAGATTCAACGACGAGCTATACGGGTTATACAGCGACGTTGACCTGGTCAAAAACCTGAAAATACAGCGGCTGAGATGGCTGGGGCACGTGGAGCGTATGGACAGCAACGCACCTGCCCGACGAGTCTTCGAATCCAACCCCGATGGGGTACGCAGCAGAGGAAGAACCCGTAACAGGTGGCGCAATCAAGTGAATGACGACATCAAAGCACTCGGTGTGCTCAACTGGAAGCGGCTAGCTAGGGACAGAGCTGGCTGGAGGGGCTTGTTAGTTGAGGCCGAAGCCCATCCTGGGCTGTGAGCGCCATCAAAAGTAAAGAAAGTAAGTGGAAAAAAATAAGTGTTTAGTTATTTTAATGGTGCATTAAAAAAAAAAATAATTTGAGGTTTGGCTTGATAAAAAAAATGTGAGGAAAAACATGTCAGAAAATTTAAGAAACAAAAACAGCGACTGGCGGAGGCCTTCGCAAAGAGTATAAGACTTTGAGTTCAGCTCATTGGAAGAAACCATCATTAGGATTTGTGCAATGGGCGAATCAGTGCAAGGATTTCCAAATGCTTCTACTTTTGGTTTATTTTGTCATTTGCATCTTGATTCAAAACGGGCAAATTTTGTTCTCAAAGAAATCCAATACATTTGAAGATTTCTGAAAATGAAGATTAAGCCAACCCAACCTCATGGTCTTTTCCCACTCCTGTCTGATACCCACCTTCTGCAAAGAAACGCAAGCAAACAAGCAATTGTACAGGGCATCAATAAAATGTTTAATCAATGGGTTGTTAACTCTATAATAACGATGGAATCTGTAGTTCAAAACGGTATCAAAATTGAATGAGTCAATTAAATGTTTCAATTTACAGTGGTTCTGGTAGCTCTAAAGGATTTGAATGATCCCTTTAACACCGCCTTATTGTTCTCTGCTCATTTCGTTCTCTTTGCTCTATCTCGTCACTTTACAATAAACACCATATTCTTTGCTAGACGAGCCAGTACTGGCAAGCCAGTTGGCTACATAGATTGACTGTCAAGTTGGTATACGTGAATATGCTGTGACGTAGGCGGCAGGCAACTTGTAAGCAAGTTGCTTTCAAGTATCTGCGGTCACGTTCAGCTTTTACTAGGACAGCCTATCTAGGATTCTAAATACACAATTTTATTAAATTTGCGTTGGCATCGTACTTTGATTTTTTCTTAAACAAAAATTGACGTCGAATTCTGCATCAAGTCTTGCGATGGTCAACGCATAATACTGCCAATGCGTTGACGGATACATTGACAGACTTTTCTGTCGCGTCAAATTTACAATGGATTGATTTTCAACTTATTCAAAAATTTCGATTTTTAAATAATTAAAAAAAAAATTAATTTTTTGGAGGTTTTTTAATCCATCATCATCGAAGCAATCCTTTAATGGAAATTGGCAGTTAATGCGTTGACAGATAGGTAAGAAACTTAATTACGTCGTACGAGGAATATTTCGTTTCAAAATGTCACGCAAAGGCGCTAAAATCGCCTTTTCCCGCGCAATTTAATCTCAAAAAATTCAGATATCTTTAAGTTTTTCAATGCATCATCTCCGTAGCAATCTTTCAATTTAATTTGACAATCTATGGCTTAACAAATCTGTAACATAATGTTCCAAATGTCACCAAAATCCCCAAAACTCTCCTTTTTCTGAAGCAAAAAACGTACTTTCAAAAATTAGGATTTTTAAGAGAATTTGTATATTTCATCATATACTCCGTTTACATGACAGGATTTGACGATCGAATCGGATTGATATTTCGTTATAGGTATACGACCTCACTGAATCGAGTTCAAATATAATCGAAGTACACTTGAAGTGAAACTTTAACTTGACTGTGTGCGTGCGGAAATAAGTTTATGAATATGGTGACTATGAGAGAAAAAAAACAACAAAGCAAATTGAAATACACACACTTTAAACTCACAAAGTGGAATCGGATCGAGAAATCCCGTTTGAATCCGATCCAGGTCTATATGGAATTGAATCCGACTTCAAGTTTGTTTCAATTCTCCATGTAAACGAAGTAATAATCATAGCCATCCTTCAATCATATTTGCCAGTTGCCTATTTTGGATATGTTAAAAATTCTTGGTCCCTTGAGGTAGAAAGAATATTTAATTATGCATTAAATTTCCAACGAAAACCTATCCATATAACTTTATATTGTGGTATATTTATTTTTTACAAAATTACTGTCTTTATTAACAAATATAATTATTTAGCTTTTAAGCACTTTTATATATCTTGCTTAGACACGTCTGAGAACTAGAACGGATGTTAAAATACAAATTTCAAACTAAGAGCGAGACCAACAACTTTTTGTCTCGCATCTATGTCTCAGTTTCAGTGTTTCGCGCTCGGTGTGCGACACCTAGCTACGAAACTCTGAAACCTAAACATAAGGGGAATAAGACATTATTGCGTGTATTAATAATTTTACACTACAACTCGGCCAATCTGACAATTTGATCGACCACGATTAAATTAAACAAACAAGTCTTAAGTTATAAGTGAGAGATGGCAGGTGTCGCCCTTAATCAACCGAACCTTCAGAGTCTCGATTCTTCCAGAGTCGAATATTTCGATACTCGGCAATGCCATCATATGGCAGCTGTGTGACTTGAGAACCTTCAATATCACGTATTACATATCTGTCATTAGATAGAATCTTGTAAACAACATATGGGCCCCTGAATTTTGGAATCAATTTCTTATTTACACCGGGTGTTGTGTCTACATTTTTTATTACCACATAATCACCCTCGTCGTATATACGTGCTGGGTTATTATGCTCTTCAAAATATTTAGCGTTATGTTCTTGAATCTTAGTGATTGCCTCTGAAGCCTTTTCTCTTGACAATTCAAGATTTCTTTCCGGTTGACTTAATTGCTTATCATCAAGAAATTCTGTTAATTTGTCAATTATTCCCCCTTTGGTTAATACCGAATAACAATTGACTTGGTGTATTTTGAACAGCTCGATGTATGGTGTTATTTAGTCCAAATTCAATTTGTGTTAGAGTAACAACCCAATCTGAGTGCTCGATCGGTTCCGGAAGCTTAGCAAGTATACTCGTTAATACCCTTTTGACTCGCTCTACTTGACCATTGGCTTGTGGTGAATGAACTGCCACCTTAACATGGTCTATATTCTGGTCTATAACGAATGAACTAAACTCTAGTGATGTAAAACAGGTTCCCCTTTCAGTAATTACTCTTGATGGCCTACTATAATACTCAAAATATTTTCTTAGTGCTGAACATACTTCTTTTGAGCTTGTAGATACAACTGGGTACAATTTAGTGAATTTGTAACTGCATCTATCACCACTAAGATATGTTTTCTCTTTGACTTTATTGAAGGGAGAGGACCAAGATGATCCAAATGTATTGTATGAAATGGGATTGGCTCCTTAGCGATATTAAACAAATTACGTATATAAGATCGAGCTTGTGCTGAGTGCATTATGCAACGGTCATCGCATCCCAGCGAGTCGGTCACATCCTCGTAGTCAACTATCCATTTAGTAATGCTTTATGGATCGTCACCGTTGAATGCAGGAACAGCATTTTCGATGTCTGAGAAGTCCACTGCACACCATGGTGCAACCGATGTTGTGGACGCCTCCACCAAGTCCAACTCTTTCCTCAAATCAAGAATTTTTTGCGACGCTCAAGTCTGGCCAGCTCTCGTTCTTCCTCCATGTCTTGGCCATCATCAGAAGTGGTAGCACCATGCCTGTTAGCGGAAGGAGCCGGTGCTGCAGAAGTATTTTCTTCATTCGGAGGTCCAGAAGGTGGAGTTTCCTCAGTTACCTCAGCAGAAGTTAGTTGGGGTGTTGCAGAAGTGTCCACTGTATTCTCATACAATGACCGAAGTTGAGCTAGAGAAGCCGTGTCTGGCACATTTACTCCAGCGCTCTGAAGTGCTTCAGCAAATTGCGCTTTAGTGAGTTTTTTATCATGGCTGGTTTTAAATCCACAAATAAAAGGTTATCCACACGATAATTGTCTTTTCTTTTGTGTATTACCCCACACCTGACGTTGTGGTATATTTATTTTTTACAAAATGACTGTCTTTATTAACAAATATAATTATTTAGCTTTTAAGCACTTTTATATATCTTGCTTAGACACGTCTGAGAACTAGAATGGACGTTAAAATACATATTTCAAATTAAACAGCCCTATTATAGCTATCAACTAACAACAAGATACTTGATACATAACAATAATTTTGATGCATTGGTATTATGGCTATCAACTATCAACTTTGTTGATGAACTGTGTATTTTATCATTATTGTGAATGATTTTTTGATATACTTGGTATTCGGATAGTCCCGATCTACATTGCCCGATTTTTCAACGAAGATTTTTCCAGAAATCGTGTGAAATGTACACACAGAACGATATTGTCCATAAGATTTTTTCCTTTTCTTCTTCCTTGTTTTATTGCTGTGCTCTTCATTTTTCATTGATATTCACTCACACCATCAAACGAACGGCACACTGACAACGAACACACTCAAAAAACTGGAAAGGAGAAGAGAGAGAACATAAACAGACCGGAAAAATCGTTCGAGTTTTCTCACCAACGAACAAAAGATCGGCACTGGAAAAATCGTTCAATGTAGACCGGGACATATCAACAAAATAGATGCACATCAATTTTTATATCAACCACAAAACCTTGGTTGATACGTATCAAATACTTTTTTAGTTGAGGAGTATAATTATAAAATGTACGTTTTTTAATTATCTATAGAATACAATATAAATATAAAGAAACAGCGATTTGTATGGTAGCATTTTATTTTAGAAATAACTCTCCCTCTATTCCCTCTATTTTCACATGCAAACTTAAATGGTATTTCAAGAATTTCAAAAGGAAAAAAACTTAAGGAATAATGACTTCGACGGAATTGTTTTTTGAAGGGAGATATGATGAAGTAAACGCAAATCAGCAAATCAAAATCCGCCGAGCGTTACGTGTTTCTTCCAACCTAATGGATTTGGACGAACACATGTAAGAAGTTACTTTTCTTTAATTCCCAAACGTCAAACGAGATAAAAAAAACTCATTCACAATCGGTCTAAAATTACCAGTTGATACTCATAATACCAATTCATCAACTAGTTGATAGATATTATCGTCTATCAAATTGATACTCATAATAGGGCTGTAAGAGCGAGACCAACAACTTTTTGTCTCGCTTCTATGTCTCAGTTTCAGTGTTTCGCGCTCGGTGTGCGACACCTAGCTACGAAAATCTGAAACCTAACCATAAGGGGAATAACACATTATTGCGTGTATTAATAATTTTATACTACAATATACACGTTGAAAGAGGCCACTGTCTTCTCTACTGGCTTCCCAAATGGCTTCGAAAATGGCAAGCCAGTTGACGAGCAAGTTGCTCAGGTTTGTATGTTTTAGTAAGAAAATTTAAATGTATTGTTACTTGTAAGCCAGTACTGGCTCGTGTAACCTCAGGGTTAAACACTGCACAGAATAAATTAACTGTTATTTTTGTTTACTGCAAAATCAAATGTCAAACTCTTCGAAAACAATCAGCCCTATAACCTTTCACACGGAATATTTTTGTTCCCCCAGATTTTAAAAAGCTATTAGGAGTTTCTGCCGAATAAGATTTCACTTCGAATTTAGAACTGACAGTTCGAAAAATAGGTATGTTCAGAAAAAAATCAATAAATTTCCCGATCTCTGTTATGGAATCAGAGAATGAAATCTGAACCTACGTTTTTTATTGAGTATAAAAAAGTATAAAATAAATGAGGTGTCGCAATTTCATGTTAAAATTGTGGTCACTGAGTGCCATGACACGATTTTTATTTCTTCTCCTTTCGATATTTCCCCTTTCACACAGGGAAACCAGTTGCTGGAATTAAGGCTCTTCCAAACCAATGCGAAACATTCGTTGCGGCGAAAAAACATTCGTCAGTCAAAATTATTTCATATGTTTCTCGACCGCATTGGTGTGGGCACTCTCATATATCACCATGTAAATAAATTTTGACATGCGAATGTTTTTTCGCCGCAACGAATGTTCCGCATTGGTTTGGGAGAGCCTTTATTATGCAATTATTTTGACGTTTTCCTTTAATTTCCTTGTAGCTTTCACACATGGAAACTGAATTGCCAGAGATTTTTGTTTGTTTTCATATAAAGTCTATTGGCTGAACGCACATTACGGACAGTGTGAGAAGGAATGGTGCAAAAATCTTCTCAATCGTTGACCGGGGAGACTTCTTGCCCTTCTCGCCTACAAACTCCCAGTTTCCAGCAACTCAGTTTCCTTGTGTGTAAGCAGTCTTTCTTGAAAAAAAAACATGCTGAGTAAAGGCTCTCCCAAACCAATGCGGAACATTCGTTGCGGTGAAAAAACATTCGCATGTCAAAATTTATTTACATGGTGATATATGAGAGTGCCCGCACCAACGCGGCGGAAAAACATATGAAATAATTTTGACTGACGAAGGTTTTTTCGCCGCAACGAATGTTTCGCATTGGTTTGGGAGAGCCTTAAAGGCTTTCCCAAACCAATGCGAAACATTCGTTGCGGCGAAAAAACATTCGCATGTCAAAATTTATTTACATGGTGATATATGAGAGTGCCCACATCAACGCAGCGGAGAAACATATGAAATAATTTTGACTGACGAATGTTTCTTCGCCGTAAATAAATCCCATGTAAATAAATTTTGACATGCGAATGTTTCTTCGCCGCAACGAATGTTTCGCATTGGTTTGGGAGAGCCTTAAAGCCAGATCCACATCTGTCGTGTGTTGTGCAGTCGTGTGTCGCTATCGCTACAATGAATTTCATATGCGTAGGACCATATTTGTCTCGTGTGTTGTGTTGCAGTGTGGCACATAAAATATATGGAATGACAGCGACGCACGACTCCACAACACACGACACAGATGTGGATCAGGCTTAAGCGGAGATACAAAATTTCCCTCTCCGTTTTTAAGCATGGTGTCTTTTCGTTTTTAGAAAATGAACAAACCTACTACCTGAATTTTTGTTTTGACAGCTGTTGTTGACAACCCTTCAAGCAAGCGAGCTCGTTTTCGGTCCGCAAACGTATCAAACAACGTATGGACGACTTCGCATTCGGATCCAAATACGGATCGAAAAACTGCGTTTTGTGGCTCAAATTAGTATGGAAATTAGAATCACCACGGAGCCATTATGTGAATGTATTGTGAGAGAGAGAGTTTTTCAATTCACCATACTCGGAGAACCGAAACCAAATGGAATCTAAAACGGTTCCAAAAAAAATGAATGAATTGAGGCATACCCAACCCAAAAGTATTAAAAAAAACTTCCCATCTAGCCCAGTTTCTCCATTGCCTACAAAAATACAACAAACTGAATTTTTTCATTTCAAGAGTTTTTTTTATTTATCATCCATAAAAGGTGTTCTAAAGACTATTTCGCACTAATAAACATGACATATTTCCACAAATATAAATTTACATTTAATAAATAGAAACTTGCATTTCTGATTGGAAATTTTTCAAAGTTTCAACAAGAGAAAAGAGATAAAAAAGCAACCGTCTTCGCCACGCTACCTACAAAACTGAACTAAAAAAAAAAAAGTGGTGGAAATTAAGGCAAAATGATTGTATACTTCGCCTATACTCTCTCTATTTCTCGATGCTTGAAAAAAATACTCTCGATTCTCGTTCTTTTTACATGCGTACACAGAAAATTTGTTATTGTGTGTGAGAACTCATTTTTTTTGGAGTCCCTAGTGAACCGAGAAATTTGGGTCCGTGATTTTGCTTGAAGGGAACCAGCAAGGATTTAATCAAGCGACGAATACAAAAATTTGTTTTTGCTTATATTTTTTAGTGTTTGTAAAAAATGTACCTAATTCAAGTGTCTTATCTAGAAATAAATTATAACAACACCCCAACAACATTATTATAAATTATAAACTAAAAACAATCATTTTAAAATTGCAAAACATAGCCATGTACATATATCCTATTGGTTGAATAAGGCCGCTCCCTGACTTGTCGGTACGGTAAAATCTGTCGTACCGCTTGTGTACCGATTACATGTATTTCAATAGGTGCATGCTGATTAGACGGTAGCGGTACGGTATACATGCGGTATACCGCGGTACGAATGGGCAGTAAGAAATCGATAAATACTGGGTGTTTTGTATAAAATGTCATCGTCAGATATGGAGCAATAGAGAACGAGAACGAAAAGCTCTTTATAAGTATTCTTTTTCATTTTGTACATGGATTGGAAACTTTCATAATATTGTGAAAGTTCTTTTAGCGCAACAAAAAGTCGACGAAACAAATTTTTTTTCAATATATGGATGTCGTCAGTACTTTTTTCTTTTTATTCGCAAACAAGTACAAATATAACATTCAATTGCATCTTTTTCTGAGGACTACATTTTTTTCCGGATTCTGAGTTTTTAGATTAAATACCGAAAGCATACCGACAAGTGAACAGACAAAAGCGGTATCGGTATGCTTTCGGTACTGTAAAAAAAACCGCTTACCGATACCGTACCGACAAGTCAGGGAGCGGCTTAAGAGGAAGAACAGACAGCACTGCCACGAATTGTTCGGAGGCAGTTAAGAGCCAATCCTGGTGGAGTTAACTGAACCATTGTAAGAATGAAATTACATTTTAAACTACATTTAATTTCTTATTATACATAATTTTTTCAACAGTTCTATAGATCGCCAACGTTAGTGCTGCTTCCAAAATCAAAATGCCGTAATTATATTTCTGTGTTCTTTCACGAAACTCCTCGCAAGGTCTGTTATTTGCATTTTCAGCAAGAGATAATCATCACTTTGCTTCGAGTTTATTGATTTTCTCTTTATTTTAATTTGTGGTAATAATTATCGATTTCGTCGAAAAACTAACATTTTAACGTTGTTACCGTCCTCTTCGCCTCCAAAATTTAAGTGAACATTTTAGCTGAAAAATGTGACATTTCGCCCGAATTGAATGCTCATGATAAGGGTAATCTTTCGAACTTGAATTTTTTTTTTGGGTGAAACTCAAAACAATGGAAAAGAAAAAGGGGATATTTTTCGGATGGAATTATATTCGGGTGAAACTCCTGATAGGGCTAAATATTCGAATATTTTTTTTTCATTTTCACGTTGGTAAAAGTTGTTCCCAGGGAAAAGCATTCCGTGGGAAATTCCCGACAGGAGGAATGCGTTCCCGGGAACTATAAAATTCCGTGGGAAAATTATTTCCCAAGGAATTCCCGATAGGGCTGACTAAAACATATTTATTTATTAAGAACATCAGAAATCTGCCTTTGACTATACTAGTATTTTACCTAACAACAATCAGTTGTATACTTTGAATTATATAATTATTTTGTATGAAAGTTTGACTTCAAATCTTCTTTGACTATACTTTTGCAAATAATCAAAAATTAAATACCTACTCTTTTTTGCAATTGCCAACTTAAAGCTCAAATATCTCGAAAAACTCCTATAGAGTATTTTGGAAATATTTTACTCATCACGCTTAAGGTCAACTTCACCTTTCATTTGAAACAAAATTCTTTACTTATTAATCTGGATCGCAGCACCCATACAAAATGAGGAATTTCCATCTCCATATTTTTCAAACATTTAGAAATCACATTTCTAGTTCACTCTCCTGATTTAATGAATTATTCTTTCAGACAGTCAAATTTAAATAATTCATATCTTCATACGAATAGGATATACATATGCAAAGTGAAATCTTAGAATCCTATAAAATATTCACCAAATAGATTTCAGAACTCTACCATTCTAATGAAATGAAATATTAAGATCCCATTTCCTATTTATCTGCTATATAATAATACAAATTCTCAAGAGATCTATCCTATTTATGTTATTATACCACCCATCAATTAGCTAAACAATATGTCAATGTTTCACATGTGTCGTTTTGTTTTTTTCGATCAACGTAATTTCACTCTCAACAAAGAAGTTTCACTTCATAAACATAAATGATGAAAAAACAACAATTTTTTTTTTACAAAATCAAGCGATCGCTTTATTGACTGTTTTGGTAAGACGTACATGACAAAGAAAATTGATTTTATATCTTAAAATTATTTTGTTTTTTTCTTGTGTACAATTGTTTGCTATGATTTTTAGCGTTTTCTTATTTATTTTTTTTTTTTGTTTTAAAAACTAAATTTTAATATTCCATCAAGTAAAAGAATTACTATTTTTCTGACTACAAAATTGCAAAGTGTATGCAGCTGTAGGTTGTAGGTTTTATTTATTTTTTTTTTTTTTTTTCAAAGTATAAATAACTCCAGCTTGGATTTATAAAGGGTAAGAGAATAAATTCTAAACTAAATAGAAGTATTACAACTGAATAGCATACATTCCTTATCATCATCATCATCATTAAAAGCTTTACTGAATTTTACATAAATGTCAATTTCTTCAAGAACTAGCTTTCAAGGAAAATATTGAATATAATGTGCTGTTTATTTTGGTGAATTACAGATTTAGTTTTGTTTATTTTATTTTCCTTTGAATATTTGTACTCGTGATTTTCTGCTATTTGTTTTTTGTAGACATAAATTGTGATCTATAAAATTGTTTTTTTTTTTTTTTGCTGTTTTTTTTATTTTATTTATTTCTTGTAATTCTTTTACATGCAGTGGACTCAATAATTCGTTCTTAGATTCTAGACAATTTTTTAATTTTTATTAATTAAATGTGATAAAAAGTAGTCGGTTATTTATTTGCTATGGTGGAATACAATTATACATTATAATAACAATAAAAATAATTATTTATGTAAAAAGGGATTTTGAGTTCTGGTTGTTATTGATGTGAATAGGGGAAGAACAGATACTGTGTTCTTTTGATTATTTCTTCAGTGGTTGTTCGGTTGATGCTCTCTTCTTCTTCACAACTACTTTTACTTCTTATGCTCTGTGTGTTTTTTTGATGGTATTATTTTGTTTCGATTTTAAGTTTAGAATTAAAATTTAAAAATCATTTCTCCTGTTTTCATGTACACTGAAAAGAGAAGAAATTTATGAAACAACTTAATTACAATTTTCTGCTCATTGTTGATTGGATTGGGAAAAAAAAATACAAAAACAAATGAACGTAAAAAAATGTTTGAAAATTAATGCAAACTGCAATCAATATCCTTTTTTTGAGCACTTCACATTTTTTTTATTATATTTTATACACATCACAGTTTTATCCCACAAAATTTGTTTTAAAAAAATGAAATAAATATAAAATAACGACACATATCCCAAGTTATATAGACAAAATGCAATACTTTTGGTTTAAATAGAGCATAGAGTAGGATGGGAAGTTGTATATATTATATAAATACATGAATGTTGTTATTGAAGCGAGCGATTTGATGAGAACAATATTAAATTTGATTATTTTTTTGTTGGTATTATATAAAACAATTAATGAAGATAGCGAACATACATTGTAGAAAGACAAGGGATTTATTGTTAATTATATACCCAAACAACAAAATCACTAGTCTTCCATACAAAATATGTCATAGGATCGTTAATGATGAAGGCAGTTAGTAACAAATAGAATGTTTTTGATTTGTTTTTGTCATTTTTTGGATTGTTATAAGCACACGGACACGAGCATTTTCCGTTCCACCATAAATGTATTAGGTTCTTATTCTGTATTGCGATCGCATATAATGTTAGCCACAGATAAAATAATTTTAGTTTTTAGTTAAGATAAGGACATAAAGCATTAAGAATGAATAATAAAAATTGTTAATGAACTAACCTTTGTTGGAGAAGATACTGGGCCATTTGTATTTGTTTTGGATTACCGGAAATGGTAATAATTCTATCGGTGGATCCAGGTAGTGGCTCATCAATGGTAATGTATGCGCCGGATTCGTTACGGATGCGTCTGATACGGCCGCCTCCTTTGCCAATGATAGCGCCAGCGAGCTAAAATTATAAAATTTGATCATTGAATAAATTGGAGAAAATATTTTTTTTAAGTGAATGGTTTATATGGAGGAGTGGGTTTAAGAGTCTGCAATTAGAGGCTAAATAAAATTTAATCACCTCGGTCGCAGGTGGAAATACCACGATGTTTTTTAAGTGTCCTAATTTAGATAACTAACTTTTCGATGTGATTTGAAATGTTTACGTAGGTCATTCTGACGGTTAACTAATATTGAAGATCGTGTACGAGTTATTTATTCGGCTAATATTTACTATATAACATTGCTTGGTTATGCTGACCTTGCTCTTGAGATCTAAACATTATTGCTGAAGTATGGCTGAGTTCCAAAAGTTTTAATGTGGCAGCAATACTCTATTGATGCGCATCAAAACATTTCACGTTTGAGTTTTGGAACTAATGACTTTGCATCAAATGCGCATCCGATTCATTTCGGAAATCAGCCTATATGTATAATTATGAGTCAAACTTGGAGTAATCACAGGCTATATTTTTCCGTCAATTTGTTCTTATTTTTATTATGACGCAACCTCAATTTAAAATGCAAGAGTTCAATTATATTTCTAGTATCGATATAAATATAAAAAAATATGATATGAAAGGATAAACCAAATGCTATGGTGCTTAAGGCAGACTAGACTAATTTTCAAAATGATTAATCCACTTTTCAGAATTTCAGAATGACAACAAAACTTCGGATTTTTTTCTGTTAAGACTTTACCCAAAATACTTAATGGTTTTCTATAATACTTAATGGCTATAAGACCAATTGACCTAACAACTAATTTCTTTTTTAAAACAAGCGGCTAGTACACTTCTTTAACACAGCAAACCTCACCTTTTATTTATTAACCATTTCCAATAAATTAAAAAAAAAAAATTATAAAATCAAAAATCTACTTACGTCTTTGGGAATTGTAACTTGGGTGCTGTTTTTGGGATCGTGCTGAGTCTGACCTCCGCCATTCATGTTACCACTTCCGCCAAACGATCCACCTCCACTGCCACCACCGCTGGAGCCTCCGCCCATTCCGCCGGAGCCACCGCCGCCGAGACTTCCCATACCATTTCCAAGAGATGATCCGCCACCAAATCCGCTTCCACCTCCGCTACCACCAAAGGAACTGCTTCCTAGGTTACCACCTCCATAGCCACCACCGCCTCCAGATTGACCCAAGGAGCCACTGCCGCCGCCAAAGCCTCCTCCCGAACTACCTCCAAAGTTTCCGCCACCAAGGCCACTGCCACCGAACGATCCACCGCCGCCACCTCCACCCATTGATCCACTACCGCCGAAGCCACTACTGCCTCCGCCAAATCCACCTCCACCTAGACTGCCACTGCCTCCTCCAAAACCACTATTACCGCCGCCAAAGCTTCCTCCACCTCCGCCGCTACCACCACCGAAGCTGCTTCCGCCTCCACTTCCTCCACCAAATCCACCAGAGCCTCCACCGCCCATTCCACCGCCGAAGCCGCCACCACCACCGCCTCCCATACCACCTCCGCCGCCGCCACCACTGTTATCACTGGCCCATGGGCTAATATATTCTCTATCACGGCGACCGCCACTGCGACTGCGGTCATCGTTGCGACCACCACCGCCACCGCCGCCACCTCCGCCACCACCACCACCACGGCCGCGATCATTGTTTCCGCCAAAGCGGTTACCTCCATTACCACCACCACCGCCGCTGCCGCCTCCACCGCCGCCGCCACCTCCTCCCATTCCACGACCGCCACCGCCGCGACCACCGTCGAAACGTGATTGACGTTCGCCGCCACGGAATCCGCCGCCGCCACCGCCATTGTTACCGCCATTCTGTTGGCCACCACCGCCGCCACCACCTCCATAGCCGCCGTATTCATCTGAATACACGTCATCAAAGTTGATGGGATCATAATTATATACCATACCTTTAATTGGGGTCTGAATCAATAAATAAAAATTATTATTTTAAAAAAGATCTTCTTAACTTAACATGCATGTTGTGATACTTACCTCACGGGTCAAAGTGATAACATCACGAATAGCATCAGTACATTGTTCCGACTTTCCAACGATTTGCACAATACGATCGGTACTTTGCGGTGCTGGCTTCGAGAACACTTTCAAGATCCTGCAGCCGATTTTCTAAAGGAAAAAGCAAACAATTATTATAGTGTTCTGTTTAAATGAATAATGCATTAATTTGTACATGTAAAATGTAAATTTAAATGTAATTTGAAAATACGAAATTACGACTTTAAAATAATACTTTCACTGTAAATAACAATACCCTTTGGTATGAATGCAAAAATAAACAATTAGGTGTTTTCTATGAATGGGATATCAAGCTTTTGTAACGAAAAACTTTTATAACGAAAAATTTATTAAACCTAACATATGTATTTATTTATTTGTTTAATGTGGAGCTACCAATCAAACAAACAAACAAACAAAAAATATGCAGGCAACTTCATTAAATGTTTGGCATTTGGATTCAAATAGCAATGTCACAAAATAAATAGAAAACAAAAGAAATGCGTTTAGAATTCTCAAATATATGAATGGATAAGATCCAAAAAGTTTAAATTTAAATTTCTCAGTTAGAAAAATTTAAATTAAAGATAAAACAAAACTTCAACAACTCAACAAGCTGCTGGACCAATCATAAAACATTATCAATGTTAGTAGATTTTTATGTTTCTAACTGGATCGTGACTTTACAAAACTTGCATCAAAAAATGTACACCACATCCGTCCTGACACACACTATATCATTTGCAATAACAAACCGGATGATGCAACCTCTAATTTGAAAATAAAAAAGGGAACACATTTATAATATCAAAAGAGGAAATTGGATATAAAGTGATGCAATTTTCTGAAAGGATTTCCCATTCAACTTTTCTTTTTTTTTTTTTTTTCCTTGGTTGATTGTGGAGAAAAAATGGATACGCTGTGCGTATGAAAGCCAACGAAAAAAAAAAAACTAAGAAAAAATCAAACATTTTGTTAATTGAATTGGAATGTTTTATCTTTCTTATCCCTAGATACATAGGTATAAGAATGTTACCAATTGCGTTTTGATTACACGATTTTAAAGTAACATTAATTGAATTATTTTTCATTCATACAAATAAAATAATGAATAGTTGAATAGTACATACATGTACATGATGTATCTATACAACATTCTTCTCGAGAGGAATAACATTCAGATTTGAAAAAGATTACTTGAACTTCTTACAAATTATAATTGAAAATAAATCCCAACTAAAAGAGAAACTTGTGCGGATACAAAAAATGAGTATTTTATTTGTTATTTCTGATGCGACTACTGATCTTTTTTTTTGGATATTACATTAAGCAGTTTATACTTTCGTTATTGCATTAATATTCTTTATAAAAGTTTTGAAATGTTCTCTCATCGATAAGAGATAAATACAACAGCATTTCCCGAGTTGATTATGAGCATTAAATAAGGCATCAATGCAAAAAATTATATCTAAATACAATTTCAGATATCCATGAGGCATAAAATAAAACTTTAAACTTTTAATTAGGTTCTACTCTACAATTCGCGTTAATAAAATTAAGTTCGTAAACAAAAGTTAATAAGTAATATGTATTTGAGTCGTCACAGTTAACAGTAGGGGTATTCATGCAACGGCGCACAGTGGTTTGGTTGTATGGGAGAGCGGAAAAAAGTCTGTAAAATCTGAACAATGAAAGGGAGAGCAATGAAATTTTGTACACATGTTTGGATTGGGCTTACACACATTTCGACAAAAAAAATTCAGGGCCCAAAGGGGTCTCAAACAATGTATTTTATGGTCCTACTCTCTTCTTAAAAAAGTGTAGACCTATATATGAGGCTGTGAGTGCAAAAGTGGCGTAACCCTATTTTGAAAAATTTGCTTATTTTGTCTCTCATATTTTTGTCTTAGGGAGATTAATTATTTTAAACATAGTATTAAATTATTGAGTATCTTATCTGTCCAAAACAAAATATAGCATTACTATTTTCAAGGCTTATGTGCTTATTTTAGTCGATTTAAACCCAATTACAAAAAGTGGGTTACGCCACTTTTGCACTCACAGCCTCATATATACATATATATTATTGATTGTGATCAAGTTGTACAAATGCACAATTACTCGATACTTATTGTTTTTTTTTGATCATTTGTGTATACATTATATAGTTTTAAGTAAGAGTCTAAACATTCTAATAAGGCATTCCTAATCCTTAAGGTCATACAAAATAAAGCAATATACAACAAAAACAAAGTAATACCATTTTAAAGAACAATACAAATTGTGAGCTTTTTATTTATATGAAACCAACAGGTATAAGGAAAACCCCATATAAAAAACACCTTTTTTTTAACTGCTCTACCCGGCTCTACATTTTTCGTGCAATCAAAAAAACTGTGGGATTATCCCTAACACTTTTCTTTATTCTTTATTAAGCCCTATCATATAATTAAAACTATCATAAAATAATTGTATTTTTCATATATTTTTTCCATGAAATTGAGTTGAAAGTTGAAAAATGTTGTGTTCAGAAATAAAGAGTTTCGCAAAAAATCGAATTTCTCAGACCTGGGTTAATGTATAAATTTTATTTTATTTTTAGAATAAAGGTTCCCTTTTTCTCTAAAAACAAAGAGCTTAACTATTTCATTCTGATAATAATACCGAAGAAATTATAACTTTTTGATATATACCACCGTCAAAACCGAGGTTTTTGAAACCCGATTCAGTGAGACAAATTTGAACATAACTCTTAGGTCTGCAGCTATCTGCATCCGATTTTTTCTGTACTGTAATTTGAAAGTATGGAGTACATGCACATTGCTTGGAGGCAAGTGGAGCTAAAATTAAAACTCAAAAAGTTAAAAAAAAAATAAATTCTTAGTACCAATTTTTGATGCTACTTAATAGAAGTCTTCTTTTATAAATTATCATTTTTTTTTCTTATTTTATATACTCAAGAATAGACCAATTAAATGATATAAGAAGTTACAGCATTTATCTTAAGGAACGTCAAAAAAAGAGATCTAAAAGTTTATTGAAAATATGGCTCGCGACTTGAATACAATTATTTTTTAACTTTGACGGCTTATAAATAAGTTTATAATATATATACATTAAAAAATACTTTGAAATAATACGCTCTGGTTATCTATAAGTACTTAGACATAAAGCTAAAAAGGCTAATTTACCTTTTCCAAAGCCCTTTTTTCCGCGCTTGGACCACTGTGCGGCGCGGCGTAAAACCCAGATAAACCGGTAAATCATATAATTTTGTCTTTTCAGCAAAACAGATAAATTTATCTAATGAATTTGATGCTGAAAGCGTAGAAAAAAACCCGATACTTTGGGATAAGTCATTTGTGACGTTTAATTTGATTATTTCCCACGTTTACGCAAGAATTTTTCAGAGGGTGTTCGTGTAAACATCTTGCGGAAAGTTATATTTTTCTTCAAAGCGGAATCAAAGTTATTAATGTTAGGAAAAAATGTTCCGAGTAAATGTTGTTCCTTATTTTCTAACGAAGAAATTTATTTTTTATTCATGTAAATCGGTTGATAATTGCCCAAGATATTGCCAATTGTTTTTTAGTAGGGAGGGCGCGCGCGCTCAATTGAGGGAGCGCGAGACGGAATAACGTGTTCTTTAGGTAAACGGTCGGAGTTATCGTGAAAATCGTCATAGAAGAAATTGTTCTCTATATTCTGCAGTGTTGCCGTAAGCTGAAATGAGAAGTCGCTAGACCACCCTCCAAATGTTGCTAGATTGGCCGAAATTTGGGGGACAAAAAGTCGCTAGAAGTCGCTAGACCAAAAATTGGTAAATAAGTGTTAAAAAAAATGGTTTAATTTATATGTCAGAACAATTTTCCTATGTTTTTTGCAAGCATATTACTTTAGGGAACATTTTAATTTCACACTTACGTTATTTTTGCAAAAAGTAGGTCCAAGAAGTTTAGCCTTACATTAAAAAAAAAATTGTACTACAATAAATTTTAAACAGATGAATTGCTTAAATCAGACTACTGCACTCACTCGAAAATACATTTTGCATATGTTTTGATGTGTTTGTGTGCCTGTGTGTAGTGAATTGCATTATTCGAAATAGAAAAATCTCAAGGGCCATTACATAAAAAAAATAGTATTTGCGTGTCGAAACTCACAAATGCTATAACCTTCAAATGTCGCTAGAAAAAATTTAGCGACATAAAAATATTTTTTGTCGCGGAAGAAATTGAAATGTCGCTAGATTTAGCGACAAAGTCGCTAGAATGGCAACCCTTGTTCTGACAAACATATTCGGAGATATACACAGAAACGTAGACTTAGGATAAGATTTTTCACATTAAGACCAATTTACTCAAATTTCCGCACGATAAAGCATAAAACAAGTATTTTTAATTAATACTCCTGATTTTAGCCAATAAAAGCGTTTTTTCAGCGTCTAGTTTTAAAGATATACATTTTTTTAAGACATGACAGATTTATTCCACATTCCAATTGTTTAATATAATAACAGCTTGTGCTTATACAGGGTGATTTGCATAAGGTGTCACCAAAGGCTAGGTAGGTTGGACTTAGCCAAGAAAAAAATCGTATGGGAGGGGGGTCTATATCCCCTCATTTAGGCGGGAGGGCCAATTTTCAAAAAAAAAAAAAAAAACACAAAACTGAAAAAAATATTAACAAAAATAACGGTAATATTTACAGAGTCATGCTATAGCATTTTGAAAAGCCAAAATTCTATTCTTTAATATTATTTTCAAATTAAGATGTTCGAGTGAACAGTTTTTGAAAAATTAATTTTCAAACTCAAAATGAAAATAAAAAAATATTTCAAACTAATTTTTTTCCAAATTTTACGTTATTAAGTACTATTTTTGTTTTCAAAACTCAATGCTCTTATTAATTTTTAGTCAAACACTGAAAACCTCATGGTTCTATGACTTTGACTTTTCAAGATATGGACAAATAAATGAAGCAACTTTCTCATCAAACTAAGAAGAATCCGGCTAAATGGATCATTTCAGCAACCGCGTTTTTTCTCGTTTATACTAAGATGCTGGTTTATTTATTTTTTAATATCTTAAAAAAACAAACTCCTAGAACCATGCGGTTTTCAGTGTTTGACTAAAAATTAATAAGAGCATTCAGTTTTGAAAACAAAAATAGTACTTAATAACGTAAAACTTGGAAAAAAATTAGTTTGAAATATTTTTTTTTTTATTTCGAGTTTGAAAATTAATTTTTCAAAAACTGTTCACTCGAATAACTTAATTTGAAAATAATATTAAAGAATAGACTTTTGGCTTTTCAAAATGCTATAGCATGACTCTTTAAATATTGCCGTTATTTTTTAATATTTTTTTCTGTTTTGAGTGTTTTTTTTTATTTTTTTTTTGAAAATTGCCCCTACCGCCTAAACGTTTTTTTCCCATACGATTTTTTTCTTGTCTAAGTCCAACCTTCCCAGCCTTTGGTGGCACCTTATGCAAATCACCCTGTATAAGCACAAGCTGTTATTATATTACAAAATTGGAATGTGGAATAAATCTGTCATGCCTTAAAAAAATGTATATATTTAAAACTAGAAGCTATAAATTTAAAAATTGAATAACGCTTTTATTAGCTAAAATCAGGAGTATAAATTAAAAATACTTGTCTTATGCTTTATCTTGCGGAATTTTGAGTAAATTGGTCTTCTTTAACCATGTGAATGTGAAAAATCTTATCGTAGGTCTACGTTTCTATGTATATCTCCTAATCAAATTATTCAATTGAGACAAAATACAAACGAGAATGTTTTTCAGAATATAGAGAATAATTTCTGCTACGACAATTTTCACGATAACTCTGACCGTTTACCTAAAGAACACGTTATTCCATCTCGCGCGCCCTCCGTACTAAGAAACAATTGGCAATATCTTGGGCAATTATCAACCGATTTACATGAATAAAAAATAAAATTCTTCGTTAGAAAATAAGGAACAACATTTGCTCGAAACATTTTTTCCTAACATTAATAACTTTTATTGCATTACAAAAATGCATCAAAATTCGTTAATAACAATGACTTCGCATCGGATTTTGCAAAAACTAACTCTGGATTCGGATTTCCCACCCGAAAACATAAAAAAAACCACCCTCAAACTGAGGTGCCATTCTAGTGCCTACGGGAAGGGGGTATAGCTCCTAGATTAATATTGGTTGATAACTCATCCGGAACAAATAAATGGTCAGTTTTTCAATTATTTTTTGTATGCAGACATCATTTTTTTACCTCAAAAAACCAATTGTTAGATCGAATCATTGATGACTGACAACTAATAATATGTTTTTATGTGTATTTAATATTATTATTATTATTATTTATTTATGAAAATGTAATTAACTACAATATAATACAATTTTAAAGCCATAGCTACCAGGACAATCCGCTTAAAAATATAATAAAATATATGATTTAATTATTAATTTAATAAAGAATTAGATAAGCTTATCTATATTTAATGTTTTTAATATTTTATATGTAAGTTTTATGTTTTCTTCTAAGGGATTTTTAATAATGTCTAGCATAGATCTGTTTTCAATTATTTTATTTAAAATAGTTTTTGTTGAATTACTGTTGAAGAGTAGATGAGGAATTGTGAGGATATGGCATAGAATAGTTCGAACAAATTCGATCAAACAGGGACGTACATACGTCTACGTCACACGTATAAAATGTATTCATTTAATTTTCATCTTTGTGCGAAATATATGCAACTTGTTTAGCTTGTTTAGGTACTAGGCTTAATGCGTTATTTCTCTTAATGATTGACCAAAAAGATAAGGAGTCGTTATTTCATGACTGAGCGTGAGCGGACATGAAGATAGAAAAACGTAAAATGTATCTCTCCTCCTTTTAAGTTCTTTTGTTTCACAAGATTATAAAACTAGAATTGAAAAATTTCATACGAATGTCAATCGTATGGCCTGAAATAAACTGAAATTTCAACGGCCCCAGCTACATGAAGGACTATTAAATACTTAAAAGTTAGTTTTTCACATCAAACCCAAAACGCGATTTTCGCGAAAATAGGTATCAGTTTTGAATCAAAACCTATTTCAAAAACACAAGTTTTCCCATAAATTTTTTGTTAACCATAAGTTTTGATAAAACGAGTTAACTTGTAAACGTTCCTAGTGCCCAGAATTGAGACCTACGAAAATGATAAGGTGTTATGGAAGGTACCAACGTACGAGTATTTTTTTGTTGTACTAAACAATGAGAGTTGACTGAAATAAGCGACCAAAATTAAGAAAAACACTGCAAATTCGAATGAACATAGACGGATTGTTTTATACTTTGAAGTATACTGCCTTAACCCCATGGTTTACAGTTCTGTGTCCATTTTCAAAAATGATGCTCTTGAACTAAGCTTCCGAACGTTATACATCTCAATTGTGGGCACTAGACACACAATTATCCCCATTCATTAAATTGGCTAAATCGAATACAAAAAAGTAGAATTTTTATACTGTTAAGCGATTTGTTCGCCAACCTGATATTATTCGCTATTATTAGACATTGGTATAAAAGTTGCTTCATTTTGAGGTCTATTCAGTTCATGGAAAGTGACCAATACTGTCATTTCAATAGAGCACTATTGCAATTAATTTTTGATCTAAATGCAATCTTTGTTGTCATATACTGCCTAAACCCCATGGTTTACAGCTTTCGTGTCCATACAAAAAAAAATTATAATATATATAATGTATTTCATTCGTGGCAATAGGTAGCCAAAATGCCCACTCTCCTTTTTTGATTATTTTTGTTCACATAAGTTTAACTGAAAGAATCAACTGTTTAAGTGATTTTAGTGTTTGTTTATGAAATTGGCCATTAGTCCTGATTTGTTTTTAAATTGGAAACGTGAAATAAACTGAGTAATGACAGCATTTTGTAACGGAATTAGCATGTGTATGTGTATGTCTTTCAATGTTTTACATAATATTTTCATTAATGTACATTATATATTATAAATTGTTTTAAATTCAACAAAACAGTTAAATGTAGTGGTTTAATTAATTCAAACAAAATTTATTGAGCAAACAGCCACAAAACACGGTTCCGTCTGTTACCAATAAGTTCTGTTAAGTAAAAAACTATTTCTCCAAAAGATTTTTATATCTCAGGAGATGAAATTGTACAAATTTCTAATATAGGTATTTGATAGGACACATTTTGGAAATCATTGCATTTTTTAACACAACATATTTTGTATTAAACAATCTGTGACGCTTGTGTTTTTCTAATTTTAAACGAGTTTAGCATCGTACTATCCCTTAACATTTTACTTAAGTTAAAATCACGAACTGGCTATTTTATATTTTTAGTATCGTACTAAATCCACGTGAGAAGATCCGAATGTTCCAGGTTCGAGTCCTGCTGGTACCCAACTTTTTTTTTCCTTTTTTTTTTAAAAAAAATAATGAAGTTAAAATGATAAAAATATAGGTAAATATCGAATACTTATTTCAAGCACATGATGGGTTTCCATCAACATCAAAAACAATAAATGTGTTCATCAAATTCAAACCCTACAAATGCAATTTACTAGTTAGCAAAAGGTTTACAATTTTGGAATAGATAGTAAATTGCTAAATACTTAGGAAATTGTTAACTAGTAAAATGTAAAGCCCTTAACAATAGGTTGTTTAAAATTTCGTGCCATAGATATTTTGTTCTCACTTTTACTTTTTAAAGGAAGTAGGTCTATCTAGTTAAGCTTTAAGTCGCGTTTAATAGTCACAAACCTACGGCAGTGTTCGGAAGAAATTTTTCATTGGTTTATGACATATGCTTCCGACTATTAAGGATCTCTCATACCATGCAAATCATTCGTTGACGACTCGTCGTCGATAACGAATGATTCGCGTTGGTTTGGGAGAGCCTTTATAGTTCTACCTTTATAATTTACGAAAAGTATTTTTTTTTTAATCGTTATGTTTCTTGTATAAACTACGTTTTTATTCACAACTTTTATCGCCATCTAATCGCGATTCGATAGGTCAGAGTTTTTGTTTATCTATCTGAGATATATATATCATATTTCTGAACTCGCCTAATTCTAAAAGCCACAATGAGGTTTGGTTAATTATACCAAATCACTTTCCCAAGCAAATTCGTTGGGGAATTTTGAAAGTTCATTATGCAAATGGTAAACTTACGCAAATGATAAACTTATCTAATGTTTTACATCGTTGCATACCCCTAATGTTTCTTCCTTTTTGATCTCGTCTTAAGAAAACAACCGATAATAAAGTTTATCAATGAGGGATCGAGCGGGCAACATTTGATTGTTTTGTAGGTTTTATAGCGGTATCACTTGTACTATTTGTATCTTTTACGATTATTCAATTAACCAACCCCCAATATTTTTTTTTTTGAAAATGATTTGATTGTACAATTTTAAGATTCTATAAAGATTCTAAGATTGAAAGTGATGTAGTTTGAATAGTTAAACGTTTCTCAATAATTTTCCCGAAAGTTAATTTTTAAAGAGTTATTATACGTGCAAATATAGCTCGGAGGTCAATGCGATAAATTTAGAAGCAAACATTAAGAATGATTCAATTATTATTAACATTTTAAAATGATTGGTTCATTCAATTGATGCATTTTTACATAGGTATGTACCTATGAATGACCAAACATCAAAATAATTGACTTGATTTTAAAGAGATTCATTTTATAATGCTTTTAAATTGGCTTTGAAAACCCTTTTAGTTGCACTTCTATATACATACGTCTATTAGTTATTATGGAATTGTACCTAGGAATATAATTTTAGATCCGATTTACGCTCTTAAGTGCGCATTCCTTAAGCCATCAAAAATGAATTCATTATTCATAGTGGCTTCTGATTCATCGTCATCGTATACAAATTAACTTTTAATTTTCAACAAACCAGATTTTCGCTCTCTCAAAGACACAGTAGGTATGAATTATTTTTGCTAATAACTCACCTCAGCTTTCATTTTCTATGTTCTTCATAATTAGTCATCTTTTAATTTGAAGACAACCAGCTATTGTTTTTCTTTTTGATATAAACCAAAAATGCCAAATTAAGTAGGCCACAACTTCTCGCCGATAGGTACTCAATCATTCGTCTTTGATTGTTAGACATTTCCATTTTTGGTCTCCACAACACGATAAAACAAAACCTATCTACCAAAGACCAAATCTTAAAGCAAGTTTTGTTTTTGAAACAATTATATCGTAAAGCAACTTCGAGGACGACAAACAAAATTGTAAGCAGGAACAGGATTTAGCAGATACACAATGTAAATGAAAAAAAAAAAGACTCGAAACTATTCCCTATGTGTAGTTTTTTTTTCGCTCTCTCTGATGAATACAGATATTTTCTTTGTTTTCTGTCCTGATGATGGACGCAAATACCCTTTGGCCACGGCTTCGTTTTTTTTTTTTTTTTACTTTCATACATTATTGATATCATGTTGTAATCCTCTCAATTATGTACAAATGCTTAGGAATAAAAATTCTTTCCGAAAAATAGAAAAAAGAAATGCATATTCAACACTAGACCGGATGGAAGAAGTTAAAGTTCAGAACACACAACAACCCAGAGTATCCTTTTGTTAATAGTGAGAAAAAACATAAATTGAATAGCAAAACACTCGAATAAAGCCAACTCGTTTGGCTTTAATTAAATATGTACCCGAAGCCGAAGGAACGATGTGAACGCGACCACTGTTAACTACAAACTGGTTGACTAACTGAAGAATGAAATGCTCCTGCTGTAGAGCTCAATGTGAACGTAGTATAAAAGAATAGGAGCAGGAGCACGAACAGGATTAAAGTGCAGGCAAGAGAGTGTTACTAGTCATTCACTACAGGATACCAATTTGTTATTGTTGTTTTGCCATATCCTTTTATAATTTCAAAGGACTCTCATCCTCATGGTGAAGTTAACAGGACGAGGAAAGAGGGACGAAACTTTTATTTTTTTTAATATGTATGAAAATATATCTCAAAGTTCCATATACATATACAGAAATATAAATACCTACACACATGCATTATAAGATGGATAGAAGACCGGTGGATTCAATGCGCTTGCGTTTGATCTTTTTTTTTTGTATGTCTTCTCAATTTCTGTTTTTCTCGTTCCTTACTCTCTCCCCAGCAGCAGCAGCACTCATCACGGTCTTTTTCATTTGTTTTTGTAGTAACTTTTTTTTTGGTGTTCTGAAATTTTGAAAACAATTCCTACACAATGGTCATATGTGCATTTATACCTATAGCCATCTACATTGCCATTGCCATAACCAGTATAGAAAATAATTGCATAGACGTTTTACTCATCGTAATCGACATTTTAAACGCATGCAAGCATACAAAATAAAATTTGAACTATGTAGCTCTAGGGGTTTTGTTGCGGCTGACTGTTGTAGTCATCTTTCAGTATTTTTTTTTTTTTTTTTTTTTTTTTTTTTAGTTGGTGGGTTTGTTGTACTTAAACCCATAGGGTAAATTAAGTTTCGAAGTGTATTAGTAACTAAAAAAAAAAAGTTTTGACTTATATTAAGTGATGCACGTTTGAGTTCGAAGTAGGTAGGTACGGTGTTTGAATGTAGAGACAACTTTTAAAAAAATATTTTTTACGTAGTTGGTACCTAACCTAACTGATTTTCAATTTTTACATTTATGAAATGTATACCCGCGGATGCTCAAACTTATCATTTGGTTTATTAGGAGTTATGTTCGAGAAAGCACAAAAGACTTATAATTATTTTATATATTTTTTTACATATAGATATACCTTAAATAATTGGAGCATCGGTTAAGTTATAAATACACTCGAATTTTATATTGAAATATATGCCAAAGTACGATTTTTATCTCGAAAATCGAAATCGGTGTAGGCCCCGTCTTAAGATTGGCTCACCTTAACAACATAACAAATCCCTTCAAATTTCAGCACATTTGCTGAAAACGAAGTTTAAAAAAGTTCAACATAAGCGCTAAGAGCCGCTTGCTCATGCATATTCCACACAAACGGTTATATCCTAGTTTTTCCTCGGCATAAACTGTCACATAAGCCCTCATGTTAAATTTAAGTATGTACTTAAGTACCGAAGATGAATTAATTTAGAAATTAAAAATAAAATAGAATTTTAAGTGGTGTGACTGAAGAGCTCACTTGCCTTAATTTCTGGATTTGAGGTCACTCGTACTAATAATTTAATAAAATACTTAGGTTCCAGCTTAAGTTGGGCCCAAATGCGCCCTTTTTATGTTTTCAGAGAATACTTGGTTAATTTGATGTGTAATTGCATTTCCCCTAGCTCTCACACTAACACATACCTAAAAGTTTTCATTTAAAAATCCTTCTGGTACTGTAAAATAACCTAACCTAACCTAATTGTTTAAAGAATCAAATTTAAAGCCTTCTAAAAACTGTTTTAATGCCATACGTGAACTATTATCTGAACAGTTCATAACAATAAAACTCAAAATATTGAGAGGCTTCAATTTGTATTCTCACGCATGCACCTTCATATAAAATAAACACACCTAACAAAACCTTGGCATACAAAAAAAAAACTTTACCTTCCTGACAGACACATATTTCAATTCTAGTTAAATTAGTTTATATTAAAAAAAAAAAACATCGTTTTCACGGAATATCCTCGTGTTTCCTTTCTATAGAGGAATAATTTTTTTTGAACGCAGCACCACACCCTATTTGGCTTAGCATTAAACCTTCTCACTAAAAATTTCTCTTCGCTGCTGACATAATACAAAAAAAAAAACATTATAGGTATTATTATGAGTCAGTAGGATCTGTTCGTTTTAGTCAGACTGACCTTGATATTAATCACAATAGTTCTATAACTTTGGGGTGTGAATTATATTTATCTATCATTCGACATCATGGTTTTTGATTTATCAATACAAAGAGGTAAGGTGTACCTACCTAACCTACAACAGGAAGTCATCAATCTTCCTTTTTAATAGTTGCCTGTTATAAAAATGGGGTTTGGAATAGGACAAAATAAATTTTTCTTTGATTTCAAAGGAATTTAAGAACAAAACTTGAAGAAATTAAATAAACCCAATCGAAAAAGGTATAACTTTTCTTTAAAATAGATAAATAATTTAATTTAATTTCTTTAAAACTAGAAAAATAGTTTGCACCTTAGAAATAGGGAGGTACCTATATAAACAAAAATGTAGATGTAACATTTTGAATAGCCTCGTTTTGACTAGTATTCTGTTAAAACTATTTTATTAACTATCACGTCTGAATTAGTGAGCAACAAATATAGGTAAACGTACCTTTTTAACATTTATAATACATAATTAAGTGCCGTATGGAGTTAGTTCGATACTAAAATTAATTATATATACCTACCTATTCGCTGAATTTAACTCAAATAATATTTTACTAATATTACGAAAAACCCAGAATCTCATTTCAAAAATGTATCAGATTTGCTTTGATGATCTACTTCTACATAATGTCTTAGGCATTCATTATTTTATCAAATCGTACAATTTCAATTAAAGTGTATAACTACACATAATATCACAATAGGTAGGTACCCATTAAGAACGCGTTTAACCTAAGATATCATGAAAATGGGCTTCGGCTGAATTTAATATACCTACATAGGTACATAAAAGAAAATTCAAAAAAAATTATCCGAATTCCTCGAAAAATAAGGTAAATCTGCATTTTAAAGCCTTACCTACATAGACCTACTTTTGTACAAAAGTGAGAAATTAAAATGCTCGCTAAAGAAACACGCATACAAAAAACCATACGAAAATTGTTCTGACACATAAATTAAACCACCATAAACAATTTGCCATTGTTTTTTTGCAAGCAGGTGTCTTCAGAAATGATATTTATTTCTCTTTTGTACTTTTGTACAAAAGTAGGCCTATGTAGCTAAGGCTTAAATCTAGAATTCTAAATTATCTTTATGACGTGATTATACTCACTTTTTTTAGACTATGTGACCAATATCAATAGCGTTTTGTGTATTTTATAAGTATGTAGGTACTATTTTTAAAGGAGCCACACATTAAATCATATTGAAAAACTTAATTTTTAGCCTACACACATGGACATCATGGCACATGGTAATATATAATTTCAGATTTTCATGATTTTCAACTCTGAAGAGTCCCTTTTTAAAGTTTTTTTTTTTTAATTTTGTTTTACAAGGAAGAGAATATAAGAAATGCTTGTTGTTGTTGTCAACGACAGCCTGTTCAGTGTTCTGTTCACCCATATATAGGTACTACATGCGCATACACATATGCACTGGTAATATTATGTATGATCGTAGGACATGGAGGATAAATGAATTGAAGCAAGAAGGAACAACGACAAGCATGTGTTCACTTTAACTTGAACATCCTGTGTAACCGGAATAAATTGTGAACTCTTAGTCTCATCCGCTTGCTATTCCATCTCCTTCGTCTTCTCCATAGTCTTCGTCTTCACTACGTCTTACTTTTCTTTATTTGATTTCGATACCTAGCTATAGGTATAGAAAATTATTCGAATTACACATTTTACTAACATCGCTTCGTTATTATTTTTTTTTTTTTTTTGCTGTAGGTACCTTCCGTTCAAAAACACAACACCAAAGACGAATAAAATTAGAAAGAAAAAAATACTTGTAGGGAAAACGATGACAAACGACACGACCAAATAACCCAAGGATCCGACAAACATCATTTCAATTCTCCTCTCCGGTATCCTGTTTGTATTTTTTCGACTACTACCTACTACAAGATGTTCCTTTTGTAATTAGAAATTGAAAAGACATTTTCTAAATCAAGAATTCCTTCAATTGATCCCAGTGGTACTTTTGCATCTACCTAAATCCACCAGTTGTGCGGATGTCTTCTTGTGTCTTTCTAAAGTGAGAATTAATTACAACACAATGGAAAATAAGGACAGATGGCTCATGCCACAGTTCGTGTTTAGCACCTGTTTTTCATAAATTTAAAAGCGAACAAAAAAGTGTTCTCGTGAGTGGTCACATTGAGTGCGCCACATAGAACACCAGCCGTCAACTCAGCTGCATAACACTAACAAAAAAAAAAAAAAAAAACTCCGAAAAGAGAATGCAGCGACCACTTGGTAGATGCATTAAGTCCTTTTTCTTCTTCTTCTGATAATTTATAGAAAAATAGTTTTTCCTTTTCAGCAGGAGACCCAACTTCTAAGAAAAAATAGTAGGAGGATTAGTTTAGTTTGGATTGAATTCCTTTTAACACGAAGAAATAGAATTTTTGTTGTTGTCAAGGACAATAAATGCCAACTGGCTTGGTTTGGCCTGACCGGCCACCCGTGCTGTTTATAATGCGTAAGGTTGAAACAGAGGTCATTAAAAAATAAATTGAAACAGATTTCAAGAATGAAAAACAAATGAAAAAAATCTCAGGACGCTAATATTAAAAAGAGATTGTTGTCAGGTGGTATTTTTCGCAAGGATGTCTCAGGTCAAAATCGAGTGTTAAGCCGAACATGTTGTAAGGATAACAGAAAATAAAAATTCTAAATTTTCAGCAAAAAAAACCATCCGACAAAAGAAGGTATGACGAACCTTTTGCCAAAAAAAAAAAGAGAGACAGCTGGCTTAAGGCCACAGGATTTAGCTAAAATATTTGTGAAGAACACAAAGGCAGAGGCTTGAATATGAAAACAAAAATCAGAAGATGATCTTCAGAGCCCCAATGTTTGGTATGTATCTGCGTTATTTAAATGATTTTATAGATACCAACATCATTTGTCACTTCAGAGAAGAGCGGTAAGAACTTGCATTTAAAGAAAAAAATACTCATCTAGGTACCTACCTATCTACGAAAAAGCAGTATTGGATTGGAGAATTATTTAAAAATCGGTCAAGCTATTAACTACTCGTATACCTATATATGTATACACAAAAAGGAAATAAAAAAAAAAAAAACTGCTGAAACGCAATTGATTTTTACATTAGAGGAAATTAGTTATATTAAAAGCTTTTACACTTTTTGATAAACTTTGGAGAAAATCAGAGGAAAAAAAGCCTAACTAGTTTGATTTATATTATGGATGCACAGAACCAAAAAATAGTAGTAATAAATAAGAAACAAAAAATGAAATCACAAATATTAAGCTAGTTCAGGACTCAATATAAATAAATACCTATAAGAAATCAGACGCCCTTGTGTCTATTGCGGTTGTCGATTGGCGATTGATAAACGATAACGATCGATCAACGATCGACTTATTGATAAATCGGAATTATGGTTGCCGATTGCGGTCGACAACTATCGATAATTCGATCGCTCGTTGTCGACCGCATTTTTGTGATCGCCGCGGTGTATTCAGCAAGTTAAAAATTGTGTCTGTGAGTGTTTTTATTATAAAAAAAGTGTATTTAATTTTTATTTTTAATACTAGGCGAAACAAGTTTCAACGAGAAAGCAGATAGAAGCTCTCGTGAATTTCATGGAGAAAAATAGGGATATCGCCACAGGAGTTTGTTACAAATCACAGTCAAAATCTCGGTGCGAAAATCTTGCTGTGGATTTAAATATTTTGGGTCTTCCCATTGGTGCCATCCTTGGGCACAGAATCGACATGCGGTACACATTTATGTATGTTGATGTCGATAAGTTTTTTTTACTCCCGACTTAAGTTTTCCATCGGAAAGTAAATTCATAAACGCTGACTGACGCTGACGCTGAATCCGTACAAATTATCATTTAATTCCAAGGGATTAGATGAATCTCAATGTCAAACGTCAAATTATGAATAATTCAAAATGTACACTTTTTCATTCACAATAACTCATATTATATGTTAGTCTTTCAAGTTACGCAATAGCGATTGAGAAACCAGTCGATGGTGATGATGCTTGAAAGTGCGATGGGTGATCAACAGCCACATTGGCCAAAAAATATTGATATTTTTTTGATCCTGAATCAATTTCGCAGATCCGTATTTTTCGGTGGATGCACCCCTCCTTTTACTAACACCAGTACAATTGCCAGCAGTGCATGTTTTCATTAATTCATTTCAGTATAGAAAGAATTTTTTTTGTGAAAATATAAGGACTAAAAAGTAATAATTGAGTTAGAATGGAAGCAGTTTGAAATGAGTTAATTGAATAGAACGTATCCCTAATCATTAATTACAACCTTGTAATCATCTATTTATAATTTAAAAATTGCAATCCCATAAATGAAAAAACAAACTTGAATGTATAAAAACTGTTGACCGATTTTTTTGTATTCGTCAGCCGATACCATTTACAGGTGCACAGACACAAAAATACACCAATGCCATATCAAAAGAAAAATCAATTCAAATATCATTCCGTTCGTCACGAAAAAAATCAAATTCCGCATCAAATTCTTAATTTACCAATGGAAAACTCCATAAGTTAGATTCGTATCCATATAGGTTTCTGAACAGCCAAAACCGGATAGGTTACCTGAAAGTAAAATTTATTCTACCTATCTTCCTGTGTTAAGACTTGTAAGGAAATAAAATAAATTGAAAAGTATTTTTAGGAAAATTTTCCGATATAATACCTACAGTAATTTGTATTGTATTATTGTATTATTTTAATTATTTTTCTAAAAAAAAAAATCAAAAACACAACACGGCGACGGCAAACAAATCTCGACTTAGCATTCTTAAGTCGGCTGTTTTTGACATTTCGCTTGGGATACAAACGTATGTATACCAAAATTTTTCGGATAGTATGGATAGCTATCCAATGCAAAAGCTGTTTTGTCAGCAGCTGTTTTGTTACACGGGATTACAACAACACGAACCTATCTGGATTACATAGGTTTTTGATCGCGGCCATTGATAAAATTGGCATTTTTGCTGTCGTTGATATTTTTTTTTAGATTCATTCTGTTTTTATTGAAATATAGCATTTGATTGATTTGCATTAGAATAACTGAAAAAAAAAGCCCTGTGTGAATGATTCCTTTAATCTGTCCCAAATTATGTCATGAAATCTTCTATTATTCGAGCTTTATTAACTCATCCATACTGGGATTTGGGACTATTGCTACCCTCCGACGGATAGCAGAATGCAAACGTTCACCCGAACAATTAGCAGGACCGGGGTTAAATGTTTGCATTACATTTCATGTTATAAACATAGTTTGTTGGAATATTTTTCTTAGTTCTAGAAGATGTATCAAATAATTAATCAAATCAATATTATTTCATTTTTATGATTCAAACATGCAAATTGAAACAAACTAAAAAAAAAAATCAATCCCGACAGCTAAAATATCAATTCATAGGTGATATTGTCCATCAAACAATTTGTATTTCACAACTGTAATAGGCGACAAAACTGACCAATTTATAAAAACAAAAACGGAAAGTGCTTTTGACATCTTGCGGAGATTTCTTGTTAAGGGTATCCTCATTTTCAGTAAAAAAAAAATTACGGAGAAAATTCTCTGAGATCTCAGAAACGTGAATTGGATTATTCATTTAAAATATATACATTACATTTATGTACATATATACTTCCTGTCAGTCACATCTAAAATATCACACACAAGTCGAAATAATTCACAACATGAGATGATCACAAACGAAAATGCCATGGCATTTATTATAACTTTTTTTAAAAAAAAACCTTCACGTTGCACTTATATTGAAGGATTTAAAAATGTTAGATATGACGTAAGAACTATTCATGTAAACTGAGTGAATATGACAGAATTGAAGGGTATATATTACATTACTTTCCGCTTGTTTTCATTCCAAGAATAAAACGATGAATACTCACTTTTTCATCCCCATGTATTCTAGGTCTCTATTTTTTTTTTTTTTTTTGTAAATCAATCATATTTGACATTCGGTTGTTTGCTTATGTCACTAAATAAAGTAATATGTCAGATTAACCTATTTGACTGTTGTTATAATAAGCGTGTACTAACAGACTCAGTTGGAATATTTAACTACTGGGAACATTTTTAATAAGTAAATATTTCACCAACGAATGTGTATAGGTATACAAAAACAAAATTGTGTTCATTCGTATGAAAAAAAAAACACACACACAAAAGGAACCCACAGGGTATCCTTAGCCACGCCATGACGAAGACAATGAGGACACCCTACACAAAACATCAAGAACAGATCTATGTAGCTACGGGGTTATAACCATCAATGATGGGGGTTATGCACAAATAATGGCAAATGGGGGTTTAGAATTTTCCCTTGTGATTCTATACAGGCAGTCTGTTGTTATAGCAAAAATGTGTAATATTTATTGACAAGATTTTTCCAATCATAGATAAAAGAAACTAAGGCGGGAAGAAATAAATTTCTTTCAGTGATTTGCTTTTCAATTTAACTCTTTGGCTCCCTTTGAGGGTTTTCAGTAAATTCTTTTATTTATTATTATTTTGAATTGGGTTATTTGTGGTAACTTTTCTTTCTTAAATATTTAAATAAGCTAATTGTTTGCAGTTAAGTGCGATATCAAGAAATTTAAAAACTAAGACAACAGCAAGAGAATCACCAACAAAAACTGAAAAATGTAACACAGACAACAGCGCACATAAGACATAACATTTAAAAGAGCTATATAACTGGGCAAAGTTTTTACCACATCTTAGGAAACAACAGTAAGGATGGCAGTTTTGGGGACACTGGCCCTACCAACAACCAAATTTAGTGTTGACTTTTAAATATTTTTTTAATACTTTACAATTTACTTATTATTATTTCCTTGATAAACAAAGCACATGTTTAATATAATTTAATACAAACAATTAAAGACAATTGTTATTTGTATGTTGGGATTAGCGAAACTATTGTTTTAAATCTGTTTGTGTGTTAGAAAATAATATCAAAAATCTAGCAGTCTTGAATAAATAACAGTTTTAATTTTGTTCTAATTTTCAATCCGAAATGATTAATAAAATAAATCATGAGGATTAAGACATTTAAATTTAAATGCTCTCGAATTTTCAACCCCTACTGTGCTGTGTATCACAGTTAACATCTTGGGTGTAGGAAAAATTGGGTTAAGAAGTTAATGCCACCCCTCAAACAAATTAATTACTTCCAGGTTAAGTAGGTAGGTATATGTATGTATAATAATTCTGTTTGCTTTCTCCCTAAACACCTCTGTGCAATTGGCATGAAATCTAATGGATGATTAAGGAAACTTGGCCAAGGTTGATTTTTGCTCATCTTGTATAAAACTTTTCCTTTAGCCACCCCCGATTTGGCCTAATTATTTAGTTTTATTTGTAAGTTCTACGTTCAAGAGAGACAACCTACCTATGTATCATATTTTTATTTTTAATTGCAATGGGAGATCATTGAAATAGGAGTTGAACTAAAAATAAACATAAAGGACAGATGTTTTTTTTTTTTTTTTTTTTGAAGAAGAAGAAGCAATTAAATCTTCACCAAGAACATATACTTGCAGTTTCACAACATTAAACAAAAAATGTGTAAGGGATGAGAGCAGTGTGAAAATACACTTCATACACCATACTTCATGTCTTTTGATAGCAACAATCTTTTAACCGATATTATGTAGGTTTGAGGTACACCTACCTATGTAGGTATATCTTTTGGAAAATTTCATCGAGAAAACTTTAATATCGATTATGAAAATATATCAGATATCGAATCCCTTGTTAGGAACATACATACATAAGTACGTACTGATATTATTATATAAACGTTTCAAGAATACATTTTAGCTTGAAACAATAGCTCAAATTACCGATTGATGAATGAATGGGCGATTTATCTTTAAAATGAGGTTAAGATTTAAAAAAAAAAGTCCAAATCTCATTTTATTTAAGTTTATTTCGTTAATTAGTGATTTTAAGTTTTAAACCGACTTAATGCTGGCCATGGTCAATTCAAAAAATAATTCCATCTAGTCCATCTAAAGAAAATCAGCTTTAGAATAAGAACCATTCACTGTCGCTATATAACAAACATCTGCTCTATGTACGGGAAGAAATAGAGTTTAATGTTTGGCGCGAACATTTTTTTTTTTTTTTTTTTTTTTATATTCCGATCACAGTTTTTGTAGTTTCCTGCCCTTGCCGAAGAACAAAAAATAAAAACCGACTTGGCACCTGGCGGTGTGGTATAACTTGTACGATTATTTCACGTACCAGGTTTGTTTTCTCTCTTTATCAGGTATTCGTTTATTTTGTTCTTTTTTTGTTGGTTCAGGTAAGGAACACATTACACAATTCATGTACCTATGTGAAAGAATTATTTATGTACATTATAGGTATATGTAGGTTGGTAGTTTTGATGAAGCTACAAACTCTTTGAGAAACTCATGTGAGATGAAGACTTAAAAAGCTGTTTTATAGTTACAAAAAAAATGTAATTGAGAGGATATTTGTATTTGGCTGGTGTTGGTGGTGGTGGTACGTTGCTTTGCTACTGCTTCTTTCCATTTGAATAAGAAATTATTCTTTTTGAATAAAAGATCAAGCATTATACAATAAAGCAATGGAACGAGCATTCAATCTCTCTCACGAATGAAGGCACAAGTTCAGACATGAATTTAGATGGACAACTTTTTTTTTTTGTGAATCAAAATACGTCAGACAAAGCTGTAGGCATGAAATTTGGGATGAAAAAGTACATCAAACTTTGAAGCATTTTTTTTTGTAGAATTTCCATCTGTTGGAGAAACTGTTATTCAATGTCATGTCTAGGCGAACTTAACCTAGTCACAAGACTGAATGATTTATGGAATCATCAATAAAATGGATTTAAATTGATATTATTTTGATAGGGCAATAACCTTTATTTGTTTAATAGAAAGCTTATTTTACAATTTATTTTGCAAATATTTCTTCTTTCTAATGGACGAACTCATACATCATTACAACGCATACAAAAGGCTCAACTCTCCCAAGTTGTAACAAAATAAAGTGGATGTTGATATTCTACCTTGAAGTTTTGCACCTAAATCCGAAGTAGGTAGGTACCTACTAGTCAAAGCTTAGACACTCGTCAAGGATTTTTTCTTAAAGAAAAGAAGTTTTAGGTACCTATGTACAAATGCAACGAAAATTTTGTAATTTAATGAAAGACAAAAGCTTTCCAAGGGGCGGGGGAGATACAAATTCTAATGATTTAGTTGAGTAGTAGGTAGGTATGTATGTATGTAAAATTTGTAGGTATAATAAAAGAAACATTCATATAATACCATGCCACGGGTCGCTATTGCGACCACATTTGGCTGTTACCTTGGCGGTGGCTATAAGCGGCGTCGACTGTAGTTTACAATTGCTATTTTAAATGAAATTTAATTTTAAACGTTGTTCGACAGTAAATTCAAACCATACATTGATAATTCTGAATAGGTACCTACTAGGCAACTTTTATTTAACAACAAAACAACTTCAAGCCTTTTATAGTTAAAATATCCTCTTATGTCACCCGCCCTTTGCTAAGGGAATTTTTTTTTTTTAAACACATGCACTCTGCTATATCTATATACAACAAGAACACATAAATACAGGTGTAGATAGAATGTACACGCAAACAGGGTATAATAATGTCTTTTATACTCGCGATGAAGGATGAATCTAAATGGTCTCGTGCTGACATCACGATGGGTGTCCTCATCTATAAGCCTTTTGTATACTTTTTTTTGTTCTATGACGGAAAAAAAATCTACTAAAAGCATGTAAACTCGATCAGCGACAGATTGTTATCGCCTGTGGTATAATTCATTTTTGTCTTTTCATCTACGCTACCCTAGCTGATAAAACCTTTACAACAAGACTCACACACACATGAAGTCCGTTCCGTCCACTAGGGGATGTCCGTTTTAGTTCAGGAGCGCCTACACAACATGTGTGTGCTAGCCTGGCCAGGCCGACTGCTATAAGTTGCGATTTCAAACCCCAACCATATAATACGTTCCATGCATGAATGATTAAAAGATAATTAGGGTGTATGTCATAGTTTTCTAAATTAAATTGAGTGGTTTGGATGGACGAGGACACAGTTGGAATTGTTCGTATTTTTTTGTTTATATTTGTCGTGTATTGGCGGCAACTAGGCGTTGAAGTTTCATGCCGCTATGGTCATCATGAAATGGAAATAAAAAATGCCACCACAAATATGTAGCTACTCGTGCGCTGGCACGCAAATGTTGTACAAGCACACACAATATGGAAATTATAATTTGAAATCATGCATTGCCGGCGAGGCGACATAGTGATAGGAGACACAAGCCAATAAAAGGCTGTTCGGCTAGAGGAGAAGAAAACCTTACACAAACTACACAACACCTCGTGTCACAAGGACATGATAGAAAAAAAATAAGTTAAATATTTACCCATGGGCACTAGAGTAGAAAAGAGAGAACATCAATTTACTCGAGGCAGTATGACCAACCCACCCATCTCTTGTATAAAACATTTTCTTTTTTTTTAGTTTGGAGGACAGGAAATTATTATATAAAGGGTGGCAGCAGATATCAGTCAACAAGGAAAGCGCTTCGAATAGTTCGGTAAGCGGCAATAAATAGCGGAAGGAAGCAACGGAAGGAAGTGACACTCATTTGCTTAAAACACTGTTTTATCTTGTTTTGCTTGTCTAAGTTTATTCTGATATAAAATTTATTTTGTGGTTTGTATGTCAAATAATATTTTTTTTTCTTATAGGTACCTATTATTTTTTTTTTTTAGTTTTTGTATAAGAAATTTGATCACCTGTGCTGTATTAACTTCTTTTTTTTTTTTTTTTGATTTACTGAATAAATTATGTATAGTTGTTTAGAGTGTTTTACGCAATTAGTGACCTTGCAATGACTTTCAGTTCTAATAAAAATACAATAATAATAATATCGACCATTTCAGAAGATATTTTTTAAAGAAATTCGTATCGGTTTAAGGTATGACAAATTATTTAAGATAATCAGATGCAATTTATAGTTTAAACCAGGGACTGTTTTAAATGATACCTTTTATGTTTTTTGTAGTTGATGTTTGAAATTGGTAGCTCTAAATCACATTTCTTGTAGTTGTTATTTTTTTTTGTGTATAATTCACGCAAGGGGTTATGGCTAGCCTTTAAATGTTGAAATTTAACACAGTGCGAGCATTTAGGAAGCAGAGGGGCATATATTTAATTCAAAACATTTACATATAAAAAACAACATTGATGTCTCTTGGAATTTGCAGGTTTACGTTTTTTATTTAAATTTCAACCTTTCATGGAGAATTTCTGTGATCCGGGCGATGATAAAGCTTTAAAAAAAAACAACACACGAGAACAAAAATACAACATATGTTTTAGTTAAACGGAAAATCCCCTATAGTGTTGTCAGATGTGACATTGCTGTAAAAATAATTATAAAGCAATTTATCAGAAAGTTAAGCCTCTACTTAACATTAGTTAGCGGAAACTGTCTTTATCAAAGCATAGCCTACTCTATAAATCTACTTATCGTATTTGAAGGATGGTAGTACAAATATTCGTCATCTTCATCTGTTTTAAATCCAGGAACCAGTTTTCAAATGTTGTTTTTAAATCGAGTTGTTTAAGTGAATAGTTTTTGAAAAATGAAATTTTAAACTCAAAATTAAAAAAAAAAAAAAAAAAATAATAATTTTAAGGTCTACATATAAAGCACTAATGTAGTTTAAAATATTCAATGTTCTTAACAATTTTTAGTCGAATGTTCAAAACTAGGCTTAGCTTTTGAGAAAATTACAATTTTTCCTTTTTAAAAATGTTGAGTTGGGAACTTAATTTTTCAATTATTAACTTAATTAAATATTTAAAAAAAAGCTTTTGTATACGTTTTAGGTACTATTCCCGTTAATTTGAATTTGTTTTCTTTTATGAGTCAATGTTGAATCCCTTTATCCATATTAGGGGAACAGACCATCTTTCCTAATACTATTGTTGTCTTTTCTTGGTACATGCAATTATTTTTTAGTTTAACATTATGGATTTTTTTTTTTGAACAATTTTGAAACGTTTAAGGAATGGAGAAAACTCTCTAATTTTTAAGTAATACGAGTATCCATGATATATTTTTTTTTTTTGTTTGTACTTACATCGCGAATTTCCTTGATTTTAGCGCCACCTTTTCCAATAACGCATCCAGCAAGACTCTGATGAATGAGAATGCGAACATCGACTTCATCATCTTTCTGTAAAAATTAAAAAAGAAAAAAATTACGGTTAGTTAAATGACTAATCAATAAATTTATACAAACTATACTAACCTCTTCGAAGTACTTGAGCATTTCGCTTATGATTTTAAGCGTTGAATCCAAATCAGTTGCAATCAAAATTGTACTGCAAGTGGAATTTATAACAAAAGAAAATGTATGTTTAATAATGAGTTAAGATTAGCGTATTTAATATATCTTATATAGCTAAACAATTCGTGTGACATACAGAGATATACTGAATTTTTTTTTTTTTTTTTAAGAAAAAAATGGTATAAATTTTGTCACCAACGTAACGAACATTTATTTTTGTGTTTAATTAAAACTCAGAAGAACATTGGTGTGGTGATGTAAAAAAAATCTACAGTCAGGACAATTCTAAACATGTGAGATCTTCCTTTACTCAGTTGCAATAGAATTTTCTACTAACGCAAGGACTCTAAAGACACACAGAGAAGAGTATAAATAGCAGCAGTAGCAGTTGTAGTTGCAGCATGGCTTTTATGTATGGAGGTTTGAGAAAGAAGACCAAAACCATAGTAACAACCGAAAATGGTAAGCAGCTTCATCAGCCTTCTAAGCTTGAAGTTTTTGTAATAAAACGAGGGCAAGAGGACGTAGACACAGATATTTTCCACAATTAAGGTTAAGTGATTTGATTTGCTTCCGAGAAAAAGAGGTAAAGAGGAAGTAAAAATAGAATTATCATGGGTGGCTTTGAACTTAACAGCACAACAACAACAACAAAAAAAAGCGATGGGTGGCAGTGTTAAGACCGAAGATTTCTTTTTTGAAAATATTTATATTGAAAAAGATCATAAATGAGCAAATTGCATTTGTAAAACATCCAATGTTCATCTTTTGTCTTGGGAAAACTTATTTATGCACACATTACATATATGTAATGTACATATTTCTTTTCAACTTAATTAAAGCTGCATTCTATTTAAATCTTTCATTTAAAACAAACATTTCAAAATCATTTTAAAATAATAATATTGTTTATTATTTACTAGATTTTAATAACATAATTTTACAAGAAAAACACGTTAATGCGTACGCGCAACCTTCGATACGCGACTCTGTTTGTTAAAAACATATGTTGCAATTTAAATTATATTGAGAATCGCAATGATTGCAACTAGAGTGGTTCTTAAAAGGGTTAATTTCAATATTCAATGTGTGTAAGTGCACCCCCAGATATGTACATACATATGTTCCAAATACATAATTTAAACAAATTCTACAGAATATACATATCAGCCTATTTTTAATTTAAAATACATAGGAAACATATCGACTTTTAATTAATCGATCATAGCAAACAAATTTTAAGGTAATGAAATTAGCTCGATGGCTTTTTGTATTATTAGAAAAAAATATTTTGTTTGGAATATTGATTATGTCTCAAAAAAACAAAATGGGTTGATTTTGTTTTTAATTTATAGCTACCATATTGGTATATTGGAATTTCAAGAATTTCGGGGTGGATCGTATTAAAATGAAAATGGTGAAGATACTGTTTTTTTTTTTATTAAATTAATTGGAACAGATCTGGGGATGCACATTACCGGTTTTAAAAACCACATAATGTTTTTAGTTTTGCCTGACTTACGAGTTCAAACAATTTTCTTCGTATTTATTTTTCAAACCATGTTATGATAAGTAAATTATTTGTTTTAGATAAAAAGCTTGTTACTGCAATTAACCAACATCCTGTTTGAGGTATTAGTTTAAAAAAAATGTTATTTTTTGTTATCTTTTTTACCTGCAAATTTTAATTAAGGAAAAGATATAAGCAATGCTTTATAATTCCTTTGTTCCGTTATTATTTGTAGATATGAATGTTAGTTTTTTTTATAAGAAGATTTCTTACGTTCTGAAAGTGACAAAGTTCAACCATTATCTTCTTTTTTTCATAAAGTTATTTTTCTCTCACACTACAGATCAGAATAAAAAACTGAGTGACAAAAGTTCGTTCACAGGACTATTTTGAGATTGTGCTTCTATCTTTCTAAAAAAAAAATCTTATATATGGACACTAGACAACCTTTAAAAAAAAAGAGAATAAAAACATTGATGGAACTTCTCTCTCATTTTTATTATTTATTCAAGTGAATTTAGAAAAAAACTTAACTATGTTAATTATTTTAAATAATTTTTTTTTATAATTCTTAAAACAAAAGATATAAAAAGTAGTATAAAAGGATAAATGGTTTACCGTTCAGGGCCTTGGCAATCGTCGACAGACACAGTGGCTTTATACTGCTCAGTTTATGGATTTGAGTTAACAGTTTTGGGTTGAGTTGAAAATGGTACATCGCGAGAACAATCAGTTTTTTTTTGGTTGGAGCATTGGTCGTATTTGTAGTGGTTGTGGTACAATACATGGTGACATAGTAGTAGTAGCAGTTGATGATTGGCAACATTAAAATTATATTTCAATTCATAATTTTGATTGTTTTGATTAATTTTTTGATTAAACATAGACGAGAACACGCAGCAAATTTGGTTTGTGGTAATTTTTGTTTGCGAAAATATTGCGGCACATACATACATACATAATTTATTAAATTAATTAATGTTTTAACAATTGTCGTTTTTTTTTATTATTACACGAAAACAATAAAAAAATATTATTTTTGTTTTGTGTATTGGATGATGAACAAAATAATTTTGTTATTGTAATAAAACAAAGGATCAAAACATCCAAAACGTAACAAGGATGTTTATATTTTTTGTTTTGATTCCATATTGTGGTTAAATTTAATTCAGTAAGTTGGGTGTGTACGTGTGCGTTTTTGTGCATTATAAATACCACATTATTTGCAGGGGCATAATTATATTCGCATGGCATTATTTTTTTTTTTGTTTTTTTTTTTTTTGGTTAAACAATTGTTAAATATTTTTGGTTTGTAATTTATATATATATTATTATGTTTCAGTTTTGCAGTAGTTGAGAGCGCGGGATCAACACAACCAATTATATCGGGACGGGCCAGTTGAAGGTGGTAGATTCAATTCAGTCACAGGCAGGGCACAGGCACAGGTTTTTGGTTTGTTTTTTTTTTTTTTGTTTGGTTTTTAAACACACATAAAGAGAGGGTGCGAGAGAAAATATATATATATTTTTTTAGATTTAGTTATTAGATTTTGTTTATAATTATATTTTATGTATATACATATTGAACTTATAAATAGGTTAATGTACAATTAATGAAGTTTATCTGTAACATCTATGTAATATAAACAAAAATAAGATAAATGAGAATCAAAGAGATTTTGAAGAAATGGTTAAGTGTTGAAAACAAATACCTTTAGCTTAGTTGTGGTATTATTAATTTACTTATAAAGAGATGTTGATTGAATTTAAGAAATTAAGTTTATGAATAAGAGAATATAGACAGAGTACCATAATAGGTTTTAGAGTTAATTAATTAAGTTAATAAATTAATTAGGAAAATGCATTTTTTTTTCTAATACGAGATTAGACTTTTTTTATATTTTGGTTTAAAATGGATAATGGATTTCCTATAAATATGGACATAAATATGGTAAGAAAATTTGACAATCAAAGAACAACTTATTTGGTATTAGGGTGCATTTCTAATAAAAAATGGACTTGTTTACTTTTAATTTTAACTCTAATATGGTATTCCAAGGTACAAACAATAAGGTTATGAAATTCGAGGATGAAATGGGGAGGGAAAATAGTTAAAAAAGTTTACACATACCTGAGAACGCATCTTCTGGATGTGTTGGCCACCCTTGCCAATGACAGCTCCGGCAATCTAAAAAAAAAATATTATTGTTAGAATTTTGTATTTATAAAAGTACCTTAACTATTAAAAAAATAATATAATTCAAAAAAATATCAACAAGCATTTGTATAACTCCGTTTACATGAGAGGATCCGACGATCAAATCGAATCGGATTGAGAATCGAAGTTCACTTGAAGTGACTCTTTAATTTTTACTGTCTGCGTGCGGAATTAAGTTTTTGAATATGGTGACTGCGAGAAAAAAATTATTTTTCAAATTGAAGTACATATACACACACACACATAAAACTCGATTCTTTAATTTTTCAAACCAGATCTTAATTCGATTCATTTAAGCTTGCAAAGTTGAATCGGATAGAGAAATCCTGTTAGAATCCGATCCAGGTCTACATGGAATTGAATCCGAATTCAATTCTGATTCAATTCTTCATATACATATGTACATAACAAACACAATTCCTTATATCAGTAACAACAAACTGTGAGCTCAAAAGACTGAAATATAGTTTGAATTTAGAACTCTACCAAATCAAAATCTGATTTCTACGAACAAAAAAACTTCATTCACCATAGAATCAGTAACTGAATATAATTGAAAAATACGATTAGAGTGTACATTGCACTTACAACAACCACCAGCCCTCCTGCTATTCGTTTTGATCGACAATTTAATGCATGTGAATTTTTGATTTAATTTGATTCAAGTAAGTTTCTGAAAACTTCTATATTTTCAGTGCACAAGTTGCATTTTTTTATTATTATTTTCACATATTTAATTTCAATCGCAACATATTCGTGAGTAATTTGATTTTAAAAATCGTTTTTCTCCTACGGATAGCAAGATAAAATACCAAGTTTCAAGTGAAAAAATAGCAGAATAAGCCCACAAATTTCGAATATTTGTCTTGTTCCTTTTTGTACTTCTTTAGTGTCCTATTGAAGTTATAGCAGGTTCGCAAAGACTGCAGAACAAAGCAATGCACCGGGTTGCCGGTGCGGTCAACCCTACACCAGCTCTTTGCACTTGTATAATATAAATAATTTCATACCGTAAATTCAATCAATCGTTCATGTGAATCGAAAGTTTCCAACGAATTGTATAGCACAATAGGGCTACTTATTGCACGCATAATTTAATTAAAATTTAAAACTATTGATTCCGATAATGGAACTCGCAGTATTGCGGTCTCTTTTTCTATTTACTCATATTTGCCGTAAAAAGAAAAGAGAAGAAGTGAATATTTCAATTTTAACCGTATATTCATACGGATCTACGCCCTCCACCTGTGTCGATATATCATGCTAGTTACAACAAACCTTTATGAGATGCAGGTTTATACATGTCAAACAATAAATTTGCAGTAAATGTTACATTGTTATCTATACAAAATTATCACAATTTTGTAGGAAAGAAATTCAAACAGTTTATGAGTATTTGTAAAAAACAAATTCTATAAAGTATTTCTCATTTTTTCAAACAGAATTAACCCAAATATGTAGCCTTAGGGAATAATTGAAATGAATGCTTCAAAAATTTAACTATGTCAGTCGAATGTAAAACTTATTTTACTTACACGACTGGGAATTAATAATCGGACTTGCTCATCATGATTGCCTCCGCCCTGGCCGCCACCACCGCCGCCACCGCCCCGTTGTCTCTTATTTTGTGGTGGGCCACCGTCATCGTTCATTTGTTGGTTGTCACCTCGCTTCATATTGGTAACTTCTGCAAAAGAAAAAACAAAAAAAAAATATAATCACTTTACTTCTTTTATTATTTAAAAATATAAGATAAAATACGTGTCCATTGTAGTAAAATATATGCAAACAAAATTACACACTGTCAACGGCAAACAACTAGTACAAGCGAAGAGAATAAAATAACTTAAAAACGCAATCATAAGTCGTTCGCAATCGTTCTTTTGCGTTGAGAATACAAACTTTCCTAACAAATAATATTTTCCATTGTTATTACAAAGATGGCAATAATCTTAATTAAATTCTTTATATTTATCAAAGAGGAACAAACAAACAGGTTGTATTCACTGTCAGAAGCACATTTACATTTGTACGCATGTATAAAGAATTTTAGGAATACATATGTAAATCTAACAAGCATGTCGAGTAGGCTGCTAAAACTAAACCAAATGCATTAGATCAAGGGAGAAACGCAAACACAGCCCACAAGTAATCTGCAGGTGATGAGTGACGTTAAATATATGTACAATAATAGTTAGAAAATGTAAATCGCATTACTATTCGACCTGGTGGTGGGCGTTGGTGAAGAATGTCGAGAATGCATAAATGTGTTTTGTTAGTCAATAGTATCATCATTTCAGCACTTAGCCTTTGCAAAAAAGCACACTTAAACGACTAGAAGGTAGGTTAAAGGCACACAACATGATAATTCTATTGATTTTAGAATGTATCTAAAAGCGATATTTGAGATATTGAATAAGTAATTGTTCATGAAAATGCTACGAAACATATATCATCGTTGTGGATTTAATTACATGTCGCCCAAGAGGTAGTCTCTGATGATGGTTTCGATATGTAGGCAGATTAATATTAAGTGGGTTGAGTTAAGTGTTGCTTAAAGAATCCATCACCCACTTGCCACCTGACATTGTTCTGGGGGGCAGTTTGCTTTTGATTGATTTTATTGTATATTTAATGATGGTTATAACATCTAGAAACAGGTATGTATGTTATGTACTATGTATGTTACTCATAAAATAGAATAACAAGATACAGACTTTTTAAGGAGACACAGATAAAAATCGAAATAAATGAGAATGATATTAAGTACATTAGGGTGGTCCTTTAAAAGGTAATTGTGTATATTTTGCCGTGGAGGCTGGGTTAACGTTAATATAAAGAGGTATTACAATTTTACAAGAATTTTCTTTTACTTATTTGGGGTTCATCAATCAAATTAAAACAATGATCTACACAAAATGATACATCTTAGAAATTTCAGGAAATATCGTAATTTGTTTTAGTAACTTTCAACTCACATTATAACAACCTCAAAAATTGGAAAATTGGATACATAACATTTGTATGTCTCGAAAAGCGTAAACGATGTCGAAAAACGGAAACCGAATTTGTGTTCAACACTTTAACTGTAACCTTTAAAAGGTGGCAACGGCACAGTGGATAGTGTTTGACTGCAGGTGTCGGTTCGAACAACACTCTAATTCACATTCTTTTCTATAGTCCCAAGTTTCAACTGGTTGCCACCCGTGGAATTTCATGAGATAATTAACATCTAATTCTTAATCCACTCTGCCAACAAAAATTCTTTCATTTCCTTCTATCCCTTCTAACTAGTGCCGTGCATTGCATTTAAAACACCTGAGGTCTTAAAGGCATATAGTTAAAATTATAAAAAAAAAGAATACATAATGACTTAATGGTTTCTAAAAAAACGAGTCTATATTACTCGTAAATGATTCCAAACATTTTGGATTAATGTTTTAAAGATTTTTCTTATGAGCAAGAAAAAAAAAATTAAACAATCGGTTGGAGTAAAATCCGCCCACGACCTCGTCCACTTTTATCATTTCCTGGTATCTCGGAAACGGCTCTATCGATTTGGATGAATTTTTAAGAGTTTTTTCTTATATCGAAAGTATCGAACAAAATTCGAAATCGGTTTTAGCACTCACTTTTTTTTATTTCTTTGTTTGTCGTAAATGGGTTCGAATTTATTTTGTATTTAAGTAATATTTAATATTCCAAGTCAATCTAGAGCAGTAGCCAAAAAGCAGTAGCCCCAAAGCCTTGATTGATTTGATTAAAATGTTGTATTGAGATAAATTTTACCTTCCAAGTTTAACTAGGTATGTGTCATCTGGGGAATCTTTTCGTTCTTCAGTAGAACACTTTGGTTTTTAAAAACACATAATGTCAATAATGTTCAAGAAACTAGATGACTTTGGGACAAACTAAAATTATGATAAATTATGAAAATAGGAAGAGTAAATATTGACTTGATAATGCGCTTTATATGTACATATTTAGATAACTAAGTCTTGTGTATATACAAATCTAAATTAATTAAAATTACATTACATTACACCTATAGATTTGTAATATCAATCCAATTTTTGTAAGCACTTTTAAAATGTTAGAGAAACGTTACGTTTTACCTTAACTTATGTAATATAATAATAACACTGTACTTTTTACTAAACCTTTGGCACGATTTCCAAAATGCTTAGCATTTTAAAGAAAATAACTAAAAATATATGTATATTCAAAGCAGTCTGCTAGGCTAGATAACGTTAAAAACTGGAAGATATTCTGCACTACACCCGTATTTATAAGAAATTTTTCCTTGAAGAGAAAAGTGGGAGTAAAGAATGGTGAGTACGTGAAAATAATTTTTATAAGTGAAAATACTCTAACAAAATAATTTGTTAAAACAAAAACAGGGGAAATAAGGATAATTCTAGATTATTTGTAGCCACTAAGGTACTAGCTTTTTGAAACTATCTCTTTCGTTTTATATATTTTTTACATGGGGAAGTATTGACCACCGGAAATCAGCGACCAATCAAATCGTGCGACATTCCAACTTCAATTGAACAGGATATCAACTATAATGTCATGTTGCAAAGGACAACAAACAACAGACAGACCAATAAAAATCCAACAACTAGACATTGATCATTAAAAATTCCAAAGCAGCTAAACCAAAAGGGGAAATGAAAACTATGGGAAATATAGCTTGCAATGACGTGGACGCATAAAGTTTTGGTTAAATTTCGTTGCTTGGCAGCATAATTTTTGTCTTCTTCTTTTTTTTTTTTTTTTTTTTTTTTTTTTTTTCTTACAAAGTATACCCCATTATCTATTGACACGGGACATTAATATGTGCATATTGATATTACAGCGCAGGAGTAGTTGTTGTGCAACCAAATTATCGCAGATACATTACAAACTAAATAATACGTTTGCAAAATTTAATAAAATTGCATTTAAAGTGTATTAAAATGCATTTATCGTTTAAGAATTAGACGTCCATTGTTCTAGTTCCTACGTCAATATCAGCTGATAATTTTACATTATAAATTTTTTAGTATGAGAAAGATAGAAGTTGCAAGCAAGGCCTTTTCAGTTGTATTATTAGAATATTAACATGTAATTTTGTTTTTGCTTTTCCATCCCCTAAAACATAACTGTTCTTAAGGTAGAGACAGTCAATGATTTTATTGCAAGTATTAAATTACAATTAATTGCTTTCGTTGATAGAGACAGTTATAATTTAAAGGCAATTAACACTTCGTTAAAAGAATAAAAGAAAATGTAAACCCCAATAAGAAAGGAGTCAATATAAATGAAAAGGAAAAGCAATTTCATTTTTATCAAAGCCTCATGAGATAAATATACATAAATGTATTAATATTAGTAGAATCATTCGCTGTCTGATACATTTTTAAAAAATGTTAACGCTTGCTTTGAGTTCAAACATAAAAAGGGTAATCAAATCTTACATACATATATACGAATACAAGGACAATTGAGTCAAATAAAATCCCTTTTCTCTTCCGCTATGTTGTACAATAAAATGAGTTAAAATAGCAGTTTGAGATTGGGTGATTGCCCCTATATGTTTAGGTATTTTTATTGATGTTAATTTGTAAAAATATTTTGATTAAATAACTTATGTTTTATTATGTATTATTTGGCTTTTAACATTTACTTCAAGAATTTTATTGATATTATGACAGTCAGTTTGTCAATTCAACTACAGTTTGAGAGTACCAAACGTTCTCAAACTGTAAACGATAGGCAACACGATAGTAGAATATCTCGTCGACGATTATCGTTTTTAAAATTACGGAATGACCCCCCTAACTAACTTTAGTAAGTTTGTGAAAACTATAAGATAATTAAACATCGTTTATTAATATGGTTGTGAGCGTGTAGCCCAATACACTCCTGGCGCTTAACACGAGTACAAAAATGACACATCAAAATGTTCGTTCTGCTATACGCTGTTCGACAAGAGAAGTTTGTAATAATACCAGCTTATTTGGAGGAGTCTCTATCCTTTTTTCACACAGTAATAGGAACATAAATCTGACCTGTTGATAATAATTTACCTACTGTCTCCTTACTTTTATTCACCGGATGATTTGCTTATAAATCGAATATGTTGAAAAAGAAAAGAATGAATAAACAACAAATTGTTGAAGCTGATACAAATACCAATCGATGAAACCGATAAAATCAGGAGCCATGATGGTTTGTACATACGTTTCTGAACCTCCTGGTCTAGATTGAAACTGCATCACGGATTTAAGAAGCAATTCAATCAAAATAAAGTTACATATTCGACTAATGTACAATGTATGTACATAGCATTGTAAAGAAATATTATGATTCACGGGGGAAGGGCTACTTTTTATGAACGCAGCTTCCACTAGAGAATCATTAAAAATTTTGAACAGAATGTGTCAAACCGCTTGAACTTAAGCTCGGAGTACGTTTCCATTATTTATAGTGCTAAGTTTGATTAAACATTGATTTGCAATAATAACCTAAACACATCAGGATGACCACCCCGCCCAGGTTGGAGTTTTATTTTATTTGTCTGTTTAAATTTCTTATTATATATTGCATGGTATTCTTTTTGCATGACGAAAAATAAACAAAAAAAAAACTAATGGTATTTTAAATAATTTTTAAATAAACAAGAATTCATTTTCAAAGATGAATTATGGAAAGCTTTTAACAAATATAATTTTAATGCAAACATATCCAAAAGTAATAATTTGCACATAGAAAACTACATATGTATGTATATACATTTTTAAGTTATGATTGAAGGGATCAATGAAGGGAAAATTAAAATAATGAACAATGAATAATATTCACAAACTAGTTTTATTGACTTTCAAGAAAAAATTCTTTCTTTTTTATACATTCTTAGACAGAGCGAATGTCTATAAAATAATCGTTTTCTGTTTTACGTCAACAGATTTAGGATTGAGAAGAATTGAGAATATTGTATTATGAAAATACTGGTGAATTTATGCACAAACAACCAAATGAGAATTATCAAACCCCTATATCTTCTCATGTGCAGACCTTGATGACTCACAAATTTCAAATTTTACAGGAAAGATGAAAATGTCTCACGGTCTCCATTCTTTTGTATTAGTGTTATGAGGTTTTTATAGTATGCACTTCGAGAAAAACCAAGATCTGTCGCATAATAATAATTGAGTTACGAGCTTTGTAAAAAGTTAATTTAACATAATTTATTGTTATGAGGGAGATTCAATTTTGTCTTAACATAAGTGAAATGTTAATGTTTAAGACATTTTCAGTAAAAGATAGAGTTACGAGGGTTTTATATGAGGCCGACGATATGTAACAATAATTCAACAACTTGTTCAAAGAATACTTTGAGTTACAAGCAGACCTCAAAAAAGAAAAGTTAGCATATGGGTTCTATACAGGATTTCTTTTTTTTTAACAAGTGCGACTTTCCTTAAAATAAAAAAAGGACTATTTGTCTACGGTTATTCTAGAATATTATAAAAATGAGCACCAACTGCGCCACCATCAACTAACATTGAGCATTCTCATGGCCGGCGCTGATCAGTTGCTCGTTGCCAGAATCAACAAGCAACAAGAGCACAAGCCCTAAAACAAATGAAATTAAAACCATCATCGATTGGTTGAACTTAGCAAGGCACGATTCAAACCCGGCTTTGCGAACGTTTTCTGGAATGAGGAACCCTCTTAAATAGAATGTACAAATAAAGTGGTATTTTAAAGATAAAAAATAACCTGAATATAGCAAAATATTTGAATCGATTTCTCACAATCTATCTGAAAAATATTAATGTCTCCTTCCAGCACATCACGTTGGTAAAGAAATCCATTTAATACAGGTAACACCAAGAGTTGACACATTTTTTGAGTGAAATTAAAAAAAAAAAAAAAAAAAAGCATTATTTTTATTATAATAACGAAAGGGAAAAAGAAAATCAAAAGCTTCCAACACCCAACTTGACCATACAAACTTATTATCCTACCATAATTTCATGTATCTATCTAAAACTATTCTATTGGGAACTAGTGAGTTTCTCCATCGGGTTTCTAACTATTCATCAAATTACCTCCTGCGTCCAATTAAGTCAATAGAAATAAATGCATACATGTACTACATAGAACAGCTAAAAAAAAACAGTAAAACAGAAGTTGAACAAACTTTTGGTTTGAGTGTCAGTGGAAGTTCAACCACCCACCACCCACCCACTATAATCATGGGTTACCACTCGCCTGTCACTTGCACACACTCAAACACCGCATATTGGTGGTTTTCTATCTTTACAAATGCATAAAGATGGTTCTTTGATTATTATTTCATCAGGGCAGTTTGTCAAAACAATGCGTCGCCATGGCAATCGACTTGTGGAGTGGTCAAGAGTTCGACAACAGCACACCGTTCGTTTGTGGGAAACAGCTCAAGCGGTAGAATGCCACCACTACCACCTCTATCGGACCGGCCACGACCACCAAAACAACAACGACAACTTTGGTTTTCCAAACTCAATGGGGAAACATGGACAACTTTGACGATAAAGGAGAAGGACGTTTAAAAACAAAACAAAAAAAAAAAACAAAAATTCAAGCCGCTGCTCTAATTGAACTCTTTGGAAAGCCAAAACTATACCAGTCCTTGTCACTGTGGAGAACCTGACCACATCGACGTTTGGCCGATTAATATTTGAAAGGCGTTAATTAAAAATGACTTTTAAGCAAATTGCTACGACGACGTCTTCTTCGGATACCCACCACGAATAGTGGATTACCATAAAGTTTCTCGTCCATGATTGCAGCGATATTCAAATGCATATCGTATGTGTGATTTGCCTGCTGTTGCTTTCCTTCCGTGCGAATCCTTTAAAAATTACTTTTCAATCAGTTTTTACCCTTCCCAATGACTGGCCAAACACCACACACAACAGTTGAAGTTTCTGAATTCTAGAGCAAGTTCCAACGTCCCGTCCTTTGGCCGGACACAACATGTCCAGTCGTTGCTTTTCAGGGGACATTTCCGTTTGCTACTGCCGCCTCCTCGCTATGAATGGTGTGGTGACTTTGTTCTTTTTATTTTCGGAGTTTCTAAAAGCAATAACTAATGTGGTAATCGCGTGTCAGGGTTTCTTTCGTTCTTATGCTATGAATTATTGACAAGGATTCGATTTTCGGTATTTTTTAGACTTTCCTTTGAGTCCAAATTTTCTTACCAAAAAGTTATAATATAACACTTCATCTGGAGGGCTTATATTTTACAGATTTTGTTTTCCTCTGTGATATTGCTGCTACTTCAAACATGTTTTTTTTAATGTTGAAATCATTTGATAGCTGACGAGGGAGACAAGTTAAGTGCACGTTATGTAATTTAGGTAGCTAATTATGTCAAGTACTCAGTTAATTAATGTATTTTATTGTTTCATACATTAACGTAAGTAAATACATATTTATGTTGCATGTATACACAATATAAATACATAGTCGCAATAATTCACATTAAATTCTGTTGCAAGTGACATGATGTAAAACATTTATTCCCCTTCCCAACTCCTTTTATTCGATTAATGAGTTTCATTCCATATACAAGGGCAGCAGCATTCAATTAATAATTAACTGATAATTTTGATTATTGGCTTATGTATGTCACAAATAAAATTAAATGCAAACCGATTCCAATAACAGTTTAGAATAAATACCTAATTTTCTGTTCATTAACATATAAGAACTAAAAGAATATTTCGAAAAGTAAAAGTATTTTATGGTATGAATCTAGATAAGTGTTACGTTGTTTATCCAATTTTTTATGACATTGCCCGCTTCACTTGCCTAATGGGTGGGAAATTAACCCCCTCTTGTTTCTTGTTTTGTCACACCTTACGCAAAACGCCCTTTATATGTATACTGTATTGTTTTGGATCGATTTAAAACCAAACCAAAAAAAAAAAAAAAACAAAAATATGCACTCACAACCGTGTCGCCGAAGTCTTTAAGTCTAAAATTGATTTTTTTTGTGGGCCTTTTTTTAAAAAAGGAAAAATAAATCATATCAACAAAACTAAATAACTTCGTTCAAACTAATTAAATTTTATTTAGCAGGAAAAAAAATAATTTTAATTAGTTTTCGAACCAATAGAAAATGATCTTTGAATGTACAATAGGATGGAGTGTTTTGAGCAATTTTTTTTATTCAAATCACTGCGTACAACTCATAGTGTATGGTTTTCTGAACTCATCCACATTTTGATTGGCCCCTGGGAAAAAAACAAAAATTCGCGATGCCATCGAAAAATTGTGGTTTTCACAAAAATTGGGCCCTGTTGCGGTTGTCGTTCGTCGATCGATAATCGCTAACGAGCGATCAACGATCGACAAATTGAGAAATCGGTATTGTGGTTGTCGATTGCGTTCGACAATTATCGAAAATCCGATCGCTCGTTGTCGACCGCATTTTTGTGATCGACGGGGTCTATTCAACAAGTTAAAAATTTTGTAGGGATCAAAATGTGAGTGTTTTTATTTTAAAAAAATGTTTTTTTTATAAGTAAATTATATATAATTATTATTGTTAATGCAGTGCGAAACAAGTTTCAATGACAAAATAGATAAAAGCCATCAATGCACCCAATAACTCCTGGGAATATGTACATTTTTGTTTGGCGTATTTTACTTTCGTTTATTTTGGACATATTTATGTACATAGTGTGTTTCTTTTACACTTAACACTTCTTTTAAGAGTGAGGATACAGTAGATTGAGCCAATCGAATAAAAAAATCATTTTCCACACTTAATTGACATGATGCTTGGGCACAGAGTAGAGTCGTAACGCGGTAAACAATTTAAGGATGTTGGGAATCGATGATTTTCTCATTCCCGGCTTAAGTTTTCCATTAATTTCAGAAAGTAAATCCATAAAGACTGGCTTGGATAATCAAAACTAGTTAAAAAAAAACTACAAAAGACAAATAAATGAAAAGAAAAAAAAACCAAGGAATCAAGTAAATCCGTAAAACTTATCATCTAACTTCAAGCGGTTAGATGAATCTCTTATATTGCGCCGTTTTCTGATGGCCTCTTAAGTTCCATTTCTTGTATCTTCTTCCGAATCACTTAAACATGCTTTGATTGTATTAATTTTTTATTTTAATATATATTTTTATAAAAATAAACTATTGTATTGCAAACTTCACGAACAAATAAATAAATAAATAAACAATCCAGTCTGAAAAAATCAATCTGTCAAACGTCAAGGTATGAATTCACAACTTATACTTTTTCATTCACAATGTATACTTTTTCAGTCACAATAACTCATATACTAGTCGATCAAGTTACGCAATACCGATTTAGAAATCATTCGATGGTGATGATCGTTGAAAGTGCGATCGCTGATCGACAACCGCAAATTATACAAATTATGAAATCGTGGCGGAAAATAAAACAGGGTGCCGTACGGAAGACATTGATGAATTTGAATTGGTCATAACTTCCTTTCTAACGGTTGTAGATTGTTTTGTTAAATATGGGGTCATGGGAAATTTGTTAAGCACTTAATTTCACTCGCCAAAGTGGAGTGTTCTGTTCATAAGTTCGTTTTTGTGCGCAAGCCTTTTGCATACGCTAGCTCGATCGTTCGAGAGCAGTGTGACTTCCGTTCACATTTCAGTATCGCTCCCTGCGGTCGTGTTACCATGCAAAATCGAATGCTTACGTATGCTAATTGTTTCCAGGGTACTGGAAATGTGCTCACAATAAGAAGCGGGCGTCTCAGAGAACGGTCTCTACACAAGAAAACATCAAAAAGATACAAACTTGAACAATCTCCCAGGCGTTCATTACGAGAACTGTCAGGTGTCCTTGGCATTTCGAGACGTTGCATTATACTAATGAATCGTTAAAAAACATCTTCAATTACACCCCTATAAGATGGTTTCGTATATCCATCGGTCAAAGACAATTTAAGGCTGTTTCAAACAGAGGGCGGTCTAGCGCGTTTTTTTAAAATTTACAAACAAAATTTGACCCTCGCGTTTTTTCTTTGCTGGTGAAGGGTTGACCGCACCGCCAGACCACCTTCTGTTTGAGCTACCCTTAAGGGTATTCATGCAACGAAGTTAGCTTACAAATTATGTAAAGTGATAAGTTTACAAAAAAGTTTGCATGAACGATCTTTTTATTCGTTTGGTTATGCTGTGCAATTGAATCAGGTGTTCTTTTATTTGACACATTTTGTGTGTGATAGATTAGACCTGTTCAGATTTTGAACTTATTTCTAAATGGAGACACTATCCCGAACCAACGTGAAATCGGAGCTGAATGTCTCGGAACGATACAAAATTGTAAGATACACGACAATAGTAACGTTTTATTGTAGAACTATAATAGTCACAAGCTCACGGCAGTATTCGGACGAAAATGAGCGAATGCAAAAAATTATATGGTTCGCCCATAATGTCGGTTTCTTGATTTTTCGTTTAATTTTGCTTTCGGAAGTGAAGAGCGCCTTTGATCGCAGCTCACCGAAGTGAAACTTTGTTGAGTTGAGGCAGGAACGAAAAAAAAAGATACTTTTCATTGGTTTATGACCCAACTTCCCACACTTTTATCGCCAATTTATCGCGATGCGATAGTTATAGAACACGGTCAGAGTTTTTTTTTGGTTCTCAGATATACCATATACATATGTATGTACATATATATCATATTTCTGAACACGCCTAATTCTTAGTCAAAATGACGTTTGGATAAGTTTAACCAAATAAATTTGCTTAATTCAGCAAAATCCTTGGATAATCTTAACCAAAATTTGTAAACCATTTCCCATACAAAATTTGACAGTTCATTAACCAAATGATTTACGACGTTGCATGAAAAACCTTATTAATTCAAATCTCAAATTTGTATTTCTTGCAAAAAGCTTGCAAACATAAAGATAAAGACTATATTAAATAATGTACTTTTAATTCAATCATTCATTCAGTGTATCACAAAATCTTGTCATCTTTATAATATATCTAATTATTATAATATTGAAGCACTTTCTATTTCTCATTAACTAATTCTTGTATGTGTTATAAATATGTCAGCAAAGGTTTTTTAATTCTAATAAATCTAAATAGAATCCATCCACAGTGTTTAATTTTATTTCAAATGATGTAACAAAAAGAAAAAGATAGATATATATATAACTTTTAGTGGGCTGTAGGTCAATAATTACAGATGTTATTTAATATGCAACGTTTCGAGCATGTTTATGGTCTTCATCAGGCAAACAATATTCAAAGATTTAATTTAAGAAAATCACTCATTATACACAATATTCTCAAGTAACAAAATTGGTGGACAGGAAAAAAACGTCCATTTCTCTAAACAATCACCTATACTTTATCCTACTGTGTGTGATAAAGTATAGGTGATTGTTTAGAGAAATTGACGTTTTTTTTTCCTGTCCACCAATTTTGTTGCTTGAGAATTTTTTTTTTTTTTTTATTTTCTTAAATTAAATCTTTGAATATTGTTTGCCTGATGAAGAGCATAAACATGCTCGAAACGTTGCATATTAAATAACATCTGTAATTATTGACCTACAGCCCACTAAAAGTTATATATATATCTATCTTTATCGATAAAAAGGTCACAAATATTAAATAATTTATTAACAAAAAGAAATCCAATACATGAGTTATTCTGCTGTTATTGAATTGAAATCAATTAAAACATTAAAGGCATACACGATAGTTGAGTCAAAAGCTGCATACATCAGCACTATTGATGGAGACCATGCTTCATGTGGTTAGAATTACAGCATTTCAAGGTCAATAGCTTCAAAAGGCACCTAGTGTTGTACACAATCCGTACTTTTTCTTATGTAGTTTTGTATCGAGTTATTTTTATATTAATTTATACGAAGTTTTAGAACGTATCTTAAATAATGCATGTGTAAATAAATCATGATGAATCATTAAAGCATGTTCTTCCCTACTGTTTAATTTAAAGATAATTATTGTCGCAGTGATTTAATAAATTTATCTTGCAATTAATTATACATAAGCAAAAAAAAAAAACAAAAACAAATGTTTAGTTATTGTACAGCCCATGAAGAGATAAGAACTCTTATCGAATTGATGAGAAAAATATGGAGAAAAACTAGTTTAAGGCACTGATTGTATATTAATAACCCAACCCCCAATAATTATGTTAATTCATAAAATGGTTGTTGAATAACTTCTAAAAACGCGAATACGCGATTATAAAATTATTCGGATTAAAAAAAAAACAAGTGGACTTAGCCAGTTTTCACTCTGAGACAAAACTTTAACCGACAGTTATAATTTTGGTTTATCCATTGCAAGCATGTTTTTATCTGAATTTATAATAAATTGTACGTAACCGAAATCTGATTAATTTATAATGTAGTACGTACATTATGTCATTTAGGTTCACTTTTTTAGTGGTGAGTTTGTTAACTCTGGAAATAGATTTTTCTACAGTTATGTCAAGAATCAGTTTTAAAGTGGAGACTGAAAGCAGAAACACTAAAGAAACCCGAAAGATAAAATATCAAAAGCATTTGTTAAGTTAATCCAAAGTTAACTCAGCAAAATTGGTGAGTTAACTCGGGTTTAACTTGTGTTTGTTAACTTTAATTTTTTCACAATTTGTTGTCAAACTCAACACAAACAAATAAATCCATTTTGGGACACTTTTGTAAGAATTTTTAAGTTAACAGACAAGATCTTTCCATTCAATTATATGACAGCAAAACACCGATACGAACAGATTAAGGCATTTTCTTAGTAATTTTGTTGCTAAGTTAAAAGAAGGTTCAAATAAATTTTACTGAGATTTAGTTTAATATTTACAGTGGTTTAATATTTGAACAATTGTTATTCAAAGATAAACGACTATACATTAAGATAAACACAGAAGACAATTTGTGAGCTATATTCATTCCGCCCCTCCCACCTTAAACATAAGTAGCAAACGGCTAAGATTACGCACCATTATCTTTATCTTTTTGGAGATAATGAATTTTCATATGCTCTTTTTTAATTCTTAAAATAATACATAGTCACATTCGGAATTTAAATGTTAACTTTTCATTCATAACGGGGTAAAATACGTTATCTCTTTTATAACCAAACACAAAATAAAATGTTTAATTATAGTATTATTGAAATTGACACCATTACGTTCTTTTGTTAAAATCTCTGGCGCAAAATTTTAACCAGCCCATTATTAAGGATTTAGTATGATACTACTTAACATTTTACTAATTCTTTAACAGTTTACTAAAATTTTCTAAGTTTTAAATACTTTTTAAATAGTATCATACTTAACTAATTTCCTTCATAAAATTCAGCTGAACACGTTCAAAAAAGTGACAGCTCGTGCAAAAAATTCACAAACACCCCTGATTTTGACAATTTTAAACGTCAAATTATCATATGGATTTAGTACGATACTAAAAAGATAAAACAGCCATTTGGTGATTTTAACTTTAGTAAAATGTTAGGTGATAGTATGATGCTAAAAACTCGTTTAAAATTAGCAAAATACACTTTTTAATCCAGTATTATACTAAAAATGATTAAACATCGTACTAAATCGACTAAAATTTTGCGCCTCTATCTTTTGGAGCTTAAGTAAAAGTTGTTGATAGTTTTTACTTCAACAAGATTAATGAAGATGACAATGATAAAAAACTACGACCTTTTTATTGTAAGTACTATACTTGTATTTATTTACTTCAACGAAAATTATTTTGTTTTTGAAGTTAAAGCCTAGTACGCTGCTGATGCGAAATGAAAAATGCTCCTGTGTGATCCAAAAAGATAACGAAATGCTAACGAAAACAGAATTGAAAAATATTCACAGAGTTTTAAAAATTGCAAACACAAAATAAATTCTAACGAACAAAAATCAAAGAAAACCATGCTGTAATGATATAAACAACAAATAAAAACACAAACAAACCCAAATGCCATTTTCCACACACAATTAATAGTCCGGGAAATTAATTCTGTGCAAAAAGAGTGGAGAAAAAAGAATCTGGTATAATCATCAATTTCGCTGGTCAAACAGCGTACCACAGAGGGAAAATCACAACGAAATTTTACTTTTATGATTTCGTCATGTCATTTTTGTATGTGATGTTTCGTTTCTTATCAGCAGCGTACTAGGCTTGAACCGAATTGAAAAATTGTTTTCACAATGCACACAAGTTCTTAAAAATAAAAACTCATGTAGTAAAAAAAATTATTAAACAAAAAAAAAGTAATATGTATTTGAGTTTACAAAAAGGTATAACAATGTCATTGTAAGTTTTATTGTTGCTTTTGTTTTTTAAGAAAAATACCCCTCTTGCCTAAACGGGGGGAATAGACCCCTCTTCCCATACGATTTTGTCATTGTATCGAACCAACCTCAGGTGTACCTTATGTGAATCACCCTGTATAACTGAAATTCATATAATGTACATAACCTTTTTCCAGTAAAATAAAACTTGGTGGTTGATAAAATTGAATTACTTCAAATGAAAATAGCTCGGACAAGTAAGTTAGGACATTTAAACTTTCTCAAACATTGACAAGATATCTGATTCTTAGCGTTCAACCTATATCACAAGGCAACAAAAATTGTTTGCGGCAGAAATAAGATTATACTTTTCCCAATGCTTTGAATGTCCTCAATTCGAATCCGATCTCAGAGTTGTTGGAGAGTTGCTTTCGAAATATACTAGTATGAAGGTGCAAACAAAAGTGTGTTTCGGTTTTTTTTATGGTTATTTCCCACCCAATTCAATTTTTGTCCAGAAAAAAAAGAAAGTTTTTTTTTATGAATTCGACTAGCCTTAGAATGGCTAAATTATCTGAGGTTTGCGAGTTATCCTAGACAAAAATTTCAAAAAAGCAAGTTATTCGTTGTTTTTACATTTACATTTTAGCCTCAAAAATCATTATGGCATCTGAATATCTCCAAAAAAAATCTCTCCAAAAATTTCCATTCCTCTTCGAGAACTCTTTTAGTTCAAATGTATAAGGTTTTCATGAGTGGCTATTTCGGGAGTTAATTATGAGGAGACTCACTTTTTCGAAGGATAAAGAAATTATGCCGTAATAATTTTTTTGTGAAAAATGTTATTGGTTGTGTAAATTAACAGACAAAAAAACAACAACAAACAGCAAATCTGGTAAGCCAATACAGCAATTCTGAGTTCAGATTCGAATTCAGAACACAAAAAAAACCTTCTGAAAATTGTAACTTGGTATATTCCGCAAGACATGTGGATTGAGATATTGACACGTTCAAAATTAAAATAAGGTTTAGGTATGCCGCAAGACATGTGGTCCTCTGTGTAATTGATAAGTGCATTGAGATAATGACACGTTCAAAATTAAAATAATGTTCAATTTGGAAGCATAAATAAATCGTCACATAAGCGCATAATTTTTATATTTATAACTTTAAGGCCCAGTTTTTAAGTGACGAGATTATAATGAACCCTCTCCAACTTCGAAGGGTAAACACGAGTTTAACAATAATATTTTTTTTTAATTCTACGAATACGGAAAAAAAACTCCTTCTCAGGACTTCTTGTCCTTACCCAACTTACGTTAAGCCCCGTATCTTGTTCATCTAGCTGAAACAAATATTGGAAAAAGTACCTGGCTATTTTTGTTTTAACTAAGACGAATTTTGTTATCAATATCAGACTTTCAGACAACAACAAAATAAATATTTGAGTTCATTCTTGTTTACTCGTAGGTAACTTAATAATTCTCAAATATTCATGTACATACATACGTTCAACTTGGTAAAAAAAAAAAAAAAAAAAAAAACATATATAGGTAGGTACTTACAAAAATAAACGCTAAGATATTTAAAAAAGAAACGATTCATTAAAACTAGATTACGGCTATATATCAGGGATGGAATCGACTTAACTGATAGTTGTTTACCTTGTTTTTGATTGTCCTTTTGAATAAAGTTGTCTTTATCAGACCTATAAGCAAAGATAGAAAGACAAATTTTCAAAACGACAATAAAACAATTAATAAATCAACTATCAGTTTAGCTGATTCTACGCCCGTATTTTGTCGTTCTATCTTTTGAGCCAGTTATAGCGATCAGGAAAAGTTGTTAATCTTTATTTCTGCGGTTGTGAATTGAATTTAATTGAATGACTCAACAATCATTGAGGATAATGACGATTACGATGTTTTAATATAAATTTTAAATTCATAAACGTCAAATAATTTATACATCATTGAATTTTTGCGATGCTAATACTTAACAAAAATGAGTTAATGCATCAACAAAAAAAAAACATAAAGAATTTTCTTGATTGTAGTTTGTTGGAAGGTTGTGCATCAATTGATGCAAGTTTTCAATAGTGAACACTTTGCACAACAGTGATACTAGATGCATTTATGAATGTTTGATGAAAGTGATCGTGCATCATTGCTTATTTCATATTATATCATCGCATAAAAATTAAGTACATATGTATATGTACCTACTTAATATTGAATTTCTGACATTTTCGAGCATAAAAAAGTAAGATGATTTTCTACACCTTTTTGATTTCAATCGAATTATTTTCTGTTGTACGAATCTCATTTTGCAGAAAATACTGGGTGTGTGAGTAAATTGTGTGATATTAAGGATATTTGGCGAGTTCAGTCGATTTAAACTAATTTGACATTTAATCCGACGAAAAAGTTTACACTACATTATGTGTTCCGAGTTTACTCCTTTATAAAATTCCGAACAGAAAAATCGAAGTTTTTTGGAGTAATGAGTCAAAAATGAGGGCTACATTAAATTTTGCACAAATGAAATATGGCCAAATTTCATGTAGCCAAAAAGAAGAAAACTTTAAACCTCCAATCGAAAACGACATTAGTTACGTTTTTTTCTGAATTTTCACCAAAAAAAAATAGCTTTTGTATATAAAATCGAGGCTTTCAAAACAAAACACATTTCAGACAATTTTGCGTTCAACAACATAAACTAAGGCAAATTCCTAAACGCAAAACTTGCTAAGCAAATAGTTAGCAAAGCAGATTGTCCCAAAACGCAGTCGACTTTTTTACTTGCGCAAATGTAAAAGTATGGAAAACTGAAGGCTAAAAAAGCGTCTGGGATCAAGTTCTTAAGGAAATATTAGAAAACAGTCCTCAATTTTCTTTTACAAAAGAAGAAATGCTTTGTAAATGGAGCAACCTTCTTCTAACATATAAAACAATTAAACAAAGGAATGGGGAAACTGGAGGAGGTGCAACAAGATGGGAGTACCTACTTTGACTCACTTGTTTGTTTCATGAAGTGTAGATATGGAACAAAGCAACATCAACTCAGTAAAATCTTTATTAAAATAATTTTTGTTTGGGGGCCCATAATTCATTCCAGCAAAAATCAACAAACATCGCAAATGTCCGTTCCGAAACGTCATAAACATGCTATGCAAACATGCTTTTTACACATGCTTTTTTTTTTAGGAATTTGGCCTAAGTACTTAATTTTCAGATGTTTTGTTATATATATTACCATCAAACTATTATTGCATCGTTGCGTTTATGAATTTAACCAAAGCTTAAAGCAGTTATTTTTACCCCGGAAATGTAGAACGAAGATGTGCAACACATTTTATTCAGAAACAATTTAGTACAGGAAAGATAAGACTTTTTGGTGAAACAAAATTCAGGTTAGTTGATTTTTTTCTTAGAAAAGTTTAAAAAATCTCGGTTTTCGGGATCACATGGCATTAGTGAAATCCGCCATATTGAAAAATTAGTATCAATCTATGGCCCTTATTGCGAGTGTCGTTCAACTTTCGATGCGACAGTAGCGAAAGTATCGATAAATTTTGTTTTTGGTATTGTGTATCTCAATCGACAGAGATATCTCTTACTGTGAATTGCGAATGTGCTTATTGTGAATACGTCCTATATTTTGAGATCTGGTATCGTTCAGTGATGGTACATTTAGGGAAAATTTTATTAAAAATATATTTTTTTCTAAAATGTTCCCATCATTCACGCTGTAATGATATTCTTAAAATAATTTTCTTTCTGTACATTTTAAACAATACAAAACATTTTGTAAAGTAACAACTTAAAATTGTATTGGTATTAGTGTATGAGGGGTAAATCTGCCGAAAAATCTAGATCTGCAAATTTGATTTTAAATCAAAAAATAAATCAATTTATTTGCTCTTCAAACTTAATCCCCCTTATTTATAAAAAAAAGTAGTTATTTCAGCTCCCGTGTTTAGGAAAACTACATCATGGAATACAAATGTTCCGGACTCAAATGGAGCACTAAACAAATGCCTTTGATTTGAGTTCAGAAAATTATTATTTCATAGTGTATTTTTCCTAAGCACGGGAGCTGAAATAACTATTTTTTCTTTATAAATAAGGGGGAATATGTTTAAATGACGTTTACCACTTTTACCCGTTTTGACATGTTCAAGTAACTTTTTAATTAATACATACAAATATTGGGGCATATTCAGTCATTTTAGACCTGGGTCTAAGTTAAACATAGCTTTGGTTGAATTTTCGGACGTTGATTCTATTTTTTTAAGGTTATCATTCCAAAATATTTGAACCTATTGGTGTAGTATACCAACTTAATTATCTTATGAAAATATAAAACCAACAATTTGTAATTAAAATGGGTCTGTATTCATTGATCCAAAATTGTCTTAAACTATAGTTTAGTTAAACCTGGGTCTATCTGCGCGACTATGAATATGCCCCATTGACTATAAATATTGATGTAGGGAACAAAAGTTTCGTGCGAAAGCAAAAAAAAAAATGTTGAATTTTGTTGAATGCGTAATTTTGTCTAAAATATCAACAAGAAGTTAAATTTAATTAATTTCAGTGAAATAGTGAGAAAACGCGAAAAAAGATTGCTTTTTTTACTTGGATGAAAAAACAACTACGAGGATGACTGATTGATCCAAGGCAATGAAAGCGTGGTTTTATCCTATCGAAAATTAGCTAATATTATAGAGAATGTGTACCTTTAATTTGTGTGATATATGTGTTGTCCTTTGATTAAACTAATTAATTATTTCGGAAATAAAAGTTTAACATATTAAATTACATTCTACTTTTGATTATTGAATTGCAATCGCTCACAGTCGAACAGAAAATTGCAAACGACAAGGATTGAATGTGAAAACGAAAATGAACGTTCAAATCAAAATAGAGATACGCAATACCAAAATAAATGTCTACAAAAGTCGTTTATCGATAAGTAAACTACACTCGCAATAAGGGCCTATATCTCTGAAACTATTGAATTTAGGGGAAATTGTTTAGACCTAAGTTATAGGCAATGAAACCATTCATGTAGGAATAAACTTCTTTTTCTGCGAAGGCAGTTCTTTCGAGTTTACTTTATTTTGTGTATTGTTTTTTTTACTTTTAATTACTTAAATTACTTTTCTTCAGTTTGTTCGTTTTTGAAGAAACTGACGTAAATTATGTAGGTACATATACCTATAGCAAATAGTTTCGGAGATATAAATTGATACGCATTTCCCAATGTGGCGGATTTCACAAGGTCCATATGATGCCGAAACCTTGGTTTAAGCTTCTTCAATGGCTCTTTCAGGCATGAAAAACACAACGGACCTGTAGGTATTTTTTTCCACCAAAACCCTGTTTTGTATGTTCTTTAAGTGCTGTAATGAACGTTTGAGCTGTACAAATGTTGCGATTTTTTTGTTTGTTTGAAACGAGATAGGTAATCTGAAAGTTTCAAAATTGTTCTGCGGTGGGGTCTAGTTTATTTTTTATATGGCAACACTAGTAACATTTAAAATTAAAGAGTTTAATGGAACCTAGTAAAAGTAGGTAGGTATTTAGAAGTTAAAACCAATCCAAATCCCAGCATTGCGTTGTTCTGCAACTGGAGATTTATCAAATAAAATAGTAAATGTACACAGGTATCTACCTAATCTAAAAATGATGTTTTTACTTCCTATCATACGATCATAGCGATCATTTAGCAATTATGTACATTATGTTTTCCGTTGCTTAATTAGAAAGACATATAATAAAAGGAACGAAAAACTTTATTGAAACCATAAGTTAAACTAAAATAAAATCGATACCTATACATTATCTGTACTTCTTGTGTACCAGCGCCAGCAGATTCCCCTATTATTTACTTCAGTTGAAAAGTTAAAATGCTTCACAAAACAAAATGCTCCCAAATCATTGAGTTCAATTCAAACATCAAATTGTAACAATTTGTTTGTCATCAATTCTTTTCAAGCGCGGGATAGAGGTATTGTCTCGTGCCTCTTCTGGTTATGGGGAAAATCATTGAAGCCATTCACGTAAGTATGAAGCAGCTTTGTCGTTTGGTCGATTGTAACCTTGAACTGTTCAAAGAACTCGAAATGCCATAATCGGCAAAAAAAAAAACAATTCCACATTCATCACCAGTCAGACCACTCGACTCATAGATGCGGTAAACTGAGTCCGGGGTAAGAAAGAGAAGAAGCAAGGACGCCATGAGCCCAGTTTAATTAAAAAAAAAGGTTATTTTCGTCCCGAGAGCGTTAGTTATATCGAAAATAGTTACAGAAAAAGAAAAATCAATAAGAAAATAGAAATAGCTACTCGTCTTCTTTCGAGACGAGATCGGAAAATGCCGGAGGGCCTCTGCCTCATGTTTTATGTAAATCATGCCATTTTTGTTGTTGTGTATTCGAACGCCGCGCCGGTGCGGTATGTCCGGTCAAAGGTGATTTATGTAGATAAATTACAGAAAACCTATCGCAGAAAAAAAAAAACAAAATTTAGGTCATCCATGGATCTATGGGCTGGTTAATGGCCAAATTTAAGTTTAAACAGCACTTCAGAAGTAGGAGCACTTGTGAAAATAAAGAATAATGAATTTTTTCAATGGTTTTCTCGATTCGATACCGCCATATTTTTCGCACTAGACGAACGGCAAATTTTTCGATGACACTTTTTACAAATATAGTTTTTATTTCTGGGTTTTTACTTACCTTGTTTTGAAATTGGATATTAAACACTGTTTATGTACTTCGTTAAGAGTTTATGAAAATAGTTTTTATGGATTTTCACTGAATTTAAGGGTAATTTGTTGAAAATTTTCAGTAAAAGAAATAAGTTGGCGCGGTCAACACCCAGCACAAGCACAAAAAACTAATGAATTGCAAATGGCGGTGGGAGATGATGAAAAAAGATTGAAAACGTAGTAGATTTTGGTGTGCGGCTTCTGTTTTTCTGTTTCAATTCGCTTTCGTTCGCTCGTTAGAAAAGGAATGCGTTCAAAAAGTAATTGATTTAAGGCAGGCACTACATCTTCTTTTAAGCTGGAACCACACCTGCTTGGCTGTTATGTTGAAGAGTCGTGGTTTCTCCCGCACTCAATATGTTTCATAGTCCCTGTCTACATTGAACGATTTTTTCAGTGCCGATCTTTTGTTCGTAGGCGAAGGGAGTGAAAAGTGAGGGGGAGGGATCAAATCATTTGTACCACAAAACTCGAACGATTTTTCCAGTCTGTTTATGTTCTCTTTCCTTACTTTCCCGTTTTTTGTGTGTGTTGGGTGTCGGTGTGCCGTTCGTTTGATGGTGTGAGTGAATCTCAATGAAAAATGAAGAGCACAGCAATACAAAAATGAAGAAGACAAGGAAAAAATCTCATTGAAAAAATCGTTCTATGTGTACATTTCACACGATTTCTGGAAAACTCTTCGTGGAAAAATCAATAGCAATATATATCGGGACAAAGGCTACATAAAGCGCCTGCTTAAGATTTTGCAGCGAGAAATAAGGGGAATGTGATGTCCGTATGGGGGAAAATATCTTATCTTGTTTCTCCTTCGGAACGTCCGTAGTCAAACTTTCTAAATCTATACGGGTATTCACGATTCGGTGCGAAATTGTATCACTACTGCTATCAACTTCACAAAGCAAATATTACACCTATAATAACCTTTACATACTGTATTATATTTATCTACTTTATTTATATTATATATATGTATATCGAATAGCTTTTGTAAATATTGTTTTGGAAAATATATTGAAAACTTTTTATAATCGAATTATATAGCAACAAAGATTGTTATATCAAAATAAATATTATTGCATATAAAATATTGTTTTAGTTTAATATTCCTGACATTATAATTCAGAAGTGGGTTACGAATTTAAAAACTAATTTCAAAGAAAATTTTGAACAGATGGCATACATTCAACGCAGAGTTTTGGTTGAAGCCTTGACTGCAGCCAATGTGTTGTTTGAGAACAACGCAACGGTGGGTGAATTAAGGCCCCTATATGACGAATTATTGGCCAGAGAAGGAGCCAATAGCGACTCAAATGAAGATGATCAACACCCTGAAGAACAACAAGGATGAGTTGAAGTTAATGATCTTAATGAGGAGATGATCCATGTGGATAAAGAGATAGAGTTGCTACGTAAGCGGAAAGAATTGCAAAAGTTGAAGGACGAGTGTTGGGTGTAGTTGAAACCAAGAATTTCGATTTCTTAGCTTTTGAAGCTATGGTACACCCTTTTAATGGCGATGATACATACGACATTCGAAAGTGGATTGAAGATATCGAAGACACGCTTTCACAGTATTTATATGTAACGACCATGAGAAATTCGTAAGCGTACGACGTGTTCTTAGCGGTACAGCAAAGCATTTTTTACGAACAACTGCTGTTCATTCTTATGAAGACCTTAAAAAAGCTTTGTTGGAAGAATTTGGTCGTATGTACACCATTAATGAAGTATTCCAACAGATGGAATCACGTACACTAACATCAAACGAATCGGTAAAAAGGTATGTTATTGGAATGCAAGAAATTGCTACGCACGCCAATATTCCTGAAGCAGACATTATTGAGGGGTTGAACGACCGTAGCAGTAATATTACTATATTGATGAGTGCGACTTCTCTTAAGCAATTAAAGCTGTTATTAGACCGATATGAGATAAGACGTCTGCGTCCAAGTAGCCTGATGAGAAACTGCTGTTACTGCTGGCCCTTCAAGAAAATCTTTTGTTCCTGTTATGAACAACAAAATCTCAAGCCCTAGTATTGAAAGCATTAGATGCTTCAATTGCTCCCTGTATGGACATTATCAGACCCAGTGTCCAAAGCCGAAACGTCCAACAAATCCCTGCTTTGTGTGTCATTAACTTGGACATTTTCAACTAAACTGCCCGAAAAAGAACTGCATAGCTGCTGGTAAGTGTTGCCTTCATTGACAAACGAAATAAGTGCACTGAGAATAAGACGTATCTTTCTCTTTTCGATACCGGAAGTTCAAGTAGTTTTATACGAAGATATCCTTCGTACCTTTTGTTTTTCAAAGGAAGACCCAAACTATATTCCGAGGAATGGAAAATAAATATTTAAGTACGTTTGGCAAAATAAATTGTAAAATTAATTTTCGAGGAAAAATTATTACACATGAGGCCATTATTCTTTCGGATGATGAATCCATAATACATATGCTAATTGGTTGCGATGCTTTATATAAATTTAACATTTATTTATGTTGGTTAAAGAGAGTTTATAATCGTTGTATATTAATAAAATTAAAGGAAAATAAATTAGTTAAATTAATTAGTTTAATTATCGGAAAAAACCCTTATTGCACTTACAACTTTTGATTTGTTAAAAAATCCAAACCAGGTAAATAATAAAATCATAAAATATACAGATGATAGAGTAAAGGCTCTCCCAAACCAATGCGAAACATTCGTTGCGGCGAAGAAACATTCGTCAGTCAAAATTATTTCATATGTTTCTCCACCCCGTTGGTGTGGGCACTCTCATATATCATCATGTAAATAAATTTTGACATGCGAATGTTTTTTCGCCGCAACGAATGTTCCGCATTGGTTTGGGAGAGCCTTAAAGGAAAATTTTGCCAAAGTTAGAGTGCAAATCGAAAATTGTGAAGTCCCGACTGAAGAAAATAGTCATATGTTTGATAAATCAGAATTAGAAACAATTAAACTCGAAAGTGAAAAAGCGATGAATGATTTTAATGATTTAGATATTTTAGTGAGTGCAGTTGGGTCCTGCAATAACGTAACGCTGTGGAATAAATGTAAACATGCTTTTGGATTCTGCTTATTCAAATGCAATTAAAACAGCTCTTGACGAGCACTTTTCGAAATTCAAAGCAAAGACAAAAATGACAGATAATTGCATGAATATAACTTTGCCAAAAGATATACCAATTTATTGTCGACCCCAACGCATTTCTTACCATGAACGTACTGAAGTTCAGAACACAATTGACAGGCTTTTGGAAAAGAGTTTATCAGAGAAAGTAATTCACCCTATGCATCAGCACTTGTTTTTGTAAGAAAGAAAAATGGTTACATTCGAATGTGTGTTGATTATCGTGCTTTAAATAAGAATACAGTGCTAAATAATTTTGCTTTGCCTTTGATAGAAGATTCTTTAGAATATTAAGCAAATAAAAACATATTTACAACTTTAGATTTAAAAGACGGATTCCATCATATAAAAGCTTCGGAAGAATCTATTAAATACACAGCATTTGTTATACCATTTGGACAATTCGAATATGTATGTAGGATAAAGTATCTGGCAATTCCTAGGCCATTTCCCATATTCCAATTCAACGAATAATAATGATCAAAGAAGAAAAGGAATTTTAATTAAAAGCTAAGATCTCGCAGAATATTGCTCGATCTCTTTTGCCGCCAATCTTCAACCCAGATAGACGACACAAAAAGAACACAGCTGAGCTCGATTCTCACATCGTCTTACAGTTAAAATAATACTTAAAGTTTTTCTTTATATTAAACTTAAATCTAATTACTTATACTTAAACTGAATAATTAAACTATTTTATAACGTTGTAACATGTTTTAACCTCAACATGTATATATGCCTTTCGGTCTAAAAAATGCACCTGCTGTCTTTCAAAGATATATTTATTTAGCATTGAAGCCGTTAACTGATAAAGGGTTAGTTATCGTGTATCTTGATGACATTTCTATTGTAACCAAATAACATTGAAATGCATATTGAGATTTTAACTAAAGTATTGCAACTGTTAAGACAAGCTGGTTTAGAATTAAACATGAAGAAGTGTAGATTTGCATTTAGTGAGATTGAATAACTGGGCTACAATATAAGTAAAAATGGGATACGCCCTAATAAAAATCATTTAGAAGCGATACGTATATACCCAATGCCTCAAAATATTAAAGAATATCAAAGTTGTAATGGTCTCGTTTTTTATTTTCGCCACTTTGTCCCTGGTTTTTCATGTTTAGCTAGACCCTTGACGAACCTATTAGAAAAAGATGCTCAATTCGTTTGGACTGAAGAGTGTAGAGAAGCTTTCGAAAAATTGAAAAATAAGCTTATTTCTTCTCCAACACTTGCAATGACCCAAAACGAGAAACAGAATTGCATTGTGATGCGAGCTCACATGGTTTTGGTGCAGTCCTTATGCAAAAGCAAGATGATAACAAATTTCACCCAGTCGCTTTCTTTTCTAAGAAGACAACCAAGGGAGAGTCCCAATTAATAAGTTTTGAGCTAGAAACTTTGGCAGTAGTTTATGCCCTCGAACGCTTTAATACTTTTCTTGATTGTTTACCGTTTGTTATTGTAACTGACTGTGAAGCACTATCTCAAACTCTTAAAAAAAAGGATGTTAATCCATGTATAGCTAAAGTGGGCTTTGATATTTGAGAACTACAACTACCAAGTACAGCATCGAAAAGGCGAACGAATGGCACATGTTGATGCACTTAGCCGTTCCCCAATCGTTGCTGCTATTTCAACTGAGGACGTAGACAAAAATATTCAAATCACACAAGCACGTGACGAAAACATAAGGTCAATTAGAGATAGATTAGAGGAGGGTGAAATACCAGGCTTTATTTTAGAAGGTGGTTTAGTTTTTCGTATCGGGTTGCAGAATAGTCACCAACTGTATGTACCAATGGAACTTGAAGAAAATGTTATGCGATCAATTCATGAAAAGTGTGGTCACTTAGGAATTGAAAAAATGCGTGAATGGGGCATTCCATTGTCACGTACCCGACATTCGTACGTAGTTTTTACTATTTAAAATAAATTTAAAACAACTTAATACTAGAATCTAGATTATTTTCATACATTTTTAGATCGTTTGAAATCCATGCTTTGATGTGGCAAAGGATTTGTAGTTAAAAATTAAAAAACCTGGTAATTATACTAAGAGTAGTTTGCGTCACGTGCCCGACATTAAAACTAGCAAAGTTCATAACTTCATTAATCATTGGTGTATTTTAGCTAAACTTTGACAGCCGAATCTATAAAGAAATTTTAAAGGCTTCTTAACTCTAAACTACCTCTAAATATCACTTAAGTGTGAAATCGGTATCTATAATCAATTTCCACATTTAAGCAACGTAACTTAAACACCTCTTAACTTAAACACCATCCAAAGCGTTTAAAGGCTTAGCAAAGCCAACTTAAATTTATTTTGACACATGAGAATTGTTTTTTTTTTTTTATCAAAACAAATTGTGCGCAGGTTGAGTAAGGAAATATTTATGTGTGTACTGTTATGGCCGGGTTTAAATTGTTTTGTTTTGTTTTTTTTTTTTTTTTTGTTAAAGAAAATAATATATAATAAACGATATACTTTCTCACCAATATAGGAAGGAAATTTCTGAAAACCAAATAAAAAAAAACCGAAGTGGAATGGTTTCATTTCTTCTGTCTTCTGTGTTTGAAGATGCATACACACATACACCCAGTTGCTTCTCTTTCCGTCTTATTATTTGTGCACTCTTTTGTGTATGCAAATTTGTTTTGAAATCTGACAGAAATAGCCTGAGAGGGAAAAATGTAGTAGAAATTTGTATCAGATTTGTCAATTTTCTTGCGTTACGTTACATTACGGTTGTTTAGTTAAGTATGAAAGGAATATTGATTATAGATACAAATTTAAGTAACGTGATTTAAAGGCAACTTTAATATTTAAGCAAGCTTAACTAAATAACCTCTAAGAGGCGTTTTAAGATAATTTTATAGATACGGCTGTGAGTATTTATAGCAAAATAGCATTTTCTAAAAAATAATTAACAAATAAAGATTTTTTAACAAAAAAAATTGGTTGAAAACAATGTACTTAATCTGAATTTTAACTTTATAATTGCCGTAACGTGCCCGACAATTATGTAACGTGCCCGACATGTACGAAATTGGAACTGACAATGCATAGATATTTGTTGAAAATGTGCTCATTTTGGTCCAAATCGGGGTCTTGTTGGTCCAAATCGTGTTTCTTCGTGTGTATGAAAAAAAATTGTTTTCCTAAATAAACGTTGAGTTGAGATATAATTGATTATACAATTGATAATACAATATTTTTAACACATATTACTTAATAACTTTTGAATGTGTGATTGATTTAGTTGTTTATCTCAATGAATAATAAATCGGGTGGCACAACGGCTCATGAAGAACCAGGGACTAGTGACTAACAACTCGCAACCATTCCTGTGTGCGCCTATCGACAGGAATGGAAGGGACCTACAATTTTATGCCGAATCCGAACTCCTAGACTTTGTCATTTCCTCGCAAGAGGCAGTAGCCCTGAAAAAAACTTTAGTTTTTAGGTGGACGAGGCTGGAAACGAACCCAGACCTCCACCGTTACAGTTGAACGCACTAACCATTACGCTATACGGGCTACTACTACTTATCTCAATGAAACAACGATTATTTTGATACCTCATTTGTTGATCTACGTGCTTTATTAGTGTCACAATTGAATTAATTAAATTTATCAAAAATCGGTTGAAATTTTTTCTATAAAAATAATTATTTCTAATCGGCTTTTTTTGCTTTTAAAAAATCATAACTTCATTTTTACTGGTCAGATCTTCAAAATTAAGGTCTTAAAAAGCTTACAAATGTGGCTAAATTTCTGTATACAAATTATTTGGGAGGCGCGAAAAATTTCATACTAAAAGGGTGTGTAAATGCCCCGCCAACTTTGGTTCTTTTAAATTCAAAACTTGATGAAAAATTTGCAAAGTATACAGGATTATAATATGTCTATTGATCCTCTACAAATATTATGTTAAGAGACAAAATAATCACTTTTTCTTGGTTTTCAAAGACTTTTAATAAAACGCTTCACGTGCGCGACACCACCTTATTTTACATGTTATTAGCAGGATAAAATTAAACAAAATTATGTATTAAAAAGCTCACTTCTTGCGCTGTTTAAGTCGTAAATTATAAAAAGTTACTAGCCTCAGTTTATTCAGTAATACATAAAATTAAACTGTTGAATTGTCACGTGCCCGACATTTTGACAATATGATTTAAAAACGGTAAATTTATGGCTTTACTTGGCTTAAAAGGAAAAAATAGGCGTTGACATTTCAAAAGGGAAGATAGAAGAAGAAAATAATACAAAACAGTATTAATAATAATGTAGTATTTTACTAACGGCCAATTTCTTCACAAAGTTCTAACCCTTAAAACTCGGTTTATCGAGAAATTAGAACTCATTTGAGTTCTAACTCATTTCTGCACCAAGTTCTAAGGCAAAATAATTCCGATTTAAATCTTAGTTTGAGTTAGAACTTTGTTATATTTGGACCCTCAAATTTGAGGGTTTAGCAACTTAGAACTCGGTTTAAAAATATTTTCATTTCTTCAAAACACTTGATATTGTTCGAAATTTAAGCTTGTAACATTAAAAAGGAATGCAATTTAAATCAATTAGGGACAAATTGGCAAGTACCTACACAAGTACCATTATCGTGCAATGTTCAATGTTAAATTCCAAGAAAATTAATCGCGTGAATTTAAGGTGAATACATTCATTAGTTTGGGTGTTGTACAGTTCGAAGTTGATAAAATAGATGTAATTTTGAAACATATCCAAAGATTGCGCAGCAGTGTATGGTTTATGCCAAACTCATTGCAAAACCAGCACCTGTGCAATGCAATTACATATTAGGGGTATTCACGATCCGATGCAACTGGCCTAGTATCATTGTAAAAGTGCAAAAGTGTAAAATCTTACAACACTACAACAACAAAATATACAAGGTGCAATCTTACAACAGTTTCGCACTTTAGCAATACCCGAAACCTATTGCAACAGAAAAATACAACATTGTAAAATTTGTAAATTGTGTTTTTGACAGCTCACTCATTCTTGATTACGTTAAACAGAAACAAAGGTATGTTCATTGGATACATCCAATTTGCTATATTGATTGTAATGATGTGACGTCGTCATCATCTTTTACTACTATTTTCCATTTAAAATTCGGACGATAATTAAGATTTGGTAATATTTTCTTTTTCCGTTTTTTTGGCATCTTTTTATGAACAAAATTTAAATTAAATCAAATTGAAATTTTCAGATATGTTCGAAACAAAAACAAATAACAAATGTCAAACTAATTTTGACATTTGCTTTAGTGTTGCAAGAAGATAAGAAAAGTGCGTTCACGATCCACTTAAAAAAAATAAAATTTCGCACTTTTACTAGGCTCGTTGCACCAGTTCGTGAATACCCCTATTATGTTTATTTATGCGAGCTCGCAGAATATCAGTGCTGCTGGTATCTTACTGAAGGTGGCGAAGCATATTTGACATCGCACCTACTATAAGTTGCATACACAAGAAGTGCATCTACTAGGTATATTTTAAAAATTTAATTTGTTTTTTAATGCGTTGACAAACTTTTGTTTTTCAGCGCTTGATAAGATCTTGCAAATGGTTGCATCTCGCGACACACTAAACTTGCACCTGAGACACGCACACGATTTGTTGTTTATTTAATTGAAATAAAAAGATGTCAAATTTTGTTGCATCTCATTGGTGTTATGTTTTTTATTTGAGTGGTGGTTTTAAATTTTCATTTGGTGGTTTTTGCATGTTTTGATTTTTGAGCTTATTTTTTTACTTAAAAGGAAAGGAAGCCGAAACATAAAGGTTGCATGTGCAAACTGCATCAAAATAAAAGGTACTATTTTTACTTATGTACATGTTCCAAACAGATTTCCGCAAAATCATGCATTAGCCATCACACACTTATTTTTGTCCCAAAAATGTTGACTTTGATGCACTTTGCACATGCTCACTTAAAATAGCTCCTGGTCTTAAAGGCCTTCCACACTAGCCAACTGTGTATTAATACATGTCAAAAAAGTGGGAACAAATCATGTTACATAGTGTGGAAACAAAATATGAAAGCCCAGCCTACACAACCCGACATTCTTTCCCACACGATTTGACATGTGTTAATACATGAATAATTTTAGGAATGGTTCTAATTCTATCCCACATTCTATCACACTTTTTTTTTTAACTTACGGTAATGTAAGCAAGTGTGGAAGCAAAATATGAAAAGTCATTTCATTCCCACAAATTTGGCAGTCGCGTGGAATTCTTTCCCACATTCAATTTGACATGTATTAATACATAGAGGGGAAGTGTGGAAGGGCTATTAATAACATTTTTGTACACCATCCTCAAAAATCATAACAAGAATAGTAACGCAGAATCACAAAATGTGGTATTTATTTCAAATGAATAGACAGCATAAAAGAAATATAAAATGCCAAAAAAGGTTACCGCCAAAGCAAAACTGATAGATATTGTTAAATTTGTCAATAGAATGTCAGAAATGTATGTCAAAACAATCTACCGGGTGCTACGAAAAATTTTAAAAACACGTTAGAACTCAGTTTCACTAAACCGAGATCTATAGTTCTAAAACTCAATAATGATTTTAGACCGAGTTTTAGGGAAATGATTTGAAGTGAAGAAATGCTCGAGTTCTAAATAATTTAAAAACTGAGTTTCAAAAATAAACCGAGAATTACTAGATCGAGTTTTAAATTGATTTTAGAACTTTGTCAAGAAATTGGCCGTAAGGGTTCGCAAATAAAACTTATTTCCTTTATTCAAACTTAAACAACAATTACTTCACAAAAAAAAAAACGCTTTTTATTTCAAATACTTTTTTTTCTTATACTTTTATTATAACCAAGCACAATTATGCAACTCTTTATTCACACTGACATTTATTCATTCACTTTCAAAATCAAACTGCCGCTTTCGGACTGGTGCCCCTGTATTTATATCCGAAAATAAAGGGTTCTAGAATTTTCTAGGGTCTGCTAGATGGGGCTTCCAAAAAGGTTTCGTCAATTATTCCAGTACGAACACCAACCGTGATGGATTTAATTATTGATTTCACTCAAAGATGGCGCGGAAAGTTGTACTAATGTGTGGTTGTTTACATAACTGGGCATATTCACCACAATAAGATGAAACAAACCAAATTAATTTCAAATTAAGATCATGCTAATTTGTAAGGACGCTGGGCTGTTTGCAAGTTAAATTTTTGTTTAATTTGACATGTTACTATTTAAGTGTTTTTTGAGATGTGACTACTCATAGAAGTAAGGTTAGGGATATTACTTTAAGCTGGACCATACACGACCGAGCCGAACGGCTCGGAACCAATTTGGTTCATGGTTTTCCGACTGGCTGAATATCCAAATGGTTCGGCGCCGAACCTTTTTGACATTTATCCAGTACAAAATGTTCGGAGCCAATTGGCTTTATATAAAAAATATTTTCATTTGTTTCCCAAATAAAATATATAAACATACAAAGTTAACACTTTTCATGGAATGCCCCTAATCAGCTTCTAAAACATTACTGGATCCCCAATGCAAAAGAAAAATTTAATAGACTCATTAGAAATTGTCTAAAGTGTATATTTAGTTCCGCAACCCATAGAAAAGTAATGAGAGAAATTCGTATAACATACCAAACCGATCAGATCCATTTGATACCATACATATACATCATTTCAGACCACTGCCGTCGAATATATATCAAATATGTATTTGTGGTGGTAGATGGGTTTACAAAATTTGTCAAAATTTTTTCTGTAAATGCCCCTGGAACAAGAGAAGCAATTAATGCTCTTGAACGATATTTTCATTACTTTAGTCGTCCTCGTAGAATAGTTAGTGACCGAGGTACTAGTTTTACTTCTCAAGAGTTTGGTAATTTTATTAAGAAACATAATATTGAGCATATTAAAGTAGCTGTTGCCTCACCACAATCGAATGGGCAGGTCGAACGTGTTAACCGAGATATGAAGGCAATGTTGGCGAAGTTAACAGAATCTCCTGAGCAGACTGACTGGCGACAAAAACTTACTAAAGTAGAGTATGCTTTAAATAATACGAATCATTCAAGTACTAAAATCTCGCTCAGCAAATTCGTGTTTGGTGTTGAACAATGTGAACGTATTGTTGATGAGCTCACTGAGTATTTGGATGAAAAGTATTCGAATGCCGAAAGGGTTGATTTAAAAAAATTTCGCAATGACGCCTCAGAAGCAATTGAAAGGTCCCAGCTGTATAGTCTACAATTCTTCAATGAACATCATTCCTCAGCTTAACAATTTGATATTGGGGATTTTGTGGTAATAAAGAATGTTGACACTTCCGTTGGGACTAATAAAAAATTATTACCTAAATACCGCGGCCCATATATTGTTGCGAACAAATTAGAAAATGATCGATATTTAATTGAAGATATTGAAGGTTTTCAAATCACACAGATACCCTATCATGGCATTTTAGGTTCAACCAGATTAAAAAAGTGGGTTGAGCCTGGTATAGAATTTGATCAAAAAAGTTTTGATTTTAAAGGCAACACTTAAATTTAAATTAATTATTATTTATTTTAAATATTTCCTTTTTTTCATTTTTTATTTATTTTAATTTATTTGTTATGTTAAGTACAATCGAGGCGGATTGTAAAATCAGGATGGCCGAACTGTAATAACCTTTACGTACTACATTATATTTATCTACTTTATTAATTTAATATATATTTATATCGAATAGCTTTTGTAAATAATGTTTTGGAAAATATATTGAAAACTTTTTACTATCGAATTATATAGCAACGAAGATTGTTATATCAAAATAAATATTATTGCATATAAAATATTGTTTTGGTTTAATATTCCTGACATTATACACCATTGTATTGTTTTGTTGCAATAGGGTTAGGGTATAGCAAAAGTGCAAAACTGTTGCAAGATTTTAGTCAGTGTTAATTGTTGTTATAGTGCACGCAAATTTTGCACTTTTACACTTTTTCAATTTTTTTGACATTTCTCTTTAATATGCCTTGTACCTTTCACACAAAGAAACAAAATTGCCAGAGATTTTTGTTTTGTTCCATCTAAGTCCCCTTTCACACAGGGAAACCAGTTGCTGGAGATTTTTTTGACGTTTTCCTTTAATTGCCTTGTAGCTTTCACACAAGGAAACTGAATTGCCGGAGATTTCAGCTTTTTCCATATAAAGTCTATTGGCTGAACGCACATTATGGACAGTGTGAGAAGGAATGTGATAAAAATCTCCTCAAACGTTGACCGGGGAGATTTTTTGCATTCCCCTTGCTTCTTGCCCTTCTCGCCTACAAACTCCCAGTTTCCAGCAACTCAGTTTCCTTGTGTGAAAGCAGTCTAAAGTCTATTGGCTGGAACGCACACTATGGATAGTGTGAGAAGGAATGGGATAAAATTCTTTCAAACGTTGACCGGGGAGATTTTTTTCAATGCCCTACTTGCCTACAAACATTCAGTTGCTGGCAACTCAGTTTCCTTGTGTGAAAGGGAACATACTACCCCAATTGTATAGAATCGTGAATACCCCTAATATTTCATTCGAATACTTGTAAAATGTAGTTCCACTGAGAAGCAGTTCCGTCGATTGCGAATGCTAAACAAATATTTTATATTCAAGTTTTGCAATATGTATAAAACTAGTATCGATTCAATACAGCTTTTAACGGCTTTTAGTCCATACAAATTGGCGTTTCGTCCCGGCGTTCTCACTTGGACTCTTCAGTTGACAGTGAGGGCCTTGTCAAGATGCAATTTTTATTAAGTTCAGTTCAGCTTACATCAACTTTACAGCGAAAATCAACTGTGAACTTTATCCAACCCAATTAGAATTTGGTTCGATATAGTTCACAATTGATTTTCGCTGTAAAGTTGATGTAAGCTGGACTGAACTTAATAAAAATTGCGTCTTCACAAGGCCCTCACTGTCAACTGAAGAGTCCAAGTGAGAACTCCGGGACGAAACGCCAATTTGTATGGACTAAAAGCCGTTAAAAGCTATATTGAATCAATAATTCAACAAGTCCAATTAAATAATGCTAAGTCTTCTACTTGGCTGATGTATTTCAGTAGTATATAGAATTTGTATTATATAAAAAAAACTCATATGTAAAACTAGTATTGCCCACTCGCCGAAATTCGACCACCAAAAGCTCACATTCACAGACTATAGAGTTAGGCTTGATCCACATCTGTGTCGTGTGTTGTGTGTGTTGTGGAGTCGTGTGTCGCTGTCATTCCATATATTTTATGCGCCACACTGCAACACAACACACGAGACAAATATGGTTCTACGCATATGAAATACATTTTAGCGATTGCGACACATGACTCCACAACACAACACACGACACAGATGTGGATCAGGCTTTAAACAATTTGTTTGAAAATTAAATCACAAAACCAAAATCCAAAAATGAAAATGACCCACAGTGTGTAAATGTGTAGGTATATCAGGTATCAAAATATGAAAAGTAATTTCTTTGCCAAAAATTGGGCAGTCACGTGGATTCTTTCCCACTTTCAATTTGACATGTATTAATACACAGTAGGCTAATGTGGAAGGGCTATTATGAGGTTATTGGTGACTTGTGAGGCATCAGTCAGGTTGCCAGATTAAAGGCTCTCCCAAACCAACGAGAAATATTCGCTATGCAGAGCGAATCATTCATGTCGTTTTCGATTGGATTTCGGAACAGTACTACACCTTTTTTATTCCAATCGAATTGTTTTCTATTGTTCTGAGACTAATTTATGAAATATTTATGTGTATGTGCGTAAATTGTCTGATATTTATGTATATTTTGCACATATTCAAGTTGAGTAAAATTAATTTGACAGATAATCCGATTAAATGGTTTGTATGGATACGTGTGTTCTGGGTCTACTCCTTTATTAATCCCGGAACAGAAAAATACTCCAAAAATATTACCCGGAACAGCCAATCGAAAATTATTTTGAGGTAAGCGGAGTCAAAAAGGAGTAACTCCGAACCTCCAACCGAAAACAACATCAGAATGATACAAAAATGACAAATAAACAATGCTAAACAACAAAAATTGCCGTCGGCGAATGTTCCACACCGCTTTCGCGTTGGTTTGGGGGAGACTTTAAGGCTTAGCGCCCACATTCAACTTTAAGTCTTATTGTGCACATGCAACTCTTTCAGCCATGAAACAGTTTGGTTGCTAAAATGAATCCTATGCTTATATGAGAGTCCTCGCACATGCAGAAACTATTCAGTCATCGATTGAAGCAACTAAACAGTTTGTGTTTTGACACAAACTAAACGATCACCCCAAATTAGTTGCATGTCCCAACTTACATTTCAGCTTCAGTTCGGCTTTATAGAATAGGCTTTAAAAGTTCCATAAGACGTTTGTAAGGTTTACTTAAGCATAATATTCTAATAAAAAAATAAATTAAAAAACTAATAGCTTGTATTCGCGATTTCGGAAAATCTTCTTATAAACTTATTCGCAGATCTTTTAAAAGTAGCAGATTGTATAGAAGCCTAAAGAAGCCGATACGTAGTTTTAACGAGCGTTATTGGAAATTTGAATGACACTTCAACTTGACAGATAGCTTCGGACATGGTTGTATAAAAGTGAAATACAAGTGAAGTGAAGGTGAACAAAAATAAATAAAAAAAAGAGATACATTTTTATTTTTATTTTTTAATGTGATTTTTACTGCATTTTATCTGAAATGAAGTATCAAATTCAATTTTGTATTAATTATAGTATTGGAAACAATTATAGAACATAAATTATATTTTTACCTCACTAGGGATCGAACTCGGGAACTTCTACGTGACAGTCCATCACTCTAACCACTCAGCCATTTTAGATATAATTTGGAAGGTGCATAAACTTAATCAGCCTTTCCTTTTTTGAAACTTTAAATTATTTTTAAATAAATCCGAGCTTCTATGAAAATTTTCACACATGAACAAGATTCCTTTACTCTCTTATACATTTCGCGTGAGGAAACAAATGTACCTAAACAATTTGTTTAGCAGTTCCCTTGCTCCATTTTCATTTCAATAGTCTTAAAATAAACTAAGTAATAATGCATATTTTTAATAATTTCAAGCCGGAAAAATACACGGCCACTGAAGCACGATAAACAGAAACAAGGTATGCTCATTAGGTGTGTGACGTCACAATCATCTGCTTATGTTCGGAGAAAAGAAAAATAATCTTACTTTATTTGATAGTTATTATAAATTTTTCTACTGCTTATTAATAATTTAAAAAAAATTATTTAAATACTTAAATTTGTAATTATGGTCTTCACATAAAACAAAAACATAAAAGCTGACCGTGACGGCACATAAACACCTAGAATATGAAAATGCCGAATGTTGTGTTTATCTAATGAGCGAAAACCTTGTTTCTGTTTATCGTGCATTAAAGCTTATGTCTTAAACCAACGAAAAGTAGCTTTCCGAATACTCAAAACGACAAAAGTCAAGTGAAATGAATTTATCTTTCTCTCCACGAGTCCAATTTATTCAATATATATAATTATAAATGACAATAGAGTTTTTTAAAAAGCTTCTTTAAAATGACTTACAAATTCGAGCTTCTTTATTATAGATTGACATATTGGCCGCGTTCGGGTACGTCGCCAATGGTATTTAGATTTGTTCGTGTTGTTGTAATGCCTAAAGAAAAAACCAGCCAACGAACCAAACAGCTGATATCAAAAGGAAATCTAAGGCTATCCCAAAAATGTTCGGTTCTGTTTGGATTGAGGCTCTCCCAAACCAACGCGGAACATTCGCTATGCAGGGCGAATCATTCACAATCATGAAAAATAAGTGACAAATAAATAATGATGAACAACAAAAAAACTGCTGTCGGCGAATTTTCCGCGCCGCTTTCGCGTTGGTTTGGGAGAGATACTTCATACTGTGGTGAATATGCCCAGTTATGTAAACAACCACACATTAGTACAACTTTCCGCGCCATCTATGAGTGAAATAAATAATTAAATCCATCACGATTGGTGTCCAGGCTACTGGAATAATTGAACGAAACGAAAAAGAATCATCTAGCATAATCCAGAACCCTAGAAAATTCTAGAACCCTTTATTTCGGATATAAATACAGGGCCACCAGTCCGAAAAGGGCAGTTTGATTTTGAAAGTGAATGAATAAATATCAGTGTGAATAAAGAGTTGCATACTTGTGCTTGGTTATAATAAAAGAAAAGTATTTGAAATAAAAAGCGTTTTATTTTGTGAATTAATTGCAGTTTCAGTTTGAATAAAGGAAATAAGTTTTATTTGCGAACCCTTAGTAAAATACAACAATACTAACAGCTGATATCTCACCTGTTTATTTTCTTGGTTTTCGTTTGGTTTTGTTACATACACGGTTTAAAGCCTAGAGGGGTCAAATTCGGAACTCTGTACTACTTGACACGGTAACCTGTCAAAAATAGGATGCCACGAAATGCCATTTTTTTGATAGATTTTCCATGGTCGCATAAACTCGATGTCAAAATGGGTTGGGTTTTTTCTAGTGCTTTCGGTGCAATCTTTTATTCTTTTATTCTGTTAAGCCGAATCCACGCACCTCTCTCTCGTGTGTTGTGTTGAGAAGTCGTGTGTCGCTAACACAACACACGAGACCAATATGGTTCTACGGATATGAAATTCATTTACCCCGTTTACATGAGGTATTCGAGTGAGCTTCAAGCTCACTTTTGTATACCTGCGTTGACTGTATGTACTGTATGCGTTGAAGTATGTACTAAAATTCATTAAATTTGAACTGTTTTTGTGTAAAATAAATATATTGTTGCCATTCCATTAAATGTAATCTCAACACCATATCAACTCAACTTCAAATGGGGCTCTTAACTCACGTGACGAAACACCTGGCTTGAAAATCCGACCCTAAAACAACTCGAGCTCTCGATTCTGTTTGTAAACGGGGTAATTGTAGTGATAGTGAAACACGCCTCCACAAAACAACACATGACACAGGTGTGTTTCTGGCTTTAATCGCAGTTCCGCCTGGTGCGGTACACTGATCTCTATAATACACTGGATAGTGTATTCCCTAGATATTATAACAGTTTTTTTGACTCCTTTTGAAGATGACATTTGCATAGATTTTGTACTTTCTGACATCTGTCGTTCACAAAAAAAAAAACTTGAAGTGTATTGCTGCCAATTAATGGCGAAAACAAAACAAACGCCATTGTGAAAAAAACTTAAAAGCGAGAGGTAAGTTTGTTTGGTGCATAATATTTATTACTTAACGTTAATAAGTTTTTTTTTTTTTTAATTACCAAAAGCAATATCGCTTAAAATGTGTGAAATGGTAATATTTCAATAATGTTTATGAACAGCAAACAATAAATTTATTATATTGTCATTGTTTTTTTTTCTCTTTTATTAAAGTGAATAAACTAAAAAAGTAAGAAAAATGGTGCTACGGGCTTAAGTCATAGAATGGTCCTTTCTTTTCTCGTGGCAGAGAGCCGTTTGTCTTAATACGATTCTGAACTATGGGTGAAGAGGTAACACTCGAATTCTGGCGCTCGTACTCAGTACAAATCTTAAGTATCTCCTTAAGACGTTCATTTTCCTGCGCCGATATGTTTTGCTGTGACGAATTATGTGCAGCTAAAGATTCGAAGGTAACGCTTTGATACGATGAAAGCTTATGATGAAACTACATATATACGAATACAACAAAAATACTGCGCAAATATTTAATTATTTTTATTTGGATTTTTTTACATTTATTTTAATTCTTATCAATTAATAATAAAAGAACAAACCGAAATAACAAAAACAATTTTTGATTTACCTTGTTTGACGTTTCAAGTTTCTGTTATAAAGTTATACAGTATAACGAAAAATCGAGGAAGTAGTACTTATAACAGTTCTTCAAATGTGGTCAAGTGTTTTGTATGGATACGCTATCCAGTTATATATAGAGATCAGTGGTGCGGTACCTCTGTTATCTCAACACCATTTCAACTCACTCCAAAATTGACGATTTCAATTCGTGATACAACTAAACAACATCAACATCAACAAATTGCTCGAAATATTATAATTATCAAATTCTATAGTGGGCTCTTGTGAAGTCACGTAATTTTAACAACCCAACCCAACCCCAATATGCGCAAAGCCATATCTACTTTTGTTGTATGTTTTCAATTTGTTGTGAATTTAAGTTTTATCAAATACCACAACCCACCATGACGAATCTTTCAGAACTGAATACATTCACTCAAATCCAGTTCCATTTCATTCCTTTTATATTCCATTTTTCGCAATTCTTTTAGCTAGTACTTTATTCGAAATTTCGCGCAGACGTTTTCTTCATTTCGTGAATTTCATTCGTCGCGTTCAATTCGTTTCTCTTCTTTGCCGAGGCCAGATTCTGCGCACAGTTATAAATTTCTTTGTTGAATTTCTTTTGTTTGTACAAATTTAAATTAAAACACCAACCGTTACTACCTACTTCAATTTGTTTAAACTTTTTATCAAGTTACTGATAGTCAAAGCGTTTACAATGGAAACTCCCAGCGCCGAAGAACAGCAATTCGATCAAAAACTTGAATTAGCGAACAAAGCAAAGGAAGCCTACTCGCAGCTTTACAAGGAACTCGTCGAGAATTTGAGGTTATAATTGGGTTATTGCGAATTTGTGATAAGTTCTTTTTTTACTTTTTGCTAATATTATCCTACAAATTGTGCTTTATATTTTAGGGTCGTGGTTTGTGCAAAATGTTCCTATATTTCAATTCATATTGCACAATCCCCGGCCTGTAAATATGGCACTAAACAACTGTAAACGAACAAAATCAATCGCTATTTTATAACTGAACTCACTAGCTAACTGTTGATTTGCATATTCCCGCTAACTTTGTTTTGTCCTGTTGCTTTTTGCAGCTTAGACCAGTTTGAGGACATTGTAAACATCCTTAAAGCCGATAACGTTGCCTTTAACAAAGAGATTCTTTTGACCAATTTTAAGAATAATCTGTTCAAAGATGTTATCACCTCTATGGACAAGAGCTGGACAACCTGCAACATCGGGGTTAACATCGCAACTCTGGAGATACTAAAGGAAAAATTCAAGAATCACAAAGATCCCAAGTGGTAAGCCAGATTTTGGTTGGTTCCGTGAGAAAATCAATTTTTGTTTGATAACTATCTTTAGGCGGCCAACTGGCAAAACTGTAGACGACCAAACTTTGCCCATTCGGGTGCAAAAACTTGACATGCAATCCAAGTACCTTAAAAAGCAAGTTGATTTCCAAAATGCAAAACTCGAGGTAAACTATTGCGGTATCCATGAAATTCTTGATGTTTTTTCTTCTGTTTCCCAGGAACTCTTGCAACAAAATATAATGTACCGCAATGACGTGGAACAACTTCTGCTGCAGCGGAATTTTATTCGTGATCAGATGCATCGGGGTACAGCTGAGTTACAAAAATTTAAGAGCGAATATAAAGATATAATTGTCCAAGTTCTTAACGAGGATTAGGATCTACGGTTATACCTACCTGTATCTAAGTAGGATTAAGAATTTTTGTCTGTAATATTTCCAATCCCAGAAGCAGCTGTACGCAGCAATAAAGTATCACTTTTTTTTGTATTCAATATTAGAATTTGCCGCTCATTTGGTTTTTCTGTAATGGAATTCATTTGATCCTTCACAAGGAACTGGTTTATGTTTGTCGGTTTTGTTTTGCAAAGGAAATGCAAATTTTAGGTAGAAAGCAATCGCAATTTTGCCCAAAGGGAGATGTATTATTTTTTGTATCCTTTGTTTGCTAGAGTATGTATTTATATTTAAATACATATATAATTTGCAAATGAATGGTGAAATTCAAAGGGATAGATGGACTGTAATTTGAATAACAATATTCATAGCTACCTATTGTTTGTAAGTACAGCCATGCTTACTGCTACCTGAACCTGTTGTTAGTTCAGAGGAAATTCAACTTAAGGTATCTGTTGGGAACTTCGGTACCATTCCATATAAAGAGGGTTCGCTGTGCTAAAAATTGTAATCCAAAACTTGTTGCTCTTCTATTCATAAGATGGTAGTTATTATAATTTGCCATGGCCCTATTTGTCAGTGCAAAGTTTCACAGTTAAATTCGAGGTAACCCTTTAAATTTGCAGATAAACTCGCCTTTGAAAAACTGGGCCTAGATGTAATCTTAGGCTCTCCTTAGAGAAAAACTTGGTTTTCAAAAATTTGAGACCAGTTTTTATGGTACTTCTCATGTAAAGGATGGTAAAACGTTTGGTGGTTCGTAATTTATGGTTTATTTTTTGTTTGATGCTCTCAATGTCGCTGAGTACACATGATTGGCAGTTCTAAAAATATTATTAAATCTGGCAGTGAAGATCCAGATGAATATTAGAACAAGATAGATCAAAGAATGAATAACGAAAGTGAGGAATATTTTTATTCTATTTCAAAAACCTCGTTGCATATAATCCTGTTACACATTTGAAGCAAAACTATCAGCCCTATTGTTTAAATTCATTCGATAACGGTGTTGTATCCCCGTGAATATTTTTTGTTTTGCAATTATTTCTTCAGATTATTTAATTTAATTTTCTTAATATCACTAGTAGGTATACGAAGCGGTGCTGCAATTATTATTTTTGAAATTCATAGGAATATACTATATGGACTGGACATACATTCCATTAAGGACATTCTATGTTTATTTATTAAAGTGTGCTGGATTACACAGTTTTGTGAATTTAGGCATCCAATCTTTGGGTGGTATGAATATGCACAAACCCTAAAAGAGGTGCTCCTTAGTAAATTAAAGAAGATGTTCATAAAAATGCATGCATTTACGATTTATATTCATACCAAATGAAGTACCTTATCAAAAAAAAAAATGGAGTTTTGAGCAGTTATTCCGTTTTTCAGTGTGAGATCCTTTCCGGTTCAAATTTTTATTTTTTAAATTTTTTTAAAAATGGCCAAGCGTACAAGGAAAGCCTGGAATCGTAGGTTTGAATAGTGGAAATCACCCAGCATTCCAAATTCTGTGGCAATGATTCTTTGATGCTTGCCTGCTTCAGCATCTGGTCATACAAGCGTTGTAAGCGTGTCGTGACTAGTGTTGCTTGGGTGTACTCAACAACAACTACTGCTGCTTCTGTCAGATTTGCTGTGAGGCGTTTTCGTGAAACCAAAGAACAATAAGCTGTTCACTTGTTAAGGTTTTACTAGGATTAGTATCTTGCCCTTAACCGTTCTCACCAGAAAAAGAAAGAAAAGTGAACAAATAAATTCGGTATTAAACTCGAAAAAAACGCATTTTTCAGCCAATTTACATAAATCTCTTTAAAAATATCGAGTTAACTCGGATTTTGGTGAGTTAATTATGGATAATTTGAAAGAGTGATCAATAAATATAGTTATATATAGTTATGAGTACTGAGAAACTGAGGCTAAGTCAGTTTCAGCTCAATCTGTTTCGTAGTTAGACAAGTTGTTAGTCTTTGTTCCTTAAGCAATTTGATATATGTACAATATTAAATTACAGAAGATGGTTTTCTTTTATCTTGGAAAATTTGTCTGTTACCTTAGCACAAAAGATACTTGATGAATTTGTTTTAGTTTTCCTAGATTACTTCTTATGTTTTAAGGATTCCTAATAGGAGTCCCAACACTATTAAATACGTTTTCTTTTATGTATTTATTTAGAGGAAAGGTATGACTCTTGAATTATGTTAAACCCTCCGTATCCTGAGATCCAGTTTTTTGTACCCAAACCAATACGAGGCCCTACTACGTAACTTAATTCTACTTTCGAATCCATTCGAAAGTTGTTTTCAATGTTAATTTAAAGTGGTAATATGCAAGAAAGAAGGATCAAATGTTAGTACTTCCGACTCTTTGCCATAGAATCTTCAATAAGCGCTGTTTTATTTAATTTTTAAAGTACATGCTATAGAATTAGCCAATTGAGATTTTACGAATTCAAAAACTGTATTGTAGAATCGAATTACATACACAGTTGGGTCCCAGTTCTAGTAAAAACTCACTTAGACCATTAAGACCATTCATAGAAGTTAAAATAATTTTGTTTACGTTTGCCTACCTGTCTCATTTCAAGATCCAAACAAAACAAGGACACCAACTGGTGACGAAGCAAAGGCATGCTCAGGAAAATAAGATCTCATAGTTATCGCTTTCAAAATAATGATGAAAAAACACTTTGGAGCTTGCTTACTTTTTGTCGGAGTATAATTATGTGAACGTGTCTATTAAACCAAGGCCCAGTTTAAGTGTTGTGTTAAACCCGAGTTAGTTTACTCTGAAAACAGATCTGTCTACAATTACGTCAACACTCATTTTTTTAATTAATGATGAATGCAGAATGGCTTAAAAACACGTAAAATAAAATATCGAAAGCATTTTTTGAGTTAAACGAGTGTAAACTGAAAGGCCAATTTTTCTACTACTTATTCTTAGAATAAAACAAAATTTTTTTCCAGTTGCTATAGTATCTATTTCACGGATGGTTTAACTGATGATTGAAAATCAGCTCTAAATAAGGTGAGGTAACTCGGGTATCGGGTTTAACTTTAACCCAGCACTGAAAAACTGGCCATAAGCCGAAATAAAAAACATTTTGAACAATTTTCAGATTTTAATTCTGAAAATGTATGCTAATCCTCAAGCAATTTTTATTGTTTTTCTTCAACATCGCGTATATTTCTTCATTTCTCTCACTTCATCAATAACTGTGTCAGGTAGTTATTTTATTTTAGAAAAAGACTACATCACATAATAGTTTACTCTTATATATTTATTTCGTCTAATTAAATGGAATTTTCTTTTTATAATATTTTGACAACATAATAACAAAGCCCTTCAATATTAATGAGACATTTTAACAAAATTACTTAAATATAAATTACCATAGATGTAAACAAATAAAGCCATAATATTATATATGTACATATTCATAGGTAGGTAGAGTACATATATGTATTAACTCTCCAGGTTTTTATCTAACTAAAATTACTTATGAGTAGGTACTTACATAAATATACTATACAATATTAAAAATGATTCCAAATAAAATATTTAAATACATATTTTTATTTTAATAGTAAATATTGTTTCTCTTTTTAAAATCTGAAAATTATTTATTAAGTTGTTTGTGTATATTGGAAATTCAGTAAAATGCTTATTTTTTTTTTCTTAATTATAACTACATCTGTATGTATGTATGTATTTACATTAATTCTTTTTCTATGTGTTTGTATACCTACTATATAAATTTAAGCAAAGCATTTTTCTTAATATACAAAATCGGACGACCTAATTTAAAGCACTTAAGTTCACTATATTTTTTAAGTTCGGTAATAGTAAAAATGAAAATATTATTTAAATTATGTTAAAGTTTATTGAATAAGATTCATTTATATTACATTTTTTGTCAACTATAAAAACAAAACTTCTTTGAATTAAAAAGTACAAGTGACCTCAACTCCACTCCACTTAAAACAGAAGTAATTTCAATATTTTAATATTTAAATTTCTTCATCTTCTTATTCAAAACTTCTTTGTTCATAAAATAATACCAAAGGCTTAATGTGTTTTGCTAACCAACTTGTGATGAAAAATGTCAGAGCGCTACAATCAAAAATTGTGTGAACATTTCCAGTAACTTATATTTAAGATTGTGGATCCAGTCGATTACAAGATGTAACTGTGCTCAAAAATTTGCCAACAACCTCCAAATTTCAATATACATACATATGTATGTACATATGTAGGTATAGGTTAAAAAATGTTTTTGGCTGACTTCAGGGCACTTCACGATTTTTAACTAGATGTGTTTCAAGAAACTATTCTACACGAAAAATATTAATTAAGAAAAAAAAAAAAAAAAATACTGCAGTGTCCTGAAGGGGGTAAAAAATGTTGGTCATTTAGTAAAGAATATTAAAAATTCAACGTCTCCGTTCATGCGATCATATCTCTCTTAGTTCTATAGACCACTCCACTGCGTAAGCTTTTCTATATCTATTTTGGATATACTTTCAGGTTCAAGGGCACTTTTCGACTCAATTTGTCCAACCAGTTCCAAAAATGTGAAACTATATTAAACGTTCCAAGGTCATACCACCGCTGATCAAACTAGGCTTAATGACCAGCAATACCAAACGATTTTGGATTTTACGTAGGAGCACGTAAAGCACAAGTACTAACAGCTTTTTCGATTAGTTATCTGAAAGTGGTTTCGATACGTACCAATGAGTTTGACTTCGATTCTGAAATCAATTTCAAATTCAGAAAATTTTGTCTTCTTTTCGAAAAAGGACTATCATTCGATGATCAATCAAAAAGGCTGTAAGTAATTTTTTCATCGATTTTAAGTTTCTTAGTAGTAGCCCGTAGCGTAATGGTTAGTGCGTTCAACTGTCACGCTGGAGGTCTGGGTTCGCTTCCCAGCCTCGTCCACCTAAAAACTAAAAAGTTTTTTTCAGGGCTACTGCCTCTTGCGAGGAATTGACAAATCCTCCAAGAGTATCATTTGTCACGAATAAGTGCTTCTCGTCTAGCCGTATTTTTAAGTTTCTTAACTTCAATACAAAACAAAATATGAGGAATTTTATTTCTAGTAGTTACACAGGCTCTTAGCCATTTTTTTCACTTTAGATATTTTGACTGCCAAATTTTATTTAAATATATTTTGTTGATGTTGAAATTTTGAGGGTGTTGGGAAATGTTTCGTGACCAAAACCAAATTACGAAATTTCAAAAGTTCGAAATCAGTGTAGCACATATCTGTCGTTTTATAGATAAATGGTGTCGTTGACAATTTTACGATGAAAATCTAGTTTAAAATACAGAATATTCAATTCTGTAGGAATACATATCTTTATAATAATACTTTTATCAATAAAAAATAATTGCGGATAAACGCGTTTTTGCTAATAAAAATGCTACTACGGACGGCAAGCTTAAAATCTAATAAATGAATGAGTCTGAAAACTTAACATACACTTCCATAAGATTTCTTTATCATGATTAATTATTATATGTTCTTATTTACATAATTTTGATAATACATAATATTTTATTGGTTGAACAATAAAAGTTTATTCAAAGTTAAATTTTGTAAGTAGTTCTTACGTGCTAGTCTATGTTTATTATCTTCTGATTTAATAATTATTTTTTATTTTATACAAATGCATTACACTGCAGTCTTTTAACAAAAATAAGACTATGTACAAATTTCTTCTATAATTTTATAAATAAAATGTATACTTTTCTTAATAACATTATTAGTTTAGTGTTAACTTCTACTGTGGTGTTTCGTTGAAGCAAAGAGATGTTTGCTTATTTAATTTTTTAATTTATAAGATTATAAAACTAAAAAAAGAATATGAAGTTCTTAATTTTTATAGGTAATAGACGTTTTGTTTTAGTGAGAATATTGATAGATGTAGAAAGTATCTAGTAAATTAAATTGCGATATCGAAATGTTTCTTTAAAATACATTATATCAGTACAAATTAAAGTTATATGCTGGTTCAGTGTAAAAGTACTTATCTCACTAAAACACGCTTTATGGTTTACATACTGGTTAATTAAAAATTTAAATATTTACAAATATTGAAAGAAAAGGGCGAACATATAATTGAATATAAAACGTAAAAATCATTTATATCAATAAAGAAAAAAAAATCTAATTAAATATAAAAAGGAAGCATTTGTATCGATAAAAAGCTCAAGTATTTCGAAAAAAATAAATCAATAAATGTATGATGTTTCGTTTCAGAAAATGTGCCTAAGATAACTGGAATTGGGAAACAAACAAAAATAGCGTTTTCTTTTCGGATTATACATATAGTCGCTATCATTTGCAATGTGACTGACATAAGCCCGTGCGCAGAAATTGTACAAGAGGGGGTTTTCCAAATTTTTCTTAGTTATAAAGGCATTAAAAATGGCAAGAAATTACTGATTTTTTGTAAAAGTTTAAGGGCCCTATTATGACTACCGAGTCGAACTTCGACTCAAGTCGAACGTTTTTAAAATCACATATGTCGTGGTTTTAAGAAAAGCAAACTGCGACGTTCATAGAGAGCAACATATTATTTCAACACATTTTTGACTTTTTAGCCGAATACAGTTAGGTGAGCCATAAACGGTAGTGCCAAAAGTCAGATTCGCCAAATATTTCTTGCGACTCGCGATTCATAATAGGTTCCTAATTCACATGAAACGCGTATACAGGGTGTTCTAAAATAATTATTTTTTTTAATGTAATTCATTTATCATTATATTCAGTTGTCATTGAAACAGAATTGAATAATATGGTGCAAATAGTTCTGCGCATTGTCATTGAAAATTTTCATTATGTTGGGGAAAAGGCAAACGAATCAAATATAACGATTATTGGCAATGCGCATACCTATACGGATACAGTTATTTTATTCTATTTCGATATTGTTAGGACTTAGAAAATGAATAAAAAATATTGAATGAAGCGTGTGTTTTTCATATCACATTTTTTTTATACTGCAAAGTTGACCCCCCTGCCCCCTCCCCATCAAGTAATTGTTAACATAAGATTTCGGTAGAGGTTTTTGGCAAGCTCTTGAATAAATTTAACTATTTGCTCGTATTTAACTTAGAACAGAAAATCGTAAGCTGTTCTAAACTCTTCGAAACAGACTCATTGAACAGCAATCAAAACAGTTTACAACATCAAATTTGTCTCTGCACAGCAAAAAATTGAACTCTTCTGTTCCAAATTGAACAAACTCATTGTGAGCTGTGATTTTATAAATAACTTTATATTGAGAAGCGAAATGGATCAACTCTGATGCTTTAGTTTTGGAAGCAGCCGCATTACAAAGTTTCTGATTGAATTTCGATGTTGGGGACGAATTTTGTCTGGGTATTGGTTCCGCACTCCTTTTTTTAGTCAATTTAAAGGGTGATTCGTGTAAGATGCGAAACAGAGCTTAATGAAGACATTAGTAATTGATTTTTAGTGGTTGAATAAAAATTGATAAGAACATTAAATACCTAGTAGAAACAAAAAATATTTAGTAAGTATTTGATATGTAAAATACAATTTTCAAAAAACCTAGTTTGAAACAAATATTTTTTTCATTAATTGTGAGTTTAAAAATTTCAAAAAGTTGTTTTATATCAAATTTATTTTCAAAAGATTATGAGATAGATAATAGACTTATGGTTTTAAAAAAGGTATAAACCGATTGGAGGCGGCATTAACACTGCCAGACCGTTTATAGAACCCCAAAAATTTAAATGAAATTGGGAAACAAATTATTAAAAAACAACGGTAAGAACTAAAATGCCCTTTATTTTTGTATGTAAAGTCAGAAGTCCCTTTTTAAATAAAGTTCTTTTACGCGCACAGAAAAACATTCTAGTTTTCGCCATGGCACTAGAGAGCTAGGCCCCGGACCAGCAAAAACTAGATTTGTTCATATTTTTGCTAGAATTATTAAAAAAGGGTATTTTAGTATCGGTTGTGATCCGATAGTAAAATAACTCAATTAAAAAGTACAAGTGACCTCAACTCCAGAAATAATTGTGTTTCGCCCCAGGTATAACAGTGGGCTCTTCGTCAGTCTGTTATACCCTACTATCATACAAATTTTGGTCGATGTTTATCGACTCTTATAAAAATCACAGCAAGAGGATACTGTGAATTTTATTATTCTAGGGGTATTTGCTTAAATTTGTCGGTAAACATCGACCAGAGTTTGTGTCTTAGTAGGGTATAACAGACTGACTGTTATACCTGGGGTGAAACACAATTATTTCTGGAGTTGAGGTCACTTTCTAAATGAAATTTTAATTAACTCCACTTAAAACAGAAGTTATTTCAATATTTTAATATTTAAATTACTTCATCTTCTTATTGTAAAATAACTCAGATCAAAAATTAAAACCTGAATAATAAAAATAATAGAGCAGACTTTTATGAATTCAATACGATATTAAAGCAATTTTAGTTTGATACTGGGCATTTTTGTAAAATACTCTTATTATCATACTATTTGATTTAGTATCGTGTACAAAAATGCGCTTAATCTCAACTACATCCCACCACAAAAACAACCGGTTATGAACCACTTGAGATGAACCATCTGGTATTAAGTAAATATAGTTTAAGACAGTAAATTATATTTTTTGATTAATTTTAATGAAAAGTTCAAAGAGCCTTTGGCGGTGGGGGATGGTTGAAAATAGAGATTTTCGAAATTAAATACCTATATGATTATCTTGGTAGGATTTGCAAGAGCGTGAAATTTTTAACTTTTTTTTTAAACCAAAACTGATAAATTATAATAAAAGTTAAAATTTGTATTTATTGATTCATCGATTCAATTTGTTTAGTTAAAATTTTGCATATGTATCAATAACGATAGTGCTTAGTCTGATAGGATGCCGAAAACTTCCAACAAGTTCTTACGAGCGAGAACCTCACGAAAATATGAAACATTTTCCTCGTCTAAATTTTACTTACTGAAATCTTTTAAGGGCTTGGCGTATATTTGACAAGTTTTTCTCGTCTAGATATTCCCTAAAGAAAACTGACTAGTGCCATGTTGAAACTAGACAGAAACTGGGCAGTTTTTAAAATATTAATTTTCAAACTCAAAATTTTGACAAAAAAAAAAAAATGAAAATAAATGCTCAAAATACTTTTTTTCAAAATTTCACGGAATTAAGTACCTACTATTTTTTCTTCCTAAATGCAATGCTCTTATCAAATCATAGTTCTATACTGAAAACCAGATGATTCTAGGATGTTTACTTTTCAAGATATTAAAAAAACTTTCTCATAAAACTAAGAAGATTGCGGATAAATGATCATTTTAACAACCTTGATTATCACCAACTTCTTATTTTCTTGTTTATGTGATCCATGAGTAAAAATGCTTCCCTAAGACCTTAGCTATTTTGTAGGCGAGAAGGTTGTGAGGGGAGATTTGCTTCTTACGCCCTTCTCGCCTACAAACTAAAAATTGATGGCAACTCAGTGTCCTTGTTCGAAAAGGGAATTAGCTGTTATATATTCTATTTCACATTGTATTCAGAACTAACTGAAGGGTTCGATGTTTGAACATTTTTGTCATCAAATACCTATTTTTTCCCAACAAATGTTTCATGCACCATCTTATTTTTATTAAATTAAGAGTTCAATAAAACCATAAATGTTCTGGTGGTTGACAATCGATCCATACAATCGAGAATTGTCGGTTCGATTAGTAATCGACATATTTTTGAATTTGAAATATAATTTTTGATCATAATGAAAATGAACCCGTTCGAGAAATATGGAACATTTTTTTTTCTATAACGAGAAGCTATAAAAGTTTTGAAATCTCTTAACCTGTTTGAAAAAATATAATAAAAATAAATAATGACACTAGAGAGGAGTCCTTTATACCAGCTTCGGAAAAAATTGCTTTACCTAGGAAAGTAAATGCAATTATTTTAGTAGGAACCTAAACACTACACACGGACGCAATTTAAAAATACTTATAGCTATTACCGAGGAAAATAAGCTGTAATGAAAAGAATGTTAGTTTTTTTTTTGAACATAGAGTTATTTGGAATCATGTCAATTTAGAATTGTGTCAACAATGGTACCTTTCACCCGCAAGCTTTTGTGAGTAAATTTCGGTGGAATTTCGATGAATTAATAGACATGTTTGCGTAGCATTTCATTTTTTACAGTTCACATGGTAAAAGAGCCTTTAAGAGTCAAATTAAAAGGGATTCCAAAAAATTAATTTTTTTTTTCCTAGTTTTAAACCAAGCAAATATTTAAGGTAGTGTTTTATAGAGCATAAATAAGAGCCAGTGGTTACTTTATTTTATTTTAATGTATTTTATTTTATTTTGTTTTATTTTATTTTATTTTATTTTATTTTATTTTAATTTATTTTAGTTTATTTTATTTCATATTATATTATATTATTTTATTTTATTTTATTTTATTTTGTTTTATTTAGTCAGCGGTATCGTTGATAATAAAAAAAAAGAAATAAAAATAAAACAACTAAATTCAGTTATAAAATCATATTCTATTCATAATTTTTATCAAAAGAAAATAAATATTTTTTTTCATTTAAAATTAATAAAATTACATAGGAATCTACATTCATAATTAAAAAGATGATAAATGTTTGTGTTCAATTTTAATTAAATTTAAGTTCTTAATTAACTTAATTTTTAAATGCATATATCCATCTCATATATTATTTACAATTTTACATGAATAAATAAAATGATTTTTATAAGAATTCAAATACCTACAGATGCATTATTTTGTGTATATATGTTTTTTTTTGTATTTTCTTAACGAATTAATTATATGTTTAAAGCTTCACCATTTGATATTTTTGCAATTGTTTTACAATATTACATTTTACAATTGTATTTTTTTTTGTAATAAATATGATTTATTTAAAACTTATCTTATTTTATAAATGTTGAGTACATAATATAATTATTATAATATGAGTATAACAAGATTATTATATAAAAGTAATTTATATATTTTGGTAAATACTTATATTTTAAAATCGTTTAATATATTTTTCGTTATATGAAAAAAGTTGGTCTTTTTCAAAATTAAAAATAAAGTATATATAAAATTTTCAGTAAACTTGCAATACATTTAAAGCTATATTTACATTTATGAATTTTTTTTTTTTCAAAAATAATTTTGATTTTATAATAATATTAATAAATATTAAAAAGATAAAAAATATATTAAAACATTAATTTAAATTCGTTATATATACAGAAAAATGTTGTGTAAATAAATAAATTTTTTATATAATATTTTACATACGCATGTTGTTGTGAAGCTATTCCGTAGTTTGGACGGTGGATTGATTACAGTTATTAAAATTATTATTACTAATAACGGAACCACTACTACTTCTACTAATGGAAGGAAGTCAGCTGCAAAATAAGTTGAAAAATCCTCGACCTTTTTCGGAACGAGGAGCCATTAGCATTGGAACTTGATTCTTGTGGGTTACAGTTATCTGGAAAATTAAATATATATTATTAATTTTAAAGAAATATAAATAAATGTTTATTGAATGTTGGGGAAAATGCACGTTGTTGTAATACCGTGTAAAAAAATTATGGTATACGTTTGTATCCCAAGCGAAAAGTCAAAAACAACCAATCAGTTCAAAAACCCATACACTGATTTATTTTAGATATATGTAGGCTATCGCATAGATTCTTGATCGCGACCATTTTAAGCGAGTTAGCCAACGTAATACTCTTTTTTATTTTACTAAACATATTATATAAATTCACCAAATGGAAATTTGATCTTTTCAGTATTGTATTAAATCATATGACACTTTGACGTTTATAAATGTCAAAATGAGGTATTGATTTTTTTTTTGCTTCAGTTGTCAGAAGAAAATTGGTTAAGTATGATGCTAGTTAAAAACTATTTAAAATTTAGAAAATTTTAGTAAATTGTTTTAATATCTATTAGATAAACGTTTATTAGACAATTTAAAAATTTTCGCCAGTGATTTTGGATTTTACGCCTTTTGTTCATGCAGAGATAGGTGCAAGACACATTCAAATGAAAAAAATAAGAACTTCAAGTCAATAGGGCTTTTTAGAAAAAAAGCAATATATCTCTGTCTCATAGCTTCTAAACGTCAAATAAAAATTTTGGGTTAATGACGTTTGAGTGCTTGGCGTTAATTGGATTAGTGGCGCGTTCTTTTTTGTAACTATGGTCAAAATCAAAAGTGGCAATGTCAAAATTAAAAAAGTTGCTTTTTTTTAAGAACGATCAAAGTTAATAAAATGGAAAGGGGTTGAAAAAAAATCGAAAAAATAAGAAATAATAAACAAAAGACAAAATTTTGATTGCGTTAAATTTATTGATAAATAATTCACTACCAAAAATGCATGGTTCCTACAAATTAAATAACTATCAACTTCATTTTTGCATGAAATTGAATAGCAATACAAAGCATTTCTAATTTGTTTTAGCTTTTTTTTGTTAATTTTGTATGAGCCACACATTTCTTTATTAAAAAATTGACCCCAGCGGATGAATAAAATTTCGATGAAAAGTGAACTATTCAGAAAACAATTCCAAATATCAAATTCAATAATAAAACAATTAAATTTATAATTAATTATTATAAAATTGAAAACAATTCCAAATCGGAAGACGAAAAGCAAACACAATCTAACCCCAAAATGAAAACTCAAAGTAACTTTTTCTTATTAAAAGAACGATGAAGGTGAACTAGTTAGAAAAAAAAGAACGCAAAATTTTGGCTGTCAGTTTTGAGTTTGACAATTCTGTAAAAATCTCCATAGGCAAAAGTCAAGTAATATTGCAAAAGTCATCCATAGTACAGTATGATTTTACATGCATTACAAATACAATATAGCTAGTAGCTCTACAGCCATTCGATGAATGGAATTCAAATTACAAATTAATGTTATTATAAAGGTACCTGTCATAGAAACAATTATTTGATTTTCAACCCATTCTAAACAAATAGTTAGGCTTACGAGCAAAGAATAAAGAAATATTGATATATTTCCGCCAATTTTTCTCAAACCTTCACATTAAAAGGCTTGATCTTCTTCTTCTTTTCTTTTGCCTTTGCACAAAAATTATGAGCAGTTTAGCAAAAAAATTAATCAATGATTTTTCGACTTTTTTTATGAGGGTTTTTATTTTTTGTTCCTGCTTAAATTTGTTTACAATTTTTTACTTGCATATACGTAGTATAGGGCAAGTTTAGGATTCGTGCAAAAAAAAGGTGTCTTGAAGATCATAAAATTATAGTCTTGTCATGCCCCTCCCAATGTAGTAGCCCGTAGCGTAACGGTTAGTGCGTTCGACTGTCACGCTGAAGGTCTGGGTTCGCTTCCCAGCCTCGTCCACCTAAAAACTAAAAAGTTTTTTTTCAGGGCTACTGCCTCTTGCGAGGAATTGACAAATCCTCCAAGAGTATCACTTGTCACGAATAAGTGCTTCTCGTCTAGCCGTTCGGATTCGGCATAAAATTGTAGGTCCTGGTTCTTCACGAGCTGTTGTGCCACCCGATTTATTTTTTTTTTGCCCCTCCCAATATTCAGACCTTATTTTTTCGGAAATGTTTTGAGTACTGTTAAGAAGTCTCGGGATACCGAATATTCAAAAAAACTAAGAAGATTTGTGGACTTTAATAAAAAAATCTTTTTACTTGCCACCACCAAGTAAAGCCAATCCTCAAAAAAGTAATGTATGGAATGATACAAAAGGCTAACCCAAGAAACCTATTTTGGTGGTCTTATTGTTTTGTCCATAGCTGCGTATGTAACTCCATTCTTAAATAAAAGTGTTTGAGTTCGTAAAATCCCAGCTGCCTAATTTTATAGCTCTTAATGGAGATTTAGTGGCAAAAATTCAGTAGTACCAACATTTGATCCTAATTTCATGCATAGTAAATGGGTTCGAAAGTAAAATAAAGTTACGTTGTAGGGTCCCAGAACTACATCACGCTTTACGATCTTAGCACTTTTGTTTTGTCTTTTTTGACTGGATTATACATAATAATAATAATTATATTAATAAATAATAATAAATTAAATATAGTAATAAATTACTTTTTTGGCACTGTATGAGTTCTTTTATAGATAAATAATAGAAACTGAATAACTTCTTATTCTCATACAAATATAGCTTTATTTAAAAGTAACATTTTCGAGAATATCTTCTCTTCTTCAGGTTTTTAAGCAAATTGAAAAATTTTTTACATATACATAAATCAAAAATTGATGTGATTAAAAAATTATACATAAACATATACAAATAATTTTCAATTTAAAGAGTTAAAGTAATTTTATCTAATAATTATGAAAGCTAATGGTTCGAACTGGTTATAATAAAATTTGATGAAAGTTAGTGAATAAATGCGTTTAGAATTTTGTCTCAAATATGTCTTTTGCTGTTAATGGTTCTAAAAATGCATGCAATGAAGATCGTTCAAACAATTTGTCAAGATTGTGATGAAGTTTATATTGGCCAAACGAGAAGAACGGCACAAATAAGATGGTCAGAACACTATAAATCAATCCATTCTAAGACAGTGCATGAGTCGCCTCCACCTGATCATATGATTGATAATACTCACAACCTGGCAGGTTTTAGATTATTAAAACAAATAAATAACCCAGAATTATTAAATGCATATGAAGAATTGTACATACATCGCACAAATAATATGAACAAAAACAAATTGTTTGAACGATCTTCATTGCATGCATTTTTAGAACCATTAACAGCAAAAGACATATTTTTAGAACCATTAACAGCAAAAGACATATTTGAGACAAAATTCTAAACGCATTTATTCACTTACTTTCATCAAATTTTATTATAACCAGTTCGAACCATTAGCTTTCATAATTATTAGAAAAAATTACTTTAACTCTTTAAATTGAAAATTATTTGTATATGTATATGTATAATTTTTTAATCACATCAATTTTTGATTTATGTATATGTAAAAATTTTTTCAATTTGCTTAAAAACCTGAAGATGAGAAGATATTCTCGAAAACGTTAGTTTTAAATAAAGCTATATTTGTATGAGAATAAGAAGTTATTCAATTTCTATTATTTATCTATAAATAATAATAAAATAATAATAATAATAGATTGTATCAAAATAGTTAAATTGCATCTACCCCTCTTTGAGCGTTAATTAAAACTCATACATCTTAGGGAATAATTTTGTTCACCGTAGAATCTATACCCTCCCCAGGCTATAAGCTCAACATCGCACCAGTTTCAAAACTATCTTATTCATAACTACGTTATACGCATTTTTCTTATATCCATACAAAAACTAGGTACATTGGTATTTAATTTACTAAGCTTATTCTTTTTAAAAAGTACAAAAGTCACATAACCGGAAGCGATGTTAAAGTGATAGAGATTTTCATATTTCATAAAAATCAACTTCCATTACCTCATAGATAGTCAATATGGTTTGAGAAGCACACTTATGAACTAATCATTAACATCCCATGTATGTATGTTATCTACATACATACAAAATTTTAACCTCTTCTCTAATTAGCACTAAATTCCACTCCTTTAAGCGCACCTAGTAAATGCCATTATACCAACTCAAGGATGGATAGAGTTGGTGTATAAATGTACTGATGAAGAGGATTTTGAAATTAATTGATGAGTCCTCTTTATACGTTAGATGAAGTGTTAAGTGGTGTGTGTATATAATCGTTTTGGAAGAAAATCTATCTAGGATAATATTATACGAGAAGCAAAACATGGATGGATACTTGTGTGTCAAAATGTATTTTAATATGTGTAAAGAAACAAATAAATGATTGAAAAAAGAAGGAAGTAGATTGCATAATCATTGCTAGTAAAGTAAATTATAAGCACATGTTTATGTACAGTACATATATGTATGTATGCCAACAAAAGGTATTTTTTTTAACTTCCCATTTCCACTGTGCCAACAAAAAATCTTTCCTTTCCTTCTATATCTTCTAACTAGTGCCGTGCATTGGATTTAAAATACCTGAGGTCTTACAGGCATATAGTTAAAATTATTATTACTATTATTATTATAATTGGAAGTTATTGTAATTGGTGCGATTTGTCGAATCGAAAATTTTGACATATCTTCATTTTTTGAGATCTCTAGAATCAGAATCCGTCGTTTTTAGTTAGATGACTGTATGTACGTACGTTCGGGGTACTTTTATCGTCTACCATATCTCCAGAACGAATACAGATATCGAATTCGGATAGGTTTCATTTAACAGATATTATTGTCATAACATGCCGAAAAGGTTTCTTAACAAATTCAATGAACCGTTTTTTTACTACAACAATCTAAAAAGGAGCTGTAAAATGTCATTTGTCTCGAATATCTCGAGACCGGAAAAAGATTTTCACTTCAGGCTAATTTTATTTTAGACATAATTACGCAATACAAAATTGGTAAAAATTGCAAAAAAAAAATTAAATGGACACTTTTTTTTAAACTAAGAAAAACAGTTGAAAAATAATTTTAATAACATGTTTCAGGAACAAAAAATGATTCTGAACCTAGTCTATAAACTCTTAATAAAGTTTTAGCAAACTTATATACCAATACCATCTATGTATGTGTTGTGTATTTTTTGAGATTTTTAAAACCACTCTTTAAAAATATTAAAATCAAGATATCAAAATCGTTTCAAAATCAAAATTTGGCATATTATACTTAATTTGCCCTTTTAAAGCAGGTAAACTCTCCTGACTTTTACTATTTTTTTAGCCAATAGTCTGTTTTGAAATAATTGGCTTAAATAATTAGTACCTCCATACCGAGAGGAGTTAAGAAAAAAAGTACTACCAATAAACTAAAAACAAAATCAAAACTCTACCAGCCAGCATAAATAGCTTAAGTACAAAGCGATTTCTAAAGGCAAATATGTACATGTACATGTACATTATGGTTTTCGAGGGAACCAATGGGAAGTTACTAGTGTTGGTCGCACCCAGCCTCTTTTTTTTTGTATAAAACAAACATAAAAAGTCATTACTATCATTTGTCTCATAAATCAAAAAGTTTTTTAAAACTCTGGAAAAGTTTGTCTTTTGAATGTTGATATCTTCCTACTTGCACAAGCACATATTAAACTTTGTATGAAAGTCACGTCAGCCTACTACCAGTTTATCCAGAAAGTTCACCCATTTCAAACCAGAAATATGTTTTTTTTTCATCTCGATACAAATTTGAAATACAAGTTTAATGTGTTTTGAAACAAATAAAGATTTAATTTAAATAATTGCAGTTTCAATCACAGGATTATACTTATATTTAGCTATTTAAGATCTTCAAAATGACCTAAATATTTTTTCTGATTGGTGTTCATATATCAATGTTCACATATTAATCTTTTTTTTGAATGTTTCAAAATGCCAATCAATGTCCAAATCCAAGGGTTTGCTCGAATCGAAATCTCACAATACGAAACCCGCTTTTCATAATCTCGCAATTACAAAAACCCGCATTTACAAAAACGCGCAAACTAAAATCTGGCATTAAAAAAAACATATAGGACTTATATAAGTTGCTTATATCGTAACTTATATTAGGTCCTATATGTTTTTTTAATACGAGATTTTAGTTTTCGAGATTTTAGTTTGCGGGCCGCGCAGAAAAATAATCTAGTTTTCGATAAGGCACTAGAGGGTTTTACATAGATTCTTGCAAGGCACTAGCAAGATTAAGTAAAGTCTAGAACACGAGCCTCTGCAATTATGAACCCTTTTGCGTCGTCAGACAAAAAAAAGTTGGTTTTGTGGGACTTGATACCGCGATCTTATGAAAAACAGTCCAATGCGCTACCCACGTTGCTAACGCGCAATACAAAATTTCAATGTCGAAAGTGAATAAGTTTCATTCCACATTGCCGGATTTTATGTACTTGCTTTTTAGGTAGAACAACTTAGAACAGGTTTATCTCATTGAATCAAAGGGCACGGTAGTGCCCAGCTAAGTTCTGGCACAAAACCCTTTTTACAGGATCAAACTCAGGCGGTTTTCGACCCCCCTCTAACTTCGGTAGCGATTAAGGCAGAAACTTCAAACTCGCAGCATTTGCTAAGCTCACCAGGTTTAGACAACTTACGAAATTTTAATTCCTTACCATCAGTGGCTCCCGAGATAGAAGACTGAAAATATAGCAAAACCCGTAACCGACTCACTGACTCACTGACAGATCATCAAAATTATGGAGCACTTCCCGACATCGTAGAATCTTGTAATTTCGCACAACGGTAGTCCTTGTGGTGTATACAAAGGAAAAGATTTTCCATTCAGAGGGCGTGGTACCCGCCCATTTTGATAGAATTGATATAAATTATTTGGAGGACTTCTGACTGTCGTGGAATGATAAAATTTGGTAGAGCGGTAGGGCTTAAGGTGCAGGCAGAGGGAACATTTTAAAATTTGAGGTTTTACCTTCAGGGGTCGTGGCATCCGCCCATTTGAATAAGAATTGATATCAATTATGAGGAGCACTTCTGATTGTCGTTGAATGATCAAATTTGGTAAAACGGTAGGGCCAGACGTCTAAGCAAATGCAAAATTTTAAAATTTGAGATTTTACATTCAGAGGGCGTGGCATCCGCCCATTTTCGCAGAATTGATATCAATTATATGGAGCACTTCTGGTTGTGGTAGAATGATGAAATTCTGTAGAGCGGTAAAAACTTGGACTGCAAACATAGGCTAAACTTTAAAATTTGGTATTTAACATTCATGGGGCGTGGCATCCGCCCATTTTCTCAGAATTATTATAAATTAAATGTATCACTTCGGTTTGTCATTTGGTCAATACAAAGGAGATATTGGAAAATTTTAAATTATCCATTCAGGGAGGTGGCACCCGCCCATATTCTTAGAATTGATATCAACTATGTATGTAGATGTAGAGAACTTCTGATTGTCGTAGAGTGATGAAATTCGGTACAGCGATAGAACTTGACATGCAAGCAAAGGGAAATTAAAACTTTGAGATTTTAAATTCAGTGGGCGTGGTAACCACCCATTTTCACAGAATTAGTATTAAATATATTGAGAGCACTTCCGATTTGGGCAGGATTATGAAATTTGGTAAAGTGTATATATATAACCTCAAAATTATTAAATAAATCTGTTATTTAATGATTACTGACTTAAATTGAGTTAGTTTACTTGGCAAGTTTTCTTTTAGTACCTAATTTCTCACAAAATGAAAACTTGACTAGTAAACCAACTCAATTTAAGTCAGTTATCATTTAATAACAGATTTCTCTGATAAATTTGAGGTTCTTCCATATTACTCTACTTAAAATATTTGATATTTAACATTAATAAACTTAGAACTTGGCGTACTTTTAGATCTCACTACTTTTTACGGCTGACTTGTTACGCAAAGGTTGTATATAGAAGAACTTGGCTCCTTTTTTAACATTTATGTTTTTGTTGTGATAAACCTATACAGATTTCTCACACCCATAGTAAAGTATGATACCAAAAAGAAGACAAACGAAAGAGAGAAAAAAGGGTCGTACGATGCTGAAATTGCATAGTGCTTATCAAATGTGTGTTTCTGGTGTTCAAGAGACATTCCTGATGGGATCCCGAAACGTGTCAAACAACTTTAGACGAGTGTTTGAAAAGTTTTCCTCAAGCAAGCATGGGCTTGTTGGCTGACAAGTTTTCCTTGTCTATATTTACCCTACTAAAAACTTAGTAGGACCTTGCCCAAACTAGACAGAAACTTGGCATTTTTCCAGCCGGGGGGTTTTGTAAATGCGAGATTATAAAAAGTGGGTTTTTGTAATTGCGAGATTATGAAGAGGGGGTTTCTGTAATTGCGAGATTTTGTGTTGCGGGATTTCGATAGCGAGGTTTTAATTTGCGATAATTCGAAGCCAACCCATTGCTGGGTTGGCAAATTAAAATCTCGCGTAATGGCTTTAATGATTTTATCTTCCTTTTTGGGTCTTTGATTTTTTAATTTCCATTTGCAGGATTTTTATTTTTATTGCGAAATTTTCCAACGTGATGTGTTAATGCGATATTTTAGTTTGCGAGATTTTAGTTGAAATAGTGCCATTTTTGTGTCCATTATTATTTAATCTCAGTCTCAGAACTATCCTTTTAAACTTTAATAAATCTGATTAAACTATACAAAAAAAGTTTTGCGTCGTTTTGGGAGTTTCTGGCTTTCAGAAAACCTATAATTTTAGCATTGCTAGTGTTGTCGTTGTTTTTATTTTTTTTTTCATTTAAAGTCATTTTGTAGAAAATTGCCCCTCTCTCCTAAATGGAGTGAGATAGACCCACGGCTCGTAATACAGAGTTATTGTATTAAGCCCCTCTATAAAAACCCGTTATTATTTTGCTGCGCCGTAGTTATCGTACTCCCCCACATTAATCCTCAAAGTGAGATCACCGTTTATACCAACAAAAATTATAAAAAAGTAGTTAAAGTAATTTTAAATTTTCCCATTTTTGTGTTCCGGTTTTTTGTGTTCAATTCAAAATAATAATAAGCATTGACTTCTTACAGCCAATTTAGCACTTCGTTTCACAATTTTTGAAAAAACTGGTCTTAATTTTTATTTTTAATTTTTTTTTTATACCTAAACATTTTGAGTGTGCATCCAAATTTTTCGAAAACTGTTCGCATTAGTAATATAATTTAAATTCAAGATTAAAGAACATATTTCCGGCTTTCAAAACCGGTAAAGTACTTCATTGTAAATGTTGACGTTGTTTTTTTAATATTTTGTGTTCCATTTTAATTCAATTTTTTCTAAAATGCCCCTACCTCCTTAACGGGGTGAGATATACCCCACCCCTCCCATAGTAAAAAATGCTTGTTTTTGACCCTTCAACAAATAAAACGTAATCAATTTTTGGCGTCAAAGTTATCGTACTCCCCCTTTTTTGAAACAACTTGATTTTTAAAGAGTTTTAAGGAATATTGTGTCCCTTTAATTTAATACAATTTAATACATTTATTCTCATACAATTGACTCGCTCCCGCCTAAAACGGGGGAGGGGGAGAGACATCCCCTTCTTCTGTCTTACCTTACGCAAAACACCCTGTAAATTGATGTATGAAAAATAGTACGTATACGCCCGAGTGCACTTTTGAGGAACAAACCTTTTTTTATATAATGTTTTATTTTTCTGTAAGGTAAAGACAATTTATTGATTTATTTATGAACGTTCTAATTATTTGGACAACTTAGCTTCTAACTTGGAAATAAGCAATTCTTTAAATATTACGATTGATATCCACTGCAGAAATTTAACCCTCTGTATTCTACAACAAATTTAAATTCACCCAAAAACCCTGCATTGGCTTTTTTAATACTCACTTTAAAGAGAGGTAGAGAAATTTATGAAACTGAAATATAATAATAATATAATAAGTTTAATATACAATCTAAGAATATGACACTTGATCTTAGGGTATTTTTAAATGACAGATATCTACCTCCTTAACATTTCTGCCAAAAATGCTGTCAAACGACTCATAACTACTTTCATATAAAAATACTAAATTTATAAAAAGTTGCTTTATAAACGAAAAATCCAAGATTTTGTATTAATTCTAAACGAAATAAAAAGATGCCAACGAAAATGATTTTAAGTGCCCGTAAAAAAGTTGAAATAAAAAAAATAAACCACCATTCAAAAAAATTTTACTTTCTTTAAAATTTAAATTGCTGCACTATTGAAAAACTACATATATTATGCTACGTTATTTTATTTCTTCATATATAGTGGAATTGCACTCTTGGTGAGGCTTGTAACAACTAAAAAACATTCATTTTCAAAAAGTTTTTATGGTCTTCCTTTCCTTCAAAGAAATTCACGAATAGATTAAAGAATGACCATAAAAAATAAACTTCTCTAAACCAGAATACACACTAAATGGCATGAAACATGCAATACAAAAAGGGTAAAAAAAATAAAAATAAGATACTCACTGTGCAGGGAGCTTGCATCCAGGGCTCACCATCAATTTGCATTGGAAAAGTTTTTCTGGTTTTTATTGTTACCTCACAGCACTGGGCTAACCGACGACCGGACGCTCTCAAACCAGTGCGCACTTGCCCCATATGCAGACAATTTTCCAAGCCAATGACTTCTATGAGACGATCACCAAAATCTGTCATTGAAAAAAAAAAAAAAAAATAAAAAAGATTTAGCTTGAAAATATAGTATAATAATGTACATAGGTACCTATGTTAAAGAATGGTTTCACACACACAAGAATATGTAGGGTAGTTTAGTTTAGAATTGCATTACATTCAGGAATGAATCTGTACAATCGATATCAGACATTAAATTTGCACTTTTAAATTCAAAACTGAATCGAGATAACTTGCAAATTCCAGAGAACAGACATCAGTAAGGTAAATGAAAGAGATTGTATGTTTTCAAACGTGTCAAAAGCGAGTTGAAGGACATGCCGAATCAAAGCAGCTAACGTCTCTCTCAAGAGAAAAAAAAAAATCAAGCGAAGAAATGACACGCCTGTATACAATTTGATATAACTTCTGAACAGAAGAAGGAATAAAAGTACTGAAATGCGCACGTATTTGCTTTATAATAACCCAATTATTGTGTGATAGAAATAGACCGAAAACGTTTGATATTGTAAATTAAAAAAACAACAACAACAAAAAAAACACAAATTAAACTATGCACGTACCTTGGATGGCAACCGATAAGTCAACAGAATTGAAACTTGTCGCTGATAGCTCCTTATCAGATGATTTCAATTTCTTACCCTTCCGAAATGGTCCGCCTTTTCTGATACGCTTCTGAGACAAATGTTCACCCCATAAATTTGAACCACCATGTGTGTAGGGAATGTTAAGGAGGGCAACGCCTTGTAAATGTGGTCCATTTGCTAGGTCCAGTGAAACACCATCACACTGTAAGAGATAAACGAGATGGAAAAAAATATTTAGAAGTACATACATATATGCATAGAAAAAAGAATCTGATACTAAAAGGTTTTTTTTGTTCATCGTATAAAATGTTTTTCCTTTTTTTTTCTTATCCCTCTCAACTGATGATACTTTATTATGCTTAAAAAAGAATTTGAATGGCTTTAGCATGAAAAATAAAATATAAAAACATAGAGTTGACGACCTGCGATGAATCTGGAATGAGCTTTAAAAAGGATTTTTAGTACATATCAAATTAAATGGTAAAAGGACTAGAAAAGATGATATGCGTTGAAGAGTCTGGATTTAAAAAAGAAGGGAGTATAATATTTATGTTTTAAAAGGACATCATTCAATGATAATATGGATGTGATAATTTCACTAAGTGTTTCATTGGTTTGGGTTTTAAAGAGCATTTAAGTTTAAAGTAAAATTATAAAGCTAAGAATAATATTTCGTTTTGGCTTTACCAACACTGAGTTGAGGCAAATTTCGCTTCTTTGTTCTCTTAAGATGGCACTCAGAGAATAGAGGACAACCTCAACCAACAAGCCTTTTCAGCCAGCTGCCTCTAGCTAAGTAGTTGTCCATAAGTTAGATGCTCTTTTCGAAAAAGAGTGGACAGAAGTACTTACAAGATTATTAAACAAGTCTTCCAAAAAAGTCAAAGTTTAAAGTTGAAGTTCAAAAACTATAGTGGATTTTATCTTTTGAAGATAATGGTTCAACATTTTAAACAGCCTATTATAAAGGATTTAGTATGATACTACTTAACATTTTACTAACTGTTTAACAGTTTACTAAAATTTTCTAGATTTTAATTACTTTTTAACTAGTATCATACTAAACTAATTTTCTTCAAAAAATTCAGCTGAACACGTCCAAAAAAGTGACAGTTCGTGCAAAAAATTCAAAAACACCCCTGATTTTGACAATTTTAAACGTCAAAGTGTCATATGGATTTAGTACGATACTAAAAATATAAAAAAAACATTTGCTGATTTTAACTTTAGTAAAATGTTAGGAGATAGTATGATGCTAAACTCGTTTAAAATTAGCAAAATACACTTTTTAACCTAGTATTATACTAAAAATAATTTAACATCGTACTAAATCGACTAAAATTTTGCGCCAATGTTATTAAAGACAAGAGCTTGAATTGTCCTTTTTCAAAAAAAAAAAAATGTCAATTATGATGAACAAATTTTAGGGATATGGTCGAAATTCAACCGAGGTCAAAATTCTGCTTTCCAAAATTCTGCTCTTCAAAATTCTGCGAATAATAAATAAAAGTTTCAAAAATGTTAAAAAGCGCGCATTTTTTTTACATTTTTGAAACTTTTATTTATTGTCCGCAGAATTTTGTAAAACTAAACTTGGGAAAGTAGTAGGTACCTAGTTTTTCCCATAAAAGAATGTGAATGCTTTCTTTTTGTCTAAACTACTAACTGAAAGTAATTGTCATTGGGGCGTATTCATAGTCATTTTAGAGCTGTGATGTCTCAGTTAAACATAGGTTTTGTTGAATTTTCGGACGCTGATTCTATTTTTTTAAGTTTATCATTTTAAAATATTTGAAGCTATTTGTGTAGTTTACCAAGTTAATTATCTTATAAAAATATAAAACCAACCATTTGTAATTAAAATCGGTCTGTATTCATTGAGCCAAAATTGTCTTCAACTGTAGTTTAGTTAAACCTGGGTCTATCTGCGACTACGAATATGCCCCATTGTCCTTTGAAAAGTGGAATTGAAAAGGTGCTTTGCATTGTTTATGGCACAGAACAATGTTGAAGCATGGCATCGTCGAATTAAGTCAATAGTCGGTCTTAGTCATGCAGGCAGCAGGCCTTTACAAAATTATAAATGGTCTCAAAAACGAACTCATCACTGCCAAAGCTGAAGCTGAAAGGGTCAAAAATGGAGAGAATATAAAGTAGAAAAAATCAATTTTATATTAAAAGAACAAAAAAAAAGAATTTAAAAAAAGAGAACGGACTTAAACCATACTGGGTTCCTTAAGCAAGTAATATAGAGTTCTCCTAGGTTTTGTTTAGATGTTGTTTTTGCATTCATTTATTACACTATGTACATATAATACTTTTTGTTGTTATTTTTTTTTGTTTCATCGTTAATAAATCCTTCTAAAAAAACAAATCAGGATAGGCAGAATTACATTTTTCTATATTATTACTTGTCAGTATTTTGAAAAGCAGAATTTCGTAAAACAGAATCGAAAAAAAGCAGAATTTTTGTACCAATACGGAGAATTTTGAAAAGCTGAATTTTGAAATCAGAATTTCGACCCGCTCCCAAAATTTTAATCTGATTTTTACTTGCGATATGTAGGAACTATAGGGCAATTTACGGATTCGTAAAAAAATCTAACTCGTGATAATAATTTTTCCTTACTTTACGATGATAGAGAATGCGAGATAATTGAGTCTGGAGCAAGTTTGTGCGATTCAGACGTACAGTTTATTTATTCAACTTATGAACTCATTATCTTGAAGAACAAGAAATACAGATTGTGTTGATGGTCAAAAATTTTATTTTACTTTTTTTTTTCCATAGTATAGGTACTAAAAAGCATGACACTTTAAAGCCTATAACTTTAACTCAATAAACTATAACTTAACTGAACTATAAATTGCAATTAATTTTGTGAAGCTTGTAATAACAGTAATATATTATGGCACACACAAAAAATTAAAAAGAAATTGTTTCTTAGTCAAAATAGGATCTATTGAAATTTAAAATTATTAGAACGTACGGATCTTTTTCCTGAAAGAAATTAAATATGGATTTTCTGCTCTTAACGGCACATATGGTCAATCCAAATTTCAGACTTTTAATTTGCACTAACAATTTTCATAATATCTTATTTTGATTAAATTCTAATTTTGGAGTTTTAAACATATCCCTTGAAAAAAACACAAATTCAAAAAACCACGAAAATGCATCCCAAAAAATTTGGATTTTCAAAAACTTGTAAATTTTTTTTATTAAAATTCCAGTAGCCGATTTGAGAAAAATAAGATACCGTTATTGGTTTTTAGGAACATGATTTTGTCAAATAAGGTACGTTATGTGGACTTATAAAATATCGACTCTATAAGATCAACTTTCATAATCTCTACAAAACAAAAATATCGACTGGTTAAAACATCGACTGACCAATGTTACGAAAAAAACCTGGATCGATTTTTTTTTTAAATGTCGATTTTAAAAATGTCGAAAGTAATCGACGTTTTGACAATCGAGATCTTAACAGTCGAGATTTTGATGGTCGCCATTTTATATAGTCGAAATTTTAATAGTTGACATTTTCGCATCGTCTTCAATCACCATTCAAGCATCTGTAATGCGATTGTTATAACCAATCGACAGTTTTTTTTATCGAGATTATGAAAGTCAGTCTTATAGATTCGAAATTAAATAATGTTGACACTTTTTTAAGTCAATCACAAATTGACGGCATTTTAAATTTCAAAAAAAGTCGATGAATGTCGGCCAGTCAACATTTTTTTGTCGATCATTTGTACATAACCCGATTCCGTCACTTATTGTAGAAAAAAATGCTAAAAATTCACTTAATACCAAGTTTAAAAAAAATTTACTAAGTCAATATCGAAATATTGAGTTTTCAAAAATTAATTTTGATTTTTTTTTTTAAATTTTAAAAACAACTTTCTTAAAAAATTCAATCAAACCGTTTTCGAGAAAGTCGAAAATAAAAACATTGTTCTACTACAGGTACCAAAAGTAACCAATTTTCGAAAAAAACACAAACAACTAAAAATTCTCTATACTAGTTCACTGAATAAAAAAATTGTTTGAGCTAAAAAGTACTGAGGAGATTAAATGGCTCAATTGCATGCTTTAAATGCGTGTCAAGAATCGTTGGTTTTCTTTTAACAAATAACATCAATATGAGTTTCTCGTTAAATTAACAGATATAGCGATACTATCATCTGTAGACAAGAATAATGTTGGTAACCATGTTTCACTTCTTTTTCTTTTTTTTTGAGTAATTTTTCATCTAATTTTTAATTGAGGTTTTCAGGGCTGCCTAAGTCCATTTTAAAACGTTTAAGAATGAAAATGCAAAAATTGTTGTTTCACAAATATGGAGGTGATTCGTTATAAATCAGGGCTGTGTTTTAATGTTTGAATTTTACAGCGTCAGAAAAGGGATTACAAATTATACTCAGTAGGTAAGGGATTTTGAATGGGTAATATTCTGAGTGAACAAAGGTATGGGAACGAGTTTGGACTTAAAAATATGTATGCTTTTTTGTTTATAAAATGGCAAACAAATAGAAAAATATGCACCACTTGATCGGACGAAATCGTTTTCGACGCTTACAACAAGGCAATATTTTAAAGAAAATTGAAAACAAACCGGAATAATACGAATATGTGACAAAAAAGTAAAAATAAAACAAAAAACAACTGATTTATGGCTTGGTAAAAAAATAATTATACAAATTTTAAATGCAACAGTTTTTGATTCATTATATAAATACCGGAGTGCTTAATTATGACTTAATCAATCAAAACATTATGAGGAGATTATCGGGAATATGCCAAATATAAAACAATTTGCTAAAAAAACACCTCAAAATATTTTCCGTTATTTGATTTTTTTGGCCAAAACCTGGTATGCAGTATTATTAAAACTGGTCAAGAAATTACATGTACGAATTTAAATCAATCACCCCAATTACGAAATTCGCAGTAGCCTTGTTTTTTAAGAGTGTGTATAGCAACTGAGGAAAATTTTAACACGCAAAACACAACAAAATTTTGTATAATAATTAGTTTTGTTGTTGTTTTGCGTGTAAATATTTTTCCGAGTTTTATGTCGTGATTATGTCGTGATTAAGTCGTGTTTTGTCGTATGTTAGGCTTGTTGTTTTCTTAATAGTGAAATGTCATCTTTTTTGATGCAAAGCTTTTGAGAATTTACGAACAGAGACGATGTGATGCTGGTTTCAATAATATAAAAAATATTGCCTAATATACAATCTAATGTATATGAACAAACATAAATATCATCAAATGGTTTGCGGATAGGCTTAAGTATAGTTTGTATTTCTGACTCCTAAGAATCCAAATTAATTGCCATAAGTTTAAACCCTTTCCACCATCAATAGATAAGCATCCACTTAAAATTCTAACCCGGTACCATCCGCCACTTAAGTTCAAACAAAATTGTCACTCTTCTATTGTTAGCAGGATATTGAAAATGCGTATCCTGGGGACTGAGGCCAAACAAGAGTAGACAAGGATTCACAGTTAATATTTTTCATAACAACGTTGTCACGTAACACATTTGCTCTGCCTCATTTAAGTGTCTCAGTATCTCTTTTTTAGAGAGAGGCAGGGTCCATTTAACAAATAATTCATTTGCTGCCCCTGCCATATCGAATAAGCCATGCCAAGAAGTGTGTATGATACAATGTTTAAAACCCCCAAACATAAATAAAATAAATTAAGTTCACCATTTTCATGAGCACTACTCCTTGACCTCTGGGATTCTGTTGTTGAGAAATTTGTCTTTATCTTTATAAAATACAAAAGAAAAAACAACAAATTGCCGCATATGAAGTTCAAAATAAAATAAATGAAGGCCAAACTAACTAAAAACGAAAAAAAAAAAAACAAAAAACCAAATGGAATAAATTAAGGATTCCATTATGATACTGCTTTTTGTCCTCTTTCCTTAAAAAAAAAGAAAAACATCAACAAAACACCAACGGCTAGCACTATACGAGTATAAAACAAATTATTAATGTTGGACACGTTCCAGTACTTACCACAATTTCAATATTTTCATGAAGATTCTTGCACGAGGCCGCAAACGTCTCCGAAGTCGCGTACTCAAAGTACCACAGTTTGTTCTTCATGCGGCTGTTAAATTTATGCGGATTCTTCTCACGCTCCAAGTGAAATTTCACGCAAATTGCAGCATCCTGAAGAGATAAAGGAACACACAACAAAAAAATAAATTTCAATGAATTTTATGTTGGTGCAAATATTTTTAAACATTTAAACATTGAGTTGGCCCGGATGTGGAAGCTAGCAATTATTTTAATCACATTTAGAGAGAAATTCTACCAACGATGGTTTGTTGTTTTCTCATATACATATTATTTAAAAATCATGTCAGCATAAATAGGTAATGGTGATTAAAATTGTTCTGTTTATGTTCACAACGCCACTCGAAATATTTAATATGATTTGTTACAGAATATTTTTAAAAATGTTAATTCAAAATAAATGTATGTAGTAGGTTTATTTTGTGGACTAGGGTTGAAAATTAAATCCAAATAATTGTTCAGATTAAAAATTACCGAAGGCCTTACAGAATAAAGTAAGGCATTATTGTGATATGCATATTTATTTAGTAGATAGAAGAATGAAACCAAAGAGAAAAACTTTTCAACTTCTCATTTCAATAATTTCACCTTGCAAATTTGCGTTTTGTAAAACGAAATTTGTAAAGTAAAAGTGAAAATTGCAAAGTGAAAAGTGAAAATTGTTTGGAGAAATAGGTCCCCGGTATACAGCATTACTAAAAAAGTTCTAGAGATTATATGTACGAAGTTTAATCAAAATCGTAAGGGCCGTTTTATAGAAAACTTGACAAAACTGATATCGTTGTATGGAGTCCTAGAATTTGAATTGATCCTCTAGCTAGGGAATCACATTAAATTGCTTCACAGCAAATGTGAAGCAAATCCGTCAAACCATTTCATTAAGGATCTTTATAGCTTGAGGAACATCAGGAAGCACATACATACGAACGGACGCACAGTCGCACAAACAAAACATACTCACATATGTATGGGCCCTGTGGAGAAGTAATTATTGTATGCCATTTTGGTCCTAAATCTAAAAAATGTGTCGGTATAGGTATTACCCAAATAACTCTAGGAATCAAGTTTGAAGGAAATCTATCCAGCCGCTTAGACTGCAGCTGCGAGAACTGACAGACAGACGAAATTGCGAGACCCACTTCTCCATTTTCGCTATCATCGTAAAAGCATGTTTGATCAAAATATTGAAATCAAATTTAAGCATCAGGTGGTTTGGTTACTAACCCTATTACCAATTACGGTCCCACTGATGTGAACCGGGACGAAGCGGTAATTTCTGTGAACTAAAAACCTTTAGAATGAATAAATGGATGAAATTTATTGAGGCTTTAAAAATTAATCTACAAAGATACAATTAAATATTTCGTAATTTACCAAATTCATTTTTATAAGAAATATCTACCGTACCGACTTATAATTGGTCTTGTATAATTATATAATTGAATCATAAGAACAGAGTTCTTAGAACTAAAAGTAACATTAAATAATTTACAAAATAAGATATAAATAAGTGTTGCTCAATTACACTTAACATATTTTACATTTGTATTTATTATAAATAACTTGAAACTTGAAATTTAGTTCTCTTCTGAGCATTATGCTGCCATAAATTATTCATTTTTCATAACAATATAATTACAATTTTTAAAATTTTAATTTTTTTTTTGAAATAGTGTTAATTTTAAATATTAATACAACTATAATAAAAAAAAAGAATAGGTCAGAATAGGGATTTCGGTGGTTTTATCCTCTGTGATTATTAGAATTTGCTTTTGTATAAAAGCGAGGAAGGTAAGAGGGGTTGCCATCTTCTACTTTAAGAACTTCTTCATTCCTTTCATTTAATATACTTACAGGGGATATATAGTATCTATCTTCAATCGAGAATTTTATATTGTCATCAAAAACTTTTGTTAAACCTGGGTTTTCATGATTTTCAAGTCTGGATAATCTCTTTTTTGATAGGCCAACAGATAAGATAAAAATGGTTCTATTTTTGATTCATTATATAATGTTGTATTATGATGCCACTTCCCTGATGGACGTCTAAACTTTGAGATGCATTTCCTTGTTATCACCCCTTCAAAACGTAGAAGTTCATTCGCCACTGACGGGGATATTTGAAACCACGCTAAGAACCCATAAGCTAAAACCGGTCTTATTAATGTCTTGTACATAAGTAATTTTGTTGTGTTATGTAGTTCGGTTTAATTTAATAAGCGTTTGAGTAGGGCTGCCGCTGCTTTAGCCTTCAATATGAGCTTTTCGTCTAGCAATACCCCTAGATACTTTATATTTTGTTTTAATGGGACAATTGTCCCCTCGATGGTTAGTGAGATTTGTTTGCACTCTTTTACTGCTAAATAGTGCCCTCTTGGAGACGCATTTCTAAAACAAACTAATTCACATTTGTATCTATTAATTTATATAGCCCAACTTTTAAAGTGATCTGAGGAAATTTTTAAATGCGTTCTTTATTTTCTTAAAGCTTCTAAAGGTCGTTTATGTTTGGCCAGTATTATTGTATCATCAGCATATTGAATAGATTGAGAATCATTGCTTATAAAATTTGGAAAATCATGCAAATATAGATTGAAGAGGAATGGTCCAAGGATTGAACCTTGAGGAACTCTAGCTCGTGCTTCCACTTCTCTTGAAAACAAAGAATTTATCCGTGTTCTTAATGTGCGGTCTGATAAGAAGCTTAACATCATTTTTATAAAATTAGGGGGAAATTATTGAAGGTCGAACAGAGTTACACAGAGTCGAATGCTTTTTTGAGATCTATTGAACAAGATACTGTACACATTTTATTTCTGAAATTTTTAAGAATTTTGTCTTCAATTCGAACCGAAAAACCGAATTGAGAGAAGGGAATAATGTTATTCTCCGTTATAAAATCTAAAATTTTTTCCAACAAGACTTTTTCCAGAATTTTCCCTAATTTGATAAAAGTGAAACTGGTCGAAAATCTTCCACATTTGTAGAGCTTTTGCCTTTAAAGAAATTAAATTGGCCTTTTCCAGGAAGAGGGAAAGTAATTGTTATTGAGCCAGTTATTTATTATGATTGTCAGAGTAAGAGTAAGAGAGGATTTCACCTTTTTAATCAAAAACTTTGAAATTTCATCAGGACCTGAAGATTTTTTGGTATTAAGATTCTAGATTATGTTGGTTATTGATGTATTTGTTGCAAATTCTACTCTATTAGGGTGGTCGGAACGCAAGTCTTGTGTGTATTGGTAGAGTGAGTGGTTCATTTTTATTCCAAGAGATAACCGAACTGGTTATATAGTGTTAACATTCATTGTTGAAACAATGTTCGAAGACGATCTGGGAGTATTTATTTATTATAAAATCCGCAAAAGCGTTTAGTTTTTCTTCATCTAAGGTGAATGTATTGCTTTGATACATAATAGTATCATAGGAGTTCATTCATTCATCAAAAACCTTTAGAGGCTATAATAAATTTAAATTAAAACCACTTGATACTGTTATACAAGTAATGTCCATACGAGCGCATTTGAATTGTCACACTTATGTTTTAAAAAAACAACGTAGGTACCACTGGAGGTTAGAAATGTTCAAATTTTGTAAATTGTCACCCCTATTTCGATTTGCGATTGTTGATTGATAGTTGATAAATATTGAAATTCGATGTTAAACCATCCAACCCAAAAAAGTTTTGGTCATTGGGAATAATGCAGACCGTTGTGAATTATAAAAAAGTTGACAAATATCAATGAAGAGTTGATCTCATTTTGAGTAAATTGAGTTTAAAAATCCAAAATATCAATATTTATCAACTATCAATCAACAATCGCAAATCGCAATAGGGGTGTGTATTTTTTCTTGGGTGGACCACGACAAGGGCGGCGCGGCGCGAGCGTGTGTTTGAAGTTTTTAAAAATCTTTACTTCAAATCGACAGTGGTGCATTGAATAAATTAATTTCGATACAAAACTGACATAAATTGCGGACATAATTGCATCCCAAAATCGCATCGGTACATAAAGTTAGGTATAGCATTTTCATTGAAAACCAATTTGATGACAAACATTTTAACCGTTCCTTTACTTATTTGTTTAATGGCTTTTTCTGGTTTTTTTTTTCGTTTATCTTAAAATTGAAGATCCCTCGGCTAAAGGTTTCGTGTTCAGTTAATTAAAAAAACTGTTAATATTTGTATTTAATCAAAATTACAAAATCTCTGTTTAATAATAATATAAAATATCTGCCAAATGTTCGTCTCGGTTCTAGCCGGTCAATGGTCATTCATTTGATGAACTATTGCATCACGTTTTCTTACAGTAATTTTGGTAGTTTTCACTATTTTAACACTTTGTGCAAGTAACTATCGATATTATAAACAATAAATTCCTAGTTTTTACTTATCAAAAATTCATCCTCTTGACAATTGAATGCTGATGGCTCAAAAATGTGTCTAAATTTTAAAATAAACCTCTTATTGCAATAAAATATAGTATTATCTTAACAAATGAGTGTTTTTTATAATACAAATTCTATATACTACTGAAATACATCAGCCAAGTAGAAGACTTAGCATTATTTAATTGGACTTGTTGAATTATTGATTCAATATAGCTTTTAACGGCCTTTAGTCCATAAAAATTGGCGTTTCGTGCTCACTTGGACTCTTCAGTTGACAGTAAGGGCCTTGTCAAGACGCAATTTTTATTAAGTTCAGTCCAGCTTACATCAATTTTACAGCGAAAATCAATTGTGAACTATATCCAACCCAATTAGAATTTCAAATCAAGAATTGTTGGAAATTTTGTTACCCGTGGCCTGGCATTGTTTACATATGAGTGACGTATTTCAGTAGTATACAGAATTTGTATTATAAAAAACACTCATATGTAAACAATGCCAGGTCACGGGTAACAAAATTTCCAACAATTCTTGATTAGAAATTCTAATTGGGTTGGATATAGTTCACAATTGATTTTCGCTGCAAATTTGATGTAAGCTGGACTGAACTTACTAAAAATTGCGTCTTGACAAGGCCCTCACTGTCAACTGAAGAGTCCAAGTTAGAACGCCGGGACGAAACGCCAATTTCTATGGACTAAAGGCCGTTAAAAGCTATATTGAATTAGTATTATCTTGTGTAGATTTTGAATTCCTTTTTTTCCAGTGATTTTTCGGTATGGAAACCTTTTTCCTATTTAATAATGCAATAAAATCCCCAAAAAAAAAACTGCCGCAAGTATAAATAAATTAACAAATTATTAAAATGTTATTTTTGTGTTCTTTAATGGGTTTTTTTTTGGGACATATTTTTATTTTTGGGCATTCTTAATTTATATTCTGTTTTATGTAGCGACAAATTATTCCATAAAAAAGCAAAAATGAAATTCAACCCCAAATTGCAGAAAAAAAAACAACTGAATGGATACCACATTTGTTGTTTTATATATAAAAATATAAAAATTCCGTGTCATTTTTCTTTTTCTATATTTGGAGTGAATTTTAATGAGGAGAGAAAAGATTTTTGTAGCGTTTAAATTAATTCCATACGGTAAGTTTTTTTTTCTACAAATAAAACATACCATTTTTTTAAAGAGAAAATTCCTCAGATTTTTGGTCTAAATACTTCGAAAAACCTTATTTCCGGTTTTTGCTCAAACCAAACTGAGGTTAGTTAATATTAATATAAACGATTTGCACGGATGGCGTTATTTTTGTACCTGTAGTACGAAGCATCATAAACAGTCAGTAGATACCTTACTTGTGCAATCATCAGAATTGTTTTTAATTGGGATTTTGTCTCGAGTCACTTCCAAAATTCAATATTTAGTAAATTAGTATTTCGATGGAAGCGGATAGAAACACACACATTTTTTGTTCATTTTATTCTATTTCCGGCTTAAATGTTTCCTCTCATCACAAAATAAATAAACCTTAAGAAAAATAAGAGGAAATTCAGTGAAGTGCTTGTTGTAAAGTTTGTATTTTTATTTTTGTTTCATTAAAAAGGAAATTAAATTTTGTTGTTTCGGTGCTTAGAAATTAAGCAAACCAAATCCCTATATAAATACCGAATCAGCAATCCAAGCGGATGCGAATCATTAAAATAAACTAATTTAGTAAAAGAGTAAAAAACGAAAAGTTCAAAATCTCAAGGGTACCCGCCGCGGTCGGTGTGGCAAAGGACCACTGCTTTCTCCGTCAAAACCCAAACTCATTACGCCTAAGTCCAAGAAAATATTACATCTCAAGTGTTTGATGCTTTAAGGATTTTTTTATTTATTTTTTAGCAAAGAGATTCTTTTTAGGTGAGAATTTAATGAGAAGATTTTCTTGAAATTGCTTTGAGTTTTTTTTTTTCCATTTGCTGACAGGATTCGGATTCCCATGTAGTGATGATATTTCGTTCCTCCTGATAAATCCTGTATTTTTTTTTGATTTCCAAGGCCATGATGGATATGAATAATTCAATATAATTCAATAAATTTAAGCTCTTGTGGTATTTGAGTCTTCAACAAAAGAGATGTGCTTTTCATCGATTTGTTTGAAAAAAGAAAAATCGTTTGAGTCCTACCGTTACCAGGGCGTGAAATTATGGACAGTTACTTAAAAACTGGATGTGGAGTGGGAGAAGTTTTCCTTAAGAAATAATTTTCCTTAGAAAAGAAAGTTTAACGAGTTGCCAGCAAATTCTGAATTGAATGGATTTTCATTATTTGCTTGAATGTTCAAAGAGTTTTATTTTCACATTTTCTTTGCTCTAGGATTATATTTATATACGAAGAGCATCAGAACAGCCACCACATGCAGGTATTAGGAAACGAGGGAACGGAATGATTTATGGCTCTAAAATGAAAATGATTTTCCTGAGATCAAAAGAAATGGTGGGCATCGGAAGGAGATTATTCGGTTCTTGGAAAATGCATATCGATAAATACGAGTATCTGTATATAAAAAGACATGAACAAAAAATATAAGGAAACTAAAAAACAGAGCAAAAAGCTTAGACAAATACTAGCCATTGAGTAGAATGTCTTATTTTGCAAAGAATTTTAAATTTTAAAGGATTTCGAGTCTATACCTACCGATGTGATTACTCAATGTAAAGAAAGAAGGGCATTAAAATGTTGGGGGTTGTGAAACAAATACAAATGAAAAAGAAATGAGTGGTACATACATATATTTATCGCAATGCTAGTTTTATAATACGTTTCGATTTATAAGGAAGCAAAGATTATTTTAAAAAATATGAAGGTACCTACTACCTATAATTTATATACAACTTATAATTTGAACAAAATAATCATTGCCACAGAAGCATTGAAAAGTTTTCTACTCTTTTCCATGTTAAACTCAAGAAATTTGAAATAGATTTAAGGATTAATCGGTTTAATGAAAAAGAATGCAGTAACGTAGGTTGCTTAATGAGTAAACATAGCACGACGAAATTGAAAATGTCACAATTAATTAACGACAAATTATTTCAGCTATAAATCATTCACTATAAAGAGTTCTTACCACTTTTCTGAGAAGGTGTTTTGCTAATTTGATGGGAAAGCAACACAGAAAACATTGAACGACAAATTCGAAATTGTCACAACTAATTAAAGAGAAATTAACGATAACTTATACAATTAACCGTTTTTCGATCGTTTTGCAAACTTTCTTGACACTGATGGCTGCAAATGAGTGTACAGGAAGATAACGATTTCCTGTTTTTTGTTTTTAAACATTTCTTAAAATTAAGTTCGTTGGTTAATTTATAAAAATAAAGTCACCTCTACCCCTAAAATATAGTACCTTAAGTGGCTTGCTTCGCAGGTTTAAAAAATGTTTTCATTCATAAATCTAACACTTCTATCACGTCTTCTACATAGTATAATAATAACAAAATATGTATATAAAATAATGGGCACGACTGAATCGCACAAACTTGCAATCGTAGCTAACAACTTTAACGTAGCTTGAAGTTGCATTATATATTTGTTCCATAACATTATGTATCATTAAAAAAAGTTTAAAGAAACAAGTTAAAATATAAATTATTATTATTAATTACTATAATTTTTTTGTTTTAAAAGCTTAAACAGATAGATTTCACAAAAATATATGCCATCTGATTCGTTTGATAAATATGCATTTATGGAAAAACAAAATTTTAAAATCGTTAGAGCGGATTTTTTTTTTAAATAATTTTTTATATATAAAAATTCTTTGAAATTTAAAAAAAATTTAATTTGGTATGCCAACTTTTAGTTATTAATAAAATACAATTTTCAAAAAATTAAAAAAAAATCATTGATCCGTTTTCAAGATATTGAATTTTCAAAAAAAAAATCAATATTTTTTTAAAAATCCAAAAATTATTTTTTTTGAAAAATTGTATATGCAAAACTGTTAAATTGCAGAGGACCTCTTACATAAAAAATTGGTTGAAATCGATGCAGCAGTTAACGAGAAATTTGAAAAACAAAAAATCGGCTCTATGACAGGTACCGTTAATAACCGTTATTTTTTTTTCCCTAGAGGGGAAATTGATTTTTTTTTTAGCTCAAAAAAAAAAACGGTATTTGCCATACAACCAATATACAAAAATTGATTTATTTCAAAAACGGCTCTAACGATTTTCAAAAAAAAATTACGAGGTACTAAAATTACTAAAATAAATATTTTGGTAGAAAAAAAAAATTATAACGGTTATTAACGGTACCTGTCATACAACCGATTTTTTGGTTTTCAAATTTATCGTTACCTACAACACAAATTTCAACCAAAATTTTTATACAAAGGTCGCTTACAATTTTAACAATTAAGCATATAAAATTTTTCGAAAAAATAATGTTTGGAGTTTTAAAAAAATATTGAAATTTTTTTTTTGAAAATTCAATAACTTGAAAACGGGCCAACGAATTTTTTTTTAATTTTTTGAAAAATTGTATTCAATTAAATAATAAAAGTTGGCAAACTAAATTTTATTTTAAAAAATGTTCAAGATTTTTTATATATACAAAATTTATTTAAAAAAAAAACCGCTCTAACGATTTTTGAATAAATATATTTTATATAAATATATAAAATAAATTCATATTTATCAAACAAATCAGATGGCATACTTCTTTTTTCTCCTCTATCTGTTTTAGCTTTTAAAATAACTAATTTATAATAATTAATAGTAATCATTAATATTTTAATTTGTTTTTAAAACTTCTTTTAAATGATATCATAATGTTATGAAACCAATAAATATGTACATTGTCTATTTCAAGCTACTTTAAAGTTGTTAGCTACGAGAGCAGGTTTTGTGCGATCCAGTCGTCCCATTTTTTCGATGTGCTTACCGTAAGCATTTCGCTGTCGTGTTGGAGACCAAAGAAACATTTCGCTTCGCATCAGCAGCGTACTAGGCTTTACCGGAATAAGATGCACTTTAGTTTAGCATAATGGTACTTTTTGATAATTTTTGCAGTCTGAGTTAGTGAAACTTAAGTGACCAACACGGGATACTTAAGTGCAACTTATTCAGATAAGTGTGCACTGCGAAAATTGGCATTTTGTATCCTATATTTCGCACTCAAGTGCCAATACTGAATTTTGAGTTTGAAGGTAATTTTTACTGAAACTATGGACACCAATAACTTGATTTGAAAATAAAATAAAGGGCTCCGAGAAATTAGGCCCCAGAAAATAAGGCCTCAAAAGCAAAAATAAAATAAGGACCCAAATTGGGGTATTTGTTCATAATGAAATTATGCCCCAATGAAATAAGGCCCCACTGAAATGAAAAGAATGACCCAAAAATAAATGAAATAAGGCCCCAACTAGTTTTGACTTTTTTTTTTGAAAAATGAAATAAAACCTCAATTTTTCTTTTTCATATTGAACTTCGTTTTAGAAAATGAAAAGACACCCCGGACAGTTAAACAATTACTTGAATTGTATAGCCCAATTTTTTTTCAGCTATTCTGTTACTTACTTATGCTTTTCAATGTAACGATCGTGCTGCAAACCATCAGGGAGTAGCATAATAGCAGAAAAAAAAATCGGGCGATTTTTTGCAGCTAGTTGTGGCCCCCCTCGAGATCATGACAATCGCCGGCCGGTTTAAAGTAGAAGAAGATTCTGTTACTCCCTGATGCACAATCTTTACATTGAAAAGCATAAGTAAGTAACAGAATAGATGAACAAAATCGCGCGCTTGTGACTTAAAAAAATAATCCAGAAAACACTAGTTTTTGCAAGCAAAATTCCTTCGTTGACTGGGCTTATCGCACGACAAAATCGAAAATGTCAATAATTAACGATTAATTAAAGACAAATTGTCCAATTGACCATTTTTGGTACGCGGAAGTTATTTTTCGAACTTGACACTCATTGACACTAGATATATGCTGATTTCACGGACACGTTCATGTGGTGCCTAATCTGCCAAGATGAATTATGTCTAAAGGCATATCCAAGGCGGTCTATGCCATTTTTGTAAGGTTTTCAGAAATGTTCTCAAAACTGAACTTAAATAAAATAGGTTGATGTTATGAAACTTAAATTCAACTGTTTTACTGAAAGAAAAAGTTCTAATACATGTTGTTCAGTTTTTAGTTGCATGAATGGGATTTAAAAATAAAAAAAAAAGATTTCAAGATTTCGCAAGAAAATCTACTTGGCCTTTTATCACACTTTCTAAGCCATATGTTATATTCAATAGATTACATTTTATATGCATTTTCACTGAACCACAAGTGCAAGTTTAAGTTGAAACAATTTATAAATTGTTTCATCAATTAATGTCGTTGAAGAGCACTTACATTTTTGTATAATTGTTAAGTAAAATTTTCAAGACAAGTAACATTATACAAAACAAACTTCCTTGATACTTAAACAACAATGTATACATCGGATTGATTTGAAACTATTGTTCATTTTACAAAAGTTTTTGTTTTCAGGTTTATAAAACAAAAAAAAAATATATTTTCATCAAATGGTTTTCTTTTCCACAAACCAACCTAACCTTCGTCAATTAAGAACCCTGAAGCGAAAGTTAATTCTTCTTAATTTCTTTTGCCATAGTAATTGGCACTTTAGAGATAAAATGCTGGAATAAAACAAGAATTATCTCAATTGAGGACTTAATGGAATAAGGAGGATTTATATATGTATATAAAATGCAAGATGGGACAACAAAACAAAAAGCATTATGATATTTGTTTTTATGTTCATATCCACAACTCAGTTGAATGTTCTTGTTCAGAATGATAATTTAAAGTGGTGTTTTTCTGAATAAATCCTTTTACTCCACGCAAACAAGAAGAACTTTATCCATTTTATTTCAAGATGTTAACCGGTTTTCTATAGAACCTAAACATCAATTAGCTGTTTCCATCTAAAAAACCTTGATAATTTTCTATTATCTTAAGAGGTCTTAAAAAAGATATTAAACCAATAATGAGTGAGGTTGTCACTTTGATTTAAATAAGAACCAAGAACGATTCAACTTCAGTACCTAATAATCATTTATTTTATTCGAGATCAAATTTTTGTTCACCGGTACCTTCCGCTATCATAGAGAAAATATATTATCTTTCTAGAGACCCGGACGGACCGGTACCACATTTGCCTTGAATATAAAGTTTTATTTTAATAATATTACAAAAAAACTCACATAACTGTCTGTGACCTGTGAGTACGTGTGCATTGGTAAAAAGTAGTAGAAATAAGGGGAATTAAAGAAATTCTATTACATTCATAATGAATTGTGCTGTGTGCATATGCGTATTTAATAAGGCTTTTTTTTTAAGGTGAAAGAGAGTGAGCCTCTTAAGTCTAGGTAAAGTATTTCCTCTTTGACTGTTATCTTGTATTAATACCCAACTAACATTTCAGCCTCGGTTCGGCTTAATAGAAGCTACTATTAACTTCTATTAAGCCGCACCGAAGCTGAAATGTTAGTGAGGAAGCCTTTGGTGTTGCTTGAAGTCACTGCCCCTACGAGCCTGGTTTACGCCCTTAAAAGACAATGGTGCAAGAAATTTTGTTCTTCTTCTGATCTGGCTATCCGTCCAAAGCTTGAGTACAATTCACATATCTGGGCAGGTGCGCCTTTTCAACCTTAACTTGAGCCTTTTAGTCTAGGAAAGATAGAAAATTTAATAAGGGCAAGGGGGGACAAATTCATGAAATTTTATTCCTGGTATTGACGCAGAATTTTATCGTCAACAACATATCCAAAGTCCCCCAAAATCCCCGCATTGGTTTTTTTGTATAGACGCGTTTAAAGAGGTTGAGAGGGGGGGATACTTGATACTTGGAAACCATGACATATTTAATATTTTTAGCAAATTTCATCAACGTCAAAACTTATTCACAGATGTTATGGTAATAATGACGCACTAACATTTCGCCCTCAAAAAAGCACCCTTTCACCACAGAAATTTTTGGGGACTCTTTTGATTCTTGGTAAACATGACAAATGGAACATTTACACGAAATTTCATTAATATCCCATTGTCTTAAAATGGTTTTGGGTAATATTTTACTTGTTGTACTTGATTCCAGAAAAATAACTTTAACTTTCTACAGGATGCATGTATCTGTTCAGTTTTTGTCTCTTTAGAATCAGCGTTGAAAGGCATCCCAAAAACATGTGTCATGTGATTAGATTGTATTATAACAAATTTTTCAGCTTGATAAACTCCCGCCTCCCCCCTCTCTCCTCCCCTTTAAATGTGTCTATACAAAAATCCAATGCGGGGATTTTGGGGGACTTTGGATATGTTGTTGAGGATAAAACTCTGCGTCCATACCAGCAATAAAATTGCATGAATTAATTTGTTCCCGTCAAATCCTATCTTTCTTATACTATTTTGGATAGTATACAGAAAAAAGCTTTAAAAATGAAGGTGATAAAACCATAACGGAAACATTTACATCTCTAGAGCACCGACGTAAAGTTTCATGTCTTGTCTTATTTTATCGCTACTTTTACAAACAATTTTCCAAAAAAATAACTAGTTGCATTCCATTTTTAGTGATTTTAACCGCAATACTCGCGCTGCTGGGAATGCTTATCAGTTTACCCTTGAGCCCAATTTCGGACGTACTGTTAAGAACGTTATACCTTACTCTATTTTTCCCTCTCATTATGGTATTCAGAAATTCAAAACCAATTTGCATCGGTATTTCCTTTTAAACCTTATCCTATTTTCCTAACGCTCTCACTGTGTTTTAAGGGTAGTGTTAAGGGTATTAACAACCCCTTGAGTGCACGTCAATTATAAAAAAAAAATGATGCGCTAACCTCTCCTCAACCCGGTAATAACTTGAAAGCAACCTTCGACATTTCAGGCTATAGCTTGGTAAAACTTTATCAACGCCCTTAAAGGGCTATGTCATACAATTTATTATAGGTTTCTTTATGTGGGGATCAAAAAGTCCGAGAGCTAGTGAACATTTACTCAAAGTATTTTATACCACTTCAAGTTTTGTGGCCATGTTGTTTGCATCAGTGCAAGCTACATGTCATCGGTCTGGCAGCCATATCGTGGCCCCAACACCACTAAAATACACTTTCACAGTGCAACAACAAAAATTAATCCCGCTAAAAGAGCTTTATACGGCTGCAAATTTTCATCACTCTCTCTTAGGCTCATTGACTATTGCTATTGCTTCGTTAAATAGTTAACAGTAAAGATATTCGGGAATCAAAATAAGTAAGAAAAATGGCAATTTTCTTAAAAAACACCAAAACCTTATTTCCGTCCTTGAATTTATTTTTTTTTTGCAAAAACATGGTATGCGGTATTATCAAACCTGGTCTAGACAGAGATGATATATACAAAGCTTAATCAAAATCGTAAGGGCCGTTTCCCAGAAAACTTCATAAAACCAAAATATACGAGTAGTTGTATGGCAGCTATTCGTCCTTGATAAGCTAAGACATAAAAAGGATTCACACCAAATTTGAAGAAAATTGGTCTAAATACTTAGGCTCTAGCTCAATGTAAAGGGCTTTCCATTAAGGGCGGGTCGATTTTAAAATTGAATAAAACAAGTTGTATATGAGATATCAATAAGGTTTTATCTTTGTTTGAGAGCCCTATCAATGACATTATGTGTGAAATATAACATCGTTCAAATGGCCGCCGCGGCTTCGCTGGGGGCGCGGATTCGAAAGGTCTAGTTTTCGATGACTTTGGCGCATAAATCAGGCCACGATGGCATCGATTATGTTGTCTTTGAGGGCCGCGCTGGTTTGCAGCTTATTCTCATAGACCTGCGACTTAAAGAAAGCCCCACAAGGAAAAGTCCAAAGGGTTCAAATCACACGATCTTGGTGGCCAATTCACGTCGCCTCGGCGCGAGATAACCGTGCCATGAAACCGCTCGTGCAGAATTGTGTCTTGAGCTGTGTGGCATGTATGCCATCCTGTTGAAACCATATGTCTTCGTTGTCCATATCATCCAATTCAGGCCACAAGAAGTTGGTGATCATCGACTTATAGCGATCGCCGTTGACGGTGATGGCTTGCTCAGTATCATTTTCGAGGAAGTACGGACCGATGACACCTCCAGCACAAAATCCACACCAAACAGTAATTTTATTTGGACACCTTGTGAATCTCGCGTGGATTAGTGTCGTCCCAAATCCAGCAACTTTGCTTATTCACGTACCCATTCATCCAAAAATGTGCCTCATCGCTAAAGATGATTTTTCGACCAAAATTGGGATCAACTTCCAACTGCTCCAAAACATTATTTGCACGTTAAGCCTGATCCACATCTGTTTCGTGTGTTGTGTTGTGTAGTCGTATGTCGCTATCGCTACAATGTACTTCATATGCGTAGAACCATATTTGTCTCGTGTGTTGTGTTGCAGTGTGGCGCATAAAATATATGGAATGACAGCGACACACGACTCGACAACACAACACACGACACAGATGTGGATCAGGCTTTACTTACCCACCATGATGATTTATCTTTAGTAACTGATTGAAAGACAATATTTTGACAGAAAGTAAAAGAAACAATATGGCCGCCACGAGCTGTCAAAATCAACCCGTCCCTATTGGAAAACCCTTTATATGAGAACGCACAGACAAAAAGACCGACGGACGTCTTGATGAAGTAGGGAAGTAAAAAAATACATTTTCAATGCAGCACCGCGCACGTACAATAGCCCCAACCCCGCCATGCAAGACTTTCATATAAAACTTAGATCTATCTTTAAATAGCAACAGCCTCTCGGTCTATTCCATGTTTCAATTTCAACACATCCTTTACGCTCTAGTAGTTTCTCATACCTTATGCTAAACATCCTGTAAGGATATAAGGAAACTTATCAAAAGTCATAGTCAATGTCAGTTTCCTGTTCACATGTGCAATTATCTGAGTTCCAAAAAAGAGATGTATTTGTACCTATTTATATATAGGTTTATAAGCTTTTGAATAAGTGCATGTTGCTTAAGACAGGCGAAATAAAATAAATATTTAAATATTCTAATTATAACTATGGAAGAGCTGTTGTGTGTATCCACAGACGATTAAATAACATTTATGACAGTGCATACTGAATAATTTAAACGAACGAGTTATACATACAATTTGGGTGCTGTTCTTCACAAGGAAGCGAATGAAAGCAGAAACCATATATTATGATTTTTTTCTTTAAAGTGAAGTTGATGACTATGAGTTTTCCAAAGGAAATGAAGTTATTAAATAATCTACTAGAAAATTGTATGTTTCAGCTATAATTATACGTAGGCAGGTGCATGAATAAGGAAAGATTAATTATAAATGTCTGTAGCTTAAATAATAAGTTAAGGTACACACGTTTCAACCGATCCAAAGGTTGATACGTGGTTATACATAGACATATTCGCTTGATGAAAATATGGGACTTCAACTTTGTCCGTCCTTGTAGACATGAGCAGACAAATATTAAATATGATGTATATAATTATACGGAAATTATTTAAGACAACTCTGTTTCACATGTTTTTGATTCTAGTTTATGCTCTTTCCAAATGTTGTTTCTTGGGTACAATTTTCGGTAACAGGGCATGATAGGTACGTTATTAATTTATGTATTAAAAAGCAAATGGAGTTCCAGTCAAAACTGTATGTCATAAAATCTTGTGAAAATTAAGTGGAAAAAGATTTTTTTTTTCAATTTTACTTTACAATCAAACCCACTTAAACAAACCCACTTTAACAAATTACCCAAAAGTTAATGTGCTGTATTGAAGCCCACTTAAATGAAAATCCATTTATCTTAAAAATAATCCATTGAAATTTTATATTTCTCATAGAATTGAAATCAAATAAAGTGTAGTTAAATGTAGCTAGACATTTGGGTGTCCGTTATTTCCCCAACTCATTTTTTTTGGGAAGAACACCCCGTCAGTCGAAAGTTTATGCCGTAAGGAAGAATAATTGACCAAAAAAAAAGTTTATCCGAGGTCATTAACCCGTGCCTCTAAGGTCATACTTTTCTTATACAAAGGAGAATGGGCAAAAATGTATGGGAGCTGGTCTACCCACTCAACAGCAATGTGTTGTATGTCGTTGAAAAGGTAATTTTACTTACTTCATTTTATTGTATGACCATTAAGCTCTAAACTATGGGGTTCGTGAGATATTCGGAATCAAAACACCGAAAAAGACAATAATGCATTTCTTCATTGGTAGTGTGTCTTCATACCTACATTAATCTGTGAAACATCGTTGAAAAGATAATTTTGTGTACTTTATTTTTGTATATAGCCGTGAAGACGTGGATCCTAGGGTGCAAGAGATATGTGGGCATACAAATCGGCAAATATAACAACAATGCAATTCTTCATTTGGTCCCGGTCTACCGACTCAACAGTAATGAGTCATACATCGTTGTAAAGGTTATGGCATTTGCTTCATTTCATTATATGGCAGTTAAGCTCTAAACCATGGGGTTCGTAAGATATTCGGCTCTTAAGCACAAAAAACAGCAATAATGCAATTGTGCATTGGTAACTTACTAACCAAGTCAACAACTATGAGTCATAAGTCGTTGAAAAGGCTGTTGCGTGTACTTCTTTTTATTATATGACCGTTAAAGTGTAAATAATGGGATTCGAGAGATATGTGCCAAAAACGCTGAAAAGTGCAGTAATGCAATTCCGCACTGGTAGCTGGTCTTTCAACTCAACAGAAATCTCTCTTATATCTTTGAAAACGCTATTGCATATACTTCATTTTGCAATATGCCGTTTAGCTGTAGACCGTGGGGTTCAAGAGGTATTTGGCCATCAAAATAGGCAAATATAACAAAAATGCACATCTTCATTGGGTACTGGTCTACCAACTCAACAGTGACGAGTCATACGTCGTTGAAAAGCTTATGGCATCTGCTTCATTTCATTATATGGCAGTTAAGCTCTAAACCATGGGGTTCGTAAGATATTCGGCTTTTAAGCACAAAAAACGCAAAAATTAAATTCTGCATTGGTAACTGTTCAACAAACTCAACAATAATAAGTCCACGGTAAATGAAAATTAGGTGTACTTAATTTTGTTATGTGGCTTTTATTGATTAGGTAATAGGGTTCAAAAAATACTTTACAAAAATAAAGTTCCGTAGGAGATTCGCACTAACCTCAGAGTAAGCATTGGTATGAAAATCCACGCAATAAACGCTAGACAAAAATATTTCTTTACTAACCACATTTTGCATTGCATTATTCGATTCGTTTTGCTTTTAAATATTTGATCCTTTGTAAGTGCGTGTGTTAATTCGACTCTAATAATTAATAAGAAGAAGATGGAAGAAATCCGACAAGAAATATGCATTGTTTGTGAACGTTCTGTTTTACGAAATCGGCGGCATTTAATAACTGAAAATGACGGGGCGCATGTTGTATCAATTTTGTGGTATATGTTCAAAGCCCGGCATCAAAATGGGTTTACACCACCGCCTTAGTAATGTCATACTGGACGAAAGTATGATATAAATGTAAAAAAAAAAATTCAAATAAAATATTATAAGTGTGTTTTTTTTTATTTATGTTTATATTTTGTATCCAAATACCTCTTAAACCCCACGGTCTACAGTTTAACGGCATATTGCAAAATGAAGTACATGCAATAGCGTTTTCAAAGATATAAGAGAGATTTCTGTTGAGTTGAAAGACCAGCTACCAGTGCGGAATTGCATTACTGCACTTTTCAGCGTTTTTGGCACATATCTCTCGAATCCCATTATTTACACTTTAACGGTCATATAATAAAAAGAAGTACACGCAACAGCCTTTTCAACGACTTATGACTCATAGTTGTTGACTTGGTTAGTAAGTTACCAATGCACAATTGCATTATTGCTGTTTTTTGTGCTTAAGAGCCGAATATCTTACGAACCCCATGGTTTAGAGCTTAACTGCCATATAATGAAATGAAGCAAATGCCATAACCTTTACAACGATGTATGACTCATTACTGTTGAGTCGGTAGACCGGGACCAAATGAAGAATTGCATTGTTGTTATATTTGCCGATTTGTATGCCCACATATCTCTTGCACCCTAGGATCCACGTCTTCACGGCTATATACAAAAATAAAGTACACAAAATTATCTTTTCAACGATGTATCACAGATTAATGTAGGTATGAGGACACACTACCAATGAAGAAATGCATTATTGTCTTTTTCGGTGTTTTGATTCCGAATATCTCACGAATCCCATAGTTTAGAGCTTAATGGTAATACAATGAAATGAAGTCAGCAAAATTACCTTTTCAACGACATACAACACATAACTTTTGAGTGGGTAGACCACTTTGCCCATTCTCCTTTGTATGGGAGTTTTACACTCTTCACATTTTATATTTTTTCTCTCGAACTATAACAGTTGTTCTAAATTTTGTTGTGAATTCTGATTGATTTATTGGTTCTTAAGAAAGATACATTTACAAATGTGTTAAAAAATTTAAATTATAATTTATTTCGATTTTTTAAGTTAGTAAATACTTTAATATTATATATTTCTCTGATATTTTTGCTCTCTCGATATTCAGCAGTTTTGTTGTTTTTTATTTATTATCATAAAGTGATAAGTTTCTAAAAAAAACTGCATTGAAAAAATAATGAAAACAATTAAGAAATTATTTATTTCGAATTTTTTAAAATATTAACAGCCATATTATTGAGATTTTCAAAACTAGTTTAAAAGCAAATCTAGTTTTATGGAGATTTCAAGTTGCAAGTCTTATACATATTGGTATTATTAATTAAAGTTTTGGTATCCCAGTTTCAATATTTTGACTTTAAAATACCAAAACTTTAGTTAATAATACCGATTTGTCCAAATATTGGGACTTGAAACTTCTATTGAACTAGTTTTGCCGTAAAACTAGTTTTGAATCAAGTCAATAATATGGCTGTAATTATTTTTATTTTTTAACGTTTTTAGTTTTTGAATGTGTGTCTTAACAAGATATTGTTCAAAACAAATTATTCGAAAAAACTTTTTTAATAAGAAAAACGTTCAAAAATAAAAATATTTAATATATTGAAAAATATAAATAAATTATTTTTAATTTGTTTTCATTATTTTTGTTAATGGAGTTCTTTAAAAGATTCATTACTTAATGATAATCACTAAAAACAAACAGGAAGAAGATCGAGAGAGAGAAAACAAGAGAGAAACATATAATATTTAACTATTTATTAACTTAAAAAATCGAAATAAATTATAATTTAAATTTGTTAATACATTTTAGATTGCAGTTTTTTAAAGCACCAATAAATTAATCAGAATTCAAAAAAAACTTTGAATAACTATTATAGTTCCAGAGAAAAAAAAATAAAATGTGAAAAGTGTAAAATTCCCATACAAATTTGTATGGAAAAGTATTATCTTAGAGGCACGGGTTAATGACCTCGGAAATAATAATGGTCAATAATTTTTTCTTTCAGCATAAACTTTTATTGACGGGGTAGGCTATGCAAAAAAAATGAGTTTCGGAAATAACGGACACCCTACTAGACATTGACGGTGTAGTGTATATTAATGGTTCTATAATATGTTAAATTGTTAACAAGGAAATATTAAAAACAAGTTTAAGGAACAATTTTGAAAATATTTGATTAAAAAAAAAAGAAAATGTAAACAAAAAGTCAAAAATAAAAAAAAAAATATTTTTTCTTTGATTTATTTGTTTATAAAAAAATGTATAAAAATACTTAACGCAATATTTTTTTAACTAAGTACTGGAATGCAAAATTATCACAAAACTAACCATTGACAAAACAAACAACCTAAAAACAGTATTCCGTTATTTGAACTTTTTGGCAACAATCTGGCTTACACCATAATAAAAACTGTTCATGAAATTTCATGTAGATGAGTTAAATCGAAAACTTGAATTTCTGTTTATCTAGGGAATCACATAAAAATGCTTCACACCAAACTTGAAGCAAATCTATTTAAAGGTTAAGATATGAAATATGATAATATCATTAAATTTAAATTCGCTTTTAATAATCAAAATCTTATGGACTTTAAATATTTAAATTTATTCACCCTCCTTTAACGATTCTAAAAGACGTTTTCTCTATTAACTAATTGTTTAATTAATTTAATATCGGTTTTAGCTTTAACGACAACATCCGCTTTTTTAAGGTTTATTTTTTCTTACCTCGTCCCAAAATTTAAACTCACTCTATGTTTTTGTCTAATCTTATGCAAATCCACTTTTGAAAGTGGTGTTTGAAAATTCCTATTCGAGACTTATTAGTTTTTACTTGCTTGATGGCAAGTTATGGATTCTTAAAAAAAAATCGAGTAATAATTTTCCCTAACATTACGATGATAGAAAACACGAAAAAGTGGGTCCCACAATTCTGTCTGTCTGTCCGGCCTTGCCTCTACAGCCTAAACGACTGGATTTTCTTCAAACTTGGTACATACATAGTGTTTTTTCACTAATATGCCCACACTTTTTTTTACATCTTTTTAGAACCAAAAGAAACGGTACCTTCCATACAAATGTTGAAAATCCTTTAAGAAAAAACTTATTTTACTGCAAAATGACTCCGAAAATTTTGATAAAAAGATGTGTGTACTATGAAAGGTATGGTCAATATTTTGATTAAAAAAATGTTTACCAATAATGGTTATTATAGGTACCTGTCATATAAACGATTTTTTGGTTTTCAAATTTCTCGTTAACGGCTAAGCCGATTTCAACCAAAATTTGTATACAGAAGTTCCTTGACAAATCAAACAATTTTGCATATACAGAATTTCGAAAAAAATTAATTTTGGATTTTGAAAAAAAAAAAATATTAATTTTTTTTTTGAACATTTAATATATTGAAAACGGGCTAATGAATATTTTTTATTTTGGAACCAATGTACTTGTACATCATCAATTTCTTGCTACGTTAAAGATCCTAGCTACCAGAGCAAGTTTGTGCGATCCAGTCGTGCCCATTTTTTAATCATGAACTGCTTCATTTTTGTTAAGGTGTGACAAATAATATGTACTGAAAAGCTACATACAAAGAAAGGGTACATCTTCTTAAGTACATGAATTCTTCATCTAATAAGAAATTAACAGATTAGTGTGATTTTATGAGCCCTTTAAATTATACAAGAGGTCCAGTTCAAAGTGTTATTAGACCTGACTAACTACAGCAGTACCAACTGAATTTGTTCTTGTATATAATTTTTGTGATATTAATCGGAAAAAAATTGTTCGAGTCTTGTGAGCTTATTAAAACTGCAATAAGATAATTATTTTGTTTGTCTGCGTAAAATGAATGCAATAAAGGAGAATGGGCATTTTGGTCTGTCTACCTATTGCCCACGAATGAGATATATATCGCTGGAAAGCATAGTCCTAGTACATGATTTTTTTGTATGGACACAAAGCTGTAAACCATGGGGTTTAGGCAGTATATGGCAGCAAAGACTGCAATTAGAGCAAACAAAATTAGAGCACAGAACTGTAAACCATAGGGTTTAGGCAGAATATAACAAAATATAAAACAATTCGTCTGTGTTTATTCGAATTTGCATAGTGTTTTTCTTATTTATTTGGTCGCTTATTTTAACTAACTCCCATTGTTTAGTACAAACAAAATATCGTACGTTGGTGCAATCCATAGTTGCTAATCATTTTCATAGGTTTCGTTTCTAGGCACTAGGTAGCCCAGGTCCCATATATTTTTGCCCATTCTCCTTTTAATTTTTCGCAAAATACATACGAAATCCAGACTGATAATAGTTTCAAAATTTAAGTACAAATTTTCATATTTTTTTCGTCATTTTGTACGCATTCTTTGATATAAAACACTAGTTAACAAAAAACCTTTTTTTTAACCAGATCTCTATTACCTGTTTCTCTTAAAGAATGGAATCTGAAAGACAAACTATCTTAAAAAATCAGATATTGATACATTTTCATTTACTACCTTAAATTTTAGGTTTTTAAAAAGAGGAATATCCTCTTTGATAATGGAAAAAAAAACGACTTTTTAAATTTGAAAACGTGTGGTATTTTTTCAAAAAAATGTTCAACGATGTGATTGTTTCAAATGAATAAATAAACACGAATATATGTTAAAAAGTTATCCTCATATTACATCTTGGAAACCCGATCGGGAAAAATAATGTCGTTCGAATTTAAAAAATGCGGCAAAAATGCTTTTAAAAATTTAATAATTACCAGAAGACCCCTGCGAAAATTTCGCACATTCAATAAGGCTTCAAATTTTCAAAAAGAATGTTTGAACAAAATAAATAAATTCTTTTTATTATTGTTATGAACATATTAGTTTTACAAAACCTCTTTGTAAACAATATTTGATGTCAGAATGAAAATGCTATGTACTGCTGTCCATGAGTAAAAACTGCATTTGGTAGGTATAATCCAGCTCTTTCAAATGTTTGTCCTTGAGACTTGTTGACAGTCATTGCAAATGATACTTTCAGTGGGAACTGCCTCCTTATCATGTGGAAAGGCATAGTTGGGTCGGATGGAGTAAGATTTATGCGTGGTATAACAAAAGTTTTCCCAGAATCGGCTGAGCCGTAATAGTGTACTTACGTAGGTATGTGACAAACATTCTGGCCCCATTAATTAAGCCACATTTAGCATTTAAATTTCTTATTTACATGACGATAGTGTTCTTCTTCAAAATCAATTTATGTGTTGGCAAGCCTGACGGGTTTAAACTATTCAAAAATGTATATTTTTTTTCAATGAAGTCTTGCATGTATTCACTATATTTAAATTTATTCCACTTTTTTATTTAGTTTAATAAGCTTTTTTACTATTACAATTAAATCTAAAAAATATTTTTTTTTTTATATTCCACGTGCGCAAAAGGGGTCATGGCTACCCTTAAAATGTTTTTAACACAGCACGAGCGATTAGGTAGATAGCAGAGGATTTAGAAGGAGATACCGATGCACATTGGTTTTGAACGTTTGCACATCGAAATGAGAGGGGAAAGTCGAGTCGGGTAAAGCATTCCACATTCGTGTGGTGCGACTGAAGAAAGAATACATCTCTCAAAAACACAGCTAAAAATTCTTTTTGAGGGCCCCAGCATTAAACTATGTCACTGCATTCCGATCCTGTGTGAATGCATTTGTGTTTGTGTAACTCACACTATTTTGAAAAAAATCCTCACTTTTTCCTCGATATGCCCTTTCCTCTATTTCTTCTTCTATGATTTTAAATTAAAGAATTAATAAATATGTTTCCTTCATTCATTCAATCTAGTGATACCTGTTGAATGCATTCGGCTTTTTATAATGCGAAAAAAGATTACAAACAACAGAAGTAGGTAACAAATATGTTTCTCCGCCACTCACTCAATGTGCAAGCGAAAAAAAGAGGATTATATATTACAAAAGTAATAAATATGTTTCTTTCATTCATGCATGGTGTAACTAAAGAATGTTTATCCCCCACTCACTCAAGGTGCAGTGAAAAAAAAAAGAAAATTTTAAATTACAGAAGTAATACATATTTTTCTCTTTCACTCATTCAATGGGTTAAAAGTGAGGTATTCTTTATGTCAAATTTTTCATTTATTGAATTATTTGAAATTTCCGAAAATTATAGAAAAAAGTGTGGTATAACATAAAGTTTTTGTGCAATGTCATGAGTAAATGTAAATTCCTATTCAGTGGATTCCTATTTTAGTGGATTTCACTATTTTATAAAAGAGAAAAAAGGAGTTTGACAACAGAAATAATATATATATATATATGATAATTTGATGAATTTTGTGAAGCTGGCTTTAAAAAAGTGGTAATTTGCATTTTAACTTTGTTTTAAAATGCAAATTTTTGAGTCATTCTGTCTTAAAAAAACTAAGCTTAAGATTATCTTATACAAAATTTCCTACGTTACTATTGTATTCTCGTAGGAGTGGGCATAAGCATGACACCATGATTCCCCTGCACACTCCAGAGCCACCGTTGCCGCTTCCAAAACTGTCAGCAGCTGTCATTTAGCACACAGGCACTTCTATAAAATACTTACAGTTGCATTCCCAAATTATATAGAAATGCATTTTTAGTAAAAATGGCTATCCAAATTATTGTCTAAGACAAGCTCGTGCGATCAAGTAGTGCTTTATATTTCTCAAGGTTTTGAGATTGAAAATAGTTTTCAACAACACAATATTTCTAATGCAATTGTTTTGAATTTCAAATAACTGTTTTAAGAATTAGGAGACCAAGGCGGAGGTCTAATAGGATTGTATTTTTTTTTCTTGTCTTCATCCAACCGAGATGACACGCTCTTGATTTTGTCGTAATTTTAAAAGACCTATAATAATGCAAGTAAAGAACTAAGATACACCTTTAAATTTTTAGTGCTGATGTATGTTACTCTGTTTGATTTTAAAAAGGCTTAAATCTTAAATCTTAAAGACGTCTCTTCTCATGAATACAAATTATGGGTAGGCTTTACGCTATTTTTAAGCTTAAACATTTTTAACTCATCTATTACCAAAAGATGAATTTTTATTGAGGGAAAAAAGTTAAAACAAACCAATAATAATAAAATTTTATTTTGAAATTTTTTGTTTTGGAAAAGGTCAGATTGCCTTGGCCTTTAACTGAGTCCGATACTTTATAAGATATAAGTTTTCTCTGGGGAATGTGGTTTCCAAATTAAAGAAGAATAAATTCAGTGAAGACATTTCTATCACTTCTAACAACCGAATACACCCCCTAAACCACTTTCATCGTTTACCACACATTATAATTGACTTCGTCTCTATGATCATCGGAACGTGAAATTAAATTTCTGCAAAAATGCCACAAGCATAACCAGACCCGAAAACATACTCCAAACGTCCAAACTCAAAATACATACGGACGAGGTTATTCTCGGTCGAGGGAATAGAACATAACACTATACCACACCAAGTAATTCCGTTTCGAATTTGAGGCCTACATCAGACGCCTCAGGCGTCGGTCTCCGTCTCAATCTCGGAGTCGGAGTAGCGGTCGGTCACACTCAAGATCAACACACATTCGAAATTAATTGTCTATGAATCTTAACATTTCTATAAAAAGGACTTACCACTCCAACAGAGAAATAATTATTAATTATATTGTACGGAGCGGAGCAATCTTTTTCCGATTGAACTTTTATTGGTTTCTGAATTGGAATGCTTTGAATGCTCCCGGAGGTGGTCAGCGGAATGTTGCCATTGCCATCACCTACATCATCCTCCTCCAGTGGTGGCAGTTGGGGATTACTATTTGCATCGAATATGCTTGGCGTTGGTGGCGGCGTCGTCGTCGTCGATGGTATTGTGAAGCTCCTGACGGCTACATCCACTGGTGATGTTGTTGTCGATAGATATCCTGACATTGTCTGTTGATTGTTATTCTGATTATCTGCATCCGTTGGGCTTGAGTCTTTTGTATGTTTATCTTCTGTTGTCTCCTCCTGTGGCTGTAATTGAAGTGGTGATAGTTGTTGAGGGGGAGGAGAAAGAGGAGAAAGCGGCGATAGAGGAGGACTTGTGCTTGTGATGAAATGATGGTTGTGCTCTTCTTGGGTTTTGGTTGTTTGGATTGTTGACATTGATATGCTCCGCATATTGAACTCTTTGGAGAACTCATTGGATGTAGTGTTGGTGCCGTTGCTTTGGATTTCTTCATTGGATTCAATAACTGACTTTTCGACAATAACCCGCTGGGATAATTCGATAACTTTTTGCATGTTCGAGTGAAGAGTGACCTGATGAAGAGAAATTGTAAATAATTGAATAAGACAACACCAGCTAATATAATCATTTTTGATTGAAAATTGTGAAGCGAAAACAATTGTTAACTTTATTAAAAGAAAGTAAGTTATTTAATTAATTTTGTTTAAAGATTCTTTTCCAAACAAAATTATTGGCTGAAATTTAGTGATTTTAGAGATTTTCAAAAAACAGCTTTTAATTGTGTTAAATAGTAGGTTTTAAACAAATTTGGAATAAAGTTCTAAAGCAGTCAATTTTACTCTAAGTTAATAGAGCTTTTTACCAAAAAAAAAAAAAACAAATCGGGTGGCACAACGGCTCATGAAGAACCAGGACCTTGTGACTAGCAACTCGCAACCATTCCTGTGTGCGCCTATCGACAGGAATGGAAGGGACCTACAATTTTATGCCGAAACCGAACGGCTAGACGAGAAGCACTTATTCGTGACAAGTGATACTCTTGGAGGATTTGTCAATTCATCGCAAAAGGCAGTACCACTGAAAAAAACTTTTTAGTTTTTAGGTGGACGAGGCTGGGAAGCGAACAATCTTATCATACGACAAATGTTTTTAGGGTGCTTTTCAATGTTGATTCTTAAGAGACCAAAACTGAAAAGATACATGTATCCTGTGGAAAGTTACTGTCATTTTTATGGAATGATCACTTTTTTAAAAGTACAACAAGTAATATTACCCAAAACCATTTTAAAATAACAGGATTTTAATGAAATTTGGTATAAATGTTTTATTTGGCATGTTTACTTAGAATCAAAAGTGTCCCCGAAAATATCTGTGGTGAAAGGGTGTTTTTTTGGGAGCGAGATGTTAGTGCGTCATTATTACCATAACATCTATGAATAAGTTTTGACACTGATGAAATTTGCTAAAAATATTAAATACTTCATGGTTTCCAAGTATCAAGAGTCCATTAAAATAACGTGATGTAAGGAGTTTTTTAGAGAGTTTATGTTTGACCTGCCCTATACGGAGCAAAATGTTAGCTCCTACGAAAAATTGTATTTTCGTGTAATAGAGATATATGATTTAAAGGTATTTTTTAACGCCGAAAAAAAGTTAGATTCATTTTGAAACAGAAATTACTGTTTTTTGCGTTAAGCAGGTCAAATATTACACCCCAAAAAAACACACTTATGGACCTTAGATATTTGTACGGGCTCTTTTGATCCTGGGGTGCCAATATAAATTAAATATTTTAAGCAAAGTTCATAAGTGTCAGAATTTGTTCATGGATGTTATGGTAAAAATCACTCACTTGCATCTTTCCGTCAAAAAAACACCATTTAACCAAAGATATTTTTGGGGACACTTTTGATTCTTGGTAAGCATGCCTAATAAAACATGTATACTTAATTTCATTAATCTCCCACTATTTTAAATTGGTTAAGGATAATATTTTACTTGTTGTACTTTAAAAAAAGTGATCATTCCATATAAATGACATTAACTTTCTACAGGACACATGTATCTTTTCAGTTTTTGTCTCTTTAGAATCAGCGTTGAAAAGCACCCTAAAAACATGTGTCATATGATGAGATTGTAGTACAAAAAATTTTTCAGCTTGACAAACTCCGGCCTCCCTCCCCTCTCCACCTCTTAAAATGCGTCTACACAAAAAGTCAATTCAGGGATTTTGGAGGACTTTGGATATCTTGTTGAGGATAAACTGCTTGGTCGGTACCAGCAACAAAATTTCATGAATTAATTTTTCCCCGCTTGCTCATATTAAATTTCCTATCTTTCCTAGACTAATATCGCTGTCTCAATCATTTTCACTTATATATTGTGTAAAATTGTTTCAATAAAATGAAAAAAAACTTTTAAATACTGTGAAATATTTCGGTCTTTAGATATTTCTTTAAATTTATTTATTTTTATAATAATCCACTATATCACTTTTCTTTTATCGAAACGAGACCGAGACGAGACTTTCAAGATTCTCCCCGAGTCTCGTGGCCAGTCCTACTTGGAACCATCCAATGCGACTTGTATTGAACGGTTCGAAAGGTAATTTCGAATCCAATGAAGAAAATATTCGTCGATACCAAATACACGTATATTTTCGATAAAAGAGCCTGATGCCAATTTCTATTAATGGCTTTTTAAATATCAAGCACAATAATCTTACTTTCTCCAAAATGATGCAAGGTTACGAAAGCCGTGCTTCCGGTCGATCGTTTGACGAGATATTTCTTGAGCTAAAAATTTATCAGCGTGGCCAGGACCTTGGAGAGAAATGACGTAAGCGCAATTGATTGATAGTTTGAGGGTGAAGAAGAAACGCCTTTTTCAGGGAATGGCTGGACAAATACTGTTTTTCATCCACTCCAAAAACAAACCGGGAAAATAGGACAGATGAAAAAGCATACGAGATATGTCGAAGCCTAAAAGAACACAAAATGGCATCAGATTAAAGTTCTATAAGGATTTTCCGTTTTTTTTTCGGATATAGTCAAAGGCACTTTTTTGAACGGTTCCTCAAAATATCAACCTGTTAGTAATTTTATGCGGGTCAAGGTGTTAGAAGTCGTTTTTGTCTAATTGTACTGACTATAACTGTACTAATATAAAGAAGTATTCGGTGACGAGCCAATTTCGAGAAAACTTGATAAAACCATAATCGTTGTATGGAAGCTACCCTTTCTAGATGAGCTAAAACATAAATTCGAATTTCTCCTCTTAGGAGGCACATAAAATCGCTTCATAACAAAATTTGAAGCAAATCCGTCTAACCGCTTAGGCTCTAGCTCAATGTACCTCAGGACGCACAGACAAACAGACCGAACGCGAAGGACGTCTTGACGAAAATCAATTTTTTTGGACTTCTTCATCATCGTAGTGTTTTAACTAAAACCTCGAATTTTTATATTTGACACGAAAACAATACTTGTCGTATGGAGAAAGTACAAATTCTATGGGGGAAAGGGGGTCTTTTTTCCGCTTGATTTATAAAAAAAGACAAACAATGATTTAAAAAACAATGGTAAAATTACCAATATACCCTGTTATACCTTTTTGCAAAGCCAAAAATCATTTATTTAATTTAAGTTTATTTTATTTTTAAATACTCGTAAAGATGACTAAAGAACATTTTCTGAAAAATTATTTTTCAAACTAAAAATTCTGAAAAAAAAAAAAAAATTGAAAACAAAACTTTAAACTATTTTTAATTTATTTTATTGATAACAGATTTTTGTAGAGGGGTCAAATAAAAACATTTTTTTACTATGGGGGGTCCATCTTGCCCCGTTTTGGAGGTCGCCCCTACCGATAAAAACGGCTTAAATGGAAAAACAAATATTAAAAAGCAACAACAATAATTATAATGCAAAACAAAAAAGGTTTTAAAAGCCAGAAGCCTGATCTTTGATCCTACATTTAAATTGAATTATTTGTGTCAATAGTTTTAAAAAAATGTGCATTCAAACTCAAAGTTTTGTTAAAAAAAAAACTCAAAAAGAAATGATTGCATCAATTTTGATCAAAATTATGAAATGAAAAACTAAATTTTCTTTTTGTGGTCAATGCTCTTATAAATTCTGAATCGAACACAAAAAAAAACGAAAGCTTTTATGTCCTCTAGTTTTTGAGAAAATTGTAAATTACTAGAAGTACTTTTTTATGAGTATTTTTTTTTTTGTTATATTTAATGTAATCTTTTTTTGATAAAAATTAATGTTGGTGTTAGGTTGATCTTTCTTTCATTTTTTTTCATACATTTACATTTTTCATATGCAGCTGTTGACATTGGAAACAGAGAATACACTCAAAGTTCCTTAAATGCAAACGAAATTTGGCATACACCGAACCTCGCAGATACCCCGAATCCTATAGTGAACCCAAGCAGGGGGTTTGCGGGGGGGGGCATCTTGCCCCCCCAAACATACCTCACTGTTTATATGCCGTAAGGCTGGGTGTTGGGAAAGTATGATAATTAAGAGTCAATTTGTGTAAGAATTAATCCATATTCTATTTTTACTATCAAAATAAGACCACATTAAATACTCAACCAAAAAAAAATTAATTGAATAAAAATAGTAGTTTTAGTTATTTTCTCGAAAACTAGACGACATAAAATCATTTTGTTTTCGGTTTCTGATTAAAAATTAATATGAGCAACGATTTCTAGCAAAAAAAAAAATTAATATTAAATCTCGAAATTTTGAAAAAATACACTTTAAACATTTTTATTATGTTTTTTTTTCCCAAACTAGTATATCGGCCACTGGCCGCAATTCGACCAAAAACTCACTCAAAAACTCATATTGACTCCTGAAAGAAACTTTTCTCTAGAGTCAATTTTAAATTAAATCACACAAAATTTGTTCTATAAATTTTAAATTAATCATTTTAAATAGGCACAGTGATCGTCAGTACTAAAACAAAAATCACCAACAGTGTCTAAATGTGTTTCTAAGGTATATTCTACACATCTACGAACCTATGGCTTTCAAACCATATAAATTTTATCGAAATCGGTTGGACACTTTTTTAGCAAATGGTACCACAAACCCACAAACAAATTTTAAGGCTATTTATATATATATTTTGAGTTTGAAAGTAGTTTTTTCAAAAACTATGGATAGATTTCACTAGATTTAAAAACTGGGTAATAAAACATAGTATTGGCTTTCAAAAAAGATATAATACTTAATTGTAGGTATTTGTAAATGATTTTGTTTCTACTTTTAGTACTTTTTTCATTAAATGCCCCTCCCGCCCAAACGAGGAGAGATAGACCCCCCACCCATAGTAAACAAAATTTGTATTTGACCCCTCTACTAAATTGTCGGCGCCCAAGTTATCGTACTCGTGCCGAATCCGGCTAACTGATCATTTCAACAGCCGAGCCGGTTGATTTATTATTATCAGCTTTGATCTGTCTTGTTTTTACTAAGAAGTTTATTTCTTTATTTTTTAATATTTTGAATAGTTAAGTTCCTAGAACTTCCTAGAAGTTTTCAGCATTCGACTGAAAACTATTAAGAGCATTGAATTTTGAAATCCAAAGTAGACATTTTACGTAGTTTACTACGTAAAATGTTGAAAAAAACTAACTTATCTTAAGAAAAGATTTTTTGCTTTTCAGAAAAACTAAAAAAAAAAAATATAAAAAATATTCCCCCGTATTTATGTATAAAGAAAAAATAGTTGTTTCAGTTCCTGTGTTTAGGAAAACTACATTATGGAATAAAAATGTTCCGGACTCAAATGGAACACTAGGCAAATGCCTATAGTTTGATTCGTATTCCATCATGTAGTTTACCTAAACATGGGAGCTGAAATAACTATTTTTTCTTTATAAATAGAGGTGAATGTCATTATCATTTAAAAAATACTCCGTTTACTGGGAGACAATTGATTTGAATTTAATTTTGTACAGTATTTGACTTCTTGTAAAAATGAAATTTATTAATAAAGGTTCATCTCCATAAAATTGGACATGTTGGATGTTAGAATAACTGAAAAAATATGAAGTGCTGAAGTTTTTTTGTAGCTTTGGATTCGAATTCAGAACACTTTAAAAAAGTGAAATTTGGATCATAGAAAAAGTAATTTTTTTTTTAAACAGGTGAATTTAGAGCCGATTTCTCAATCATCAGATTTCTCAAACTATCAAAGGAATAAATACTATAGCAACACGAACAAATTTGTGTTTTATCTAAAGAATAAAAACTATCTGAGGTATTGAACCAATATCTGACTATTGAAAAATTGACCCTTAGTCTATTAAAACATTTTTGAATAAACGATTTGAGGTTTATTTATACAATATTCCCGAAATGTCAGTCTGAACGAAAGGCAAATTTTTCCTAATTGTACAACAATGCAAAGTTCACCAGAGGTAAAATAAAAATCAATCTTTTAATGTCTTCAAAAATCTGCAAATGGTTCTTCAACTTTTAATTTGATTTCATGCTCTCAAGATAAGATATGCAATGTATTTGATAACAAAAAAAAAAAACTTTAATTTAAAACCATTGATTGGAATCCAATTTCAACATTCTAAAAGTTCACCTTTCAAACAACAACAAACCAAAACAAAATAAAAACAAAACAAAACTCATTCTATCAAAGCAGGTGAAAAATTGTACTTAAGTTAATTATCCAACCACTTACCTTTGGCCTTAGAATCTCTTCTATTTGTGCAGAATTAGTCACTTCTATACTCCATCGATCCAACATCACAATAGTCGATCTACTTATTTTGTCCATTAGCTTGGGGATATTTTCACCCTCATATCCGCCACCCCATCTCAAACACCGAGCCAAATCATTCCCTGTCCCCAATGGAATCACACCAATGGCTGGTTGTGATTGCAGTTGAATGGAATCTGTTGCAAGAAGCAGATAAAATTTGGAATTATATAGGGAAGATAGAAACAATTTTTGCACAACTGTCCATACCCATTGCCTCGAGGACCCAACCAACAGTGCCATCACCACCGCAGCAAATGACTTTAAAACTTGGTAAATCCTTGAATAATGTTAGTCCTTGTGAATGTGTTGGTTTTATTTTTGTTTAATAGATTGAAAACAGCCAGAGAGCGCACATATGTGAATCCAAATTGGAAAAAATATAATGTTTGTATTGTAAGACAAGTCAATAAAATTTTGTTGAAAGGATATAAATGTTGTATGAAATTGTTATGATAAATATAATGGTTATACAGTTGGACATAAGTTTTGACTCAGAAACCAGATCTGTATTGTATGTTTATATTTAGTTGATGTCCCTAATTCGAATTCGACTTCAGAAATGCTACCTTACATAGGTTTTTCGAGGCATTTTAGTGTTAAAGTAAACAAGAAGCGTTTTCAAGCTGACTTTTAGGTTATTTAACCATCTCCAAAAGTATATTTTGTTTATCCATAAAGGATATCCAAAAGAAAGGTTTTAGATAGTTAGTTAGGGACTTCGCCTTTGACTTAAACAATCAGGCAACAAAACTACTGTCAAAGTTGGATTAGGACGCTTACAGCCAATTTCTTCACAAAGTATTAACGCTATATCCGGTACTAGTCCTAAAGTTAGTACTCAAATCGGTATCAACTTATTTCTTCACATAGAAAAAGGTCCTAGTCCTGTCAATTTGATACCGAGTATTAGTTACGACCCAGAATTAGCTACTTACTTACTTACTTAGGCCCTCGGACCTATTACGTCCGTGATGTTTCCCTTACGGGACATAGGGCCTTCACTACACCTACGCGCCATAGTGTACGATTTCTTGAAATATATTTCAGCTCTCTCCAACTTTTCCCCAGTCGTGCCGATTCCTGTTCGACCGTTCTTCGCCATGTACTTCTAGGCCGGCCCACTTGTCTTCCCTCCTGTGTGAGCGGGTTCCACTGCATTGCTTGAGATGCAATGCACCGATCGCCTTTTCGAAGCGTATGGCCAATCCACTGCCACTTTCTTCTTCGTATAATGGAGTCTATGGGCTCCTGACCCGTTCTCGCATGAAGTTCGGCATTGGAGATACGGTTGGGCCAGCAAATCCTCAAGATGTTTCGTAGACATCTATTAACGAAGGTTTGCAGCATTCTAGTGACAGTGTCAGTGACTTTCCAAGTGCTGCAGCCGTAAAGCAGAACGGATTCAACATTGGAGCGGAACAGAATTAGCTAGCTCCTAAAAATCACCTAGTTCCTGGTTATTATACCAGTTGTTAGTACTCAAATCGGTACCAAGTGATTTCTTCAAAGACGTATTAAGTCCTAGTCCTGGCAAATTAGTACCGAGTATCAGTTAGGACTTGGTACTAACTAGTACCTCAAAATCGACAGTCTAGAGGCATTAGTACCTGAATAAGACAATTTATTTAATTCGTTTCCAGAGATATTACACAATTTGGATAATTTCATGGTTGTTGTTTTTATAAAGATAGGTTATTTGTGATTTTTGTTTTAATTATATGCATTTTCATTCTGTCATGTGTATTCCTACAGCATTTGTATGGCCGTTCAAGATGTTTTTACAGGTGTCCTTTCGCCTGTAAATGCCGCGTCATATTTGCAGTTATGTAATGTTATCTTTAGGTATTTACACCAAAGATGTAGGATATCACAAAAAGTGATAGATTCATTATATGTATGTATGTATATACCAAATAAGACGGTCCAACTTCATATTTTACAAACAGACGATTAATAAAAAAAAAAATAATGAAATATTTTCTAAATTGTCAAGGCATTATTTTGACAAAAGTGCGTTTTTATAATGAATCTTAAAAATGCACTTTTTGTTAAATCCCAAATAATTGTTTTAAAAAAAAAAACTTAGAATACAGCTGTGTAGAATATATGACGTGGCAGCGTCTTGTAGGCGGAAGGACAATGGACAGATGACTTATGGATACCCTTCTTCAATACATATGTATATATGTACATATGTACGTATTATTTCAACTGTAGGAAAAAGTGCATTCTTTGATGCACCTTATTTACTTTTCCCCGAAACCTAAAAGTTTTGTTTTGGAAACCTACAAAACATTTCAAATCTGCCGAACCCGTTCTGTCGGAGGTTTGGCGGCCACCTTAACCTATTTAAAATCAGATCGTTGAAGTCGGCCGTCAAGTCAAGACAAAGTTACGCATTAACTTTTGTAAATTTGATGCCCTTTTTTCGGTAACGGTACCGCTAGGCCCTGGCAGACGAATGTTATGTATATGTACATCACTTTCACCAGAATTATGTACATAAGGTATACATACATACATATATGTGCATTATACACACATTCATATCTTTCGTTTTTCTTGTTCGCCTAAGATCTCCTATTCTTTGCATAAGATTGCAAACGTAGACCTATAAATGCTGCCAAAAAAGCGCTTCGTCGTTTTTCTTCCAGAGCTTCCATCGTCGAGCCGGTCGGAACAAAATAAAACTGAAAATTGATGTAAATATTTAATAAATTTCAGAATAATATTAAAAATAACAGAAACAGTGTCAAAATTACAATTAGACTAGTTTTAGACGTATTATGGTCTAATACTGCTTTGTGAACTTAGATCCGGTACTAATGATGTGAAGAAATGCTGAAGTACTAATTTTTTGTTAGGACCGAGTACCAGAGCTAGTACCTGGTCCAGCTAGACTGGGTACTAGACTGGCTTAGTACTTTTGTGAAGAAATTGGCCGTTAAGGTTGTTGCTTTGAGAAGACAATTTCCCGAAACAATTTTGGACACGTCTTTCAATATGAAAATTAGGGTATCCGTTATTTCCCACACTCATTTTTTTGGATAGCACACTCCGTCAATCGAAAGTTTATGTCGAAAGAAAAAATTATTAACCAAAAAAATTTGCATCTAAGGTCATACTTTTCCCATACAAAGAATGGGAATTTTACACTTTTCACATTTTATTTTTTTTTTGTCTGGAACTATAACAGTTATTCTAATTTTAATTTGGGAATTCTAATTGATGTATTGGTCCTTTAAAAAACTGGATTTAAAAATGTATTTAAAAAAAATAAATTATAATTTATTTCGATTTTTTAAGTCAATAAATACTTTAATATTATATTTTTTTCTCCTATTTTTTCTCTCTCGATCATTCGATTATCATTAAGTAATAAGTTTTTTAAAAAACTCCATTAAAAAAAAAAAATGAAAACAAATTTGAAATATTTAATTTCGATTTTCCAAAATATTAAAATATTTAATATCTTTTTTTAACGAATAAAGTTTTCTTAAATGATTTGTTTTGGCCAATATCTTGTTTAAAAACCACATTTTTCCACGTTATCCGAAAAGAGATGTAGGTCGGGTAAAAACATCTAACTGCTATTACGTTAATAGAAAAAAATCAAGATTCGTAAAGTTAAAATCTGTTAAAAGATACGAGACCAAAAATCATAGAAAACCGTTACAAGCCGAAAAAAGGAAGCGAAAACGTGAAAATTACTTCTGAAGTGTTATGAATTTAAATTTACTCAGAAACCCATGGTTTTCATCTGAGCTGATGACTGTGGGACACCCTGTATTTACAAGTATATGTCATTGGTAACAGAACTCTTAATAAACCGAGTGAGTTCTTTAGCCATGCAATAAAAGACCAATAAAATTGTGTCCGGCGAATATATCGAAAAGTCTTTCTTTAAGAGAAAAAAATGTTTTTCATTATTTAGCTTATTTTTCATTTTTTGTTTTATTGGAAACAGTTTCTAACAGCTAGGTCGGTTTTTATAAATAAGATACACATATTTACTTTTATTTAGTTTTCTATGGGGGTTTTCCTATGATTACACACTTGCATTCAGGCTGCATAGCTTTCGCTCCGGCATTTATTAATTATGAATGTTTGAATGCTCATAGTTAGTTTTATTTGTTCTAAATTTTAGTTTAGGTATTTTATTTTATTTAATTTTAGTTAATTTCATTTAATTTTTATAAATTTTATTTAGTTTTGGTTATCTAATTTAACTTTGTATTTTTAATCATATCTTAAACCGAACTTCAAGCATTTTATGCATTTGATTTATTATAATTATATTTATTGTAGGTAGGTACTTTAATTTTATTTTATTTATACTCTGTTTAATTTAATTTTACATAAAAGAATTTTATTTTACTCTGAAAATTTCATTTGCATTTGTATTTGATTTTATTTTATTTTATTTTATTTTATTTTATTTCATTTTATTTATCTTATTTTATTTTGTTTTATTTTATTTCATTTCATTTTATTTTACTTTATTTTATGTTATTTTATTTTATTTTATTTTATTTTATTTTATTTTATTTTATTTTATTTTATTTTATTTTATTTTATTTTATTTTATTTTATTTTATTTTATTTTATTTTATTTTATCTTATATCTTATTTTAATTTATTTTCTTATTTAATTTAATTTTATTACATTAATTTTTTTCATTTCAACAATTTATTTTATTTTGAAAACAAAAAACAAATTAAACTAACCTTCCTTTGGTCCTCCCTTAGATAAGTCATAAACTTGCCGCGGGTTAAGCATGTACTGGAACTTTCTTAAAATACGATCGCCTTGTCGTCCACCACTTTTTGGATTGACAAATACTAGAAGTGGGCAGCCTGTTTCTGAGGGTGTGATTTGAAAATGCGTAACCTGTGTTTGAGATGACTTTAATAGTGAATATAAATAATACATTTCAAAATAGGTTAGTCATCACACAAAATTTCTTTATAAGCATTCAAAAATTAAAAAAAGAAAATTGTTAGTAATAATTCGAATGATACTATTATTATTTATTATAAATTCAAATAATTTATTAAATTAAAATTAAAAAAAAACAGTATTTATTTTATAAAAAAATATTATACCTTAAAACTACTTGATTGATTAACTGATCGTTGTCTATCAAGAACAGCTGGACAGATTGCGGTAGGCGGGACAATTAAATCAGCATATTCTCCGAGTAAACATTCTTTTTTCACTGACGAAGCACATCTATTGTGTAACTTGAAAATATAAAAGAAATAATTCCCAATTAATTTTATAATTTAATGAATAATTTTATATTTTTTTTCTTCCCATCCCATCCCCCAGACCATGGAAATTGAAAGAAAAAAAAAAACACACATTTTTGATTGTATTCAATGTTTTCTTGAATTTTAAAAATACTTTCTTTATTTTTCAATGTATATAAAAATCCTGTACATACAATAAACAGACGAACTGAGGCAAAGGATTACTTAAATGAATGTAAACGTGATTTCTTCTTTGGAACGTCAATTATAAAACAAATTCGTGCCTCTTTGAAAGAAATTAAATTATAATACGGTAGGTAATAGGTAGGTATACAGGGGAATGAAGGGAACTCTCAATTGAAATAAATTTTACTTTTCAAAGGTAAAACGTTTGGATTTGAATTTAAATGGGTTTCATTTTATTAATTGGATCTGAATTTGCTTATTAATTATAATTGTTTTTTAAATGGCTGACAAAGAATATAATTTTTTGTGTTCATGAAATGAAAGCGCAACATACTGACCGCACGTACTTTTTTGATTTTATAGCTTATTAGTTATGACTATGAAGGATACATGCAGTGATAAAGTTAATAGTTTAAGCCACTACATAAAATAGCCCAGACAAATTTTTTCTGCCAAAAAAAAAATCCAAGTGAATATTTTTAAACGCAATTGTTTTTATTTTGGCATAAGAAATACTGTCACGAAAGTCTATTACCAAACAATGTGCGCATCAACAGTTATACTAGGTTAAATGTCGAAAATATCAGTTTTTCGTATTAACCTCAGAAACGGTAATTGCTATCGAAAAGTGTTTCACACAAAACTTGTTGTTTATCTCATTTAACAAAACAAAAGTTATGACAACTTTTTCTTACGACCCAACGATAAGAAGATATCGACATTTAAAAAAACCTAAAATGTCGAAAATTGTCGTTTTTCACGTATAACTCCTAACTTCAAATTTTTGAAAACATGTGCACACAAACTTTGTACATTATGTAAATCCCTACAAGAAAAACTAATTATTTTTTTCTTAAAAATAACCTTTTTAAAGATATAATTTTTTTAAAAGTTTGACAAAAAGTTCAAATTTCTGTTTTTTTAATTTTTACTCTAAAAAGCACAAGTTGTCGAAAAAAATATTACGCCCCGTTTAAATATATAGAATATTGCAATTGATAAATATTTATGGATATTACAAAAGAATATAATTAAAACGATTAATTAGTATACTATATTCGTTGCTTTGTATTTCGCATTTCCGGGAGTTAATTCGGGTCGAATTATCGTCGGTGCATCTTTACTTTTGAGCAAGATAAATTGAAGGATTTGCTTCAAAATTAATAAAGACAAGCTTTGAGAAGTACAGCCATGTTGTTTTATGGAATTAGTATATAAGGGAATTAAGAACAGTCGGTGACATGTGACATGTACAAAGAAGATGCCACGAGAACCCAGTTCACCCACTATCGCGGAAGAAAGGCAGGCACAAAAACTCCTGGATGAAAGAAATGTAACGACACCTGCATTAAGTTGGCCCCAGACGTGGAGCCATTCAAAACCGGGAGGCCTGTCGACGTTTTCTGAGTTCAACCCGGCGAACCTCACAAGTGGAACCTTAGATGAAGCAGTTGAGTGGGAGAGTTGCGGACCCCCTCGAGATCATGACAATCACCGGTTAAATGAAGAAGAAGAAGAAGAAGAAGAAGAAGAAGAAGAAGAAGAAGAAGAAGAAGAAGAAGAAGAAGAAGAAGAAGAAGAAGAAGAAGAAGAAGAAGAAGAAGAAGAAGAAGAAGAAGAAGAAGAAGAAGAAGAAGAAGAAGAAGAAGAAGAAGAAGAAGAAGAAGAAGAAGAAGAAGAAGAAGAAGAAGAAGAAGAAGAAGAAGAAGAAGAAGAAGAAGAAGAAGAAGAAGAAGAAGAAGAAGAAGAAGAAGAAGAAGAAGAAGAAGAAGAAGAAGAAGAAGAAGAAGAAGAAGAAGAAGAAGAAGAAGAAGAAGAAGAAGAAGAAGAAGAAGAAGAAGAAGAAGAAGAAAAAGAAGAAGAAGAACAGTCGTTGACATGATTAGGATAATGCACTAATAAAAATGAATAACTCACAAAAAAATAGAATGTTTTTATTTGATACATTTTTTTATTAGACTTGAAATATTTTTTTGTTGGTTATAACTTAAAAAATATAGACTGATTTTTTCTCTTGATTCATTGTGTAACATTATCATGCACTGATTTAGGTACTATTTACAACACAGTGAATTCCAAGTAAAGGCTATTTTTCAAACAAAATTTTGACTTATTCAACATTAATTAAGCTTTAAGATTTTGTGCTTAAATTAAAGCCTATGCTATTGATGGCAAAAAAATACCATAGACAAATGATATGACGAAATTATTTACGAACATTTTCGTTGTTCACAAAATTGTAATAAGAAGCCCAGCAGATCTAAATAAGCAGGTTTATCACCGTATCCGATTTTATCGTATCTGTTGAAGGCGACACTGACACCGATGCACTTCCATAAGTGGTTCTCTTCTAAAATGCTTAAATTAAACTCTTATTTAGTAAGCTACTTTGATAATTTTCTGTAATATAAATATTTAAGATTTTGATCTTAGAATATTTTGTATAAGCTTCATTTTATAATTTGAATTTGAAAATAACAAGAAAGAACGCATGTACAAACAGTATCAAAACTCTCTCCGATTTGAACAAAATTTACTAATTTAGCTACTGATCCGATTGATACTTCATTCATTTCACCGACTAAAATGAAATTTTCGTCGAAATATCACGATTAACGCGTTACGAAATCATGCGATGTTAGGCGATCACTTTGTTTTGTGCCTCCGACTCCGATTTTCTCCGAAAGCAAATCGGTACGAATTAATTAAATTCATTAAAAAAAATAATTCCGGAAGCCCCAAGTGACACCGGTTTTATGAAGTTGACATGAGACACAAATGTTTGCTGGTAAACATCAACAATTCAACATTTCCACTGGGATACCAAGGAAAAAGTAAGCCAGTACACAAAATCCTTAGAAAAAAATTATAATTTCTACCCTCCTGAAAGGTGGTAAAAATGTTAGATTTACCATAAGAATGAAGAATCAAAAAATGTTGAGTTTTGCAACAAGTGGAAAAAATGACTGGTACATCCTATGCATAATGGCACATGGTTTCAAGGTACTTTTCAATGGTGAATTTAATGACAACTAAGACGATACGACTACCGAAAGAAAAGTTAAAGTCCCGTTAAATCGTGTAAAATCAGGTATGTTCACGTTTTTACGTGAAGATGCTAATAAAGAAGAGATAGGTTCTGCATCTGAACTTCTTGCGGCATCTTTGTATGGGGGTTGAATAACACACTTAGAAGCTTTCGCTTTCAACTTTGTTGTGAGATATCAAAAAACGCTAAATTCTCATTGACCTAATTACCACCAACGCGTGATGCCATCACACAGCACGGCTTAAGGACTTATTTCCAAGTACACCATTGGAGTGTACAAAATTTGAATCCTCTTGTGTTTGGGTGGAAAGCATCTAAATATGGATTGATACCTAAGATCATGAATCAATCTCCTGCACCAGATGTTTTGCTGAAAAAAATGGCATGCGGATGTAAAACGGGTTCTCACGGAAGCTGTGGGTGTACAAAATTGGGACTAACATGTTCTATGCCTTGTAAGAATTGTATGGGTGTAAACTGTGACAATTCGCAAGAAACGCACATAGAAGAAGATGATATGATGAAGACATGGATGGCGAAATTCAAAAGATTTAATCAAATCTAGAAGTGTTTTTTATTTTATTTTTGTATGATTATCATTTTCACATTTTATAGAAAGTAACAAGGCTGTAATAATAATCAATTATAATTTATAAATAAAATTATTATTCTTATTTTATTAAAAAAAATTAAATTTTGTTGCAAAAAAAAAAAAGAATTAAAATAATTTCAACGTAAACGCAATCAAAATCGAAAAAATGGTTTACTTTGAGCGACTATAGCACTATAGCTTTGTTAATTTTGCCTTAATAAACATTTTTTGAATACACCATTTTAAAGGAAATCTTATAGCAATTCCTATTCCGGAAAAAAAGTTAAAGGCAAATAAGTAAAATTAATCAAAAAAATCAATTTTTTGCATTTTTTTGCAATTTTGCAAAATCAATTTTGCACACCAAAAATTTATTTAATAGCACTTCGCAGTTTTCTCATCTTCAATATCAATGATTTTTACAATAAAAGCCCGGTAACGTCTTACCATATACATATCATATAGCATATTTATTGAACAATGATACATACACTCCAATTCACTCGTTTAAATACAGATTTTTTTCAATAAACTTTTAACCATTTCCCTATAACTCTTATAATTATGACAAATCTAATTATAGAATTTATTAAGTGAAATATGGGGATTAAGATCCAGGAAAAATTTTTAATCCTTCTAAAAAATTGTTAGTCTTATGGCTCTTTGAACGATTTTAGTCACAAAACCGACATTTTTTTTGTGTCCATTCGTTTAAATACACCTTGAAAAACAACCTACTAGCTCATAAAATCGTTAAAAATAGTATGCACAAAATCAAATAATAACCATTGAAAGACATTTTCTCATGAATTTAACAATTTTGCCAAAAGGAAGTGTTCTAACCGAAGAAAAAAATGCTCAAATCAGGACGATGGTTAAAGCAGTCGCTGTGAAGGTCACAACATTGGACAAAGTATGCAGCTACCTTCGATATAGGGAAACCATTGAAAAAACAACAAACCGCTAGCGAGCATGGCTACAACACCTCAATAAAGACAACGCATACTCCGAAAAGCCTCAAATTCAACATTATCAGTTAGCAAAATAAATGGTAAAACTGTAGTTAAAGCCACCAAAAATGGTTTTATCAGATTGTCCGGGAAGCCGCACATTTAATTATCTGAAAACTAAAAAAGATCCACCGAAATCAGGCTGGTACAGATCTCATACGTGAACTTTTAAAGTTGATTTAAACTTGGTATTAATACAAAATACGGTGTGAAAGATAATGACATCAGGTGGGTCTTACTAAAAAAATAATTTCAATTTGATGTTCCCAGCGGGTATACCTTTTATTAACATGACATGAGAAAAGAAAAAGTAAGCTTCGGTAGTAGACATAAGAAGGGAGGCCATTTAATGGTATGATGCGCAGTATGCTATAATACCCACTTTAAATCAACTTTAAAAGTTCACTTATGAGATCTATAACAGCCTGATTTCGGTAGATCTTTTAAGTTTTCAGTGGCTTCCCGGACAATCTGATAAGAAACATTTTTGGTGGCTTTAACTACGGTTTAACCATTGATTTTACTAACTGATTATG